>JAFJYJ010000136.1:0-609761 GCA_019022615.1 Acacia melanoxylon
AGGAATCTCGCAACAATTTTAGGCATTCTGGAATCCTCATGAAAAATGAGGAGGGTAGGTGAGTTTCCACCTAATTCCGAGATGTTGAAAAAGTTCGTGTACGTCTGACCTCAAATTGGCCTATGAGGCCGTTCAGGGCCCAAACGGAGGAATCTCGCAACAATTTTAGGCATTCTGGAATCCTCATGAAAAATGAGGAGGGTAGGTGAGTTTCCACCTAATTCCGAGACGTTGAAAAAGTTCGTGTACGTCTTACCTCAAATTGGCCTAGTTGGCTTATGAGGCCGTTCAGGGCCCAAACGGAGGAATCTCGCAACAATTTTAGGCATTCTGGAATCCTCATGAAAAATGAGGAGGGTAGGTGAGTTTCCACCTAATTCCGAGACGTTGAAAAAGTTCGTGTACGTCTGACCTCAAATTTGCCAAATGCCCTATGAGGCCGTTCAGGGCCCAAACGGAGGAATCTCGCAACAATTTTAGGCATTCTGGAATCCTCATGAAAAATGAGGAGGGTAGGTGAGTTTCCACCTAATTCCGAGATGTTGAAAAAGTTCGTGTACGTCTGACCTCAAATTGGCCTAGTTGGCTTATGAGGCCGTTAAGGGCCCAAACGGAGGAATCTCACAACAATTTTAGGCATTCTGGAATCCTCATGAAAAATGAGGAGGGTAGGTGAGTTTCCACCTAATTCCGAGACGTTGAAAAAGTTCGTGTACGTCTGACCTCAAATTGGCCTATGAGGCCGTTCAGGGCCCAAACGGAGGAATCTCGCAACAATTTTAGGCATTCTGAAATCCTCATGAAAAATGAGGAGGGTAGGTGAGTTTCCACCTAATTCCGAGACGTGAAAAAAGTTCGTGTACGTCTGACCTCAAATTGGCCAAATTGGCCTATGAGGCCGTTCGACCTCAAATTGGCCTATGGGCCCAAACGGAGGAATCTCGCAACAATTTTAGGCATTCTGGAATCCTCATGAAAAATGAGGAGGGTAGGTGAGTTTCCACCTAATTCCGAGAGACGTTGAAAAAGTTCGTGTACGTCTGACCTCAAATTGGCCTCAAATTGGCCTATGAGGCCGTTCAGGGCCCAAACGGAGGAATCTCGCAACAATTTTAGGCATTCTGGAATCCTCATGAAAAATGAGGAGGGTAGGTGAGTTTCCACCTAATTCCGAGACGTTGAAAAAGTTCGTGTACGTCTGACCACAAATTCGCCAACTTCCCTATGAGGCCGTTCAGGGCCCAAACGGAGGAATCTCGCAACAATTTTAGGCATTCTGGAATCCTCATGAAAAAAAATGAGTTTCCACCTAATTCCGAGGTTGAAAAAGGTGAGTTTCCACCTAATTCCGAGACGTTGAAAAAGTTCGTGTTCCACGTCGTTGAAAAAGTTCGTGTACGACCTCAAATTGGCCTATGGCCTATGAGGCCGTTCGGGGCCCAAACGGAGGAATCTCGCAACAATTTTAGGCATTCTGGAATCCTCATGAAAAATGAGGAGGGTAGGTGAGTTTCCACCTAATTCCGAGACGTTGAAAAAGTTCGTGTACGTCTGACCTCAAATTGGCCAAGTTGGCTTATGAGGCCGTTAAGGGCCCAAACGGAGGAATCTCGCAACAATTTTAGGCATTCTGGAATCCTCATGAAAAATGAGGAGGGTAGGTGAGTTTCCACCTAATTCCGAGACGTTGAAAAAGTTCGTGTACGTCTGACCTCAAATTGGCCTAATTGGCCTATGAGGCCGTTCAGGGCCCAAACGGAGGAATCTCGCAACAATTTTAGGCATTCTGGAATCCTCATGAAAAATGAGGAGGGTAGGTGAGTTTCCACCTAATTCCGAGACGTTGAAAAAGTTCGTGTACGTCGACCTCAAATTGGCGCTCAAATTGGCCTAGGGCCCAAACGGAGGAATCTCGCAAATTGGCCTATGAGGCCGTTAAGGGCCCAAACGGAGGAATCTCGCAACAATTTTAGGCATTCCCAAACGGAGGAATCCTCATTCTGGAAAAAATGAGGAGGGTAGGTGAGTTTCCACCTAATTCCGAGATGTTGAAAAAGTTCGTGTACGTCTTACCTCAAATTGGCCTAGTTGGCTTATGAGGCCGTTAAGGGCCCAAACGGAGGAATCTCACAACAATTTTAGGCATTCTGGAATCCTCATGAAAAATGAGGAGGGTAGGTGAGTTTCCACCTAATTCCGAGACGTTGAAAAAGTTCGTGTACGTCTGACCTCAAATTGGCCTATGAGGCCGTTCAGGGCCCAAACGGAGGAATCTCGCAACAATTTTAGGCATTCTGGAATCCTCATGAAAAATGAGGAGGGTAGGTGAGTTTCCACCTAATTCCGAGACGTTGAGAAAGTTCGTGTACGTCTGACCTCAAATTGGCCTATGAGGCCGTTCAGGGCCCAAAAGGAGGAATCTCGCAACAATTTTAGGCATTCTGGAATCCTCATGAAAAATGAGGAGGGTAGGTGAGTTTCCACCTAATTCCGAGACGTTGAAAAAGTTCGTGTACGTCTGACCTCAAATTGGCCTATGAGGCCGTTTGGCCTATGAGGCCGTTCGGGCCCAAACGGAGGAATCTCGCAACAATTTTAGGCATTCTGGAATCCTCATGAAAAATGAGGTTAGGGGCCCAAACGGAGGAAAAATCTCGCAACAATTTTAGGCATTCGGGGCCAAACGGAGGAATCTCGCAACAATTTTAGAAATCTGGAATCCTCATGAAAAATGAGGTGGGTAGTTGAGTTTCCACCCAATTCCGATATGTTGAAAAAGTTCGTGTCAAACGTCGACCTCAAATTGGCCTAGTTGGCCTATGAGGCCGTTAAGGGCCCAAACGGAGGAATCTCGCAACAATTTTAGGCATTCTGGAATCCTCATGAAAAATGAGGAGGGTAGGTGAGTTTCCACCTAATTCCGAGACGTTGAAAAAGTTCGTGTACGTCGTCGACCTCAAATTGGCCAAATTGGCCTATGAGGCCGTTAAGGGCCCAAACGGAGGAATCTCGCAACAATTTTAGGCATTCTGGAATCCTCATGAAAAATGAGGAGGGTAGGTGAGTTTCCACCTAATTCCGAGACGTTGAAAAAGTTCGTGTACGTCTGACCTCAAATTGGCCTAGTTGGCCTATGAGGCCGTTCGGGGCCCAAACGGAGGAATCTCACAACAATTTTAGGCATTCTGGAATCCTCATGAAAAATGAGGAGGGTAGGTGAGTTTCCACCTAATTCCGAGACGTTGAAAAAGTTCGTGTACGTCGTCGACCTCAAATTGGCCTATTGGCTTATGAGGCCGTTAAGGGCCCAAACGGAGGAATCTCGCAACAATTTTAGGCATTCTGGAATCCTCATGAAAAATGAGGAGGGTAGGTGAGTTTCCACCTAATTCCGAGACGTTGAAAAAGTTCGTGTGGAACGTCGACCTCAAATTGGCCTCAAATTGGCCTATGAGGCCGTTCAGGGCCCAAACGGAGGAATCTCGCAACAATTTTAGGCATTCTGGAATCCTCATGAAAAATGAGGAGGGTAGGTGAGTTTCCACCTAATTCCGAGACGTTGAAAAAGTTCGTGTACGTCTGACCTCAAATTGGCCTGAGGCCGTTCAGGGCCCAAACGGAGGAATCTCGCAACAATTTTAGGCATTCTGGAATCCTCATGAAAAATGAGGAGGGTAGGTGAGTTTCCACCTAATTCCGAGACGTTGAAAAAGTTCGTGTACGTCTGACCACAAATTCGCCAAATGCCCTATGAGGCCGTTCAGGGCCCAAACGGAGGAATCTCGCAACAATTTTAGGCATTCTTGAATCCTCATGAAAAATGAGGAGGGTAGGTGAGTTTCCACCTAATTCCGAGACGTTGAAAAAGTTCGTGTACGTCTGACCTCAAATTGGCCTATGAGGCCGTTCAGGGCCCAAACGGAGGAATCTCGCAACAATTTTAGGCATTCTGGAATCCTCATGAAAAATGAGGAGGGTAGGTGAGTTTCCACCTAATTCCGAGATGTTGAAAAAGTTCGTGTACGTCTGACCTCAAATTGGCCTAGTTGGCAATTTGAGGCCGTTGAGGAGGGCCCAAACGTAGGAATCTCGCAACAATTTTAGGCATTCTGGAATCCTCATGAAAAATGAGGAGGGTAGGTGAGTTTCCACCTAATTCCGAGACGTTGAGAAAGTTCGTGTAAGTCTGACCTCAAATTGGCCAAAGTTGGCCTATGAGGCCGTTCAGGGCCCAAACGGAGGAATCTCGCAACAATTTTAGGCATTCTGAAATCCTCATGAAAAATGAGGAGGGTAGGTGAGTTTCCACCTAATTCCGAGATGTTGAAAAAGTTCGTGTACGTCTGACCTCAAATTGGCCTAGTTGGCGTATGAGGCCGTTAAGGGCCCAAACGGAGGAATCTCGCAACAATTTTAGGCATTCTGGAATCCTCATGAAAAATGAGGAGGGTAGGTGAGTTTCCACCTAATTCCGAGACGTTGAAAAAGTTCGTACGTCGTCGACCTCAAATTGGCCTAAATTGGCCTATGAGGCCGTTCGGGGCCCAAAAGGAGGAATCTCGCAACAATTTTAGGCATTCTGGAATCCTCATGAAAAATGAGGAGGGTAGGTGAGTTTCCACCTAATTCCGAGACGTTGAAAAAGTTCGTGTACGTCTGACCTCAAATTGGCCAAATGGCCAATTTTATGAGGCCGTTCAGGGCCCAAACGGAGGAATCTCGCAACAATTTTAGGCATTCTGGAATCCTCATGAAAAATGAGGAGGGTAGGTGAGTTTCCACCTAATTCCGAGATGTTGAAAAAGTTCGTGTACGTCTTACCTCAAATTGGCCTAGTTTGCTTATGAGGCCGTTAAGGGCCCAAACGGAGGAATCTCCCAACAATTTTAGGCATTCTGGAATCCTCATGAAAAATGAGGAGGGTAGGTGAGTTTCCACCTAATTCCGAGATGTTGAAAAAGTTCGTGTACGTCTGACCTCAAATTGGCCTGAGTTTCCACCTAATGAGGCCGTTCAAGGGCCCAAACGGAGGAATCTCGCAACAATTTTAGGCATTCTGGAATCCTCATGAAAAATGAGGAGGGTAGGTGAGTTTCCACCTAATTCCGAGATGTTGAAAAAGTTCGTGTACGTCTGACCTCAAATTGGCCTAGTTGGCTTATGAGGCCGTTAAGGGCCCAAACGGAGGAATCTCGCAACAATTTTAGGCATTCTGGAATCCTCATGAAAAATGAGGAGGGTAGGTGAGTTTCCACCTAATTCCGAGACGTTGAAAAAGTTCGTGTACGTCTGACCACAAATTCGCCAAATGCCCTATGAGGCCGTTCAGGGCCCAAACGGAGGAATCTCGCAACAATTTTAGGCATTCTGGAATCCTCATGAAAAATGAGGAGGGTAGGTGAGTTTCCACCTAATTCCGAGACGTTGAAAAAGTTCGTGTACGTCTGACCTCAAATTGGCCTAGTTGGCCTATGAGGCCGTTAAGGGCCCAAACGGAGGAATCTCGCAACAATTTTAGGCATTCTGGAATCCTCATGAAAAATGAGGAGGGTAGGTGAGTTTCCACCTAATTCCGAGACGTTGAAAAAGTTCGTGTACGTCTGACCTCAAATTGGCCCAAATTGGCCTATGAGGCCGTTCAGGGCCCAAACGGAGGAATCTCGCAACAATTTTAGGCATTCTGGAATCCTCATGAAAAATGAGGAGGGTAGGTGAGTTTCCACCTAATTCCGAGACGTTGAAAAAGTTCGTGAAAAACGTCGACCTCAAATTGGCCTGAGGCCGTTCAGGGCCCAAATCGTTTGGCTTATGAGGCCGTTAAGGGCCCAAACGGAGGAATCTCACAACAATTTTAGGCATTCGGAATCCTCATGAAAAATGAGGAGGGTAGGTGAGTTTTCACCTAATTCCGAGACGTTGAGAAAGTTCGTGTACGTCTGACCTCAAATTGGCCTAGTTGGCTTATGAGGCTGTTAAGGGCCCAAACGAAGGAATCTCACAACAATTTTAGGCATTCTGGAATCCTCATGAAAAATGAGGAGGGTAGGTGAGTTTCCACCTAATTCCGAGACGTTGAAAAAGTTCGTGTACGTCTGACCTCAAATTGGCCTAGTTGGCCTATGAGGCCGTTAAGGGCCCAAACGGAGGAATCTCGCAACAATTTTAGGCATTCTGGAATCCTCATGAAAAATGAGGAGGGTAGGTGAGTTTCCACCTAATTCCGAGACGTTGAAAAAGTTCGTGTACGTCGACCTCAAATTGGCCAAAAATTTTATGAGGCCGTTCGGGGCCCAAACGGAGGAATCTCGCAACAATTTTAGGCATTCTGGAATCCTCATGAAAAATGAGGAGGGTAGGTGAGTTTCCACCTAATTCCGAGACGTTGAAAAAGTTCGTGTACGTCGACCTCTGGCCAAATTGGCCTATGAGGCCGTTCAGGGCCCCGGAGGAATCTCGCAACAATTTTAGGCATTCTGGAATCCTCATGAAAAATGAGGAGGGTAGGTGAGTTTCCACCTAATTCCGAGACGTTGAAAAAGTTCGTGTACGTCTGACCTCAAATTGGCCCATAAGGCCGTGCAGGTCCCAAACGGAGGAATCACGCAACAATTTTAGCCATTCTGGATTCCTCATGAAAAATGACGAGGGTAGGTGAGTTTCCACCTAATTCCGAGACGTTGAAAAAGTTCGTGTACGTCTGACCTCAAATTGGTTGAAAAGTTGGCCTATGAGGCCGTTCGGGGCCCAAACGGAGGAATCTCGCAACAATTTTAGGCATTCTGGAATCCTCATGAAAAATGAGGAGGGTAGGTGAGTTTCCACCTAATTCCGAGACGTTGAAAAAGTTCGTGTACGTCTGACCACAAATTCGCCTAGTTGGCGTATGAGGCCGTTCAGGGCCCAAACGGAGGAATCTCGCAACAATTTTAGGCATTCTGGAATCCTCATGAAAAATGAGGAGGGTAGGTGAGTTTCCACCTAATTCCGAGACGTTGAAAAAGTTCGTGTACGTCTGACCTCAAATTCAAATTGGCCTATGAGGCCGTTCAGAGCCCAAATGGAGGAATCTCGCAACAATTTTAGGCATTCTGGAATCCTCATGAAAAATGAGGAGGGTAGGTGAGTTTCCACCTAATTCCGAGACGTTGAAAAAGTTCGTGTACGTCTGACCTCAAATTCGCCAATTGCCCTATGAGGCCGTTCAGGGCCCAAACGGAGGAATCTCGCAACAATTTTAGGCATTCTGGAATCCTCATGAAAAATGAGGAGGGTAGGTGAGTTTCCACCTAATTCCGAGACGTTGAAAAAGTTCGTGTACGTCTGACCTCAAATTGGCCAAGTTGGCCTATGAGGCCGTTCGGGGCCCAAACAGAGGAATCTCGCAACAATTTTACGCATTCTGAAATCCTGATAAAAAATGAGGAGGGTAGGTGAGTTTCCACCTAATTACGAGATGTTGAAAAAGTTCGTGTACAGAATTGGCCTAGTTGGCTTATGAGGCCGTTAAGGGCCCAAACGAAGGAATCTCACAACAAATTTAGGCATTCTGGAATCCTCATGAAAAATGAGGAGGGTAGGTGAGTTTCCACCTAATTCCGAGACGTTGAAAAAAAAGTTCAAATTGGCCAAAGTTGTATGACGTCGGGACCTCGGAGGAATCTCGCAACAATTTTAGGCATTCTGAATCCTCATGAAAAAAAAGGTGAGTTTCACCTAAGGAGATGTTGAAAAAGTTAGGTGAGTTTCCACCTAATTCCCAATTTTTCTGGAATCCCATGAAAAATGACAAAGTTTTGAGGCCGTTCAGGGCCCAAACGGAGGAATCTCGCAACAATTTTAGGCATTCTGGAATCCTCATGAAAAATGACGAGGGTAGGTGAGTTTCCACCTAATTCCGAGACGTTGAAAAAGTTCGTGTACGTCTGACCTCAAATTCGCCAAATGCCCTATGAGGCCTTTCAGGGACCAAATGGAGGAATCTCACAACAATTTTAGGCATTCTGGAATCCTCATGAAAAATGAGGAGGGTAGGTGAGTTTCCACCTAATTCCGAGACGTTGAAAAAGTTCGTGTACGTCTGACCTCAAATTGGCCTAGTTGGCGTATGAGGCCGTTCAGGGCCCAAACGGAGGAATCTCACAACAATTTTAGGCATTCTGGAATCCTCATAAAAAATGAGGAGGGTAGGTGAGTTTCCACCTAATTCCGAGATGTTGAAAAAGTTCGTGTACGTCTGACCTCAAATTGGCCTATGAGGCCGTTCAGGGCCCAAACGGAGGAATCTCGCAACAATTTTAGGCATTCTGGAATCCTCATGAAAAATGAGGAGGGTAGGTGAGTTTCCACCTAATTCCGAGACGTTGAAAAAAGTTTCGTCGGGGCCCAAACGTCGCAACAATTTTAGGCATTCGACCTCAAATTGAGCCTAAAGATGGCCTAGTGAGGCCGACCACAAATTCAAATTGGCCTATGAGGCCGTTCAAGGCCCAAACGGAGGAATCTCGCAACAATTTTAGGCATCCTGGAATCGTCATGAAAAATGAGGAGGGTAGGTGAGTTTTCACCTAATTCGGAGACGTTGAAAAAGTTCGTGTACGTCTGACCTCAAATTGGCCTAGTTGGCTTATGAGGCCGTTAAGGGCCCAAACGGAGGAATCTCGCAACAATTTTAGGCATTCTGGAATCCTCATGAAAAATGAGGAGGGTAGGTGAGTTTTCACCTAATTCCGAGACGTTGAAAAAGTTCGTGTACGTCTGACCTCAAATTGGCCTAGTTGGCTTATGAGGCCGTTAAGGGCCCAAACGGAGGAATCTCACAACAGGTTTAGGCATTCTGGAATCCTCATGAAAAATGAGGAGGGTAGGTGAGTTTCCACCTAATTCCGAGACGTTGAAAAAGACGTTCAAAAAAGTTCGTGCAACAACGTCGACCTCAAATTGGCCAAGACGTTGGCGACCTCAAATTGGCCTATGAGGCCGTTCGTTAAGGGCCCAAACGGAGGAATCTCGCAACAATTTTAGGCATTCTGGAATCCTCATGAAAAATGAGGAGGGTAGGTGAGTTTCCACCTAATTCCGAGACGTTGAAAAAGTTCGTGTACGTCTGACCTCAAATTGGCCTAATTGGCCTATGAGGCCGTTCAGGGCCCAAACGGAGGAATCTCGCAACAATTTTAGGCATTCTGGAATCCTCATGAAAAATGAGGAGGGTAGGTGAGTTTCCACCTAATTCCGAGATGTTGAAAAAGTTCGTTTACGTCTTACCTCAAATTGGCCTGCCTATGAGGCCGTTAAGGGCCCAAACGGAGGAATCTCGCAACAATTTTAGGCATTCTGGAATCCTCATGAAAAATGAGGAGGGTAGGTGAGTTTCCACCTAATTCCGAGATGTTGAAAAAGTTCGTGTACGTCTGACCTCAAATTGGCCTCAAATTGGCCTATGAGGCCGTTAAGGGCCCAAACGGAGGAATCTCGCAACAATTTTAGGCATTCTGGAATCCTCATGAAAAATGAGGAGGGTAGGTGAGTTTCCACCTAATTCCGAGACGTTGAAAAAGTTCGTGTACGTCGACCTCAAATGGCCAGTTGGCCTATGAGGCCGTTCAGGGCCCAAACGGAGGAATCTCGCAACAATTTTAGGCATTCTGGAATCCTCATGAAAAATGAGGAGGGTAGGTGAGTTTCCACCTAATTCCGAGACGTTGAAAAAGTTCGTGTACGTCTGACCTCAAATTGGCCTAGTTGGCTTATGAGGCCGTTAAGGGCCCAAACGGAGGAATCTCGCAACAATTTTAGGCATTCTGGAATCCTCATGAAAAATGAGGAGGGTAGGTGAGTTTCCACCTAATTCCGAGACGTTGAAAAAGTTCGTCGACCTCAAATTGGTACGCCGTTCGACGGAGGAATCTCAAATTTTAGGCCAAATTGGCCTATGAGGCCGTTCGGGGCCCAAACGGAGGAATCTCGCAACAATTTTAGGCATTCTGGAATCCTCATGAAAAATGAGGAGGGTAGGTGAGTTTCCACCTAATTCCGAGACGTTGAAAAAGTTCGTGTACGTCGTCGACCTCAAATTGGCCTAGTTGGCCTATGAGGCCGTTAAGGGCCCAAACGGAGGAATCTCGCAACAATTTTAGGCATTCTGGAATCCTCATGAAAAATGAGGAGGGTAGGTGAGTTTCCACCTAATTCCGAGACGTTGAAAAAGTTCGTGTACGTCTGACCTCAAATTTGGCTGAGGCCGTTCAGGGCCCAAACGGAAGAATCTCTCAAGAATTTTAGGCATTCTGGAATCCTCATGAAAAATGAGGAGGGCGGGTGAGTTTCCACCTAATTCCGAGACGTTGAAAAAGTTCGTACGTCTTGACCTCAAATTGGCCTCGACCCAAATTGGAATCCCAAAATTTTGGCATTCTGAATCCTCATGAAAAATGAGGCCGTTCGGGGCCCAAACGGAGGAATCTCGCAACAATTTTAGGCATTCTGGAATCCTCATGAAAAATGAGGAGGGTAGGTGAGTTTCCACCTAATTCCGAGACGTTGAAAAAGTTCGTGTACGTCTGACCTCAAATTGGCCTAGTTGGCCTATGAGGCCGTTCAGGGCCCAAACGGAGGAATCTCGCAACAATTTTAGGCATTCTGGAATCCTCATGAAAAATGAGGAGGTAGGTGAGTTTCCACCTAATTCCGAGACGTTGAAAAAGTTCGTGTACGTCTGACCACAAATTCGCCAAATGGCCTATGAGGCCGTTCAGGGACCAAACGGAGGAATCTCGCAACAATTTTAGGCATTCTGGAATCCTCATGAAAAATGAGGAGGGTAGGTGAGTTTCCACCTAATTCCGAGACGTTGAAAAAGTTCGTGTACGTCTGACCTCAAATTGGCCTATGAGGCCGTTAAGGGCCCAAACGGAGGAATCTCGCAACAATTTTAGGCATTCTGGAATCCTCATGAAAAATGAGGAGGGTAGGTGAGTTTTCACCTAATTCCGAGACGTTGAGAAAGTTCGTGTACGTCTGACCTCAAATTGGCCTATGAGGCCGTGCAGGGCCCAAACAGAGGAATCTCGCAACAATTTTAGGCATTCTAGAAGCCTCATGAAAAATGACAAGGGTAGGTGAGTTTCCACCTAATTCCGAGACGTTGAAAAAAAAACGTTCGTGTACGCCCAAACGGAGGAACAACAATTTTAGGCAAATTCGCCATGAAAAATGGCCTATGTTGAGGCCGTTATGAGGGGCCCAAACGGAGGAATCTCGCAACAATTTTAGGCATTCTGGAATCCTCATGAAAAATGAGGAGGGTAGGTGAGTTTCCACCTAATTCCGAGACGTTGAAAAAGTTCGTGTACGTCGACCTCAAATTGGCCTCAAATTGGCCTATGAGGCCGTGCAGGGCCCAAACAGAGGAATCTCGCAACAATTTTAGGCATTCTAGAAGCCTCATGAAAAATGACAAGGGTAGGTGAGTTTCCACCTAATTCCGAGACGTTGAAAAAGTTCTTGTACGTCTGACCACAAATTCGCCAAATGCCCTATGAGGCCGTTCAGGGCCCAAACGGAGGAATCTCGCAACAATTTTAGGCATTCTGG
Organism: Acacia melanoxylon; assembly: GCA_019022615.1. Classification (NCBI taxonomy): domain Eukaryota; kingdom Viridiplantae; phylum Streptophyta; class Magnoliopsida; order Fabales; family Fabaceae; genus Acacia; species Acacia melanoxylon. Next base: position 11,593 of record JAFJYJ010000136.1, read on the forward strand.
AATCCTCATGAAAAATGAGGAGGGTAGGTGAGTTTCCACCTAATTCCGAGACGTTGAAAAAGTTCGTGTACGTCTGACCTCAAATTGGCCTATGAGGCCGGCCGTTAAGGGCCCAAACGGAGTAATCTCACAACAATTTTAGGCATTCTGGAATCCTCATGAAAAATGAGGAGGGTAGGTGAGTTTCCACCTAATTCCGAGACGTTGAAAAAGTTCGTGTACGTCTGACCTCAAATTGGCCTAGTTGGCCTATGAGGCCGTTCGGGGGCCCAAACGGAGGAATCTCGCAACAATTTTAGGCATTCTGGAATCCTCATGAAAAATGAGGAGGGTAGGTGAGTTTCCACCTAATTCCGAGATGTTGAAAAAGTTCGTGTACGTCGACCTCAAATTGGCCTACCTCAAATTGGCCTAGTTGAGCCTATGAGGCCGTTCAGGGCCCAAAAGGAGGAATCTCGCAACAATTTTAGGCATTCTGGAATCCTCATGAAAAATGAGTAGGGTAGGTGAATTTCCACCTAATTCCGAGACGTTGAAAAAGTTCGTGTACGTCGACCTCAAATTGGCCTAAATTGGCCTATGAGGCCGTTAAGGGCCCAAACGGAGGAATCTCGCAACAATTTTAGGCATTCTGGAATCCTCATGAAAAAAGGAGGGAGGTGAGTTTCCACCTAATTCCGAGACGTTGAAAAAGTTCGTGTACGTCGACCTCAAATTGGCCTCATGAAAAAATTGAGCCTATGAGGCCGTTCGTGGGCCCAAACGGAGGAATCTCGCAACAATTTTAGGCATACGGGAATCCTCATGAAAAATGAGGAGGGAAGGTGAGTTTCCACCTAATTCCGAGACGTTGAAAAAGTTCGTGTACGTCGTCGACCTCAAATTGGCCTAATTGCCTATATGAGGCCGTTTCAGGGCCCAAACGGAGGAATCTCGCAACAATTTTAGGCATTCTGGAATCCTCATGAAAAATGAGGAGGGTAGGTGAGTTTCCACCTAATTCCGAGATGTTGAAAAAGTTCGTGTACGTCTGACCTCAAATTGGCCTAGTTGGCTTATGAGGCCGTTCGGGGCCCAAACGGAGGAATCTCGCAACAATTTTAGGCATTCTGGAATCCTCATGAAAAATGAGGAGGGTAGGTGAGTTTCCACCTAATTCCGAGACGTTGAAAAAGTTCGTGTACGTCTGACCTCAAATTGGCCTATGAGGCCGTTCAGGGCCCAAACGGAGGAATCTCGCAACAATTTTAGGCATTCTGGAATCCTCATGAAAAATGAGGAGGGTAGGTGAGTTTTCACCTAATTCCGAGACGTTGAAAAAGTTCGTGTACGTCTGACCTCAAATTGGCCTAATTGGCCTATGAGGCCGTTAAGGGCCCAAACGGAGGAATCTCGCAACAATTTTAGGCATTCTGGAATCCTCATGAAAAATGAGGAGGGTAGGTGAGTTTCCACCTAATTCCGAGACGTTGAAAAAGTTCGTGTACGTCGACCTCAAATTGGCCTAATGGCCTATGAGGCCGTTCGGGGCCCAAACGGAGGAATCTCGCAACAATTTTAGGCATTCTGGAATCCTCATGAAAAATGAGGAGGGTAGGTGAGTTTCCACCTAATTCCGAGACGTTGAAAAAGTTCGTTACGTGTCAAATTGGCCGTCGACCTCAAATTGGCCTAGTTGGCCTATCCGAGAGGCCGTTCGGGGCCCAAACGGTGCAATCTCGCAACAATTTTAGGCATTCTGGAATCCTCATGAAAAATGAGGAGGGTAGGTGAGTTTCCACCTAATTCCGAGACGTTGAAAAAGTTCGTGTACGTCTGACCTCAAATTCGCCTAATTGGCCTATGAGGCCGTTCAGGGCCCAAATGGAGGAATCTCGCAACAATTTTAGGCATTCTTGAATCCTCATGAAAAATGAGGAGGGTAGGTGAGTTTCCACCTAATTCCGAGATGTTGAAAAAGTTCGTGTACGTCTGACCTCAAATTGGCCCAAGTTGGCCTATGAGGCCGTTCAGGGCCCAAACGGAGGAATCTCGCAACAATTTTAGGCATTCTGGAATCCTCATGAAAAATGAGGAGGGTAGGTGAGTTTCCACCTAATTCCGAGACGTTGAAAAAGTTCGTGTCAAACGTCGACCTCAAATTGGCCAAATTGGCCTATGAGGCCGTTAAGGGCCCAAACGGAGGAATCTCGCAACAATTTTAGGCATTCTGGAATCCTCATGAAAAATGAGGAGGGTAGGTGAGTTTCCACCTAATTCCGAGACGTTGAAAAAGTTCGTGTACGTCTGACCACAACCTCAAATTCGACCTCAAATTGGCCTATGAGGCCGTCGACCTCAAAGAGGCCCAAACGGAGGAATCTCGCAACAATTTTAGGCATTCTGGAATCCTCATGAAAAATGAGGAGGGTAGGTGAGTTTCCACCTAATTCCGAGACGTTGAAAAAGTTCGTGTACGTCTGACCTCAAATTGGCCTAGTTGGCCTATGAGGCCGTTCAGGGCCCAAACGGAGGAATCTCGCAACAATTTTAGGCATTCTGGAATCCTCATGAAAAATGAGGAGGGTAGGTGAGTTTCCACCTAATTCCGAGACGTTGAAAAAGTTCGTGTACGTCTGACCTCAAATTGGCCTAGTTGGCCTATGAGGCCGTTAAGGGCCCAAACGGAGGAATCTCGCAACAATTTTAGGCATTCTGGAATCCTCATGAAAAATGAGGAGGGTAGGTGAGTTTCCACCTAATTCCGAGACGTTGAAAAAGTTCGTGTCGTCGACCGACCTCAAATTGGCCTAGTTGCCCTATGAGGCCGTTCAGGGCCCAAACGGAGGAATCTCGCAACAATTTTAGGCATTCTGGAATCCTCATGAAAAATGAGGAGGGTAGGTGAGTTTCCACCTAATTCCGAGACGTTGAAAAAGTTCGTGTACGTCTGACCTCAAATTGGCCTAGTTGGCCTATGAGGCCGTTAAGGGCCCAAACGGAGGAATCTCGCAACAATTTTAGGCATTCTGGAATCCTCATGAAAAATGAGGAGGGTAGGTGAGTTTCCACCTAATTCCGAGACGTTGAAAAAAAGTTCGTGTCAACGTAGGCCGTTCGGGGCCCAAACGGAGGACCTCAAATGGCCTGAAAAATGGCCTATCCACCTAAGGCCGTTTTAAGGGCCCAAACGGAGGAATCTCGCAACAATTTTAGGCATTCTGGAATCCTCATGAAAAATGAGGAGGGTAGGTGAGTTTCCACCTAATTCCGAGACGTTGAAAAAGTTCGTGTACGTCGACCTCAAATTGGCAAATGGCCTATGAGGCCGTTCGGGGCCCAAACGGAGGAATCTCGCAACAATTTTAGGCATTCTGGAATCCTCATGAAAAATGAGGAGGGTATTCCGAGTGAGTTTCCACCTAATTCCGAGACGTTGAAAAAGTTCGTGTACGTCTGACCACAAATTCGCCAAATGCCCTATGAGGCCGTTAAGGGCCCAAACGGAGGAATCTCGCAACAATTTTAGGCATTCTGGAATCCTCATGAAAAATGAGGAGGGTAGGTGAGTTTCCAGCTAATTCCGAGACGTTGAAAATGTTCGTGTACGACCACAAATTCGCCAAAGTCCCTATGAGTTCGTTAAGGGCCCAAACGGAGGAATCTCGCAACAATTTTAGGCATCCTGGAATCCTCATGAAAAATGAGGAGGGTAGGTGAGTTTCCACCTAATTCCGAGACGTTGAAAAAGTTCGTGTACGTCTGACCTCAAATTGGGCTATGAGGCCGTTCAGGGCCCAAAAGGAGGAATCTCGCAACAATTTTAGGCATTCTGGAATCCTCAAGAAAAATGAGTAGGGTAGGTGAGTTTCCACCTAATTCCGAGACGTTGAAAAAGTTCGTGTACGTCTGACCACAAATTGGCCTAGTTGGCTTATGGCCTATGAGGCCGTTAGGGGCCCAAACGGAGGAATCTCGCAACAATTTTAGGCATTCTGGAATCCTCATGAAAAATGAGGAGGGTAGGTGAGTTTCCACCTAATTCCGAGACGTTGAAAAAGTTCGTGTACGTCGACCTCAAATTGGCCAAGTTGGCCTATGAGGCCGTTCGGGGCCCAAACGGAGGAATCTCGCAACAATTTTAGGCATTCTGGAATCCTCATGAAAAATGAGGAGGGTAGGTGAGTTTCCACCTAATTCCGAGACGTTGAAAAAGTTCGTGTACGTCTGACCACAAATTCGCCAAATTGCCCTATGAGGCCGTTAAGGGCCCAAACGGAGGAATCTCGCAACAATTTTAGGCATTCTGGAATCCTCATGAAAAATGAGGAGGGTAGGTGAGTTTCCACCTAATTCCGAGATGTTGAAAAAGTTCGTGTACGTCTGACCTCAAATTGGCCTAGTTGGCCTATGAGGCCTTTCAGGGCCCAAACGGAGGAATCTCGCAACAATTTTAGGCATTCTGGAATCCTCATGAAAAATGAGGAGGGTAGGTGAGTTTCCACCTAATTCCGAGACGTTGAAAAAGTTCGTGTACGTCTGACCTCAAATTGGCCTAGTTGGCCTATGAGGCCGTTCAGGGCCCAAACGGAGGAATCTCGCAACAATTTTAGGCATTCTGGAATCCTCATGAAAAATGAGGAGGGTAGGTGAGTTTCCACCTAATTCCGAGACGTTGAAAAAGTTCGTGTACGTCGACCTCAAATTGCCTAGTTGCCTATGAGGCCTATGAATCCTCATGAAAAATGAGGAGGGTAGGTGGCCCAAACGGAGTTGAAAAATCTCACAAAATTTTAGGCATTCTGGAATTATCTTGAAAAATGAGGACTGTAGGTGAGTTTCAACCTGATTCTGAGACGTTGAAAAATTTCGTGTACGTCTGACCACAAATTCGCCAAATGCCCTATGAGGCCGTTAAGGGCCCAAACGGAGGAATCTCGCAACAATTTTAGGCATTCTGGAATCCTCATGAAAAATGAGGAGGGTAGGTGAGTTTTCACCTAATTCGGAGACGTTGAAAAAGTTCGTGTACGTCTGACCTCAAATTCGCCAAATGCCCTATGAGGCCGTTAAGGGCCCAAACGGAGGAATCTCGCAACAATTTTAGGCATTCTGGAATCCTCATGAAAAATGAGGAGGGTAGGTGAGTTTCCACCTAATTCCGAGATGTTGAAAAAGTTCGTGTACGTCTGACCACAAATTCGCCAAAGTCCCTATGAGGCCGTTAAGGGCCCAAACGGAGGAATCTCGCAACAATTTTAGGCATTCTGGAATCCTCATGAAAAATGAGGAGGGTAGGTGAGTTTCCACCTAATTCCGAGACGTTGAAAAAGTTCGTGTACGTCGTCGACCTCAAATTGGCCAAATGTTGGCCTATGAGGCCGTTCGGGGCCCAAACGGAGGAATCTCACAACAATTTTAGGCATTCTGGAATCCTCATAAAAAATGAGGAGGGTAGGTGATTTTCCACCTAATTCCGAGATGTTGAAAAAGTTCGTGTGACCTCAAATTGGCCTAGTTGGCGTATGAGGCCGTTCAGGGCCCAAACGGAGGAATCTCGCAACAATTTTAGGCATTCTGGAATCCTCATGAAAAATGAGGAGGGTAGGTGAGTTTCCACCTAATTCCGAGATGTTGAAAAAGTTCGTGTACGTCTTACCTCAAATTGGCCTAGTTGGCTTATGAGGCCGTTAAGGGCCCAAACGGAGGAATCTCACAACAATTTTAGGCATTCTGGAATCCTCATGAAAAATGAGGAGGGTAGGTGAGTTTTCACCTAATTCCGAGACGTTGAAAAAGTTCGTGTACGTCTGACCTCAAATTGGCCTAAATGGCCTATGGGGCCGTTCGGGGCCCAAACGGAGGAATCTCGCAACAATTTTAGGCATTCTGGAATCCTCATGAAAAATGAGGAGGGTGGGTGAGTTTCCACCTAATTTCGAGACGTTTAAAAAGTTCGTGTACGTCTGACCTCAAATTGGCCAAATGCCCTATGTGGCCGTTCAGGGCCCAAACGGAGGAATCTCGCAACAATTTTAGGCATTCTGGAATCCTCATGAAAAATGAGGAGGGTAGGTGAGTTTCCACCTAATTCCGAGACGTTGAAAAAGTTCGTGTACGTCTGACCACAAATTCGCCAAAGTCCCTATGAGTTCGTTAAGGGCCCAAACGGAGGAATCTCGCAACAATTTTAGGCATTCTGGAATCCTCATGAAAAATGAGGAGGGTAGGTGAGTTTCCACCTAATTCCGAGATGTTGAAAAAGTTCGTGTACGTCTGACCTCAAATTGGCCTAGTTGGCGTATGAGGCCGTTCAGGGCCCAAACGGAGGAATCTCGCAACAATTTTAGGCATTCTGGAATCCTCATGAAAAATGAGGAGGGTAGGTGAGTTTCCACCTAATTCCGAGACGTTGAAAAAGTTCGAACCCCGAGTAATTGTTAGACTCATATACAATATGTATACAATGCATGCAATGCAAATCACAATCAGGAAGTACAAATAAACCTACCTCTATCACAACAAACTGGCATGTAGCATCTCCGTAGGACCGCCTGGTCAAGACAAGCCCCTCGGAACAGCGCACTCAGGGGCCTCAGTAGTCAGGGTGGCCAAACCCTAACCACCTACCCCTCCTAAGGCCTCAATAGCAACCTATGAACACACAGTCACATAAGCACTACCTACCTCACATATCTCGGTACTGCAGCAACACCCTAAGGACACACAGTCCAATAGACACCATGCACCGATCCTACATGCCCTCGGTACTATAGCGTAAAACCCTAAGGACACACAGTCAATAGGTACTACAGCCGATCTCGGATGCGAAAGAGCAGAGGCACTACTGACCCGATCTCCTACATCATGATAAAACATACATGCAAAAGCAACATAGAGTATGCAAGTCAACAATTACTACCTGGCACGCCTTGCAAAATAATGAACTCTTCCCTTGATTTTGGAGATACGTCCCACACGTGCTATCACCCTAAACATAGCCAAACATCATGCTTTCAATCAACCATTCAAACTTTACTTCAAGTTTCCTAAAATTCGCATAGCACCAGAATTTCCAGAACTTCTGACCCTACTTCACCGATTTTTAATAAATTCTAGAAACATTGTATCGACATAAAATCAGTGGACATGGAACCCTTAGGATGTCTAGTTTATAGGAAAAATAATTATCAAAGTCATCTGGGTTCAAAACGTGTCCTTATTCCCAAACATTAGCCGCTTGTCCGAAACAGAATCCATGTCTTTAAGTCATTTGCAATCTTAAATACCTCTCGGTTTGAAGATCCAAATGACACGAAATATTAGTCTAAAATAATCCTTAGTATGGCTACTTTCACCATGTAAACTTTCAAAGCCAACGGAATCCATTTACCCATTCAAAATCACCGATTAACTTTCGCTGCCCACAAACCAAAAGAATCGACATATTTTCGTATAACAAAGACTTAGATTTTTAGAGTTTAGAAAGAGGTGATCCCACTTGACCCTATACAAAAACATCTTCTGGACCCATTTAAGACCTCAAAAATATGAAAAACCCACTGCATAACCACGAAACACCACAGGGAAGAAGTGAAGATAACTTAGTTGCCGGTTTAGGGACTTACCTCGGGATGTCGGTTGCGTATGAGCTTCTTCACTTCCTGGACCAAAGGCTTCAGCTGAACACTCTCCTACTCTCCTTGAGCTCGTGGTTGAGGTGGGGAAAATGAAAGGAGGAGTGCCCTATTTATAGGCTCCAAGGATACAATCTTTTGTCCAACTTTGGTTATTGTCCATTGGGTAAAAGGGTGTTTCAGATTAATTTAACATTTCCCTTGCTTGGCCATCAAGTCTTCTAGAAGCTTTCTAGAGCTCTCCATGGGCAGATTGTGGCACATTTCAAGGCCCAAAGTGGAGTTCTAGATTTGCCCCTAAGTGGTCTTAGTTGTAGGTTTTAGGTGTAGGGGCAAAAAGGTCATTTTACACCGTTCTTCTTCCAAAGCTGTGGGACCCACGGAATCTGCCCTTAGATGTGCCATAATTTCCCTTTATGAGTCATAATTACATGTCAGTCTAATGTCATATCAAGTTTAAATTGTGTGGTCCAGTTAAACCGGGTTATTTTATTCTTTCTCTCTCTTCATTTTGACGACCGACGTGACATTTCTCTCTCTTCATTATTACATGGCAAGATCTTTTCTCTCTCCTATGGCCCACTGAAATTTTTCCCCATATTAGTGTCCTGGCCCTGGACCCGACTTCGAGAAATCTTAACCGGTCCCACTTAGCTCCCTGTTGCCGGTTACACATTTCCCCGTAATGTGTGCCCTTCCACTGGACTTGTGAGAGCTCTGATCATCAGTCTCTTCTCCCTTACCATAGGGGGACGGAATATAATACCTTGAAGATCAAGAAATCCATATTTCAGTATCCCATAACCACCTCGTACTACGTGCTACCTGATAATCCGACTTCTGACCCCGAAACGCCACGTGTCCGACGTAGCACTACTACTAATGACTCTTCCTTCTATACTTGGTCCTTGAGCTCTTGGTCAAAATACTCATGCAAACAGGAGTGTAAAATGTCTAAAAACATGCCAAGAGGGTACTTAAAAATTCCCCAAACCAAATGACCAAAGTACCCTTGCAAAATATCCTCTTTAACTTGGCTTACTTTGCAAGTTTCGTTGACTTTTCTCTCTCCTCCTTGTTTTGCACGAATTTAGAGCAATTTCTCTCTCTTCATGATGACTTGATTTGACCTCTTACTCTTGTATATATGAAGGGACACGTGTCATGCTTTTACTGGTCCAACACAAAAGTAACTTTTCCCTTGTAATGATGACGGGACACATGTCATGATTTTATTGGGCCAACACAAAAGTATGTCATCATCAGTCGGCATGATAGTACTTTATTAAAGTTACTTTATCGTATTTGCCCGAGATCCGCCGGGTTTACTCGGGTTTTCTTCACGAATACCGATGCTTTTTCAAAAACGCAGGGCATACACAACTACCCTGAAAATGTCGTGTACTTTCTTATACCGGCCCATTTTCACTCAACTAATTGTCCTATACCTCAGGACATAGTTGGGTGGCATCCTTTCCACTGGATTTACGCCGTATAGACCTTCTGTGTCCCATTTTCACTAGCACCTTAATTTCACGGCTTATGCATACAAGGTCCACTGACCCGTATCATCGAGTTACTTAATCCCAGTGGGGCATCCTAACTCTCGACATTCTTGGGACTCTTCCCAAACTAGGCTTAGTCATCCGCCTACTTTAGGCTTATTCTCCATTTTCAGGGTCCAAAATTCGGGGTGTTACAGTGACCACTTTACTTGAGACAAGCCCAAGTCTAAAGGAAGAAGAGACCGAAATGATACATTTAATTCAGATTGAAGACCTTGAAGAATAAGCCTCAATGGATATGCATGAAGGCTTCATTTTACTTGGCCCAAATTCTGCACTAAGTTTTATTTTTCTTACATTTAGTTAAACTTTTGTAATAAGGCTTATTGGGCTGGCTTATTGGGCTTTCTTATTTTGTAAGCATATTTAGGTTAAACTCAATATGGATGTTGTCCACTATATAAGGGAACACCATAGTCTTTTTGAGAGGACGGCAGAATTGAAAGTTAACCTTTTTAGTGAGAGACAAGCTTCTCTAGGATTCTTTGAGAATCTCTGAACTTATCAAGGGCATCAATCCTTGTGGCATTCTTGGGCTTATCAATTCTTTGGAATTGTGGCGCCTACCTATAATCCATAAACTTCAGTTTTCGTTCTATATTTCTTGGTTTCGTATCTCCAGATTCCCTTATCCTTTTTCGGTGTTTCTTGAGCCAAAATCGCGTTTCAAAAAGCCAGCTTTCACCTCGTTTTAAAATCACTCAAATCCGAGGTCTATAGCGTGAGATACGTCTGTTCGTATCAGGACGTGTTGGAGGCTGAATTTTCGGCGCTAAATTCCATTCCTCGTTGATCCAATCATCATTTTCTTTCAGGAATCATATCATTTGGTATCAAAGATCAGATTCTAGGATTGGAATTGGGTTATCTTTTCTCCATTGTTTACATCCAATCTGGTCACACATTTGGTAACCCTAGTCCCTAAAATTTGTGTTTTTGATTTTGAATTGTGCAATTCTGTTTTAGCCGTTGTTGTTTGTTCCTAATTTGTTCTTTCACTCTTATGGTTGTTGTTTCGTTCAATTTCTTGTTCAATTCGCATATTTCTGCACTTGGTTCTTGGTGTTCATCCCTTGTTCATCATTGTTCTTGAATTTTAATCCATTCAATTCATGTTTCTTGAGTAGTATGTTGTTAGTGTGATAAGTAATAGCTCAATTTGTGGGGAATTCTATCTAATTTAGTTCTGAATTAGTACAATTTCAAAGTTTGATTCCAAAATCACAAATTCCTTTTGTTAAAGAATCAGGTGTTAAAAAAAAAGAGGAAAAAAAAAACTATACAGCAGCTTGCTATTCAATTACACACACTACTACTTGTGAATCAAGTCCAAAGTGTCTTCCTTGAATAATTCCTCCAAATTGTTTTGGTTTTCTTTGTCTTGTCTTCTTTGACATCTCTTCCAATTTGTGAGTCACCACCAATTCTTGAGTTTGGGATTGTACTCTTGAGTGTTCTTGGAGATTCTGTTAAGAACTTAAAGAGAGCTATTGAGTGGTAAAAGGCAAGAGAGCACACTACACAAAAGCCTTATAGAGAGCAACAAACACGAGTGATACATTTTTAAGAGTGTAAACACGAGCGAGTGGTGAGGTCCTATTACTTTTATTCTTGTTCTTTTCCTCGACTTATGGCAGGTGCAGGTGGTGAAGGTATTCCTCCTCCTACAGGAGATAATAGATTGCTAATTGAAGCCATTGCAACTCAAATGCAAAGGATGATGAGGGAACACACAGAGGAGTTATATGAGAGAATTGAGAGAATAGAAAATCAAGGGAATCATGATGAAGATAGACAGAGAGGGAGGGAAGAAAGAAGGAGAAGAAGAGGTAATGAGAATGATGCTAGAGAGGATAGAATTAAGGGAGTAAAGCTTAATATACCATCTTTTAAAGGAAAAAGTGATCCGGAGGCCTATTTAGAGTGGGAAATGAAGATTGAGCACTTATTTGCATGTCACATTTATACTGAAGAGAAGAAAATGAATGTGGCAGCCATGGAGTTTAGTGATTATGCTCTCATTTGGTGGGACCAATTGCAAAAGGAGAGGGTGAGATATGAAGAACCATTGGTGGATAGTTGGGTGGAGATGAAAAGGCTAATGAGAAGAAGATTTGTTCCTTCCCATTATCATCGAGACCTTCACAATAAACTTTAAAGGCTCACACAAGGTAACAAGAGTGTAGATGAGTATTATAAAGAGATGGAGGTGTCCTTGATTAGAGCAAATATTAGTGAAGAACGGGAGGCTGCTATGGCACGTTTCTTGCATGGGCTGAATAGTGATATAAGGGATGTTGTGGAGTTGCAAAATTATGTGGAGTTGGAGGATTTAGTGCAACAAGCTAGTAAGGTAGAACAACAACTCAAGAGAAAGGGTGTCATGAGGAAAAACTCTTCAAATTTTAATTGTTCAAGCTGGAAGGATAGAAATAAGAAGGAGGAGGTAATTCATCAAGCAATCCCATTGCTACACCTCAAAGGACTCAAACTAAATCCAATGAGATCCCTAAAAAGACAAGGAGTAGTGAAATAAAATGCTTCAAGTGTTTGGGGAGAGGTCACATAGCTTCAGAATGTCCAACTAAGAAGACTATGCTACTTAAAGAGGATGGAGAGCTTACTAGTGAGTCTTCTTCAGATTCTACCTCACATGATGATGAAGATGAGTATATTGAAGAAATAATTCCAGAAGGAGATTTGTTTATGGTAAGAAGGATGTTGGGTAGCCAAGCAAAAGACATGGATGATAGTCAAAGAGAGAACATCTTTCATACTAGATGCCTTATCCAAGGAAAGGTATGTTCTTTAATTATTGATGGAGGGAGTTGTACCAATGTTGCAAGTGCTAGAATGGTGTCTAAATTGGGCATGGAAACCAAACCTCACCCGCTGCCATACAAGCTTCAATGGCTTAGTGAGGATGGTGAAGTGACCGTAAGCAAACAAGTGGAGGTAAACTTCTCCGTAGGAAAGTATGATGATACAGTTTTGTGTGATGTGGTACCAATGGAGGCTTGTCATTTGCTTCTTGGGAGACATTGGCAATATGATAAGAAAGTTATGCATGATGGTTACACCAACAAGTTCTCTTTTGTACATAAAGAACGCAAGACTATTCTTGCACCTTTGACACCAAGAGAAGTTAGTGAGGATAATTTAAAAATGAGAGAAAAAATAAAGCAAGAGAGAAAAGAGAGTGGAATAGAGCAAGGGAAAAAAAGAGAAAAAGAGAGAAAAGCACCAAACTTGTTTATAAAAGAAAAAGAGGTGAAAAAGGAAATGCATTTGAAAAAGCCAATGCTCTTACTTTTGAGTAAAGAGAATAATTTTACAGATGCAAGTCCTACTAACTTTCTTCCAAATGAGGTTTCTAATTTGTTGCAGGAATTTAAAGATGTTTTTCCTAAAGAGGTACCTCATGGACTACCGCCTCTAAGAGGCATAGAACATCAAATTGATCTCATTCCAGGAGCTTCATTGCCTAACAGGCCAGCCTATAGGAGTAACCCCCAAGATACCAAGGAGATTCAAAGACAAGTTGGAGACTTGATGCAAAAAGGGTGGGTGCATGAAAGCCATGTGCAGTTCCAGTCATTCTAATACCTAAGAAAGATGGAACATGGAGGATGTGCACTGATTGTAGAGCCATCAATAACATCACGGTAAAGTATAGACATCCCATTCCTAGATTGGATGATTTATTGGATGAATTGCATGGTCTTGTTTCTTCTCTAAAATTGATTTAAAGAGTGGATACCATCAAATTAGGATTAGAGAAGGGGATGAATGGAAAAACAGCTTTTAAAACTAAATATGGGCTGTATGAATGGTTGGTTATGCCATTTGGTTTAACTAATGCTCCTAGTACCTTCATGAGATTAATGAATCATGTGTTAAGGGAATTTTTAGGGAAGTTTGTTGTGGTGTATTTTGATGATATTCTGATTTATAGCAAATCCTATGATGATCATCTTATGCATTTGAGGTGTGTTCTGGAAGCTCTTAGGCATGAGAAATTTGTATGCTAACATGGAAAAATGTGTGTTATGCATAGACCATGTAGTTTTTCTTGGTTTTGTTGTTAGATCACAAGGAGTGCAGGTTGATCAAGAGAAGGTGAAAGCTATTCAAGAGTGACCAACTCCTAAGAATGTAAGTGAGGTAAGAAGCTTTCATGGCTTAGCTAGTTTCTATAGGAGGTTTGTCAAATAATTTAGTACAATAGCTACACCTTTGAATGAAGTGATTAAAAGGCATGTTGGTTTTAAATGGGGGGAAAAACAAGAGCAAGCCTTTGCTGCCCTCAAGGAAGAATTAACCAATGCACCTATTCTTGCTTTGCCTAATTTTGCTAAGTCATTTGAAATTGAATGTGATGCATCCAATGTGGGGATAGGGGCTGTTTTGATGCAAGAAGGGCATCCCATTGCTTATTTTAGTGAAAAATTGAATGGGACTGCTCTTAATTATTCCACATATGATAAGGAATTGTATGCATTAGTAAGGGCTTTGCAAACATGGCAACACTATCTCTTGCCCAAAGAGTTTGTCATTAACAGTGACCATGAGTCCTTAAAGTATTTAAAAGGAAAAGGCATGCCAAATGGGTAGAGTTCTTGGAGCAGTTTCCCTATGTGATCAAGCACAAGAAAGGTACGTCTAATGTGGTTGCAGATGCACTCTCAAGAAGGTATGCTCTGTTCTCTACTCTTGAAACTAAGTTCATTGGCTTTGATCATATTAAGACATTGTATGAGCATGATGCAGACTTTGCACAAATCTATAAAACTTGTGTGCATGCTGCTCAAAATGGGTTTTTTTTTGGCATAATGATTACTTGTTTAAAGAAAAGAGATTGTGTGTTCCTAAAGGTTACATTAGGGAATTACTTGTGAAGGAGGCACACGAGGGGGGACTAATGGGACATTTTGGGATCCAAAAGACTCTAGACATGCTGCATGAACATTTTTATTGGCCACACATGAAGCGTGATGTTCATAAATATGTGTGAAAGATGCATTGTATGTAAACAGTCTAAGTCTAAATTATTGCCTCATGGGTTGTATACTCTTTTGCCTATTCCAGATTGCCCTTGGATTGATATTTCTATGGATTTTGTGTTAGGACTACCTTGGTCTAAAAATGGAAAAGATTCTATTTTTGTTGTGGTGGACATGTTTTCTAAGATGGTACATTTTATCCCGTGCAAAAAGGTTGATGAAGCAATCCACATTGCTGATTTGTTCTTCAAGGAAGTGGTAAGACTCCATGGGCTTCCAAGAAGCATTGTCTCGATCGTGATACTAAATTCTTAAGTCATTTTTGGAGGACATTATGGACTAAGCTGGGAACTAAACTTCTCTTTTCTACTACTTGTCATCCACAAACCGATGGCCAAACCGAGGTAGTGAATAGAACTCTTTCTTCTCTTTTGAGGGCTGTAATTAAAAAGAATATCAAGTCATGGGAACAATGTTTGCCCACGTTGAGTTTGCATATAATAGGGCTGTTCATAGTGCTACTCATTATTCTCCTTTTGAAATTGTTTATGGCTTAAACCCTCTCACTCCTCTTGATTTGCTACCTTTGCCTAACAACTATGTTTTTCAGCATAAAGATGGTAAGAGTAAGGCTGAATATGTGCGGAAACTACATGAGAAGGTAAAGGCCAACATTGAAAAAAGGTAGAGAGTTACGTCAAGCAAGCGAACAAAGGAAGGAAAAAGGTAGTGTTTGAACCAGGTGATTGGGTTTGGGTTCATTTGAGAAAAGAGAGGTTTCCTTCCCAAAGGAAATCTAAGCTTCAACGAAGGGGAGATGGTCCTTTCCAAGTACTATCCAAGATTAATGATAATGCCTACAAAATAGATCTCCCTGGTGAGTATGGTGTAAGTGCTACTTTTAATGTGGCTGATTTGTCCCTTTTTGATGCAGGAGAAGAGGATTACAATTTGAGGACAAAAATTCTGAAGAAGGAGGGAATGATGAGGACATAGGAGGCGGCATGACCAAGGCAACAAACTTGGAGGACATACAAAGTCTTGGAGGCCCAATGACAAGAGCAAAAGCTAAAAAGGCTAAAGAGGCTCTAAATCTCTTGGTGACCACTTTACTTGAGACAAGCCCAAGTCTAAAGGAAGAAGAGACCGAAATGATACACTTAATTCAGATTAAAGACCTTGAAGAATAAACCTCAATGGATATGCATGAAGGCTTCATTTTACTTGGCCCAAATTCTGCACTTAGTTTTATTTTTATTACATTTAGTTAAACTTTTGTAATAAGGCTTATTGGGCTGGCTTTTGGGCCCTTTGTGTGTAAGCATATTTAGGTTAAACTCAATATGGATGTTGTCCACTATCTAAGGGAACACCATAGCCTTTTTTAGGGGGGAATTGAAAGTTAACCTTTTTGGTGAGAGACAAGCTTCTAGGGTTCTTTGAGAATCTCGAACTTATCAAGGGCATCAATCCTTGTGGCGTTCTTGGGCTTATCATTTCTTTGGAATTGTGGCGCCTACCTATAATCCATAAACTTTAGTTTTTGTTCTATATTTCTTGGTTTCGTATCTCCAGATTCCCTTATCCTTTTTCAGTGTTTCTTGAGCCCAAAATCGCATTTCAGACAGGCATATTTCACCTTGTTTTGGAACCACTCAAATCCGAGGTCTATAGCGCGAGATACGTCTGTTCTTATCAGGACGTGTTGGAGGCTAAATTTTCGGCATGAAATTCCTTTCCTAGTTGATCCAATCATCCTTTTCTTTCGGGAATCATATCACCTATGTGAAAAAGTTCTGCTCAAGGGAACAAAAAGAGGAATCTCGCAAAAATTTTAGGCATTCTGGAATCCTCATGAAAAATGAGGAGCGTGGGTGAGTTTCCACGCAATTCCGAGACGATGAAAAAGTTCGTGTACATCTGACCTCAAGTAGGCCCAAATGGCCTATCTGCCCATTCAGGGCACAAACGAAGGAATCTCGCAACAATTTTAGGTATTCTGGAATCCTCATGAAAAATGAGGAGGGCGGGTTAGTTTCCACGCAATTCCAAGACTTTGAAAAAGTTCGTGTACATCTGACCTCAAGTAGGCCGAAATGGCCTATGTGCCCGTTCAGGACACAAACGGAAGAATCTTGCAAAAATTTTAGGCATTCTGGAATCCTCATGAAAAATGAGAAAGGTGGGTGAGTTTCCACCCAATTACGAGACGTTGAAAAAGTTCGTGTTCATCTTAACTCAAGTTGGCCCAAATGGCCTATTTGCCCGTTCGGGGCCCAAAAGGAGGAATCTCGCAAAAATTTTAGGCATTCTGGAATCCTCAAGAAAAATGAGGAGGGTGGGTGAGTTTCCACAATATTCCAAGACGTTGAAAAACTTCGTGTACATCTGACCTCAAGTAGGCCGAAATGGCCTATGTGCCGTTCAGGGCACAAACGGAGGAGTCTCGCAAGAATTTTGGGCATTCTGGAATCCTCATGAAAAATGAGGAGGGTGGGTGAGTTTCAACGCAATTCCGAGACGTTGAAAAAGTTCGTGTACATCTGACCTCAAGTAGGCCCATATGGCCTATGTGCCCGTTCAAGGGACAAACGGAGGAATCTCGCAAAAATTTTAGGCATTCTGGAATCCTCATGAAAAATGAGGAGGGTGGGTGAGTTTCCAAGCAATTCCGAGACGTTGAAAAAGTTCGTGTACATATGACCTCAAGTAGGCCCAAATGGCCTATGTGCCCGTTAAGGGCACAAACGGAGGAATCTTGCAAAAAATTTTAGGCATTCTGGAATCCTCAAGAAAAATGAGGGTGGGTGAGTTTCCACGCAATTCCGAGACGTTGAAAAAGTTCGTGTACATCGACCTCAAGTAGGCCCAAATGGCCTATGTGCCCGTTGGCACAAACGGAGGAATCTCGCAAAAATTTTAGGCATTCTGGAATCCTCATGAAAAATGAGGAGGGTGGGTGAGTTTCCAAGCAATTCCGAGACGTTCAAAAAGTTCGTGTATATATGACCTCAAGTAGGCCCAAATGGCCTATGTGCCCGTTCAGGGCACAAACGGAGGAATCTCGCAAAAATTTTAGGCATTCTGGAATCCTCATGAAAAATGAGGAGGGTGGGTGAGTTTCCAAGCAATTCCGAGACGTTGAAAAAGTTCGTGTATATATGACCTCAAGTAGGCCCAAATGGCCTATGTGCCGTTAAGGGCACAAACGGAGGAATCTTGCAAGAAATTTTAGCATTCTGGAATCCTCATGAAAAATGAGGGAGGTGGGTGAGTTTCCACGCAATTCCGAGACGTTGAAAAAGTTCGTGTACATCGACCTCGTAGGCTGCCCAAATGGCCTATTGCCCGTTCAGGGCACAAACGGAGGAATCTTCGCAACAATTTTAGGCATTCGGAATCCTCATGAAAAATGAGGAGGGTGGGTGAGTTTCCACGCAATTCCGAGACGTTGAAAAAGTTCGTGTACATCTGACCTCAAGTAGGCCCAAATGGCCTATGTGTTCGTTAAGGGCACAAACGGAGGAATCTCGCAAAAATTTTAGGCATTCTGGAATCCTCATGAAAAATGAGGAGGGTGGGTGAGTTTCCACGCAATTCCGAGACGTTGAAAAAGTTCGTGTATATATGACCTCAAGTAGGCCCAAATGGCCTATGTGCCGTTCGTTAAGGGCACAAACGGAGGAATCTTGCAAAAATTTTAGCATTCGGAATCCTCAGGAAAATGAGGAGGGTGGGTGAGTTTCCACGCAATTCCGAGACGTTGAAAAAGTTCGTGTACATCTGACCTCAAGTAGGTCGAAATGGCCTATGTGCCCGTTCAGCGCACAAACGGAGGAATCTCGCAACAATTTTAGGCATTCGGAATCCTCATGAAAAATGAGGAGGGTGGGTGAGTTTCCACGCAATTCCGAGACGTTGAAAAAGTTCGTGTACATCTCGACCTCAAGTAGGCCCAAATGGCCTATGTGCCGTTCAGGGCACAAACGGAGGAATCTCGCAACAATTTTAGGCATTCTCGGAATCCTCATGAAAAATGAGAAAGGTGGGTGAGTTTCCACCAATTACGAGACGTTGAAAAAGTTCGTGTTCATCTTAACTCAAGTTGGCCCAAATGGCCTATTTGCCGTTCGGGGTCCAAACGGAGGAATCTCGCAAAAATTTTAGGCATTCGGAATCCTCATGAAAAATGAGGAGGGTGGGTGAGTTTCCACGCAATTCCAAGACGTTGAAAAAGTTCGTGTACATCTGACCTCAAGTAGGCCCCAATAGCCTATGTGCTCGTTCAGGGCACAAACGGAGGAGTCTCGCAAGAATTTAAGGCATTCTGGAATCCTCATGAAAAATGAAGCGGGTTGGAGAGTTGCCACGCAATTCCGAGACGTTGAAAAAGTTCGTGTACATCTGACCTCAAGTAGGCCCAAATGGCCTATGTGCCCGTTCAGGGCACAAACGGAGGAATCTCGCAAAATTTTAGGCATTCTGGAATCCTCATGAAAAATGAGGAGGGTGGGTGAGTTTCCACGCAATTCCGAGACGTTGAAAAAATTCGTGTACTTCTGACCTCAAGTAGGCCCAAATGGTCTATGTGCCTGTTAAGGGCACAAATGGAGGAATCTCGCAAAAATTTTTGGAATTCTGGAATCCTCATGAAAAATGAGGAGGGTGGGTGAGTTTCCACGCAATTCCGAGACGTTGAAAAAGTTCGTGTACTTCTGACCTCAAGTAGGCCCAAATGGCCTATGTGCCCGTTCAGGGCACAAACGGAGGAATCTCGCAACAATTTTAGGCATTCTGGAATCCTCATGAAAAATGAGAAAGGTGGGTGAGTTTCCACGCAATTCCGAGACGTTGAAAAAGTTCGTGTTCATCTTAACTCAAGTAGGCCCAAATGGCCTATTTGCCGTTCGGGCCCAAATGGAGGAATCTCGCAAAATTTTAGGCATTCTGGAATCCTCATGAAAAATGAGGAGGGTGGGTGAGTTTCCAAGCAATTCCGAGACGTTGAAAAAGTTTGTTTACATCTGACCTCAAGTAGGCCCAAATGGCCTATATGCACGTTCGGGGCACAAATGGAGGAATCTCGCAAGAATTTTAGGCATTCTGGAATCCTCATGAAAAATGAGGAGGGTGGGTGAGTTTCCACGCAATTCCGAGACGTTGAAAAAGTTTGTGTACTTCTGAAATCAAGTAGGCCCAAATGGCCTATGTGCCAGTTAAGGGAACAAATGGAGGAATCTCGCAAAATTTTTGGCATTCTGGAATCCTCATGAAAAATGAGGAGGGTGGGTGAGTTTCCACGCAATTCCGAGACGTTGAAAAAGTTCGTGTACATCTGACCTCAAGTAGTCCCAAATGGCCTATGTGCCTGTTAAGGGCACAAATGGAGGAATCTCGCAAAAAATTTTAGGCATTCTGGAATCCTCAAGAAAAATGAGGAGGGTGGGTGAGTTTCCACGCAATTCCGAGACGTTGAAAAAGTTCGTGTACATCTGACCTCAAGTAGGCCCAAATGGCCTATGTGCCGTTCAGGGCACAAACGGAGGAATCTCGCAACAATTTTAGGCATTCGGAATCCTCATGAAAAATGAGGTGGGTGGGTGAGTTTCCACGCAATTCCGAGACGTTCAAAAAGTTCGTGTATATCGACCTCAAGTAGGCCCAAATGGCCTATGTGCCGTTAAGGGCACAAACGGAGGAATCTCGCAAAAATTTTAGGCATTCGGAATCCTCATGAAAATGAGGAGGGTGGGTGAGTTTCCACGCAATTCCGAGACGTTGAAAAAGTTCGTGTACATCGACCTCAAGGTGAAATGGCCTATGTGCCCGTTCGGGGCACAAACGGAGGAATGTCGCAACAATTTTAGGCATTCTGGAATCCTCATGAAAAATGAGGTGGCTGGGTGAGTTTCCACGCAATTCCGAGACGTTCAAAAAGTTCGTGTATATCTGACCTCAAGTAGGCCCAAATGGCCTATGTGCCCGTTAAGGGCACAAACGGAGGAATCTCGCAAAATTTTAGGCATTCTCGGAATCCTCATGAAAAATGAGGAGGGTGGGTGAGTTTCCACGCAATTCCGAGACGTTGAAAAGTTCGTGTATATATGACCTCAAGTAGGCCCAAATGGCCTATGTGCCCGTTAAGGGCACAAACGGAGGAATCTTGCAAAAATTTTAGGCATTCTGGAATCCTCATGAAAAATGAGGAGGGTGGGTGAGTTTCCACGCAATTCCGAGACGTTGAAAAAGTTCGTGTACATCTGACCTCAAGTAGGCCCAAATGGCCTATGTGCCCGTTCGGGGCACAAACGGAGGAATCTCGCAACAATTTTAGGCATTCTCGGAATCCTCATGAAAAATGAGGAGGTGGTGGGTGAGTTTCCACGCAATTCCGAGACGTTGAAAAAGTTCGTGTACATCCGACCTCAAGTAGGCCCAAATGGCCCTGAGCCCGTTCGGGGCTCAAACGGAGGAATGTCGCAACAATTTTAGGCATTCTGGAATCCTCATGAAAAATGAGGAGGGTGGGTGAGTTTCCACGCAATTCCGAGACGTTGAAAAAGTTCGTGTACATCTGACCTCAAGTAGGCCTAAATGGCCTATGTGCCGTTAAGTGGCACAAACGGAGGAATCTCGCAAAAATTTTAGGCATTCGGAATCCTCATGAAAAATGAGGAGGGTGGGTGAGTTTCCAAGCAATTCCGAGACGTTCAAAAAGTTCGTGTATATATGACCTCAAGTAGGCCCAAATGGCCTATGTGCCCGTTAAGGGCACAAACGGAGGAATCTTGCAAAAAATTTTAGCATTCTGGAATCCTCATGAAAACTGAGGAGGCTGGGTGAGTTTCCACGCAATTCCAAGACGTTGAAAAAGTTCGTGTACATCTGACCTCAAGTAGGCCCAAATGGCCTATGTGCCGTTCGGCACAAACGGAGGAATCTCGCAACAATTTTAGGCATTCTGGAATCCTCATGAAAAATGAGGTGGGTGGGTGAGTTTCCACGCAATTCCGAGACGTTGAAAAAGTTCGTGTATATCTGACCTCAAGTAGGCCCAAATGGCCTATGTGCCCGTTAAGGGCACAAACGGAGGAATCTCGCAAAATTTTAGGCATTCGGAATCCTCATGAAAAATGAGGAGGGTGGGTGAGTTTCCACGCAATTCCGAGACGTTGAAAAAGTTCGTGTACATCGACCTCAAGTAGGCCCAAATGGCCTATGAGCCCGTTCGTGGCACAAACGGAGGAATGTCGCAACAATTTTAGGCATTCGGAATCCTCATGAAAAATGAGGAGGGTGGGTGAGTTTCCACGCAATTCCGAGACGTTCAAAAAGTTCGTGTACATCTGACCTCAAGTAGGCCCAAATGGCCTATGTGCCCGTTAAGGGCACAAACGGAGGAATCTCGCAAAAATTTTAGGCATTCTGGAATCCTCATGAAAAATGAGGAGGGTGGGTGAGTTTCCAAGCAATTCCGAGACGTTCAAAAAGTTCGTGTATATATGACCTCAAGTAGGCCCAAATGGCCTATGTGCCCGTTAAGGGCACAAACGGAGGAATCTTGCAAAAAATTTTAGCATTCTGGAATCCTCATGAAAACTGAGGAGGCTGGGTGAGTTTCCACGCAATTCCGAGACGTTGAAAAAGTTCGTGTACATCTGAGCTCAAGTAGGTCGAAATGGCCATGTGCCGTTCAGGGCACAAACGGAGGAATCTCGCAACAATTTTAGGCATTCGGAATCCTCATGAAAAATGAGGTGGGTGGGTGAGTTTCCACGCATTCCGAGACGTTGAAAAAGTTCGTGTACATCGACCTTGAGTAGGCCCAAATGGCCTATGAGCCCGTTCGGGCACAAACGGAGGAATCTCGCAACAATTTTAGGCATTCTGGAATCCTCATGAAAAATGAGGGGGTGGGTGAGTTTCACGCAATTCCGAGACGTTGAAAAAAGTTCGTGTATATCGACCTCAAGTAGGCCCAAATGGCCTATGTGTCCGTTCAGGGCACAAACGGAGGAATCTCGCAACAATATAAGGCATTCTGGAATCCTCATGAAAAATGAGGAGGGTGGGTGACTTTCCAAGCTATTCCGAGACGTTGAAAAAGTTCGTGTACATCTGACCTCAAGTAGACCCAAATGGCCTACGTGTCCGTTCAAGGCACAAACGGAGGAATCACGCAAAACTTTAGCATTCTGGAATCCTCATAAAAATGAGGTGGGGTTGTGACTTTCCACGCAATTCCGAGGCGTTGGAAAAGTTCGTGTACATCTGACCTCTAGTAGGCCCAAATGGCCTATGTGCCCGTTCAGGGCACAAACGGAGGAATGTCGCAACAATTTTAGGCATTCTGGAATCCTCATGAAAAATGAGGTGGCTGGGTGAGTTTCCACGCAATTCCGAGACGTTCAAAAAGTTCGTGTATATCTGACCTCAAGTAGGCCCAAATGGCCTATGTGCCCGTTAAGGGCACAAACGGAGGAATCTCGAAAAAAATTTTAGGCATTCTGGAATCCTCTTGAAAAATGAGGAGGGTGGGTGAGTTTCCACGCAATTCCGAGACGTTGAAAAAGTTCGTGTACATCTGACCTCAAGTAGGCCCAAATGGCCTATGTGCCCGTTCAGGGCACAAACGGAGGAATGTCGCAACAATTTAAGGCATTCTGGAATCCTCATGAAAAATGAGGAGGGTGGGTGAGTTTCCACGCAATTCCGAGACGTTGACAAAGTTCGTGTACATCTGACCTCAAGTAGGCCCAAATGGCCTATGTGCCGTTAAGGGCACAAACGGAGGAATCTTGCAAAATTTTTAGCATTCGGAATCCTCATGAAAAATGAGGAGGGTGGGTGAGTTTCCACGCAATTCCGAGACGTTGAAAAAGTTCGTGTACATCGACCTCAAGTAGGCCCAAATGGCCTATGTGCCGTTCGGGGCACAAACGGAGGAATCTCGCAACAATTTTAGGCATTCGGAATCCTCATGAAAAATGAGGTGGTGGGTGAGTTTCCACGCAATTCGAGACGTTCAAAAAGTTCGTGTATATCGACCTCAAGTCGGCCCAAATGGCCATGTTTGCCCGTTAAGGGCACAAACGGAGGAATCTCGCAAGAATTTTAGGCATTCTGGAATCCTCATGAAAAATGAGGAGGGTGGGTGACTTTCCAAGCAATTCCGAGACGTTGAAAAAGTTCGTGTACATCTGACCTCAAGTAGGCCCAAATGGCCTATGTGCCGTTCAGCGCACAAACGGAGGAATCTTGCAAAATTTTTTAGCATTCTGGAATCCTCATGAAAAATGAGGAGGGTGGGTGAGTTTCCACGAAATTCCGAGACGTTGAAAAAGTTCGTGTACATCTGACCTCAAGTAGGCCCAAATGGCCTATGTGCCCATTCATGGCACAAACGGAGGAATCTCGCAACAATTTTAGGCATTCTGGAATCCTCATAAAAAATGAGGTGGGTGGGTGTGTTTCCACGCAATTCCGAGACGTTCAAAAAAGTTCGTGTACCTCTGACCTCAAGTAGGCCCAAATGGCCTATGTGCCCGTTAAGGGCACAAACGGAGGAATCTCGCAAAAATTTTAGGCATTCTGGAATCCTCATGAAAAATGAGGAGGGTGGGTGAGTTTCCACGCAATTCCGAGACGTTGAAAAAGTTCGTGTACATCTGACCTCAAGTAGGCCCAAATGGCCTATGTGCTCGTTCAGGGCACAAACGGAGGAATCTCGCAACAATTTTAGGCATTCTGGAATCCTCATGAAAAATGAGGAGGGTGGGTGAGTTTCCACGCAATTCCGAGACGTTCAAAAAGTTTGTGTACATATATGACCTCAAGTAGGCCCAAATGGCCTATGTGCCCGTTAAGGGCACAAACGGAGGAATCTTGCAAAATTTTAGCATTCTGGAATCCTCATGAAAAACCGGAGGGTGGGTGAGTTTCCACGCCATTCCGAGACGTTGAAAAAGTTCGTGTACATCTGACCTCAAGTAGGCCCAAATGGCCTATGTGCCCGTTCAGGGCACAAACGGAGGAATGTCGCAACAATTTTAGGCATTCTGGAATCCTCATGAAAAATGAGGTGGCTGGGTGAGTTTCCACGCAATTCCGAGACGTTCAAAAAGTTCGTGTACATCTGACCTTGAGCTGAAATGGCCTATGAGCCCGTTCAGGGCACAAACGGAGGAATGTCGCAACAATTTTAGGCATTCTGGAATCCTCATGAAAAATGAGGTGGCTGGGTGAGTTTCCACGCAATTCCGAGACGTTCAAAAAGTTCATGTATACATCGACATCAAGTAGGCCCAAATGGCCTATGTGTCGTTCAGGGCACAAACGGAGGAATCTTGCAAAAGTTTTAGGCATTCTGGAATCCTCATGTAAAATAAGGAGGGTGGGTGAGTTTCCACGCAATTCCGAGACGTTGAAAAAGTTCGTGTATATATGACCTCAAGTAGGCCCAAATGGCCTATGCGCCCGTTAAGGGCACAAACGGAGAATCGCAAAATTTTAGCATTCGGAATCCTCATGAAAAATGAGGAGGTGGGTGAGTTTCCACGAAATTCCGAGACGTTGAAAAAGTTCGTGTACATCGACCTCAAGTAGGGCCCAAATGGCCTATGTGCCGTTCGGGGCACAAACGGAGGAATGTCGCAACAATTTTAGGCATTCGGAATCCTCATGAAAAATGAGGAGGGTGGGTGAGTTTCACGTAATTCCGAGACGTTGAAAAAGTTCGTGTATATCGACCTTAAGTAGGCCCAAATGGCCTATGTGCGTTAAGGGCACAAACGGAGGAATCTCGAAAAAAATTTTAGGCATTCTGGAATCCTCTTGAAAACGAGGAGGTGGGTGAGTTTCCACGCAATTCCGAGACGTTGAAAAAGTTGTATACATCTGACCTCATGCAGCTTCAAATGGCCTATGTGCCTGTTCAGGGCTCAAACGGCGAAATCTCGCAACAATTTAAGGCATTATGGAACCCTCATGAAAAATGAGGTGGCTGGGTGAGTTTCCACGCAATTCCGAGACGTTCAAAAAGTTCATGTATATCTGACATCAAGTAGGCCCAAATGGCCTATGTGCCCGTTAAGGGCACAAACGGAGGAATCTTGCAAAATTTTTTAGCATTCTGGAATCCTCATGAAAACTGAGGAGGGTGGGAGAGTTTCCACGCAATTCCGAGACGTTGAAAAAGTTCGTGTACATCTGACCTCAAGTAGGCTGAAATGGCCTATGTGCCCGTTCAGGGCACAAACGGAGGAATCTCGCAACAATTTTAGGCATTCTGGAATCCTCATGAAAAATGAGGTGGGTGGGTGAGTTTCCACGCAATTCCGAGACGTTGAAAAAGTTCGTGTACATCTGACCTCAAGTAGGCCCAAATGGCCTATGTGCCCGTCTAGGGCACAAACGGAGCAATCACGCAACAATTTTCGGCATTCTGGAATCCTCATGAAAAATGAGGAGGGTGGGTGAGTTTCCAAGCAATTCCGAGACGTTGAAAAAGTTCGTGTAGATCTGACCTCAAGTAGGCCCAAATGGTCTATGTGCTGTTAAAGGGCACAAACGGAGGAATCTTGCAAAATTTTTAGCATTCGGAATCCTCATGAAAAATGAGGAGGGTGGGTGAGTTTCCACGAAATTCCGAGACGTTGAAAAAGTTCGTGTACATCTGACCTCAAGTAGGCCCAAATGGCCTATGTGCCCATTCAGGGCACAAACGGAGGAATGTCGCAACAATTTTAGGCATTCTGGAATCCTCATGAAAAATGAGGTGGGTGGGTGAGTTTCCACGCAATTCCGAGACGTTGAAAAAGTTCGTGTATATCTGACCTCAAGTAGGCCCAAATGGCCTATGTGCCCGTTAAGGGCACAAACGGAGGAATCTCGCAAAAATTTTAGGCATTCTGGAATCCTCATGAAAAATGAGGAGGGTGGGTGAGTTTCCACGCAATTCCGAGACGTTGAAAAAGTTCGTGTACATCCGACCTCAAGTAGGCCCTAATGGCCTATGTGCCGTTCAGGGCACAAATGGAGGAATCTCGCAACAATTTTACGGATTCTGGAATCCTCATGAAAAATGAGGAGGGTGGGTGAGTTTCCACGCAATTCCGAGACGTTCAAAAAGTTCGTGTAGATGACCTCAGGTAGGCCCTAATGGCCTATGTTTCCGTTCAAGGCACAAACGGAGGAATCTCGCAACAATTTTAGGCATTCTGGAATCCTCATGAAAAATGAGGAGGGTGGGTGAGTTTCCAAGCAATTTCGAGACGTTGAAAAAGTTCGTGTACATCTGACCTCAAGTAGGCCCAAATGGCCTATGTGCCCGTTAAGGGCACAAACGGAGGAATCTTGCAACAATTTTAGGCATTCTGGAATCCTCATGAAAAATGAGGAGGGTGGGTGAGTTTCCACGCAATTCCGAGACGTTGAAAAAGTTCGTGTACTTCTGACCTCAAGTAGGCCCAAATGGCCTATGTGCCCGTTCAGCGCACAAACGGAGGAATCTCGCAACAATTTTAGGAATTCTGGAATCCTCACGAAAAATGAGGAGGGTGGGTGAGTTTCCACGCAATTCCGAGACGTTGAAAAAGTTCGTGTACTTCTGACCTCAAGTAGGCCCAAATGGCCTATGTGCCTGTTAAGGGCACAAACGGAGGAATCTCGCAAAAATTTTAGGCATTCTGGAATCCTCATGAAAAATGAGGAGGGTGGGTGAGTTTCCAAGCAATTCCGAGACGTTGAAAAAGTTCGTGTATATATGACCTCAATTAGGCCCAAATGGCCTATGTGCCGTTAAGGGCACAAACGGAAGAATCTTGCAAAAATTTTTAGGCATTCGGAATCCTCATGAAAAATGAGGAGGGTGGGTGAGTTTCCACGAAATTCCGAGACGTTGAAAAAGTTCGTGTACATCTGACCTCAAGTAGGCCCAAATGGCCTATGTGCCCGTTCAGGGCACAAACGGAGGAATCTCGCAACAATTTTAGGCATTCGGAATCCTCATGAAAAATGAGGTGGGTGGGTGAGTTTCCACGCAATTCCGAGACGTTGAAAAAGTTCGTGTACATCTGACCTCAAGTAGGCCCAAATGGCCTATGTGCCGTTCAGGGCACAAACGGAGGAATCTCGCAAAATTTTAGGCATTCTGGAATCCTCATGAAAATGAGGAGGGTGGGTGAGTTTCACGCAATTCCGAGACGTTGAAAAAGTTCGTGTACATCGACCTCAAGTAGGCCCAAATGGCCTATGTGCCCGTTCAGGGCACAAACGGAGGAATCTCGCAACAATTTTAGGCATTCTGGAATCCTCATGAAAAATGAGGTGGGTGGGTGAGTTTCCACGCAATTCCGAGACGTTCAAAAAGTTCGTGTACAGACCTCAAGTAGGCCCAAATGGCCTATGTGCCGTTAAGGGCACAAACGGAGGAATCTCGCAAAAATTTTAGGCATTCTGGAATCCTCATGAAAAATGAGGAGGGTGGGTGAGTTTCCACGCAATTCCGAGACGTTGAAAAAGTTCGTGTATATCTGACCTCAAGTAGGCCCAAATGGCCTATGTGGCTGTTAAGGGCACAAACAGAGGAATCTCGCAAGAATTTTAAGCATTCTGGAATCCTCATGAAAAATGAGGAGGGTGGGTGAGTTTCCACGCAATTCCGAGACGTTGAAAAAGTTCGTGTACATCTGACCTCAAGTAGGCCCAAATGGCCTATGTGCCCGTTCGGGCACAAACGGAGAATGTCGCAACAATTTTAGGCATTCTGGAATCCTCATGAAAAATGAGGTGGTGGGTGAGTTTCCACGCAATTCCGAGACGTTGAAAAAGTTCGTGTACATCTGACCTCAAGTAGGCCCAAATGGCCTATGTGCCCGTTAAGGGCACAAACGGAGGAATCTCGCAAAAATTTTAGGCATTCTGGAATCCTCATGAAAAATGAGGAGGGTGGGTGAGTTTCAAGCTATTCCGAGACGTTCAAAAAGTTCGTGTATATATGACCTCAAGTAGGCCCAAATGGCCTATGTGCCCGTTAAGGGCACAAACGGAGGAATCTTGCAAAATTTTTTAGCATTCTGGAATCCTCATGAAAATTGAGGAGGGTGGGTGAGTTTCCACGCAATTCCGAGACGTTGAAAAAGTTCGTGTACATCTGACCTCAAGTTGGCCCAAATGGCCTATTTGCCCGTTCGGGGACCAAACGGAGGAATCTCGGAAGATTTTTAGGCACTCTGGAATCCTCATGAAAAATGAGGTGGGTGGGTGAGTTTCCACCCAATTCCGAGACGTCGAAAAAGTTCGTGTTCTACTGACCTCAAGTAGGCCCAAATGACCTATGTTGCCGTTCAGGGTCCAAACGGAGGAATCTTGCAAAAGTTTTAGGCATTCTAGAATCCGCATGAAAATTGAGGAGGTTGGGTGAGTTTCCACGTAATTCTGAGATGTTGAAAAAGTTCATGTTCATCTGACCTGAAGTAGGCCCAAAATGCCTATGTGCCCGTTCAAGGCACAAACAGAGGAATCTCAAAACAATTTTAGGCTTTTTGGAATCCTCATTTAAAATGAGGAGGGTGGAAGAGTTTCCACGCATTTCCGAGACGTTCAAAAAGTTCGTGTTCTTTTGACCTCAAGTAGGCCCAAATGGACTGTGGTCGTTCATAGCCCAAACGGAGGAATCTCACAACAATTTTTGTCATACTAGAATCTTCATGAAAAATGAGAAGGGTGGATGAGTTTCCACGCAGTTCAGAGTTATTGAAAAAGTTCGTGTTCTTCTGACCTCAAGAAGGCCCAAATGGCAATATGGCTGTACAAGGCCCGAACGGAGGAATCTCGCAACAATTTTAGGCATTCTGTCATCCTCATGAAAAATGAGGTGGGTGGGTAAGTTTTCACGCATTTCCGAGACGTTGAAAAAGTTTTACATCTCGATCTCAAGTAGGCCCAAACGGCCTGTGGTCGTTCATGGCCCAAACGGAGGAATCTCGCAACAATTTTCGTCATACTAGAATCCTCATGAAAAATGAGGAGGGTGGGTGAGTTTCCACGCAATTCCGAGATGTTGAAAAAGTTTGTGTTCTTCCGAGCTCAAGTCGGCCCAAATGTTACACCCGTACCGACCTCGCCCTTTCGGGTGACAGGTTAGAGGGATCCCTTTTATTAAATCACTTTGCCTTATAACTTAACTTAAATTACCTTAACACAGAGTTAGCACAGCAGAGCGCAGGATCTAGTTGGACAAGTTCAACATACTAATAAGCACTTATAAAAGGTTAAGTGGCAAGTATGTCCCCGAGGGGTTAATACAGTTATCCAAACAAAATACTATCAATAACCAACAGTAATCCAAAATATAGAGTACAAAAGGAGATAGGGCATCCCCTATTTCTTCACTCACTACTTCACACCCTACCTTCTTATCGCCTTCAACTACTACCGCCTCACCCCTTCTTCTCAAAATGGTCTGGAGTTCAAGGATGAACCCCAGAGTAACTGTTAGACTCATATACAATATGTGTACAACGCATGCAATGAAAATCACAATCAGGAAGCACAATTAAACCAACTAGCATGTAGCAACTCCTTAGGACCGCCTGGTCAAGACAAGCCCCTCGGAACAGGGCGCAAATGGGCCTTGGTAGTCAGGGAGTGACCCCAATCCACCTAGCCTAGGGCCTCAGTGGGCACCTATAAACACACAATCATATAGGCTCCACCTACCCCACCTATCTCGGTACTGCAGCAACATCCCTAGGACACACAGTCTGATAGGTACTGCAGCCCGATCCTACATGCCCTCGGTACTGTAGCTAAACCCTAAGGACACACAGCCCATTAGGTGCTACAGCCCGATGTGATCTCGGTACTGCAACGGTAACCTAAGGACACGCAGTCCAATAGGCACCACAGCCCGATCTCCTACATTATGATGGAACATACATGCAAGAGCAACATAGAGTATGCAAGTCAACAGTTACTACCTGGCACTTTCGGAAGCGGTGAACCATCCTCTTAACATTGGGGATGTGTCCTACACGCGAGATTATCCTAAATACAGCCAAACACCATGCCATCAATCACACATTCAAACTCTACCTCTAGTTTCATGAAATTCGCATAGCTTCAGAATTTCCAGAATTCCTGACCCAACTTCACCGATTTTTAATAAATTCTAAAAAAAAAATTGACATGGGATCAGTGGCCTTAGAACCCTTAGGATTTCTACTTTATAGGAAAAATAGTTACCAAATTCATCTGGGTTTAAAACTCGTCCTTTTTCCCAAATACTAACCACTGGTCCGAGTAAAAAGTCCAGTTTTTAGGTCATCTTTGGCATTAAATACCTCTCAGTTTGAAACTCCAAGTGATACGGATTTTTATATCACAATCATCCTTAGGATGTCTAATTTTACCATACAAAATTGCAAGGCAATCAGACACCATTTACTACTTCAAAACTACCGATTAAGCTTCACTGCCCAGAAACCGAAAGAACCGACAGATTTTCGTATAAGAAAGACTTAGGGTTTTAAAATTCAGAAAGAGGTTATCCAACTTAACCTTACACAAAAATGCCCTCTGAACTCATTGAAAACCTTAAAAATATGGAAAACCCACTGCAGAACCACGAAACACCACAGGGCAGAAGTGAAGAGAACTTAGTTGTCAGTTTAGAGACTTACCTCCGGATGTCGGTTGCGTATGAGCTTCTTCACCTTCTGGACTAGAAACCTCAGCTAAGCACTCTCCTACACTCCTTGAGCTCGTGGCTTGTGTGGAAAATTGGAGAGGGAGAGTGTCATATTTATAGACCTCAAGGATGCAACCTTTTGTCCAACTTACGTTAATGTCCATTGGGTAAAAGGATGTTTTGGGATTAAATTATCATTTCTCTTGCTTGCTGATCAGATCTTCTAGAAGCCTTCTAGGGTCTTCTTTAGGCAGAAAGTGGCGCATTCCTAGGCCAAGAATGGAGTTCCAAAATTGCCCATAGGTGGTCTTAGTTGTAGGTATTAGGGTTAGGGGCAAAATGGTCATTTTGTGCCGTTTTTCTCCCAAAGCAATGGGGTCCACGAAATCTGCTCCTAAATATGCCATAAATGCTCTTTCCAAGTCATAATTACATGTCACTTTGATGTCATATCAGGTTTGAATCGTGTGGTTCAGATTTAACCGGGTTATTTTATTCCTTATCTCTCTTCATTATGACTTTGATGTGACAATCTCTCTCCTCATAATTACATGGCAAGATATTTTCTCTCTCCTCTGGGCCCACTGGAATTCTCCCCTTATCAGTGCCCTGGGCCTGGGCCCGACTCCGGCAATCCTAACCGGTCCCGTTTAGCTCCCTTTTTGCCGGTCCTACCTTACCTCGTAATGCATGCCCTTCTTGCTGTATCAACCGACCTCTCTCTCCCTCTCTTTCTTCATCTATATTTGTCCTCTACCCTATTTTTCTCCATGTTGGCCAAGCTAATGAAGATGAGAGAGGAAACAACAGAAGTCAAGGGCTTGTTGGGCGAGAACAGAAACAACTTGGCCAACAAGCAAAGATAACTTGGCGAGCAAGTAAAGATAACTTTGAGGACAAGCTAGCTATGGTTCGAGAAAGGGCTAGATGCGCTTGGAGGACCACTTAAAGGCAAGGTGGCGCCCTTTTTCTGGGTCTAGACCCTACAACCCCATTTGATTCAATAGTCTGTTCTTGATTTCGGCATCACCTCCACCTTGTTTTCGGCTCTAAACTCCTCTTATCAAGAACCCAAAACCATAGAAATGTTGCTCTCGCTAAGAGGAAACAACTTTGGAGAAGGCGTCGCGAGCTAGAAACGCCAAATCGGCTCTGCAGTGTTTTCTCTCTCTTCTTTCTCTCTCAACCGACCTCTCTCTCTCTCTCTCTCTCTCTCTCCCAATCTTCTTCTTTGTTCCGCCTCTCCCCTCTTTTTATCCACGTTGGGCAACCTAAGGATGACAAGAAAAGAAATTAGAGAAGTCCAGGGCTTGTTGGGCGAGCCAACGAACAACTTGGGCAAAGAGTAAGGAGAACTTGACTAGCAAGTCAAGAGAACTTTGAGTGCAAGCGAGTTATGCTTCGAGAAAGGGCGAGATGTGCTTGGAGGACTAGTTAGAGGCAAGGCGACGTCCTATGTGGGGTCGAGACCCTACAAACCTTAATTGATTCCATAGTCGGTTCTTGATTTCGGCAGCACCCTCACCTTGTCGACGGCGATAAACTCCACTGATCAAGAATCGGAAACAATAGAAATATTGTTCTTCCTGAGAAGAAACAACGTTTGAGATGCCATCGGGATCAAGAAGCGCCAAATGGGGGCGAAATCGCCTCCGAAGTGTTTTCTCTCCACTCTTACTGTCTCAACTGACCTCTCTCCCCCTCTCTTTCTTCATCTATGTTCGTCCTCTACCCTCTTTTTCTCCATGTTGGCCAAGCTAATGAAGATGAGAGAGGAAAAAACAGAAGTCAAGGGCTTGTTGGGCGAGACAAAAAACAACTTGGCCAACAAGCAAAGAGAACTTGGCCACCAAGTTAAGAGAGCTTTGAGGGCAAGCTAGCTATGGTTTGAGAAAGGGCTAGATTGTTATACCCCTACCGGTCTCGCCCTTTCGAGTGGTGGGTTTAGAGGGATCCTTTTTGCTTATTACCTTTCCTTTGTTAATTATTCCCTTTTAATCAAATCTCAGAGTATGCACAGCAGAGCATATGATTGGTCTGGACTACTTACAATATACTGGTAGAGGTACATACAATAACATTAAGTAATCCCCGTAGGGTTAAGGGTACAATCGTTCAATATAAATACTGATCATAAGCAACAGTATCCAAAATGTAGAGTACAAAAATGAGATAGGGCATCCCTTATTTCTTCAACTCTTCGTATCACGCCCTACCTTCTCCAACCTCCGTCTGCTATTACCTCACCTCTGTGCCTCCACAATGGATTGGAGTTCAAAGTTGAACCCCAGAGTAACTGTTAGACTCATACAATATGTATACAGTGCATGCAATGCAAATCACAATCAGGAATACAAATAAACCTGCCTCTAACACAACAAACTGACATGTAGCATCTCCGTAGGACCGCCTAGTCAAGACAAGCCCCTCGGAACAGCGCGCTCAGGGGCCTTAGTAGTCAGGGTGGCCAAACCCTAACCACCTACCCCTCCTGAGGCCTCAGTAGCAACCTATGAACACACAGTCACATAGGCCCTACCTACCTCACATATCTCGATCGCAGCAACACCTAAGGACACACAGTCCAATAGGCACCGCAGCCCGATCCTACATGCCCTCGGTACTGTAGCAGAAACCCTAAGGACACACAGTCCAATAGGTACTACAGCCCGATCTCCAACATCATGATAAAACACACATGCAAAAGCAACATAGAGTATGCAAGTCAACAGTTACTACCTGGCACGCCTCGCAAATAGCAAACTCTTCCCTTGGCGCTTGAAATATGTCACACACGTGTTAACACCCTAGATGCAGAAAAAATATCATGCTTTCAATCACATATTTAAACTTTACTTCAAGTTCCATAAATTTTGCCTATCTCCAGAATTTTCCAAAATTTCTGACCCAATGTCGCTGATTTTTAATAAATTCTAGAAAACTAGTATGGACACGAAATCAGTGGCCTTGGAACCCTTAGGATGTCTAGTTTAACATAAAAATAATCCCCAAGGTTTTATGGGTTCGGATCCTTTTCTTATTTGCAAAACCAATCCACTGGTCCAGAGAAAAATCCAGGTTTTTATGTCATTTTCAACAATAGATAGCTCTCGGTTGGAAAATCAAAATGACACAAAATATGATACCAAAATCATCCTCAGGATGTCTAGTTTCATCATGAACCAGTTCAAATAAAACGGAATCCATTTACTATTTTAAAGCCATCGATGAACACACGCTGCCCAGAAAATGCCTAAGTTGGCAAATTTACATAGTTTAAAGACTTGAGCCTTTTGGGTTTAGAAAAAAGGTGATCCCACTTGTCCCCATACAAAAACACATTTTGGACTCAAGGAGAACCTCAAAAATATGGAGATCCCACTGCATCTACACGAAAACACCATAGGGCAGAACTAAAACATGATTCACCTAGTCATTGGTCCAGCTTAGCTTGAGTCTTCGGTTGCGTATGACCTTCTCTTCCTCCTTAACTAAGACTTGGTTGTTCCCTCTCTTCTCTCCCTCTTGAACATGTGCTAGGGCAGCCAAAAATGGGTAGGAGGTGTCCTTATATAGCCTCCAGGGTTAAAGAAGTTGTCCAATGGTTAAATGACACCTCAAGGGGTAAAATGGTCATTTTCGCTGACTTTTTCTCCAAAACATTCCAGAGTCTTCTTATCCAGGGCATTCCAGAGTCTTCTAGTCCAAGACATGTGGCACCATCTTAGCCCTTAAAACTCAGATTCCAAGATTGCCCTTGATGGTGACTTTAGGGGTAGGTTTTAGTAGGGGTGAGCATTCGGTGTTCGGTGAAAACCGAAAAACCCATATTTATACCACCGAACCGAAACCGAACTAGCGAAAAAACCAAACCGAATTAACCGAAATATTTCGATTC
Organism: Acacia melanoxylon; assembly: GCA_019022615.1. NCBI lineage: Eukaryota > Viridiplantae > Streptophyta > Magnoliopsida > Fabales > Fabaceae > Acacia > Acacia melanoxylon. Next base: position 46,365 of record JAFJYJ010000136.1, read on the forward strand.
GGTTTTACAGATAATTCTGTTTTTGGGCTTTCATTGGGCCTTCTTATTTGGGCTAATTCTGTAAATGGCCAATCCCCTTTTTTTTTAAATTCGGTTCAAGGCTTTGGAAATTGGAACCTCATTATTTACAATAAAATTCATATAAAAAAAAGAATAAGTTTTACAAAATTCCTCCAAAATCCAACCATGAAGAACTCGAAAACTCTCCAGTTTGGTTCAACCGGTCTTACAAAATTCTGTCAAATATGGCTGAATTCCTCCAACCCCACGGCATCCAGATAGCAACTTCGAAAACAATTCCCGAGAGAGCATAATAAATCAACACCTGTCACAATAGAATAAGTTGTGAGAACATAATATTTGCACTGTTGATTGCATATTGTTCCTAATATCAACAAAATTAAAGATGAAAAATCAGATCAAAGTCGGTGAACCGATAAAGCAAAAGAAACCCATAACGAAATGAAAGAAAACAAGCTTAAGTTGAGGATACAACGAGGTAGGGTGACTATGAGGGGATCGAGCTTTAGCAGCAAAAATGATTACTTTTTTTGTGCTCGAGAAAATGCTGCATATATTACTAGTTGAAAGGAAACAATTACGAGATAATAGAAACTACCCAAGCGAGACGCTTACAAGCCAAAGCTCACAAAGTCTCACACCAAGACATCACGGCCAAAGAAATGCAAAAGCGGTGGAAGTGGAAAAGCATGGTACAAAAGCATAATACAACAAAAACCCATAACAAAGATACAGAAACAAATACAGCAGAAAAAACCAGCAACAAAAGGACATAAATGACTACAAAGATAGGAGCAGATAACAAACATAGTTGAACACCATCCATCAGGAAGTAGCAAAATTCCAGTGCAAATCGTAGTCTGAAAATTAAGTTGAGGATAGCATAAACAATTTTTTTTTTTGAAAATTTTTGTTTTAAATCTGAAGGTTTGTGCGTGGTACACATACCGAATAAGCGAAGATGGAAGGGCGGCGCCTGTTGTGCGCGGGTTAACGGTGTTCAGCTCGATGAAGTATCACGGATCGGTGGAGAGCGGGGAGAGGATTGGAGTGGTGGATAGCTTCGTCGTCCTTAGATCTGCACGGTCACGGGAAACCGAGAACAAGATCCACGATCCTCAAGAACCTCGCGTCGCGATTACAAAGATGATAACCGGCTACCACTCTATGACGGCGGTCGTAGTGGGCGACCACCGAGAACGCACGCGTAGGTCCGATCGCTCAGGAGGAGAGAACGCAGATGGGTTTTCAATGTCAATGGAATGAAATGAAAGTGAGGATGTGGAGTGCGGTTTGATGTGAGAGTAGGGTTTTCAATGTAAGTGAGGATGTTTTTTTTTCCGATAATAATGAGGCGAAATGGGCTAGGAAAAACAAAAAAGAAAGGAAGATGGGTTTGGTAATGGGCTAGGCCAGTCCAATACGACGTCGTTTTCATATTAATTTGGTTTCTCGGTTTTAACCGAATTATTTTTTTTAAAACCGCACCGAACACCGAAAACTGAAATAAGCCTATTTTAAGAACCGAAACCGAACCGAAAAAACCGAACACCTATTTAGTCGGTTTGGTTTTCGGTTTCGGTTTTGATTTGCTCACCCCTAGGTTTTAGGTCCTGGGGTAAAACGGTCATTTTGCACTGCTTTTCTTCCAAGCCAATGGGACCCACGAAATCTACCCAAGATTCATGTCATTCATGTCTATGTGAAGTCATAATTACATGTTCTTCACCTTGTAACATCAGATTCAAATATGTGGTCCAGATTAATCCTGATTATTTAATCTTTCTCTATCTTCATAATTACATGATGTGGTCTGGCTAATGAAGATGAAAGAGGAAACAACAGAAAACAAGGGCTTGTTGGGCGAGACAAGAAATAACTTGGCGAAAAGTAAAGATAACTTTGAGGGCAAGCTAGCTATGGTTCAAGAAAGGGCTAGATGCGCTAGGACCACCAGTTAGAGGCAAGGTGGCGCCCTTTGTTGGGTCCAGACCCTACAACCTCATTTGATTCAATAGTCAGTTCTTGATGTTGGCAGCACCTCCACCTTGTAGACGGCGCTAAACTCCTCTGATCAAGAACCCGAAACCGTTAAAATGTTGCTCTAACCGAGAGGAAACAACGTTAGCAAAGGCGTCAGGAGCTAGAAACGCAAAATCAGGGTGAAATCGGCTCTGTCGTGTTTTTCCTCTCTTCTTTCTTTTTCAACCGACCTCTCTCTCTCTATCTTCTTCTTTGTTGGGCCTCTCCCCTCTTTTTGTCCACGTTAGCCTACTTAAAGATGAGGAGAAACGAAATTAGAAAAGTCAAGCGCTTGTTGGGCGAGCCAATGAAAAACTTGGGGAACAAGTAAGGAGAACTTGGCCAGCAAGTTGAGAGAACTATGAGTGCAAGCGAGCTATGGTTCAAGAAACCGTGAGATGTGCTTGGAGGACTAGTTAGAGGCAAGGTGGCGTCCTATGTGGGGTCTAGACCCTACGAACCTCATTTGATTCCGTAAACGGTTATGGATCTCGGCAGCACCCCCACGTTGTCGACGGTGCTAAACTCCTCTGATCAAGAACCCGAAACCGTTGAAATGTTGCTCTCACCGAGAGGAAACAACGTTAGCGAAGGCGTCGGGAGCTAGAAACGCCAAATCGTGGTGAAATCGGCTCTGCAGAGTTTTCTCTCTGTTATGTATTTCTCAACCGTCCTCTCAATCTTTCTCTCCCTCTCTCTATTTTCTTCTCTCTTTTTTCCTCTCCCATCTTTTTCTCCACTTTGGCCGACTTAAGGATGACGAGAAAAGAAATTAGAGAAGTGAAGGGGCTTGTTGGGCGAGCCAACGAACAACTTGGGCAACAAGTGAGGATAATTTGGCCAGAAGGTCGAGAGAAGTTTGAGTGCAAGCGAGCTATGCTTCGAGAAAGGGGGAGATGTGCTTGGAGGACTTGTTAGAGGTAAGGCCTATGTGGGGTCCAGACCCTACAAACCTCATTTGAGACCGTAATGGGTTCTGGAACTCGGTAGCACCCTTACCTTGTCGACGACGCTAAACTCCGCTTATCAAGAATCGGAAACCACAGAAATATTGCTCTCCCCGAGAGGAAACAATGATTGAGAAGGCGTCAGGATCAAGAGGCACCAAATGGGGGTGAAATCGGCTCCAAAGTGTTTTCTCTCTCTTCTTGGTGTCTCAACCGACCTCTCTCTCCCTCTCTTTCTTCATCTATGTTCATCCTCTACCCTCTTCTGCTCCATGTGCCAATTTAATGAAGATGTGAGAGGAAATAATAGAAGTCAAGGGCTTGTTGGGCGAGACAAGAAACAACTTGGCCAACAAGTAAAGAGAATTTGTCGAGCAAGTAAGGAGAACTTTGAGAGCTAGATGTGCTTGGAGGACCAGTGAGAGGCAAGGCGGCTTCCTTTGTGGGGTCCAGACCCTGCAACGACATTTGATTCGATAGTCGGTTCATGATTGCGGCAGCACCTCCACCTTGTAGACGGCGCCCAACTCCTCTGACCAAGAACCCAAAACCATGGAAATGTTGCTCTCACCGAGAGGAAAAAACGTTAGAGAAGGCATCGGTAGCTAGAAACGCCAAATCGGGGTGAAATCGATTCTGCAGAGTTTTCTCTCTCTTATCTATTTCTCAACCGACCTCTTAATTTTTCTCTCCCTCTCTCTATTTTCTTCTTTTTTCGGCCTCTCCCCTCTTTTTCTCAACTTTGGCCGACTTAAGGATGACGAGAAAAGAAATTAGAGAAGTCAAGGGCTAGTTGGGCGAGCCAACGAACAACTTGGGCAACAAGTAAGGATAATTTGTCCAGCAGGTCGAGAGAACTTTGAGTGGGAGCGAGCTATGCTTCGAGAAAGGGCGAGATGTGCTTGGAGGACTAGTTAGAGGCAAGGTGGCGTCCTATGTGGGGTCCAGACCCTAGGAACCTTATTTGATACCATAATCGGTTTTGGAACTCGGCAGCACCCATACCTTGTCGATGACGCTAAACTCCTCTGATCAAGAATCGGAAACCACAAAAATATTGCTCTCCCCGAGAGGAAACAACGTTTGAGAAGGCGTTGGGATAGAGAAGCGCCAAATGGGGGCGAAATCAGCTCCGGAGTGTTTGCTCTCTCTTCTTGCTGTCTCAACCGACTTCTCTCCCTCTCTTTCTTCATCCATGTTCGTCCTCTACCCTCTTTTGCTCCATGTTGGCCAACTTAATGAAGATAAGAGAGGAAATAACAGAAGTCAAGGGCTTGTTGGACGAAACAAGAAAAAACTTGGCCAACACGTAAAGAGAACTAATCCAGCAAGTAAAGAGAACTTTGAGGGTAAGCTAGCTATGGTTCGAAAAAGGGCTAGATGTGCTTGGAGGACCAGTGAGAGGAGAGGTGGCGCCCATTGTGGGATCCAGACCCTGCAACCACACTTGATTCAATAGTCGGTTCTTGATTGGGGCAGCACCTCCACCTTGTAGACGACGCTAAACTCCTCTGATCAAGAACCGGAAACCGTTGAAATGTTGCTTTCCCCGAGAGGAAACAACGTTAACGAAGGCGTCGGAAGCTAGAAATGCCAAATCGGGGCGAAATCGGCTCTGTAGCGTTTTCTCTCTCTTCTTTCTTTCTCAACTGACCTCTGTCTCTCTCTCTCTCTCCATCTTCTTCTTTGTTCGGCCTCTCCTCTCCTTTTCTCCACGTTGGCCGACTTAAGGATGACGAGAAAAGAAATTAGAGAAGTCAAGGGCTTGTTGGGCGAGCCAACGAAAAACTTGGGCAACAAGTCAGGAGAACTTGGCTAGTAAGTCGAAAGAAATTTGAGTGCAAGCGAGCTATGCTTCGAGAAAGGGCGAGATGTGCTTGGATGACTGGTTAGAGGCAAGGTGGCGTCCTATGTGGGGTCCAGACCCTAGGAACCTCATTTGATACCAGAATCGGTTCTGGAACTCGGCAGCACCCATACCTTGTTGACAACGCTAAACTCCTCTGATCAAGAATCAGAAACCACAGAAATATTTCTCTCCCTGGGAGGAAACAATGTTTGAGAAGGCGTCAGGATCAAGAGGCGCCAAATGGGGGCGAAATTGGCTCCAAAATGTTTTCTCTCTCTCCTTGCTTTCTCAACCGACCTCTCTTTCTTCATCTATGTTCGTCCTCTACCCTCTTTTTCTCCATGTTGGCCAACTAAATGAAGATGAGAGAGGAAATAACAGAAGTCAAGGGCTAGTTGGGCGAGACAAGAAATAACTTGGCCAACAAGTAAAGATAGTTTGTCCAGCAAGTAAAGAGAATTTGGAGGGCAAGCTAGCTATGGTTCGGGAACGTGCTAGATGTGCTTGAAGGACTAGTGAGGGGCAAGGAGGTGCCCTTTGTGGGGTCCAGACCCTGGAACGACATTTGATTCGATGGTCGGCTCTTGATTAAGGCAGCACCTCCACCTTGTAGATGGCGCTAAGCTTCTTTGATCAAGAACCCGAAACCGTTGACATGTTGCTCTCATCGAAACGAAACAACGTTAGAGAAGGCGTTGGGAGCTAGAAACGCCAAATCACGGTGAAATGGGCTCGTAGTGTTTTCTCTCTCTTCTTTCTTTCTCAACCGACCTCTCTCTCGCTATCTTCTTCTTTGTTTGGCCTCTTTCCTCTTTTTGTACACGTTCGCCGACTTAAGGATGACGAGAAAAGAAATTAGAGAAGTCAAGAGCTTGTTGGGCGAGCCAACGAAAAACGTGAGGAACAAGTAAGGAGAACTTGGCCAGTAACTCGAGAGAACTTTGAGTGCAAGCGAGCTATGCTTCGAGAAAGGGGGAGATGTGCTTGGAGGACCAGTTAGAGGCAAGGTGGCGTCCTATGTGGGGTCCAGACCCTAGGAACCTCATTTGATACCATACCATAATCGGCTTTGGAACTCGGCAGCACCCATACCTTGTCGACGACGCGAAACTCCTCTGATCAAGAATCAGAAACCATAGAAATATTGCTCTCCCTGAGAGTAAACAACGTTTGAGAAGGCGTCGGGATAGAGAAGCGCCAAATGGGGGCGAAATCAGCTCCGGAGTGTTTGCTCTCTCTTCTTGCTGTCTCAACCGACCTCTCTCCCTCTCTTGCTTCATCCATGTTCGTCCTCTACCCTCTTTTGCTCCATGTTGGCCAACTTAATGAAGATGAGAGAGGAAATAACAGAAGTCAAGCGCTTGTTGGACAAAACAAGAAAAAACTTGGCCAACAAGTAAAGAGAACTTTGAGGGCAAACTAGCTATGGTTCGAAAAAGGGCTAGATGTGCTTGGAAGACGAGTGAGAGGAGAGGTGGCGCCCTTTGTGGGGTCCAGACCCTACAACCACATTTGATTCAATAGTCGGTTCTTGATTGGGGCAGAACCCCCACCTTGTAGACGACGCTAAACTCCTCTGATCAAGAACCGGAAACCGTTGAAATGTTGCTCTCCCCGAGAGGAAACAACGTTAGCGAAGGCGTCGGGAGCTAGAAACACCAAATCGGGGTGAAATCTGCTCTGTAGTGTTTTCTCTCTCTTCTTTCTTTCTCAACTGACCTCTCTCTCTTTCTCCATCTTCTTCCTTATTCGGCCTCTCCTCTCCTTTTCTCCACATTGGCCGACTTAAGGATGACGAGAAAAGAAATTAGAGAAGTCAAGGGCTTGTTGGGTGAGCCAACAAAAAACTTGGGCAACAACCCAAGAGAACTTGGCTAGTAAGTCGAAAGAACTTTGAGTGCAAGCGAGCTATGCTTCGAGAAAGGGCGATATGTGCTTGGAGGGCTGGTTAGAGGCAAGGTGGCGTCCTATGTGGGGTCCGGACCCTAGGAACCTCATTTGATACCATAATCGGTGTTGGAACTCGGCAGCACCCATACCTTGTCGAGGACGCTAAACTTCTCTGATCAAGAATCAGAAACCACAGAAATATTGCACTCCCCGAGAGGAAACAACGATTGACAAAGCGTTGGGATCGAGAAGTGCCAAATAGGGGAGAAATCGGCTCCGGAATGTTTTCTCTCCTTTCTTGTTGTCTCAACCTGACCTCTCTCTCCCTCTCTTTCTTCATCTATGTTCGTCCTCTACCCTCTTTTGCTCCATGTTGGCCAACTAAATGAAGATGAGAGAGGAAATAACAGAAGTCAAGGGCTAGTTGGGTGAGAAAAGAAACAACTTGGCCACCAAGTAAAGATAGCTTGTCTAGAAAGTAAAGAGAACTTGGAGGGCAAGCTAGTTATGGTTCGAGAAAGAGCTAGATGGGCTTGGAGGACCAGTGAGAGGCAACGAGGCGCCCTTTATGGGGTCCAGACGCTGCAATGAGATTTGATTCGATAATCGGTTCTTGATTGCGGCAGCACCTCCACCTTGTAGACGGCGCTAAAATCCTCTGATCAAGAACTAGAAACCGTTGAAATGTTGCTCTCACTGAGAGGAAACAACGTTTGAGAAGATGTCGGGAGATAGAAACGCCAAATCGGGTTGAAATTGGCTCTGTAGTTTTTTCTCTCTCTTCTGTCTTTCTCCACAACCTCTCTCTATCTCTCTATCTTCTTCTTTGTTCGGCCTCTCCTTTATTTTTCTCCACGTTGGCCGACTGAAGGATGACGAGAAAAGAAATTAGAGAAGTCAAGGGCTTGTTGGGCGAGCGAACGAACAACTTGGGCAACAAGTGAGGATAATTTGGCCAGAAGGTAGAGAGAAGTTTGAGTGCAAGTGAGCTATGCTTCGAGAAAACGGGAGATGTGCTTGGAGGACTAGTTAGAGGCAAGGCCTATGTGGGGTCCAGACCCTACGAACCTCATTTTAGACCGTAATGGATTCTGGAACTCGGTAGCACCCTTACCTTGTCCACGACGCTAAAGTTTACTGATCAAGAATCGAAATCCACAGAAATAATGCTCTCCCCGAGAGGAAACAATGTTTGAGAAGGCGTCGGGATCAAGAGGCACCAAATGGGGGCGAAATCGGCTCCGGAGTGTTTTCTCTTTCTTCTTGGTGTCTCAACCGACCTCTCTCTCCCTCTCTTTCTTTATCTATGTTCATCCTCTAACCTCTTCTGCTCCATGTTGGCGAACTTAATGAAGATGAGAGAGGAAATAACAGAAGTCATGGGCTTGTTGGGCGAGACAAGAAACAACTTGGCCAAATAGTAAAGAGAATCTGTCGAGCAAGTAAAGAGAACTTTGAAGGCAAGCTAGCTATGGTTCGAGAATGGGCTAGATGTGCTTGGAGGACCAGTGAGAGCCAAGGCGGCTTCCTTTGTGGGTATCAGACCCTGCAACCACAATTAATTCGATAGTCGGTTCTTGATTGCGGCAGCACCTCCACCTCTTAATCGAGAGGAAAAAACGTTAGAGAAGGCGTCGGTAGCTAGAAACGCCAAATCGGGGTGAAATCGCCTCTGCAGAGTTTTCTCTCTCTTATTTATTTCTCAACCGACCTCTTGATCTTTCTCTCCCTCTGTCTATTTTCTTCTTTGTTCGGCCTCTCCCCTCTTTTTCTCCACTTTGGCCGACTAAAGGATGACGAGAAAAGAAATAGAGAAGTCAAGGGCTAGTTGGCCGAGACAAGGAACAACTTGACCACCAAGTAAAGAAACCTTGTCCAGCAAGTAAAGAGAACTTGGAGGGCAAGCGAGCTATGCTTCGAGAAAGGGTGAGATGTGCTTTGAGGAATAGTTAGAGGCAAGGTGGCATCCAATGTGGGGTCTAGACCCTACGAACCTCAGTTGATACCATAATCGGTTATGGAACTCGGCAGCACCCATACCTTGTCGACGACACCAAACTCCTCTGATCAAGAATCAGAAACTACAGAAATATTGCGCTCCCCGAGAGGAAACAACGATTGACAAGGCGTTGGGATCAAGAAGTGCCAAATGGGGGAGAAATCGGCTACAGAATGTTTTCTCTCCTTTCTTGCTGTCTCAACCTGACCTCTCTCTCCCTCTCTTTCTTCATCTATGTTCGTCATATACCCTCTATTGCTCCATGTTGGCCAACTAAATGAAGATGAGACAGGAAATAACAGAAGTCAAGGGCTAGTTGGGCGAGACAAGAAACAACTTGTCCAACAAGTAAAAATAGCTTGTCCAGCAAGTAAAGAGAACTTGGAGGGCAAGCTAGCTATGGTTTGAGAACGGGCTAGATGGGCTTAGAGGACCACTGAGAGGCAAGGAGGCGCCCTTTGTGAGGTCGAGACCCTTCAACGACATTTGATTCGATAGTCGGTTCTTGATTGCGGCAGCACCTCCACCTTGTAGACGGTGCTAAACTCCTCTGGTCAAGAACCCGAAACCGTTGAAATGTTGCTCTCACCAAGAGGAAACAACGTTAGAGAAGGCGTCGAGAGCTAGAAACTCCAAATCAAAGTGAAATCGGCTTTGTAGTGTTTTCTCTCTCTTCTTTCTTTCTCAACCAACCTCTCTCTCTCTCTCTCTCTATCTTCTTCTTTGTTTGGCCTCTCCCCTCTTTTTGTCCACGTTGGCCGACTTAAGGATGACGACAAAAGAAATTAGAGAAGTCAAGGACTTGTTGGGCGAGCCAATGAAAAACTTGGGCAACAAGTAAGGAAAACTTGGCCCGTAAGTTGAGAGAACTTTGAGTGCAAGCAAGCTATGCTTCGAGAAAGAGCGAGATGTGCTTGGAGGACTAGTAAGAGGCAAGGTGGCGTCCTATGTGGGGTCCAGACCCTAGGAACCTCATTTGATACCACAATCGGTTCTGGAACTCGGCAGCACCCATACCTTGTTGACGACGTTAAACTCCTCTGATCAAGAATCAGAAACCACAGAAATATTGCTCTCCCCGAGAGCAAACAACGTTTGAGAAGGCATCGGGATCATGAGGCGTAAAATGGGGCCGAAATCGGCTCTAGAGTGTTTTCTCTCTGTTCTTGCTTTCTCAACTGACCTCTCTTTCTTCATTTATGTTCGTCCTCTACCCTCTTTTGCTCCATGTTGGCCAACTAAATGAAGATGATGTTGGAAATTATGCCCTAGGGGCAAGTCATTCTCCATCAAGTTCTCACTTCATTTGCATGTTTATAGTGATAGCTGATCCCTGGATATATCTTATAGATTATCCTAAATGTCCACAGTCGGTCATCTACGCGGAGCGAAGATGAAATAAGACAGTATGACTTTGATGAGTATGGAGATACGAGTCAAAGTCATGGGCACTGTAAGAGTACCATGTCTTGGACCGACCCACTATGAGAAAGCCGTGGGATCGAGTCATAAGCTTTTCTCATGTATAACCGCGTCACAACGCCCTATGACCTGAGATCATCATGGATTCCTACATGATGAGTCACTGTTCTTTGACCTAGTCAAAAGTCACCTTTGACCGGGTGATGATAAAGGCTTGGATCGGGATCAGTGGTTCTCATGGAGAGGAATGTGAATGGTCAAGATGGAATTTGTCCCTCACATTTGTAGAGAGATAATACTGGGCCCCTCGATGAGTGAGTCTAAGAAATGTACGGCCGTACTGTGATGGAAAGGAGTTTCCATTTCACTTATTAGACTACTCGAGAATCGAGAAAGTAATGGTCAAGAAAAGGAAGTTGACATTATCCATGCCTCATCCTTGACCAAATTATCGCGTGACAAAAGGGACGTGACATGGTTGTACGATAGGTAGTATCGTATCATCGATCCCCATATGAGTTGGGTAGTCGCAATGTCTTGCTAGAGGCCGCTTGCGACTTGTGGGCTAGTACAGTATTGGCCCACAGCCAATCTCATGTATTTGCTCTCTCTTCCTGCTGTCTCAACCGACCTTTCTCCCTCTCTTTCTTCATCCATGTTCATCCTCTACCCTCTTTTGTTCCATGTTGGCCAACTAAATGAAGATGAGAGAGGAAATAACAGAAGTCAAGAGCTAGTTGGGCGAGACAAGAAAGAACTTGGCCAACAAGAAAAGATACCTTGTCCAGCAAGTAAAGAGAACTTGGAGGGCAAGCTAGCTATGGTTCAAGAACGGGCTAGATGGGCTTGCAGGATTAGTGAGAGGCAAGGAGGCGCCCTTTGTGGGATCCAGACCCTGCAACGACATTTGATTCGATAGTCGGTTCTTGATTGCAGCAGCACCTCCACCTTGTAGACGGCGCTAAACTCCTCTGATCAAGAACTCGAAACCGTTGAAATGGTTCTCTCCCCGAGAGGAAACAACGTTTGAGAAGACGTAGGGAGCTAGAAACGCCAAATCGGGTTGAAATCGGCTTTTTAGTGTTTTCTCTCTCTTATGTGTTTCTCAACCGACCTCTCTCTCTCTCTGATGAGGACATAGGAGGCGGCAGGACCAAGGCAACAAACTTGGAGGACATACAAGGTCTTGGAGGCCCAATGACAAGAGCAAAAGCTAAAAAGGCTAAAAAGGCTCTAAATCTCTTGGTGACCACTTTACTTGAGACAAGCCCAAGTCTAAAGGAAGAAGAGACCGAAATGATACACTTAATTCAGATTAAAGACCTTGAAGAATAAGCCTCAATGGATATGCATAAAGGCTTCATTTTACTTGGCCCAAATTCTACACTTAGTTTTATTTTTTCTTACGTTTAGTTAAACTTTTGTAATAAGGCTTATTGGGCCCTTTGTGTGTAAGCATAATTAGGTTAAACTCAATATGGATGTTGTCCACTATATAAGGGAACACCATAGCCTTTTAGAGGGGGCAGAATTCAAAGTTAACCTTTTTGGTGAGAGACAAGCTTCTCTAGGGTTCTTTTGAGAATCTCTAAACTTATCAAGGGCTTCAATCCTTGTGGCGTTCTTGGGCTTATCAATTCTTTGGAATTGTGGCGCCTACCTATAATCCATAAACTTCAGTTTTTGTTCTATATTTCTTGGTTTTTGTATCTCCAGATTCCCTTATCCTTTTTCGGTGTTTCTTGAGCCAAAATCGCGTTTCGAAAAGCCATCTTTCACCTCGTTTTGGAATCACTTAAATCCGAGGTCTATAGTGCGAGATACGTCTGTTCGTATCAGAACGTGTTGGCGGCTGAATTTTCAGTGCGAAATTCCATTCCTAGTTGATCCAATCATCGTTTTTCTCGGGAATCATATCATCCGGTATCGAGCTCAGATCTAGGTTGGAATTGGGTTATCTTTCTCCATTGTTTACATCCAATCTGGTCACACATTTGGTAACCCTAGTCCCTAAAATTTGTGTTTTGATTTTTGAATTGTGCAATTTTGTTTTAGCCGTTGTTGTTTGTCCCTAATTTGTTCTTTCAATCTTCTGGTTGTTGTTCTTTTCAATTTCTTGTTCGGTTCACATATTTCTGCACTTGGTTCTTGGTGTTCATCCCTTGTTCATCATTGTTATTGAATTCTAATCCTTTCAATTCATGTTTCTTGAGTAGTATGTTGTTAGTGCGTTAAGTAATAGCTCAGTTTGTGGGGAATTCTATCTAATTTAGTTCTAAATTAGTACAATTTCAAAGTTTGATTCCAAAATCACAAATTCCTTTTGTTGAAGAATCAGCTGTCATAAAAAAAAAGAAAAAAAAAAGAAGAAAGAAAGATAGAAAGAAAGAAAAAACGAAAAAAATAGAAAGAAAAAAAAATACTATACAGCACTTTGCTATTCAATTACACACACTACTACTTGTGAATCAAGTCCAAAGTGTCTTCCTTGAATAATTCCTCCAAATTGTTTTGGTTTTCTTTGTCTTGTCTTCTTTGACATCTTTTCCAATTTGTATTGTGAGTCACCACCAATTCTTGAGTTTGGGATTGTACTCTTGAGTGTTCTTGGAGATTCTGTTAAGAACTTAAAGAGAGCTATTGAGTGGTAAAAGGCAAGAGAGCACACTACACAAAAAGCCTTATAGAGAGCAACAAACACGAGTGATACATTTTTAAGAGTGTAAACACGTGAGCGAGTGGTGAGGTCCTATTACTTTTTTATTCTTGTTCTATTCCTTGAATTATGGCAGGTGCAGGTGGTGAAGATATTCCTCCTCCTATAGGAGATAATAGATTGCTAATTGAAGCCATTACAACACAAATGCAAAGGATGATGAGGGAACACACAGAGGAGTTATATGAGAGAATTGAGAGAATAGAAAATCAAGGGAATCATGATGAAGATAGACAGAGAGGGAGGGATGAAAGAAGGAGAAGAAGAGATAATGAGAATGGTGCTAGAGAGGATAGAATTAAGGGAGTGAAGCTTAATATACCATCTTTCAAAGGAAAAAGTGATCCGGAGGCCTATTTAGAGTGGGAAATGAAGATTGAGCACTTATTTGCATGTCACAATTATACTGAAGAGAAGAAAATGAAAGTGGCAGCCATGGAGTTTAGTGATTATGCTCTCATTTGGTGGGACCAATCGCAAAAGGAGAGGGTGAGATATAAAGAACCATTGGTGGATAGTTGGGTGGAGATGAAAAGGCTAATGAGAAGAAGATTTGTTCCTTCCCATTATCATCGAGACCTTCACAATAAACTTTAAAGGCTCACACAAGGTAACAAGAGTGTAGATGAGTATTATAAAGAGATGGAGGTGTCCTTGATTAGAGCAAATATTAGTGAAGAACGGGAGGCTGCTATGGCACGTTTCTTGCATGGGCTGAATAGTGATATAAGGGATGTTGTGGAGTTGCAAAATTATGTGGAGTTGGAGGATTTAGTGCAACAAGCTAGTAAGGTAGAACAACAACTCAAGAGAAAGGGTGTCATGAGGAAAAACTCTTCAAAATTTAATTGTTCAATTTTGGAAGGATAGAAATAAGAAGGAGGGAGGTAATTCATCAAGCAATCCCACTGCTACACCTCAAAGGACTCAAACTAAATCCAATGAGATCCCTAAAAAGACAAGGAGTAGTGAAATAAAATGCTTCAAGTGTTTGGGGAGAGGTCACATAGCTTCAGAATGTCCAACTAAGAAGACTATGCTACTTAAAGAGGATGGAGAGCTTACTAGTGAGTCTTCTTCGATTCTACCTCACATGATGATGAAGATGAGTATATTGAAGAAATAATTCCGGAAGGAGATTTGTTTATGGTAAGAAGGATGTTGGGTAGCCAAGCAAAAGACATGGATGATAGTCGAAGAGAGAACATCTTTCATACTAGATGCCTTATCCAAGGAAAGGTATGTTCTTTAATTATTGATGGAGGGAGTTGTACCAATGTTGCAAGTGCTAGAATGGTGTCTAAATTGGGCATGGAAACCAAACCTCACCCATTTGTCATACAAGCTTCAATGGCTTAGTGAGGATGGTGAAGTGACCGTAAGCAAACAAGTGGAGGTAAACTTCTCCGTAGGAAAGTATGATGATACAGTTTTGTGTGATGATAAGAAAGTTATGCATGATGGTTACACCAACAAGTTCTCTTTTGTACATAAAGAATGCAAGACTATTCTTGCACCTTTGACACCAAGAGAAGTTAGTGAGGATAATTTAAAAATGAGAAAAAAGAAAGCAAGAGAGAAAAAGAGAGTGGAAGAGAGCAAGAAAAAAAAAAGAGAAAAAGTGAGAAAAGCACCAAACTTGTTTATAAAAGAAAAAGAGGTGAAAAAGGAAATGCATTTGAAAAAGCCAATGCTCTTACTTTTGAGTAAAGAGAATAATTTACTGGATGCAAGTCCTACTAACTCTCTTCCAAATGAGGTTTCTAATTTGTTGCGGGAATTTAAAGATGTTTTTCCTAAAGAGGTACCTCACGAACTACCACCTCTAAGAGGCATAGAACATCAAATTGATCTCATTCCAAGAGCTTCATTACCTAACAGGCCAGCCTATAGGAGTAACCCCAAGATACCAAGGAGATTCAAAGACAAGTTGGAGACTTGATGCAAAAAGGGTGGGTGCAAGAAAGCTTAAGTCCATGTGCGTTCCGGTCATTCTAGTACCTAAGAAAGATGGAACATGGAGGATGTGCACTGATTGTAGAGCCATCAATAACATCACGGTAAAGTATAGACATCCCATTCCTAGATTGGATGATTTATTGGATGAATTGCATTGTGCTTGTTTCTTCTATAAAATTGATTTAAAGAGTGGATACCATCAAATTAGGAATAGAGAAGGGGATGAATGGAAAACAGCTTTTAAAACTAAATATGGGCTGTATGAATGGTTGGTTATGCCATTTGGTTTAACTAATGCTCCTAGTACCTTCATGAGATTAATGAATCATGTGTTAAGGGAATTTTTAGGGAAGTTTGTGGTGGTGTATTTTGATGATATTCTGATTTATAGCAAATCCTATGATGATCATCTTGTGCATTTGAGGTGTGTTCTGGAATGTCTTAGGCATGAGAAATTGTATGCTAACATGGAAAAATGTGTGTTATGCATAGACCATGTAGTTTTTCTTGGTTTTGTTGTTAGCTCCCAAGGAGTGCAGGTTGATCAAGAGAAGGTGAAAGCTATTCAAGAGTGGCCAACTCCTAAGAATGTAAGTGAGGTAAGAAGCTTTCATGGCTTAGCTAGTTTCTATAGGAGGTTTGTCAAAAAAATTAGTACAATAGCTACACCTTTGAATGAAGTGATTAAAAGGCATGTTGGTTTTAAATGGGGGGAAAAACAAGAGCAAACCTTTGCTTCCCTCAAGGAAGAATTAACCAATGCACCTATTCTTGCTTTGCCTAATTTTGCTAAGTCATTTGAAATTGAATGTGATGCATCCAATGTGGGGATAGGGGCTGTTTTGATGCAAGAAGGACACCCATTGCTTATTTTAGTAAAAAATTGAATGGGGCTGCTCTTAATTATTCCACATATGATAAGGAATTGTATGCATTAGTAAGGGCTTTGCAAACATGGCAACACTATCTCTTGCCCAAAGAGTTTGTTATCCACGGTGACCATGAATCCTTAAAGTATTTAAAAGGACAAGGCAAGCTTAACAAAAGGCATGCCAAATGGGTAGAGTTCTTGGAGCAGTTTCCTATGTGATCAAGCACAAGAAAGGTACGTCTAATGTGGTTGCAGATGCACTCTCAAGAAGGTATGCTCTATTCTCTACTCTTGAAACTAAGTTCATTGGCTTTGATCATATTAAGGCATTGTATGAGCATGATCCAGACTTTGCACAAATCTATAAAACTTGTGTGCATGCTTTGCTCGAAATGGATTTTTTAGGCATAATGATTACTTGTTTAAAGAAAAGAGATTGTGTGTCCCTAAAGGTTCTATTAGGGAATTACTTGTGAAGGAGGCACACGAGGGGGGACTAATGGGACATTTTGGGATCCAAAAGACTCTAGACATGCTGTATGAACATTTTTATTGGCCACACATGAAGCGTGATGTTCATAAATATTGTGAAAGATGCATTGTATGTAAAGTCTAAGTCTAAATCATTGCCTCATGGGTTGTATACTCCTTTGCCTATTCCAGATTGCCCTTGGATTGATATTTCTATGGATTTTGTGTTAGGACTACCTCGGTCTAAAAATGGAAAATATTCAATTTTTGTTGTGGTGGACAGGTTTTCTAAGATGGCACATTTTATCCCGTGCAAAAAGGTTGATGATGCAATCCACATTGCTGATTTGTTCTTCAAGGAAGTGGTAAGACTCCATGGGCTTCCAAGAAGCATTATCTCCGATCGTGATACTAAATTCTTAAGTCATTTTTGGAGGACATTATGGAGTAAGCTGGGAACTAAACTTCTCTTTTCTACTACTTGTCATCCACAAACTGATGGCCAAACTGAGGTAGTGAATAGAACTTCTTCTCTTTTGAGGGCTGTAATTAAAAAGAATATCAAGTCATGGGAACAATGTTTACCCCACGTTGAGTTTGCATATAATAGGGCTGTTCATAGTGCTACTCATTATTCTCCTTTTGAAATTGTTTATGGCTTAAACCCTCTCACTCCTCTTGATTTGCTACCTTTGCCTAACAACTCGTTTTTCAGCATAAAGATGGTAAGAGTAAGGCTGAATATGTGCGGAAACTACATGAGAAGGTAAAAGCAAACATTGAAAAAAGGTAGAGAGTTACGTCAAGCAAGCGAACAAAGGAAGGAAAAAGGTAGTGTTTGAACCGGTGATTGGGTTTGGGTTCATTTGAGAAAAGAGAGGTTTCCGCCCAAAGAAAATCTAAGCTTCAACAAAGGGGGAGATGGTCCTTTCCAAGTGCTATCCAAGATTAATGATAATGCCTATAAAATAGATCTCCCTGGTGAGTATGGTGTAAGTGCTACTTTTAATGTGGCTGATTTGTCCCTTTTTGATGCAGGAGAAGAGGATTACAATTTGAGGCAAATTCTTCTGAAGAAGGAGGGAATGATGAGGACATAGGAGGCGGCATGACCAAGGCAACAAACTTGGAGGATATACAAGGTCTTGGAGGCCCAATGACAAGAGAAAAAGCTAAAAAGGCTAAAGAGGCTCTAAATCTCTTGGTGACCACTTTACTTGAGACAAGCCCAAGTCTAAAGGAAGAAGAGACCGAAATGATACACTTAATTCAGATTAAAGACCTTGAAGAATAAGCCTCAATGGATATGCATAAAGGCTTCATTTTACTTGGCCCAAATTCTGCACTTAGTTTTATTTTTTCTTACGTTTAGTTAAACTTTTGTAATAAGGCTTATTGGGCCCTTTGTGTGTAAGCATAATTAGGTTAAACTCAATATGGATGTTGTCCACTATATAAGGGAACACCATAGCCTTTTAGAGGGGGCAGAATTCAAAGTTAACCTTTTTGGTGAGAGACAAGCTTCTCTAGGGTTCTTTTGAGAATCTCTGAACTTATCAAGGGCTTCAATCCTTGTGGCGTTCTTGGGCTTATCAATTCTTTGGAATTGTGGCGCCTACCTATAATCCATAAACTTCAGTTTTTGTTCTATATTTCTTGGTTTTTGTATCTCCAGATTCCCTTATCCTTTTTCAGTGTTTCTTGAGCCAAAATCGCGTTTCGGAAAGCCATCTTTCACCTCGTTTTGGAATCACTCAAATCCGAGGTCTATAGCGCGAGAAACGTCTGTTCGTATCAGAACGTGTTGGCGGTTGAATTTTCAGTGCGAAATTCCATTCCTAGTTTATCCAATCATCGTTTTCTTTCGGGAATCATATCACACTCTCTCTCTCTCTCTCAATCTTCTTCTTTGTTCGGCCTCTCCTTTCTTTTTCTCCATGTTGGCCGACTGAAGGATGACGAGAAAAGAAATTAGAGAAGTCAAGTGCATGTTGGGCGAGCCAACAAACAACTTGGGCAGCAAGTAAAGTGAACTTTGCCAGCAAGTCGAGAGAACTTTGAGTGCAAGCAAGCTATGCTTCAAGAAAGGGCGAGATGTGCTTTGACTTATAGTAATCCCTAGAGATGCTTTGAGGATGTCAGGATATGGTTGAGGGTAGGCTTGAATCTGATCTTAAATGTGAATGAGGTTGAACTAAGGTTCTAGTATTTGAGAGTAAGGATCCTGTGAATATTGATTGATATTGAATTGTTTGGGTATGATTGAGGTTTGACGATTGACTTTGAGGTAACATAATGATATTAGGATATACCCTTAGGATATTGAGGATTGAGATAGAATTAGAACCTTGTGAATAGTGTTGAATGTTTTGAGGTTTAGACTAGGAAGATGAATTATGATCCTAGTTTCTATTTTGGGTATTATTGAGGTAATATGATTCCTTAGCCGATCTGATGTTGAGGTTCTAGGAGTCGATTGTGAATCTGAAAACTATTGATTTGAGGTTATTCGAGGATAGTGTCTGAATGTTATAGGTTATGAATCTTGATGATCATGGCATGAGTATTGGGTTTGTTCGAGGTTTTAGAATTAAGTTGATGAACCTAACAATCGGATTCGATAATGAGAGGTTGTTTAGGCATTTGATTGATCTAAATGCATTGAGACACTAGAGTATAGTACCCGTGCGTATAAGGTATTTGGAGGTTACTAGCTACTAGAGAATGATCTTGATTTCATGATATTCCCTTAGGAAGAACGATTAAGAATAGAGACCTTGATTGATGCTGTTATTTGAGGTATGTTTGAGGATATTACTTATGATTTGGGGTATTTTGAGGTTGTTAGTTGCTGTATCAGCAAAGGGAAAGATCTTAAATATAGAATATTCCCTAAGAATGGGTTGATAGCTAGAACCTCGATAACCACAAGTTTCGGTCTTATGATTAGGATCGATAGCTGTAGATATGATAGTGGCTAGTGGATTCCCAGAAAGATGTGGAGTAATTACTTGTTCGAGGAAGTCGAATCTATGATTATGCCTGGAGCTGGATTGTTATCAGAAGATCGTATATAGAATGACCCCAAATGAGGAAATTTAGTGCAATATCAAGGTATTGCCATAGGGTGCTCCAGTGCTATGTGTATTATTGAGGCGATGAATATTCAGTAGGTAAGGAGACCTACTAAGTTGGTAATTCTTGGGGTGATTAAAGGTCTAAGTCCTATGGGACTAGTATCTCTATGGGCTGGCAGAAATTCATAACCTTTAGACCCCGAATACCGAGCAGAATGCCGAAGAAGTTGTAAGCCTAAGAGTTACAGGCATCGTATCTGGAATGATCAAACAAATGAAATGAAATGGACTGAGTGTTCTATGGATGGCTTGAGTAGCCAAAAATAAAGCTTGAGATGTAACTGGAGTGATGACCTTCTATGTCAGTTGTCTGGTTCCTCGTGTGTTTGAAAATTTAATTTTTACCAATGCACCTGCTATGTTTATGAAATTTTGGAAATTGGATTTTCCAAAACTGAATTTTCGAACGAATGTTTTCAGAATTTGAGAACAGTTTAAAATGGTTGTTTTTGAACTATGTTGTCTCATGGATAGGGTATCCTGATGGAGCCCCGATTTAAAATTGAATTGTGAACCATGTTTATGGTGGAAGCAGTACGGAACATGTTTTGAAAATGTTTTGAAATCGCTGGCCATTGTTGAAAGTTTTGAGGGGATTAGTTTTGAGAAGGCGACACTCGCACTGAGCCGGTGTAGGCACCCAATCTGAGTAGTTTCACCTTGTAGGGGCATGTGTTTTGCCTTGTCTGGCCGGCACCCACGCAGGCGGTTGGAGCGAGGCTCCTGGACAGAGGTCCTTTGTCCCGGGTATGGGATTCCGGTGGGTGGCCTGTTATTGTTGGAATCCGTACACGTAGCGGATTAAAATTTCTACGAATCTCGTCCCGAGGATCATTCAACAGCATTTAAATTAAGGCTAAGGGACCGAATATTACCTACGGCTGAAACGGTCCGCGTCTCGTTCTCTTTAAGCGGTGGGCTACCTTCTCGATCGGCGAGTCGACTCCTCGAATCGGCTTCCTCTCTTTGGTATCCACGAATAATCCCAACCCGATTGCGCAGCGTGCTAGCGCCTTTTGAGTTTTTGCGTCTCTCTCGGTTTTTCACTATAGGGTTTCTCGCGGCTTCCGTAATACGCTTGACAAAAAGTCCCGTAGGTTTTCTAAACCTGATCAGCGTATTATATAAAATTAATCCTCATTAATTTTGAAATTCGAATTTTAAATCTGGATTAAAATATATTAATTAAATCTATCTAATAGATCTAATGTAATCTATTTATTTAATCTGAATTAAAAGCAGATCTGAAATTCAAATTTTGAATCATTGATTTAAAATATATATATATATTAATTAAATTTATCTAATAGATCTAATCCAATATATTTATTTAATCCGAATCAAAAGCCTTTTGATTTAATTTATCTCTATAAATTAAATCCGAGAAATGATATCCATCTATTTAATTAAATATACTATATCTCAATTTAAATTAAATAGATATATGATATCTTTATTCGAAAATTAAAACATGAGATACAATATCTCTATTTGTCTTAGATATTTAATTTATCAAATAAATTAAATACTAAACAAATATTATATAATAATATTATAATCATTATTTAATATTATTATATTATTTAATTTCAAATTAATATAATATTAATATACATAATATTCACCTGAGATAAATACGTATTCATTAAATCTTAGGCGTATCTAAGATTCAATGAATCTGGACACTTTGCTAGATTCAATGAATCTGGACACTTTTACTCGTGTTGGGCTATTCTTGTGTGCGACCCTGCGGCCCATTAACATGAGATTGGCGGTGGGCAAATCTTTGTACTAGCCACAAGTCGGCGACCTCTAGCAAGACATTGCAACTACCCAATTCATATGGGGATCGATGATACGATACTACCTATCGTACAACCATGTCACGTCCCTTTTGTTCACGCGATAATTTGGTCAAGGATGAGGCATGGATAATGTCAACTTCCTTTTCTTGACCATTACTTTCTCGATTCTCGAGTAGTCTAATAAGTGAAATGGAAACCCCTTTCCATCACAGTACGGCCGTACATTTCTTAGACTCACTCATCGAGGGGCCCAGTATTATCTCTCTACAAATGTGAGGGACAAATTCCATCTTGACCATTCACATTCCTCTCCATGAGAACCATTGATCCTGATCCAAGCCTTTATCATCACCCGGTCAAAGGTGACTTTTAACTAGGTCAAACAGTGACTCATCATGTAGGAATCTATGATGATCTCGAGTCATAGGCGTCATGATCGCGGTTATACATGAGATAAACATGACTTGATCCATGCAGCTTTCTCATAGTGGGTCGGTCCAGCACCTTGTACTCTTACAAGTGCCCGTGACTTTGATTCGTATCTCCATACTTCATCAAAATCACACTGGTCTTAACTCATCTTCGCTCCCGCGTAGATGACCGACGAAGGACATTTAGGATAATCCATAAGATATATCCAGGGATACTGTTATCAATATAAACATGCGAATTAAATGATAACTAAAAGAGAATACTTTAATAAACATAAATGTCTAAAGTACAATGACTTGCCCTAGGGCATAATTTCCAACAGTTATTGTATGTGCTAGTGCGGACACTGGGTCCCGGGAAGGGTTGGAAATTTTCCCACATTGGCTGACAAGTCCGTTGCCACTTCGGTGGTTGGTATTGAAAGGATTGGGGTGTGCCACAGTACCGAAAGGTTGTAGTGGTGGCGAGAGCTTTCGAATGTTGGACTTGTAAAATGAATAATCCCGCTCATTAGTATGTGCCGGTAGAAAATCTTTTTTGAAAATAGTCCGGCAGTGAATTGTTTTCTGGAAAATTCAAACTGGCAGTGATTATGGTTTATTGAAAATGTGAGAACATTGTTTGTGAATATGAAAATGTACTGCGACCACAGAGATTTTCGTATATATGTGTGAAAATTTGAAATTTGAGTATGAGACAACATAGTAAGCAGTGACATGATTGTCGTCGCCATTGTATTGAAATGAAAAGTGGTGCAATTGGGGATTATGTTGATACAGGAACAACAACTAATAGATTGGCCTAGAAATTTGAACCGATTAAGTCGGACAGTATTTGTCAGTTAAGTCGGACAGTATTTGTCAGTTACCGTGCTAAGCAAGAGGAAAATGGTTCAAGAGCTTAGAATTGAGGAAGCTCAAACACAATAAATGAGCAGAGGCTCAGGGCGGTAAGGCCAATATGCAAATGTGCACGGGGCGGTGTCCCTGGACCATGAGATCGGTGATGCTTAGCACTGTGTGGAATACTTACTGGCATGGTGACTTTAGATTAATGTGTCTAGAGTGCATCTTGAAGTTGACAAGACATATGATCTGCATTAGGTCTGAGATGAGATGCCGAAGGCTTGAGGGTGATTCCTTAGTCGATAAAATCCCATGTCATGGTAATAGAACGAGCTTGAAGGATAGTATGTGATAAGTCAAGGGGCAAAACGAGTAAAACAGTAAGACTTGCATAACCATACGCAATGAAGATGTATCAAAATCTGAAAACAGAATTTTGGTGGTCAGGTATAAAGAAAGGCGTAGCAAGGAATGTTGCCGAATGTTAACTTGCCAGAAAGTTAGGATCGAACATTAGCGGTCGGGAGGTTTATTGCAGAAGATCGAGATTCCCAAATGGAAATGGGAAGGCGTTACCATGGATCTAGTAGTAGGCCTTTCTAAGATAAGGCACTACAATGCTATTTGGGTAATTGTTGATCAACTCACAAAATCGGTACACTTTATCCCTATAAGGGTAAATTATTCTCCAGAAAAGTTGGCAGAGATTTATATCAAAGAGATTATACGACTCCATGGTACACTAAGGAGCATCATTTCTGACAGAGATCCCCGATTCACTTCCCAATTCTGGCAAGCGTTACATAAGGCAATGGGGACGAAGCTGAAGTTCAATACAACTTATCACCCCCAGACCGACAGACAGTCGGAAAGAACTATTCAAATATTAGAAGATATGTTGCGAGCTTGCGTTCTGGATTTGAAGGCAGTTGGGATTGGTATCTGCCTTTAGCAGAATTTGCATACAACATTAGCTATCATTCCAGTATACAGATGGCTCCTTATGAGGCGCTGTATGGGAGGAAATGCATATCTCCCCTGGGATGGACGGAGTTATCAGAAAGGAAGCTGTTTGGGCCGGAGATGGTTAATGAGATGTCCGAACAGATTAGTTTGATTCGAAAGAGGCTCCTTGCAGCACAAAGTAGGCAAAAGAGTTAGGCGGATAGGAGAAGGATACGTCTAGAATTTGAGGTGGGTGATCATGTATTCTTAAAGATATCTCTCGTCACTGGAATTGCTAGAGCAATAAAGCGGAGAAAACTAAATCCTCGTTACATTGGTCCTTTTGAATACTAACAAAAGGGGACCAGTGGCATATCAGTTGGCATTGCCACCAAACCTCAGCAGATTACATGACGTCTTCCATGTTTCCCAGCTGAAGAAGTGTCATCCGGCCCCGGAGCATGTATTGGAATACGAAGATGTTGATGTTCAAGATAATCACACCTTCGTGGTAGAACCTGAACAGATTATTGGACATCAAGAGAAACAGCTCCGGCGGAAGGGTATTCTTTCAGTTAAGGCAGTTTGGAAGGGACTCTCTCCCAGGGAAGCAACATGGGAGGCAGCGGAGGAGATGAAGAAGCATTACCCGAATTATATGTCTAAGAGTATGATTGATGTATAGCCAAATTTCGAGGACAAAATTTATTTAACAGGGGGAGAAATGTAGTATCCCAAATTTTGGGGCCTAAGAATTGAAAATAAGCCTAAAATAGGCAGACGACTAGGCCCAGTTCGGGAAGAGTCCCAAGAAGGTCGAGGCATATGAAGCCTCTATGGGACTAAGTACCTCGGCCATACGGGTTAGTGGACCTTGTATGCATAAGCCGTGGAATTAAGGTGCCAGTGAAAATGGAACACAAAAGATCTATACGGTGTAAATCAGGTGGAAAGGATGCCACCCAACTATGTCCTGGGGTGTAGGACAATTAGTTGAGTGAAAATGTGCCGGTATAAGAAAATACATAGCATTTTCATGGCAGTTGGGTGTGCCCTGCGTTTTTGAGAAGACATCGGTATTCGTGAGGAAAACCCGAGTAAAACTCGGGCAGGATCCCGAGCAAGTACCGATAAAGTAATTTTAATAAAGTAATGTCATGATGACTAATTATGGCATACTTTTGTGTTGGCCGAATAGAATGGTGACATGTGTCCCTTCATGATTATAAAAGATAAAGAGTAATGATGCTAATAGGACACGTGGCGTTTTGGGGATTGGACGTTTGACTTTTTGCACCACAAAGTACGAGGTAATTATAAGACATTAAAATATACATTTCCCGCTCCTCAAGAATAAGGAAAAACGTGCAGCCACATCAGGGGATAGAAAAAGCTGATTTAAACACATATAAAAGCCCAATTTCAAGGTCAAAGACTTGGGGAAGCGTTGACCAACGAAGGGGAACCGACCGGGATACTGAAATGTGGATTTCTAGATCCTCAAGGTACTATATTCCGTTCCCATGTGGGCAGGGAGAAGAGACTGATGATCCGGGCTCACACAAGTCCAGTTGTGTGGCACGAGTTACGAGGAAAGGTGTAACCGGCAAAAAGGAGCTAAGCAGGACCGGTTAGGGTTTACTGGAGTCGGGCCCAGACCCCTGGACACAGAGGGAGGACGAAATTGGTGGGCCCAGAGGAGAGAGAAAGTGTCTTGGAGAAAAGAGAAAAGGTCATGTGATGTAATTATGAAGGGAGAGAAAGTCACATCAAGTAATTATGATTAGAGAGAAAGATAAAATAATCAGAATTAATCTGGACCACACAATTTGACTTTGACATGACCGATTGAAAGACATGTAATTATGACACTTTAAAGGTCATTAATGGCACATCTAAAGGGCAGATTTTATGGGTCCCACGGCCTTGAAGAAAGAGAAGGCGAAATGACCGTTTTACCCCTAGACCTAAAATCCACAATTAGCAATTTCAGGAACCACCACCAGGGGCAATTTTGGAATCTCATTTTTGCCTAGGAATGCGCCACCCATCTGCCCATGGAGGACTCTAGAAGACTTGAGAATCAAGTAAGGAAATGATATTTTAATCCGAAACACTCTTTTACCCAATGGACACGAACCAAGATTGGATAATAGCTTGCATCCTTGGAGTCTATAAATAGGACACTTCCTCCTCCATTCTCCATCATCCAAGAACAAGCTAAGGGTGAGGGAGAGGAAGGTCCAGCTGAAGGTATTGCTCCAAGGGAAGAGAAAGGCACCCGCAACCAAAATTCCAAGGTAAACCCTTAACCGACAACTTGGAAATTCTTGCTTCTGCCCTATGGTGATTTTCGTGAGTTTGAGTAGGAATTGGATATTTTTAAAGTTTCCAATGAGTACAAATCGTGATTTTGTGTGGGGTTAAGTCAAGGTTACCTTTTTCACACCCGAAAACTCCTAAGACGTTAAACTATGCGAATCTGCCAACACTGTGATTTCTGGGCAGCGAAGACAAATCGGTGGTTTTAAAATAGTAAATGAATTTTGTTTGCTTTGAAATATTACATGATGAAAACATACATCCTGAGGATGATTGTGATATAATATTTTGTGTCATTTGGATTTTCCAACTGAGCGTTATTTAATATTTAAAATGACCTAAAGACATGGATTCTGTTTCGGACCAGTGGCTAAGTTTTGAGCATCTGAGATGGACTCGAACCCAGATGACTTTGGTAATTATTTTTATGATAAACTAGACATCGTAAGGGTTCTAAGGCCACTGATTTCATGTCAAAACTATTTTTCTAGAATTTATTACAAATCAGTGAAGTTGAGTTAGAAATTCTGGGAAAAATCTGGGTAGGGCGAAATTCTTGAAACTTGAAGCAAAGGGTGGGGTGATCATATGATTAAAAGCATAATGTTTGGTTGCATTTAGGGTAATAACACGTGTAGGAAGCATCGGCATCCCCGACACTGAGGAAAAGAATGTATTGCTTCCAAGGAGTGCCAGGTAGTAACTGTAAACTTGCATACTCTATGTGGCTCTTGTATGTTATGTTTTATCATGATTGTGGATGTAGGCTAGGTAGTAGCTATGGGACTTCGTGTCCTATGGTCGCCTGCGAGGCCGAGGTATGCGAGCTAGGTAGTACGTAAGGGTACTATTGAGGCCAAGGCATGTTGGCTAGGGAGTATCTCTTTGGGGGTACTTCTGAGGCACGTGGCATGTGGGCTAGGGGAGACTGTGTGATTGTGTGTTCATAGGTGTCCATTGGGGCCCAAGGTATGTGAGGCTAGGTGGAGCCTATATGACTGTGTGTTTATAGGTGTCCAGTGAGGCCTCTGGGATAGGTGGTCGAGGTTGGCCCCCTGACTTCCGAGGCCCTTTACGCGCTGGATCCGGGGGCTTGTCTTGACCAGGTGGTCCTGCAGAAGTACGTGCTAGGTTTATGTTTCTTGATTGTGATTTGCATTACATGCATTGCATACATATTGTATATGAGTTTAACAGTTACTCTGGGGTTCAATTTTGAACTCCAGTCTGGTTCAAAAGATATAGGTGTAAGGTAGTAGTGGCTGGAGGACTTGAAGAAGGTAGGGCTTGATGCGGGAAGATGAAGAAACAGAGGATGGCCTTATGCTTTTTGAACTTCTATATTTGGGATGATTGTATGCCTTATATTCATTGTTTAGTATTTGCTTTTGGACAATTGTACCCTTAACCCTACGGGGATCATTGTATGTTCTTGTATGTACCTTTACCAGTATATTGTAAGTTGTCCAAACTAATCATATGCTCTTCCGCGCACACTCTTATGCATGATTAAAGTGACTAATTAACAAAGGAAATGTAATAAGCGGAAAGGATCCCTCTAACCCGCCACCCGAAAGGGCGAGGCCGGTAGGGGTGTAACAGTTTGGTATCAGAGCCTGGTTTGGACAGTACTGGTAAAAGGTACATAGTTAAGGGTATAGATGTAAGTTTGGGTGAATGGAGCATAAATGATAAATACCCTAAGGAAGAGGGTTGAGCTCCAGTAAGACAAGACTCTTGTGATAGAGGAGGTAGCACAGAGTATGAAAGCTGTTGCTAACCTTGGGTCCTCTGATATGGAAATCAGGGACCAATTCCCACACAAAAAAATAGAAGGGAAGTGTATGGAGAAGCTGATACCTGGCGTTTCTAGGAAGGCAAATGAGTTGTACTACTATGAGTACCCCAAAACAAGGTTAGCACCCAGAAGTTAAGTGTGCTTAGGCGGAAGAAATTCTCGAGAAAGGTGACCCCTTGAGAAGTAATATAGGAATTTGAGATTCCTTAACTTGAGGCTTTAATACTCTAAGTTTTGACTTATAGTAATCGCTAGAGATGCTTTGAGGATGTCAAGATATGGTTGAGGCTAGGCTTGAATCTGATCTTAAATGTGAATGAGGTTGAACTAAGGTTCTAGTATTTGAGAGTAAGGGTCCTGTGAATATTGATTGATATTGAATTGTTTGGGTATGATTGAGGTTTGACGATTGACTTTGAGGTAACAGAATGATATTAGGATATACCCTTAGGATATTGAGGATTGAGATAGAATTAGAACCTTGTGAATAGTGTTGAAAGTTTTGAGGTTTAGACTAGGAAGATGAATTATGATCCTAGTTTCTATTTTGGGTATTATTGAGGTAATATGATTCCTTAGCCATATGATGTTGAGGTTCTAGGAGTCGATTGTGAATCTGAAAACTATTGATTTGAGGTTATTTGAGGATAGTGTCTGAATGTTATAGGTTATGAATCTTGATGATCATGGCATGAGTATTGGGTTTGTTTGAGGTTTTAGAATTAAGTTGATGAACCTAACAATCATATTCGATAACGAGAGATTGTTTAGGCATTTGATTGATCTGAATGCATTGAGACACTAGAGTATAGTACCCGTGCGTATAAGGTATTTGGAGGTTACTAGCTACTAGGGAATGATCTTGATTTCATGATATTCCCTTAGGAAGAACGATTAAGAATAGAGACCTTGATTGATGCTGTTATTTGAGGTATGTTTGAGGAAATTAGGGAAGTCAAGTGCTTGTTAGGCGAGCCAACGAAAAACTTGGGCAACAAGTAAGGAGAACTTGGCCAATAAGTCGAGAGAACATTGAGTGCAAGCGATCTATGCTTCGAGAAAGGGCGAGATGTGCTTGGAGGACTAGTAAGAGGCACGGTGGCGTCCTATGTGGGGTCCAGACCCTAGGAACCTCATTTGATACCATAATCTGTTCGAGAACTCGGCAGCACCCATAACTTATTGAAGAAGCTAAACTTCTCTGATCGAGAATCAGAAACCATAGAAATATTGCTCTCCCCGCGAGGAAACAATGTTTGAGAAGGCGTCGGGATCAAGAGGGGCCAAATGGGGGCGAAATCGGCTCCGGAGTGTTTTCTCTGTTATCTTGCTTTCTCAATCGACCTCTCTTTCTTCATCTATGTTCGTCCTCTACCCTCTTTTGCTCCATGTTGGCCAACTAAATGAAGATGAGAGAGGAAATAACATAAGTCAAGGGCTAGTTGGGCGAGACAAGAAACAACTTGGTCAACAAGTAAAAAAAGCTTGTCCAGCAAGTAAAGAGAACTTGGAGGGCAAGCTAGCTATGATTTGAGAACGGGCTAGATGGGCTTAGAGGACCAGAGAGAGGCAAGGAGGCGCCCTTTCTGGCGTCCAGACCCTTCAACGACATTTGATTCGATAGTCGGTTCTTGATTGCGGCAGCACCTCCACCTTGTAGACGGCGCTAAACTCCTCTAACCAAGAACCCGAAACCGTTGAAATGTTGCTCTCACCGAGAGGAAACAACGTTAGAGAAGGCGTCGGGAGCTAGAAACGCCAAATGAGGGTGAAATCGGCTCTGTAGTGTTTTCTCTCTCTACTTTCTTTCTCAACCGACCTCTCTCTCTCTCTCTCTCTATCTTCTTCTTTGTTGGGCCTCTCCCCTATTTTTGTCCACGTTGACCGATTTAAGGACGACGAGAAAAGAAATTAGGGAAGACAAGGGCTTGTTGGGCGAGCCAACGAAAAACTTGGGAAACAAGTAAGGAGAACTTGGCCAAAAAGTCGAGAGAACATTGAGTGCAAGCGATCTATGCTTCGAGAAAGGGCGAGATGTGCTTGGAGGAAAAGTAAGAGGCAAGGTGGCGTTCTATGTGGGGTCCAGACCCTAGGATCCTCATTTGATACCAGAATCGGTTCTAGAACTCGGCAGTACCCATACCTTGTCGATGACACTAAACTCCTCTGATCAAGAATCGGAAACCACAGAAATATTGCTCTCCCCGTGAGGAAACAACGTTTGAGAAGGCATCAGGATCAAGAGGCGCCAAATGGAAGCGAAATCGGCTCCAGAGTGGTTTCTCTGTCCTCTTGCTTTCTCAACCGACCTCTCTTTCTTCATCTATGTTCTTCCTCTACCCTCTTTTGCTCCATGTTTGCCAACTAAATGAAGATGAGAGAGGAAATAACAGAAGTCAAGGGCTAGTTGGGCGAGACAAGAAACAACTTGGCCAACAAGTAAAGATAGCTTATCCAGCAAATAAAGAGAACTTGGAGGGCAAGCTAGCTATGGTTTGAGAACGTGCTAGATGGGCTTGGAGGACCAGTGAGAGGCATGGAGACGCCCTTTGTGGTGTCCAGACCCTGCAACGACGTTTGATTCGAGGGTCGGTTCTTGATTGCGACAGCACCTCCACCTTGTAGACGGCGCTAAACTCCTCTGATCAAGAACCCGAAACCGTTGAAATGTTGCTCTCACCGAGAGGAAACAACGTTAGAGAAGGCGTTGGGAGCTAGAAACGACAAATGAAGGTGAAATCGACTCTGTAGTGTTTTCTCTCTCTTCTTTCTTTCTCAACCGACCTCTTTCTCTCTCTCTCTCTCTCGCTCTATCTTCTTCTTTGTTGGGCCACTCCCCTCTTTTTGTCCACGTTGGCCGACTTAAGGATGACGAGAAAAGAAATTAGAGAAGTCAAACGCTTGTTGGGCGAGCCAATGAAAAACTTGGGCAACAATTGAGGAGAACTTGGACAGTTAGTCGAGAGAACTTTGAGTGCAAGCTAGCTATGTTTTGAGAAAGGGCGAGATGTGCTTGGAGGACTAGTAAGAGGCAAGGTGGCGTCCTATGTGGGGTCCAGACCCTAGGAACCTCATTTGATACCACAATCGGTTCTGGAACTCGGCAGCACCCATACCTTGTCGACGACGCTAAACTCCTCTGATCAAGAATCGGACACCACAGAAATATTGCTCTCCTCGAAAGGAAACATGGTTTGAGAAGGCGTCGCGATCAAGAGGCTCCAAATGGGGGCGAAATCGGCTCCAGAGTGTTTTCTCTCTCTTCTTGCTTTCTCAACTGACCTCTCTTTCTTCATCTATGTTCTTCCTCTACCCTCTTTTGCTCCATGTTGGCCAACTAAATGAAGATGAGACAGGAAATAACAGAAGTCAAGGGCTAGTTGGGCGAGACAAGAAACAACTTGGCCAACAAGTAAAGATACCTTGTCTAGCAAGTAAAGAGAACTTGGAGGGCAAGCTAGCTATGGTTCGAGAACGGGCTAGATGTTCTTGGAGGACGAGTGAGAGGCAAGGAGGCGCCCTTTACGGGGTCCAGACCCTGCATCGACATTTGATTCGACAGTTGGTTCTTGATTGCGGCCGCACCTCCACCATGTAGACGGCGCTAAACTCCTCTGATGAAGAACCTGAAACCATTGAAATGTTGCTCTCACCGAGAGGAAACAACGTTAGAGAAGGTGTCAGGAGCTAGAAACGCCAAATCAAGGTGAAATCGGCTCTGTTGTGTTTTCTCTCTCTTCTTTCTTTCTCTCTCTCTCTCTCTTCTTCTTTGTTGGGCCTCTCCCTCTTTTTGTCCATGTTGGCCGACTTAAGGATGGCGAGAAAATAAATTAGAGATGTCAAGGGCTTGTTGGGCGAGCCAACGAAAAACTTGGGCAACATGTCAGGAGAACTTGGCCCTTAAGTCGAGAGAACTTTGAGTGCAAGCTAGCTATGCTTCGAGAAAGGGCGAGATGTGCTTGGAGGACTAGTTACAGGCAAGGTGGCGTCCTATGTGGGGTCCAGACCCAAGGAACCTCATTTGATACCACAACTGGTTCTGGAACTCGGCAGCACCCATACCTTGTCGACGACGCTAAACTCCTCTGATCAAGAATCGGACACCATAGAAATATTGCTCTCCTCGAGAGGAAACATGGTTTCAGATGGCGTCGGGATCAAGATGCGCCAAATGGGGGAGAAATCGGCTTCAGATTGTTTTCTCTGTCTACTTGCTTTCTCAACCGACCTCTCTTTCTTGATCTATGTTCGTCTTCAACCCTCTTTTGCTCTATGTTGGCCAACTAAATGAAGATGAGAGAGGAAATAACAAAAGTTTAGCGCTAGTTGGCCGAGACAAGAAACAACTTGGCCAAAAAGTAAAGATAGCTTGTCCAGCAAATAAAGAGAACTTGGAGGGCAAGCTAGCTATGGTTCGAGAACGTGCTAGATGGGCTTGGAGGATCAGTGAGAGGCAAGGAGGCGCCCTTTGTGGGGTCCAAACCCTGCAAGGAAATTTGATTAGATAGTCGGTTCTTGATTACGGCAGCGCACTCCTCCACCTTGTAAACGGCGCTAAACTCGTCTGATCAAGAACCCGAAACCGTTGAAATGTTGCACTCACCTAGAGGAAACAACGTTAGAGAAGGCGTCAGGAGCTGGAAACGCCAAATCAGGGTGAAATCGGCTCTGTAGTGTTTTCTCTCTCTTCTTTCTTTCTCAACTGACCTCTATCCCCCTCTCTCTCTCTATCTTCATCTTTATTGGGTTTCTCCCCTCTTTTTGTCCATGTTAGCCGACTTACGGATGACGAGGAAAGAAATTAGGGAAGTCAAGCACTTGTTGGGCGAGCCAACGAAAAACTTGGGCAACAAGTGAGGAGAACTTGGCCAGTTAGTCGAGAGAACTTT
Source organism: Acacia melanoxylon (assembly GCA_019022615.1). NCBI lineage: Eukaryota > Viridiplantae > Streptophyta > Magnoliopsida > Fabales > Fabaceae > Acacia > Acacia melanoxylon. The sequence goes on from JAFJYJ010000136.1 coordinate 78,705, forward strand.
GAGTGCAAGCGAGCTATGCTTCGGGAAGGGGCGAGATGTGCTTGGAGAACTAGTTGCGGGCAGGGTGGCGTCCTATGTGGGGTCCAGACCCTAGGAAGCTAATTTCATACCATAATCGATTCTGGAACTCGACAGCACCAATACCTTGTCGACGATGCTAAACTCCTCTGATCAAGAATCGGAAACCACAGAAATATTGCTCTCCCTGAGAGGAAACAACGTTTGAGAAGGCGTCGGGATCAAGAGGCGCTAAATGGGGGGCGAAATCGGCTCCAGAGTGTTTTCTCCCTCTTCTTGCTTTCTCAACGGATCTCTCTGTCTTCATCTCTGTTCTTCCTCCACCCTCTTTTGCTCCATGTTGGACAACTAAATGAAGATGAGATAGGAAATAATAGAAGTCAAGGGCTAGTTGGGCGAGACAAGAAACAACTTGGCCAACAAGTAAAGATACCTTGTCCAGCAAGAAAAGAGAACTTGGAGGGCAAGCTAGCTATAGTTCGAGAATGGGCTAGATGGGCTTGGAGGACCAGTGAGAGGCATGGAGGCACCCTTGTGGTTTGCAGACCCTGCAAGGAAATTTTATTTGATAGTCGGTTTGTGATTGCAGCAGCACCTCCACCTTGTAGACGGCACTAAACTCCTTTGATCAAGAACCCGAAACCGTTGAAATGTTGCTCTCCCCGAGAGGAAACAACGTTAGAGAAGGCGTCAGGAGCTAGAAACGCCAAATCAGGGTGAAATCGGCTCTGTAGTGTTTTCTCTCTCTTCTTTCTTTCTCAACTGACCTCTCTCTCTCTCTCTCTATCTTCTTCTTTAATGGGCCTCTCCCTTCTTTTTGTCCACGTTGGCCGACTTAAGGATGACGAGAAAAGAAATTAGGGAACTCAAACGCTTGTTGAGCGAGCCAACGAAAAACTTGGGCAACAAGTGAGGAGAACTTGGTCAGTTAGTCGAGAGAACTTTGAGTGCAAGCGAGCTATGCTTCGGGAAAGGGCGAGATGTGCTTGGAGGACTGGTTAGAGGCAAGGTGGCGTCCTATGTGGGGTCCAGACCCTAGGAACCTCATTTGATACCATAATCGGTTCTAGAACTCGGCAGTACCCATACCTTGTCGACGACGCTAAACTCCTCTGATCAAGAATCAGAAACCATAGAAATATTGCTCTCCCCGAGAGGAAACAACGTTTGAGAAGGCGTCGGGATTAAGAGGTGCCAAATGGGGGTGAAATCGGTTCTAGAGTGTTTTCTCTCTCTTCTTGCTTTCTCAACCGACCTCTCTTTCTTCATCTATGTTCTTCCTCTACCCTCTTTTGCTCCATGTTGGCCAACTAAATGAAGATTAGATAGGAAATAATAGAAGTCAAGGGCTAGTTGGACGAGACAAGAAACAACTTGGTCAACAAGTAAAGATACCTTGTCCAGCAAGTAAAGAGAACTTGGAGGGCAAGCTAGCTATGGTTCGAGAACGGGCTAGATGTACTTGGAGGACGAGTGAGAGGCAAGGAGGCTCCCTTTACGGGGTTCAGACCCTGCATTGACATTTGATTCGACAGTCGGTTCTTGATTGCAGCCGCACCTCCACCATGTAGACGGCGCTAAACTCCTCTGATGAAGAACCCGAAACAGTTGAAATGTTGCTCTCACCGAGAGGAAACAACATTAGGGAAGGCGTCGGGAGCTAGAAACGCCAAATCAGGGTGAACTCGGCTCTGTTGTGTTTTATCTCTCTTCTTTCATTCCCAACCGACCTCTCTTGATCTCTATCTTCTTCTTTGTTGGGCCTCTCCCCTCTTTTTTTCCACGTTGGCCGACTTAAGGATGACGAGAAAAGAAATTAGGGAAATCAAGGGCTTGTTGAGCGAGCCAACAAAAACTTGGGCAACAAGTGAGGAGAACTTGGGCAGTAAGTCGAGAGAACCTTGAGTGCAAGCGAGCTATGCTTCGAGAAAGGGCGAGATGTGCTTGGAGGACTAGTTAGAGGCAAGGTGGCGTCCTATGTGGGGTCCAGACCCTAGGAACCTCATTTCATACCATAATGAGTTCTGGAACTCGGCAGCACCCATACCTTGTCGACGACGCTAAACTCCTCTGATCAAGAATCGGAAACCATAGAAATATTGCTCTCCTCGAGAGAAAACAACGTTTGAGAAGGCGTCGGGATCAAGAGGCACCAAATAGGGGCGAAATCGGCTCCAGAGTTTTTTCTCTCTCTTCTTGTTTTCTCAACCAACCTCTCTTTCTTCATCTGTGTTCGTCCTCTACCCTCTTTTGCTCCATGTTGGCGCACTAAATGAAGATGAGAGAGGATATAACAGAAGTGAAGGACTAGTTGGGCGAGACAAGAAACAACTTGGCCAACAAGTAAAGATAGCTTGTCCAGCAAATAAAGAGAACTTGGAGGGCAAGCTAGCTATGGTTCGAGAACGGGCTAGATGGGTTGGAGGACCAGTGATAGGCAAGGAGACCCCCTTTGTGGGGTCCAGACCCTACAACGACATTTGATTCGATGGTCGGTTCTTGATTGTGGCAGATCCTCCACCTTGTAGACGGCGCTAAACTCCTTTGATCAAGAACCCGAAACCGTTGAAATGTTGCTCCTACCGAGAGGAAACAACGTTAGAGAAGGCGTCGGGAGCTAGAAATGCCAAATCAGGGTGAAATTGAATCTGTAGTGTTTTCTCTCTCTTCTTTCTTTCTCAACCGACCTCTCCCTCTCTATCTTCTTCTTTGCTAGGCCTCTCCCTTCTTTTTGTCCACGTTGGCTGACTTAAGGATGACGAGAAAAGAAATTAGGGATGTCAAGGGCTTGTTTGGCGAGCGAACGAAAAACTTCGGCAACAAGTGAGGAGAACTTGGCCAGTAAGTCGAGAGAACTTTGAATGTAAGCGAGCTGTGCTTCAAGAAAGGGTGAGATGTGCTTGGAGGACTAGTTAGAGGCAAGGTGGCGTCCTATGTGGGGTCCAGACCCTAGGAACCTCATTTGATACCATAATCGATTCTGGAACTCGGCAGCACCCTTACCTTGTCGACGACGATAAACTCCTCTGATCAAGAATCGAAAACCACATAAATATTGCTCTCCTCGAGAGGAAACAACGTTTGAGAAGGCGTCGGGATCAAGAGGCGCCACCAGAGTGTTTTCTCTCTCTTCTTGCTTTCTCAACCGACCTCTCTTTCTTCATCTATGTTCTTCCTCTACCCTCTTTTGCTCCATGTTGGCCAACTAAATGAAGATGAGAGAGGAAATAACAGAAGTCAAGGGCTAGTTGGGTGAGACAAGAAACAACTTGGCCAACAAGTAAAGATAACCCTTCCAGCAAGTAAAGAGAACTTGGAGGGCAAGCTAGCTATGGTTCGAGAACGGGCTAGATGTGCTTGGAGGACCAGTGAGAGGCAAGGAGGTGCCCTTTGTGGGGTCTAGACGCTGCAATGACATTTGATTCGATGGTCGGTTCTTGATTACGGTAGCACCTCCATCTATTGATCTCATATTTAAAGCATACCACAAAGTCAATAGAATTAATTACATATGGCTACATGTCTTGTTGGGTAAACCCCTAAGCTTGGATGTTTAATATAGAATGATGACTTAATTGCTTTTCCAACAAGCCAAGATATTTTTCAAAAGGCACCAAACTTCTTGACTAAGGGTTAAATTTCGTCCAAAATTATGGAGAAGGAAGAAAACACATTTGACACATGTTTAAATACAAAAGTCAAGCAATTAAACCCTATGTTGCCAAGTGTCACCAAGGGGAACAAGTTGACTTTGTCAGGGATGTCTAAGCGCCCTTATTTAATGCATTTTGAAGACCAAAATCCTTCCTCCATAAGCTACAAATTTCATCCAAGGCAAGGAGGAGGAGAGAAAAGTCAACAAACTTTGAAAACAAGCCAAGTTTAAGAAGATATTTTGTAAGGGTATTTTGGTCATTTGGCTTGGAGGATTTTTAGGTGGCTTCTTGATATATTTCAAGACACCTTAAGACTTCTTTCTTCATGCTAATATTAGATTAAAAACTCATCTTCCAAGGGAATAGAGAGAGAGAGAGAGAGAGAGAGAGAGAGAGAGAACAAAAATGGAGCAAGAAGAAGAGGGAAAAAAGGAACTTGAAGAAGTAAGGTGAGTTCTTGTGCAATGGTCATGATTCCTCCATATCTTCCCTCTTGCTACTCTCTAATCCCTTGAAATACTCTTGAATGATGTTTTGGCTGAAACATTGAAGAGCCAAGGAGAAAGAGAAAGTTGCAAGAAACAAACCAAAGTTAAGGTAAGAGGTGATCTTATCTTTGTTATTGTGATTCTTGGATTTGTTGGTAATGTGTGATGATTTCTCCTTGTTTGCTTGTGATTTGGAAACCTCAAATCCTAAAGGGAGTTTTTGCCCAAATGTTTAAAACTGGATTCAAACATGTTGAAGGGCCAAATAATGAGTTAGGAGACAACTTAAAGCATAAAATTATAAGATTTGTGAAGAAGAACTTGGGAACCAATTACATCTTGTTTTCGGTCAAATCTAGAACATATGGAAACAGTCGGATTTTACCCATTTTGACATTTCCAAAAGTGTTTAGAATGGAAAATTGTGTGGGACTAAGGTTGAACCATAATTTATGAAAGTCTAAGGATTTAATTAAGAAAGTTACAAATTGCCTAGTGAAGATCTTGCTAGGGCAGCAAGTTTGTGACATGTTTATGAAAGTCTGAGGTCCGATGATTATGAAATTTTTTATAATTGAAGTAGACATTTCAAGCTCTAATTTGATAGGTAATTCATAAATTTTAGAGGTGTCTACAAAGAGATAAGGATTTTTGAAGTTGACACTCAATTCTGGAACTTGAATATGGACAGTAGGTAAATTTAAGTGAATATGGAACAATACCAATTTTTCTAGCTGAAGGAGATATTTTTATTTGAAAATAGACATGTCAAAGGTCATTTAGCATTTTTGAACTACTTAATTTGGACATGTGGATAATTAGTTATGAATTTTCAAAGTTTGGTGAAAATTCTGGAATTTTTGAAGTAAATTCGATAATGAAAGATGTAAAAGTCAAGATTTATGATTTTGACATTTTTGCAATTAATAAAGGACTTTTAGTCAAAAGTGGGACCAAAAGATATTTACTTTAGTATTATTGAATTATGGAGAAATTATATAAATGATGAATATTATTTATAATTATAGGGAGTATCGTTGTCCGAAGCTTTAAGGAATTTTGGGAGTTGGTTGTCAGTCTAAGAACTTACTAGGTAGTAACTCTAATCTCATATGCCTTGTGTATCTTTGTATGTATGTTTTACCATGATTGTGATATACATTCAGTTATGTTGGGTTAGAGTCCCAACTATTGTGGGTTAAAGTCCCACTATTGTTGATTTTCCAAGCGCTGTGGATCCGTGGCTTGTCTCTTTGAGAGGTCCTGTGTGATATGTTGCCGCAGTTAACATTCCATTTGTGGTATGTTGTTTTATGTTACTGCGTGTGATGATATGTGGATTATACTGAATGCACTGTGGTATGTGTTTTCCTAATTATGGTTGCCTCCATACTCCAAATATACCTTGTATATGAGATTAATCTGTTACTCTAGAATCCTTCAAGATTTCAGTTCCTGTTACAACCTGTGTATTGTACAGCTTGTTGGACGTAGCTCCCAGGATAAAGTGGCGGATGTCAGCAAATGGAGTTTTCGGATTGGTTTCAGATTGTTCAGGAAATATTTGCAGAGATCTTTTTGTAATTATGTTTAAAATTTGTAACCAAAATCTGTATATATTATCAGTATACTATGCTCAAACCGTTTTGCCACTGTACTGCGTATAATGCTCTGGTGTGAGATGTATTGATGGAAGGTTTTGACAGTTGTACTCTGATGCATGACGTTAAGTAACATTCAAAGAAGGAAGGATATCACACTAACCGCCACCCGGAAGGGTGAGGCTAGTAGGGGTGTGACATGCTTGCTAGGTAATGGCAAGGTTTCTGTGTTGTTTTATTGGGTTTTTCTCTTTTCAAGAAGATGGTTATTTCTTGGAATTAAGTTGAAGATAGGATGAACAAGATTAAGAACTTAGCTTTTCTTGAATTGGCGGCACACGCCAATCAAATTGGCGTCTTCTTTTTCTCTCTTGAAAACCGTTCAAGAAATGGGGCACACAAAAAACAGCACTATTTTAGAGTTTAATCCTAATTTAAATTCTTATAAGAAAGCACAATCCAAGCTTGAATTTGAAAATCCAAATCAGTAAGATAATTGATTAAATTCGTATTTTGACTTTTTGATTGAATAAAAAATTTAAGATGATGGATCACATCCATATCTTAATTGATTGATTGAATCAATCACTTAAGATGATAGATCATATTCATATCTTGATTGATTGATTGAATCATTCATTTAAGATAATGGATGACATCCATATCTTAAAATTCAAGATCATTTTTAATTCAATCTTTATTTATTATTTCTCTTACCTTCATCCAATCTTTATTGGATCATATATATATATATATATATATTAGATCATTCAGAATTACATTTACAACCTAACCTCTTGTATTTAAAATTCAAATTTAAATTTCAAACATAAATTCAAAATTTGAATTCCAAATTCAACTTGGCCTAAGATCGTTGGGTCTTCTAACACATTTGGGCCCTTTTGTGGAGAAACTAATTTCCCACTTGGACTCCAAATGTTACACCATTTTTCACTATTGGGCTTGGAGTCCAACTCTAACCTAATTACACATTTAGCAAGACTTCAATAACAATTATTGGCCCAAGCTTGCTCATTTTAAGCAATCGGGAATAACCTTTATTTGTGACCCATCAGGCCCAATCAGTCACTGATATAAATAAATTTGGACCAATTAAAACTCCTTTAGCGGACTTAATCTATTTAATGACCTCATAAGACATTGGCAATGCTTTGCGGCCCCAGAACTAATTAAGTTGATAAAGTGATCTACCTTTCATATTTGGATACTGTGTAGGCATCATCCCTCACAACGTCATTCACATTAAGTCGAGAGCAAAGATAGAGTATCATCTCTCTTAATTGACTAGATGTAGATAATTCACAGAACTATGAATCTTCTTATTTTAACTCTATAACGAATCATGACTCTTCATGATCACTTGCTTATGCACAGACTTTCGAGTTAAGTAGAAGCTATCCAAGCTCTACCAGTTTTATGAATGACTAATCCCTTGTAATAGTGAGTCTTCTCAGCATGTTCATCTATACTCATATATTTGAGTTGCACCAAAGAGTACATTGTTCTCCCTTTTTTCAACCGGATAAAGTTGTACAGTCAAAGTATAACCTTAGGACATAGTGTTCGATGACATCCTTAAATCAAGGACGATCCGCACTACCAAACGATGAGAGACTTTATATATCCAACGATATTCTCTACAATGAATCTTTATGGAGTCTCGCATCGTGTCTGTTCGGTGCTATCTGTTCTCCAACAGATCTACCCATGACATCAGCTAAGACATCTCCATGCCTGTATTCCATGAGGTCCATACCTTGTATCTCTATACATGTAGATAATGTCGTACTAGTCTTATTGAGATCATCAATGCTCTTTCTTAGTAATTCAAGACTAGGAACAAGTTTTTATGCAATAGATATGCAATGTTCTCTAGTCCTCATGATAATGATCTCTATCATTGATCTTCGAGATTAACACATATTCTATTCGTAGGGCTTTTATCTTCAAACACATATTTACCTTAAAATAAAGGTGAGACATAAATATGATAAAAATAAAATGTGCTCATTTATTAATAATGAAATATTACAATGTAGAAAATGTGTTCATCTGTCCTCACATATTGCCTCTAGGACACCTAAATACTAACAATCTCCCACTTGGCCTAGAGCCAATCAAGTCGATGTGTTATACTAAAGACTCATAATGACTATCACATTTTCTCTAAGAAACTCCCTTAGTCAGAGAATCAACCAAGTTATCATCGGTAGGGATATAGTCTATCTTTATATCTTGTCTTTCAACAATCTCTTGGATGAGGTGATACTTGCAGAGCAAATGTTTGGATATTTGATGAGACCTAGGTAGGGACCTCATGGAATACAGGCATGGTGATGCCTTAACTGATGTCGTGGGTAGATCTGTTAGAGAACAGATAACATCGAACTAACCCATCTAAAAAGTCTCTCATTGTAGAGACTATCATTGGATATGTAAAGTCTCTCATGTTTTGGTAGTGCGGATCATCTTGGACTTGAGGATGTCATCAAACACTATGTCCTACAAGGTACTCTTGGGTGTAACTTGAATACATGAGTATAGATGGACATGCCAAAGGACTCACAGTCCCCTACAAAGTATTAGTCATTCACAAGACTGGTAGAGATTGGATAACTTCTAATTGACTTGAGAGTTTGTTCGCACAACAAGTGATCATGAAGAGTCATGATCCGTTATAGAGTAACAGAAGAAGATTCCTAGTTCTGTGAATTAGCTACATTTAGTCAATCAAGAGATATAATACTCTATCTTTACTCTCGACTAAATGTGAATGACGTTGTGAGGGATGATACCTACACGGTTTCCAAATTTGAAAGGTAGATTACCTGATCAACTTAATTAGTTCTGAGGCTACAGAGCATTACTAGTGTCTTATGTGGTCATTAGATGATTTGGGCCCGTTAAAGGAGTTTTGATTGGTCCAACTTTATTTATGTCGATGACTAATTAGGTCTAATGGGTCACACACAAAGGTTATTCTTGATTGCTTAAAATTAGCAAGCTTAAGCCAATAATTGTTATTGGGCTTTATCAAGAGTAAATATGTAATTGGGTTGAAGTGGGACTCCAAGCCCAATAGTAAAATGATGCCACATTTGAGCCCCTTGTGAGAAATCAATTTCTCCATAAAAAGACCCAAATGTGTTAGAAGACCAAACAAGCTCTTAGACCAAGTTGAATTTGGAATTCAAATTTTGAATTCAAGTTTGAAATTTAAATTTGAATTTTAAATTCAAGATGTTAGATTATATATATGTATGTGTTTGTTTGTGTGTGTGTAAAGATCCAATCTAGATAAAGATAGGAGAATAATGAATAATGATTGAAATAAAAGATTATCTTAAATTTTAATTCAAGACATAAATTAATGATATGGATATGATCCATGATCTTGAATTTTAATTAAAGATATGGATGTGATCCACCATATTAAATTTTGATTCAATCAAATAATCAAGATATGGATGTGATCCACCATCTTAAATTTTTGATTCATTCAAATAATCAAGATATGGATGTGATCCATCATCTTAAATTTTTTATTCAATTAAATAATCAAAGATATGAATTTAATTCATTATCTTATTGATTTAGGTAATACTAAGTAATGTGTCTATCATCTAAAACCCTAAATTTAGTATGGTCACCAAAATACACAAGACAATTAGGTCTTAGAATTTTCGACCTACCAAGGCTATTTAAAGGAAAGTTGACTAAAATTCAAAGAGCCTTAAGCTCTTGTGATTTTCGCCAACTACCAAGGTGTAGAAAAAGAGGCGCCATCAATAAAGGTAAAGATTCAATCTTGTTCATCCTATCTTCAACCTAATTTCGAGAAACAACCTTCTTCTTGAAAAGAGAAAAACCCAAGAAATTGAAACCTCAACCTTGCCATCACCTAGCAAGCATCCAAGGAATGGGAGGTATCAAGAGAATAAATTCTCATTGCAATCAAGGCATAGCCGTGTGGATCAACGTTAGAAGACATCGACAACATTGAAGTCTTCGAGTGATCTAAGGTAATCCTAATCCCTAATTGTAATACCCCATATTATTATTATTAATGATGATGATAATAATAATAACAACAACAACAATATAGTAATAATCAAAATTTAGAATTTAATAATGGTTGTATTGTTTTATAATTTATTAATTGGCAATAGTTAAAGAGCCCAACCCATAGCTAAACCCTAAATTTTAATTATAAACCGAGGTCTAGCCGCCTAAACCTAGCGAACGCTCAATACTTTTCTTCTCTGCTACTTTTTCTTCTCCACTACTGCATCCTCTTTTCGTACTCTGCTTTTCATACTCTGCGGCAATTATTCTTCTAGGAGGTTAGCAAAACGGAGATCAGGTAATCATAATCCCTAGAACAAATTGTTTTTTAAAAAAAAAAAAACAAAACACCTTACCCCGACATACATATATATTTCTCCATTCTTGGCTTGCGTGATCAACTTCCTTTGCAAAACTATTTATCATTGAATATACTGTACGTAATTGGTTTTGGGTGCCTCGGTTTTGTAATCGAATTGCATACATATATATTTCTCCATTCTTGGTTTTCGTGATAACCTTCTTTGCCAAACTATTTGCCATTGATTATAGCTGTACGTAGTTGGTTTTGGGTGCCACGACTTTGAAATTTAAATATATATATTTATATATACATCCTTTCATTAATATATGTAATACCATTGAATGTACCATTTATGATGGGTTCTTATGATAACCTTATAGGAAGTAAAGCCAAAAAGGGATAATGAGTAGGATAGAACCATGGATTTATGATGGTCATGAGAATTTCTCATGACAACCTTATAGGAACCCTTGAGTAAAATGGATAATGAGTGGAGCTAGGGATTTAAATGATGGTCATGGAAATTTCTTATGAAAATCTTATAGGAACTCATGAGAATTTATTATATGTGTATTTAAAATAATTTAACAGTGGGAGGATAGCTTTGGGATGATACCTCTTAAAGTGATTAACACAACCCTTAGACTTTATGCCCCCGATATATTATTTGATGTGAACTGATGATATCCGTTCTTCCCAAAGTGGTGTCTGGCAAGGTTTCCTGGGACACTAGTTGATGAGGACATAGGAGGCAGCAGGACCAAGGCAACAAACTTGGAGGACATACAAGGTCTTGGAGGCCCAATGACAAGAGCAAAAGCTAAAAAGGCTAAAGAGGCTCTAAATCTCTTGGTGACCACTTTACTTGAGACAAGCCCAAGTCTAAAGGAAGAAGAGACCGAAATGATACACTTAATTCAGATTGAAGATCTTCAAAAATAAGCCTCAATGGATATTCATAAAGGCTTTATTTTACTTGGCCCAAATTCTGCACTTAGTTTTATTTTTTCTTACGTTTAGTTAAACTTTTGTAATAAGGCGTATTGGGCCCTTTGTGTGTAAGCATAATTAGGTTAAACTCAATATGGATGTTGTCCACTATATAAGGAAACACCATAGCCTTTTAGGAGGGACGCATAATTTGAAAGTTAACCTTTTTGGTGAGAGACAAGCTTCTCTAGGGTTCTTTTGAGAATCTCTGAACTTATCAAGGGCAACAATCCATGTGGCGTTCTTGGGCTTATCAATTCTTTCGAATTGTGGCGCCTACCTATAATCCAGTTTTCGTTCTATATTTTTTGGTTTCGTATCTCCAGATTTCCTTATCTTTTTTCGGTGTTTCTTGAGCCAAAATCGCGTTTCGAAAAGCCATCTTTCACCTCGTTTTGGAATCACTCAAATCCAAGGTCTGTAGCGCGAGATACGTCTGTTCGTATCAGGACGTGTTGGCGGCTGAACTTTCAGCGCAAAATTCCATTCCTAGTTGATCCAATCATCCTTTTCTTTCGGGAATCATATCACTAGTAGCAACTTTGGGAAAAGGTGTGCACACCAGGAAGAAGTATTTTATGGCCAATTCGATGATTTGTAACTGGCAGGGTTTCTCGGGTCACAGGGTAGACTGGAAGGGTTTCCCGAGTCTACCATGGTTTTCTTCCCACTAAATAGGCGGGGTTTCTGGTCTAAATAAATTTAAAAAGATAATAAATAATGTTTGATGCAATTACCATATGATTATATATGTTTGCTTTAATTAATATATTGAGCCGTTTAAATTGTATTTTATTAGAATTACCAGCTTTGCTGATTTTTGTTTGTGTTCATAGGTGCGATGATCCTTCGAGGAGCGGAATTTGATAAACAAGTCAAAAAGTTGGGTTTAGTAGTAAGTGAGAAGAACGTTCGGTGATTCTAGCTAGTTTTTATTTTATTTTATTTTTATTTCCTTGTTACAAAGAATCAAACACATTTATTTAAGTTTGGATTTAAGCTAATGTAATAAGTTAGCCTTGCACTTGTCCCTACAAGTACAAATGTGTAATACTTCCCAAAGTAGTTTATTTTGACTTCCAGTAATCAATCTTAAATATTATCGCAGTTTAAGTTATTATAATTGTTAGAAATTTGGGGGTGTTACACTAATAGATGTTTTTAACAAGTAATTCTAATCTCCAATAGTTGTTTTAACGAGTAATCCTAAAACTCATAAGTATCATAAAGTGTTAAGAGTTCTTATGAATATCGTAAAGAGTTACGGATTAATAAATATAATAATAATAATAACTAATTAGTCTAAGAAGTTAAGGTCAATAAATCATGAAGATCATAAGGAGTTACAGGTTTCCACAATAATTAACATTTCTTTTTTCATCCTCATGAGACTTTACATAAAAATCATGCAATAACCCAAATTAACCAACACTCAGGCCGTGTAGTTGATGATTCCTCCATTAAGAAACTTGTAGATTTTGGCTGAGTGAACAATTGGAAAAAATAAATTATGGAATTAATTAATTGAAAGGAGACTCCCGAATCTGCAAGTGGGGATAACTAAAAGACAAAAACCGTTTGGAGGAAAGGAGTCAATGAATTAATCAGAAATGGAATTGTGCGGCGATGATCATGATGAGGATGAGAATACAAAGGAATTAATATATTGCGAACTATAATTCAATAGAAAATAAACAATAAAACGCTAAAATTTCCAAAATAACCTTGAACGCAAATAAGAGGAAACAGAGTTACTATTACAGTAATGGAACTTATTGGGTGTTTTCTATCAAAACTGTTTACCTTTTCCTATGAGCCATAACCAATCAAGAGAAACTCCAGAAAATATACCAATCAAGAGAAATAGAACAAGCAAATTGCCCAATGCATTCTGTTCAGGACCCTGCAAATTAAAACCAACAAATGTTCAAGGAAAAATATTGTATAGTTTTTTTTTTTTTGGGTAAAAGAGAGGCCCTATATATTAATTGGAAACAAAAAGGGGATCAAGTCCCATACAATCAAGTGATAACATAGATCCCAGATGTTGAGGACAGTCATGCCAAACATCTGATTTGTAAAGCCCCTCCTTAGCCATGGCATCAGCCAAAACATTTTGTGCACGCGGTACATGTTGAACCTTGACCTCCCAGTTCCTACAGATTAAGCTTCTAATCTGTATAAAAGCCATACTGCTGGTTGAATCATTACTGCCCTTCAAAATTTTCTCAACAACGGTCTTTGAATCAGATTCCACTGGAATTCCTTTAAATCCTGTTAGTAAATAGGTGTCCTAGAGACAATCTGCTCTGACAGAGGAACACCTTTTTCTATTTAGTATTTTATGATTTATGTATTTGAGTACATTTTATCTTTATCATATTTATGTCTCGCCTTTATATTAAGGTTAATATGCATTTAAAGATAAAAACCCCTAGGAATAGAATAGGTGTTCGCTTGAGGATCTATGATAGGATCATGATCATGAGGACTCAAGAACACCAAATGTCTATTGCCTGAAACTTGTTCCTAGTCTTGAATCACCAAGAAAGGGCATTGGCGATTTCGATAAGACTAGTACGACATCGTCTACTTGTATAGAGATGCAAGGTAGGGACCTCATGGAATACAAGCATAATGATGTCTTAGCTGATGTCATGGGTGGATTTGTTGAAGAACAAAAAAGACCGACGGACCCACCAAGAGACTCCACAAAGATTTGTAGGAAGTATCATTGGATATAAAAGTCTCTTAACATTTGGAAGTGTGGATCGTCCTAGACTTGAGGATGTCATCGAGCACTGTGTCCCAATGTCATACTTTGATTGTACAACTCTATCCGCATGAGAATGGGGAGAATAGTGTATTCTTGGGTATAACTCGAATGCATGAGTGTAGATGTACATGCCGAAAGGACTCACTGTCTCCTACAAAGGATTTGTCGTTCACGGGACCGGTAGGGCTTGGATGACTTCTAGTTGACTCGGAAATCAGGCACGCGATGATTAAGTGATCATGAAGAGTCATGTTCCATCTTAGAGTCAATAGAAGAAGATTTCTAGTTACGTGAAAAAGCTATATTTAGTCAACCAAGAGAGATGATACTATATCTTTGCTCTCGACTAAATGTGAATGACGTAGTGAGGGATGAAGCCGACACGGTGTCCAAATTAGAAAAGGTAGATCACTTGATCAACTCAATTAATTACGGGGCCACGAGAGATTGCTAGTGTCTTATGTGGTCATTAAATAACTTGAGCTCATTAAAGGAGTTTGATTAGTCCAAGGTTATTTAAGTCAGTGATTAATTGGGCCTAATTGGTCACACACAAAGGTTATTCTTGATTGGTTAAGATTAGCAATCTTGGGTCAATAATTGTTATTGAGCTTTCTCAAAAGAATGGGTATATTTGGATTGGAGTTGGACTACAAGCCCAATCTATTAAAATGGTGTCATATATGGTTATCTAGTGGAAAATTAATTTTCCATTAATAAGCCTAAATATGTTAGAAGACCAAAGCGGTCTTAGGCCATTTTGAATTTTAAATTTGAATTTTAAATTCAAGAGAATATATTATAAAAGATAATTTTAGAATTATCTAATATAAATATACCTCCAATAAAGATATGGATAAGATCCATTATCTTGAATTATTAATTCAAGAATTAATTAAAGATTTGGATATAAGATCCATTATCTTGGATTAGTAATTCAAGAATTAATTAAAGATCTGGATAAAATCCATTATCTTGAATTATTAATTCAAGAATTAATTAAAGATTTGGATGAGATCCATAATCTTGATTAATTAAATAATACCAATTAATGGGTCATAATTCTTTTAACCCTAAATTAAGTTTTTGACCGTGTAAATTATAAGATTTTGAATCTAATAATTTTTAAAGAACTAAAAGAAATTAGGGGATAAGCCGTGGAAAAAGATTTGAGATTTTATTAGTCTCATCTTTTTTGGTGACTCAGTGGATCTAGGATTTTAACTATTGGAATAATAATATATAATTATATTATTATTATTTAGTTAAATAAATAAAGGATCTAGGTTTTGGCCGCAAAGAAATAATATAACGCTACGCGTGAGTCGTATATTTTTCTACGGCATTCTTTGAAAACCTAGAGCATTGGCCGAATAGAATTCTTAGCCAAAGCAACCAAGAAAAGAAAGAAAGGCGCCATCCAAAGAGAAAAAAAAAATCCCAAGAACGTTGAATCCTCAACCTTGCGTCGCCTAGCAAGCATCCAAGGAAAGAAAGGAATCAAAGAGAAGGAGTTCTAAAAGCAATCGGGAAACAGTGTGGATCGGCGTTAGAGGACTTCATACACTTTGAGGTCTTCAAAGTGATCTAAGGTAATCCTAAACCCCCTCACGTATTTTAATGAGTAGATCCTTTCTTGGAATATCTCATGATCTCCTGTAAATGTTACAGGATCACATGATCAATATTCTTGGGAATACCCATAGTATTGAGATGACTCATGATACCATAAAAGTTATGGGTTCTCATGAGAATCTTGAAGACATTGTACATTTGTGATGGGTTCTTATGATGACATTATAGGAACCCATGAGTATTTATTTTAAATATGGGTTTTAACTCACGAGGACCATAAGAGTTATGGATTCTCATGAGCGCCCATTAAAACTCACAAATGTGTTCAGTGTTTATAAATCATGATAACCGTAAAGAGTTGTGGTTATTGATTATAGTTTCCGCACAATTTTTGTTTTTGTTTTTCCTACTCATGAGGTCATGCCTGAATGTCAGGCACGGACCGATTTTACCAAAAAATCCCTCATCCCATGCTAGACGCAACCCCAATAAAATTGCCCATTCCTCAGCTTCCTCAATTGTAGCATTACCCAGATAGTATGAGAATCCCAGCAACCACTCGCCATCTTGGTTTCAGATAATACCTCCACACCCAGCTTCCTTCCTAAGTATCCTGAGTTACTGCCCCGTCCACATTAATTTTAAACCAGTTAAGAGTAGGTGCCACCCAAGATGAACCATTAGACACTTGCATAACGCTATTATCTGTTGCTTCATTAGAATTCTCACATACACAGTACAGTTTCCATACTCTCCCAATGACAGCTACAGGTTGCAAAGGTTTTAATTAGCTTCAAAATTCCCCTTATTATGCCTTATCCACAGCAGTCATAGTGTAATGCCCCATATTTGGCTCCAACTCCCCATATTAATAAAATCTACATCGTCTCTTAGAATGAAATTCATCCAGTCTTTCAAATTAAGGGAGAAGAAAATGGTCACATACCTCAGATTAATTAATGATGCCATATCGTTTAGCATAACTGCAGTCTCGAAATATGTGTAGCTAGTCTTCTAATTCTTCTTCACAGTGGGGGCAATCAGGAGAAGTCGCAAACCATTTACTCCTTGTATTTGTAGACAATCTCTCAGTAAATGCCAACCACAAGAACACTTTGATCCCTTCTACACCTGGCCAGGATCAAATCCGTTTAAAGCTATTATTATATAACTGTGAAGGGGGTTTCTCAATCATATAATAGGCACTTTTAACTGTAAAATGGCCATGTGAGGTCTCATTCCAAATCATAACATCTTCCCCAGCTGTTTCCTTAGGCGGAAGTATAGCTACCAATCTTTGGATGACTTCACTGTTAACAACACTTGCCAACTGAGGAAAATTACAAGCTCTACTTTGAACCCAATCAACAACTTTACTATTTTCCTCCACAGGTGTTAAGGGTCTTAAGCATGGGTCCTTAACCTTCCTAGATTGAAAAAGCCAGCAGTCCATAAAGAAAAGGATTGATTTCCCATTCCTAATATTCCACTTTGTTCTTTCTTCAATGATATCACTTCGTTTGCAAAATAAATTTCCGAGTTCAAAATCAGATGGTTTGACATTTAATAAGGAGGTATCACTCCTAATCATATACTGTTTCTGTAATACTTCAGTCCATAATCCTTCCGACCCTTGAACAAGGTTCCATGCTAATTTGGCTCCAAACGCTCTATTTACCGAGGCCAGTTTCTTAATTCCCAATCCTCCAAATTGCTTGGGGATTGAAATCCCATTCCCAGCCTATTGGATGATATCTTTTCCTGTCATCACTGCTTTGCCCCATATGAAATTCCTTTGCAACCTTTCCACTTATGCACAAATACTCATTGGAAGTTGCGTTATTTGCATAGGATAAATTGGAATTGATCCAATAGCAGATTTCGCTACAGTGATACGCCCTGTTGTTGATAAACAATTAGCTTTCCAATTCGCAAGCTTAGACTTCACACGATCAATTACATAATTGAAAGTCTCTTTTCTCTTACGGTTTCTAGTTAAAGGGAACCCCAAGTATCTTCCTATATCACTAGTAATTTTCATTCCTGTGATATTCTTAATTCTTCCTTTAACCTTAGCTGAAACCTTAGGTGAAAAGAAAACATAAGACTTATCAAGCTAATCGTCTCACCAGATAGTTTACAGAAACGGTCTAGTGCTTCCATCATACATTCAGCCTGTCTCTTCTATGCTTCCCCAAACAACAAGATGTCATCCGCAAACATCAAATGCGAAATTGTAGGACCCTCCTTTGTCATCCACACCGATTTCCATCTATTCTCTCTCATCTCATCCATTGTGAGGTGTGAAAGTTTATCCATACACATCACAAATAGAAAAGGTAATAATGGGTCACCTTGTCTAATCCTCCTACCCGGTTTAAAAAAACTCAGTTTTGGCTCCATTCCATAAAACATTTAACGAGGAACTTGACACACAATTCATAATAATATTAACAAACTGATCCTGAAAACCAGCTTTTATTAAAATCTTTTTCAGAAAACATCATTTAATCCTGTCATACGCTTTCTGTAGATCGATCTTCATTGCCATAATACCTCTTTTCCCTTCGCCTTCTTCATTTTGTGGAGTATTTCTTGGCCCACTATTATATTATCTTGTATGTGTCTTCCTGGTATAAAACTTGATTTAAATGGTGAAATCAAGTCCTCCAAAATACTCCTCAATCTTGTAGAAAATAATTTTGTGATGTACTTATACGAAACCGTACATAACAAAATAGGGCGAAAGTGGTCTAATCTCTACGGTTGATCTCTCTTGGGAATTAGAGAAATCAAAGTTTGATTTACCTTAGATAAGTCCACCATTCCTTCAAAGGCTCCCTTTATAAATAAATAGAGACTTTGCCCCATAAGATCCCAATTCCTATGATAAAAGACTGGAGGCAAACCATCAACACCTGGGGCTTTATAAGGCCCCATCCTCTTAATAGCTTCGTGTGCCTCTTGCTCAGTAGGAGAAGCAATCAAGTTTTCCATACAATCAAGTTCTAAAACAGGAAACAAGCTCACTGTAGAAATTTCAAACTCTTCTTATATCTCTTCTCTGAACAGGGCTTTAAAATATTCGACTACCAGATTTCTTATTTCTTCTTCCTTATCCAGCCAATCTCCAGCTTCATTCTACAGGGTTGCCACTCTGTTCCTTCTTCTTCTCATATTGGTTTGAATATTGTAGTATCTGGTGTTATGATCTCCTTTTGCAATCCATTCTACTCTTGATTTCTGAAACCATTTGAGTTCCTCCATTTTAGATAATCCATCTAACGGCATGTGAAGCCCCCTTCCAACTCATTTAAGTAATTCGAGTATGGATAAGAAAGAGATTTTTGAATTCCATTCAAATGAGCCATAATTTCTTTCTTTTGTTTTTCTACCAATCCAAAAGTCTCCTTGTTCCATACCAATAGTTCACTTTGAATTCTATCAATATTTGACTCTAGGTCTCCACCGTCGGGCCAATTTTCTTTCATAAAGTCATTGAAGTTCTCATGCGACATCCACATCGCTTTGAATCTAAAAGGCCTTTGACTCTGGCCTCTATTCGAAATGTTCATGTTGAGAAGGAGAGGATTATGATCTGAAAAACTGATTCCCGGGAGAACTCTAACCATACAATTCAGAAAGTTGGGCACCGTTGATTGGTTGGCTAGAGCTCTATCGAGACACTCGTATAGTCTCCTGCATCCCCTGATTCATTGTCCTTTCCATGTATATTTCGGGCCAAATGCACCCAAATCAACTAATTCACAGTCTTCCAGTTGTCTTTTGAACCAATCGATTCTTCCTTGGTTGCACTGGACTCTCCCAATTCTCTCATAATCCGGCAATATATCATTGAAATCACCCCATACAACCCACATCATAGAAATACCAAAAGACAGAGATTTCAATTTTTGCCAGAGAATAGAACGGAACTTTGAATGCGGTAAAGCATAAACATAGGTAAAAATAAAATTAGGCATACCTATTATAGAGCAGCGCAAATGATAAAACTATCAATCTTCTACCAAAACCGACAAAGTAATGGCCGTACTCTTCCATATCACCGCGATGCCTCCTAAATTTCTGACACTAGGAATCAATTTGATGTTGTCGAATCCCATACGAAGCAGATGACAAAGCCGAGCCACCTCAAAATATCTGGTATCTGCCAAAATAATTAAACTGGGCTTTGACCCTTCCACAATAGTCTTCAAATTTCTATAAAGGCCCGATCCACACGAACCCCTATTATTCCAGTACATCAATCTATCCATAACAAAGGCGTCTCAGAAACTGTAGAAAGCCCTATGTCTCCATCCTAGGTTGTTCCAAGCCCTTCCTCGTCCATTGGGCTCGCTGAGGAGATCTCCCTTATTCCTTCGTCAGGCCCATTTCGAATTTGTAGGCTCTCTCCCAGATCATGTGGCAGAGCAATGAGGCCATTATCAAAAAATTTTGGGCCATTTATTATGGGCCTGAAATTCGCATCTTCTATACCCGTCTTGCTCTTCTCTGAATCTTCTCCCATTGTGATCATTAATATTTGATTGCTCGTCATATCTGACAACTCTCTCGTCCTTTTCTCCACACGCCAATTTCCTTGTCATACTATCTCATTTCGTGGTTGTTCCGCCACTCCACTCAACACCTTCTTCTCGTTATTTAACCTCCCTGCACTACTCCTTTTTGCCCCTTCTTGCTTCTCTAAACGCGTTGTCTGCGCTCCCTTATTACCCACTTTACAAACAGGGACCACTTCATTTCGTACCACCTCCATTACTTGCATGCAATTCTCTTCACTATTATCCGCCACCTCAGCTAGAACCCCAAATCTCGACCCCACCATATTCTGATTAGTTATCTATGTAGGTTTCTCCTTCAGTTTCCCCGTCGTGTTTTTTGTACTATTCGCCATTGCTTCGTCACACATTGATGTTGCCTTTATTCCTCGTTCGTATCAGCCGTAGCTTTGTCCTGTTGTCTTTCCTCATTTGTCGACTTCCCTTGGAGACAAGTTTCCTTCCGATGCCCATAGTTCTTGCAATTAGTGCATAAGAGATGTAGTCCCTCATATTCCAGGAAGATTTCTTCCCATCTAAATAGAAACCTTGCATCAGTTGTTTCCCAAGCTTAACAAGAACACAAATCCTTGCAAAATGCCCTCTGAGCTGACAAGAAGTATTCAAATGTTGGAACTTATCTTGCAAGTCATTTATCTAAACGTTAATGTCATTTAAAGTATTTCTCCGTTTAGTTATCATATTGTTTGCATGTTTGTTATGATAAATGTGTCTTGGACGTATCATAAAGATTGTCTAAATGTCGCAGTCGATTAAATCTATCGAGGAAAGAAAGATGAAATAAGAGATATGACTGATGAGTATGGAGATACAAATCAAAGTCATAAGACTTGAAGAGTATAAGGTCTTTGGGCCAAGCCCACTATGAGAAAATACGTGGATTAAGTCATGCCTTATCTCATGTATAACAAGCGTCCACAATGCCCTTTAACCTGGAGATCATCATGGATTCCTACATGATGAGTCGATCTTTGACCTAGTTAAAAGTCACCTTTGAGGGTGATGATAAAGGCTTTGATCAGGATCAGTGGTTTTTAAATGCGAGAGGAATGTGAATGGTCAAGATGAAATTTGTCCCTCACATTTGTAGAGAGATAATATTTTTTTTTCGATGAGTGAGTCGAGAAATGTATGGTAAATACTATGATGGAAAAGAATTTCCATTTTAATTGTTAGACTACTCAAGAATCGAGAAAGTAATGGTTAAGAACAGGAAGTTGACATTATCCATGCCACATCTTTAACCAAATTATCGCGTGACAAAAGGGACGTGACATGGTTGTATGATAGATTGTATTGTATCAACGATCCCCATATGAATTGGGTAGTCGCAATGTCTTGCTAGAGGCCGCTTTGCGACTTGTGAATTATATAGTATTAGCTCCATTGCCAATCTCATGTGGCAACGCAATCACACAAATAGAATAGCGTCCAATACAAAGAATAGTGTAGATTCATTGAATCTTAGATATGTCTAAGATTTAATGAATATTGTATTTAATCTAGGATAGTATATATATATATATATATATATATATATATATATATATATATATATATATATATATATATATATATTATTAAATTTGAAAATAATATAATATTATTATTTAATAGAGATTATAATATTATTATATAATATTTGTTTTGTATTTAATTTATTTGATAAATTAAATATCTAAAACAAATAGAGATATTGTATCTCGATTTAATTAAATAGATAGATATCATATCTTAGATTTAATTTATAGAGATAAACTAAATCAAAGGCTTTTAATTCGGATTAAATAAATAGTTTAGATTAGATCTATTGGATAGATTTAATTAAGATATTATTTTAATCCAAATTCAAATTTCAAGATTAATAAGGATTAATTTTGAATATATAATACGGCTATTGGGTTTTGAAAAACCTACGGGACATTTTGCAAGACGTAGTAGAAAAGCCGCGAGAAACCCTAGAGAGAAAAGGAGAGATGCGAAAATATTGTAGGCACTAGCACGCTATCGTCGGTGTTGGATGCTGTTCGTGTGGATATCGGTAGAGGGAGTGGATTCACAAAGTCGGCTCTTGTTTGATCGAACGTAGGATGAACACGAGTTCACGTAGGACACACATGATTTCACAAAGGTACGGTTTCTAACGAATCTGATTTAAACGCTGTTGATAGATCCTCTCAATGGGATTCGTAAGTTTTAATGGATGAAATCCTTCCGCTGAGTGTACGGATCCCAACATCAAATCCACCTTAACAGTTTTCCCAATCCTATTTCCAATCACTGTCAAGGCCACCTCATCATAATACTCTAGAGGTAATTTTGGAAGTCTCACCCACACCGCCGCTGTAACAATATTAGCCTTATCAGGTCTAAAATTTTCCTCCCATGGCCTTAGTCAAATAATGGTCATACAACATCCATGGGCCTCCTTCAAGAGCATTTGTATAATCCTCAGTGTTGGTGAACTTCACAATAAAGTATACATTCCCAACATTAATCAGGTTGAAAACTCCCCGTTTAGCCCACATCGCTTGTAACCTCTTCTCTAATGCTCTGTAGCCAATTGCTTTGCCTAATAGTTTAATAATAACAGTTGTACCCCATGCTTGAACCAGTCGTTTCTTCATCTTCCCAGAGAAATGGAAAGTCGGAAAGTTTCTTCGTACTCTCAGTTATCTTGCACTTCCAATCATCTCCTTTTTGGTTCGTTGCCTCTATCGAGCTCTTGGACATAGAGTCATCTTCAAGAGCTACTTTCCTTTGATCACCATCATCTTCTTGGTTTTCTGTTGTGGACCTAACTCCTTTCAGCTTGTCAACGAAAAGACAGGCCACCCCTCTGATACGCATTTGTATTCTCACTCAGCGTCGGCCAATGACCCCCCGAGTATCCTCATCCTTCCTAGGGATCACATTTTTGATCTTTTTAGAACTTCGTGAAATTAAATCATCTTCCTCCTCCGAAACTAGAACGTGTTGTTTTTCCTTTGCAGAGAGCACCATAAGACAAGTTTTATTAATTATATATGGTCTTTAAATAAGCTCAAATATTGTATAGTTAAGTATTGACCACCAACACAAATTTAGCTTAGCGATATAAGGCCCAGCTAGATCCCTTTGAGTCTCGAGTTCAGGGTCGCAAAGACGCATGTGTTGGGAGAGATATACACGAACTCAGAATTAGATACTAGATGATAATATAAAAACAAGTATTGGCACACACACTCTCTCTCTCTACCAAAAATCTGTCTCTCCCACACATACCCATCATTTTTTATTTTTTATTTTTGCCAGAACAGACACACGCACAACATATTAAGTAAAGTTCATGAAAGTTAATAAAAGTTTGAATGTGAACCAGTGTTTACCAAGTAGTCATAAAGCCTAAAATTATATTTATTGCAATTAACAATATAATGGAAGATTTATATATTACATAATTTGTAACAAGAAGAGCATTAGCAAAAAAAAATCGGACAGAATGGACTGATTCGATTAATTAACCAACGGATGCATCTACAAACAATTGACTAATGAATTGACTATTAGTCAGGTTCGAAATGCATTCAAAATTTACTCTAACTAGGACCAAAGTGAAAAAATATATATCAAAATTAGTAAAAACCCACCTAGAACCCGTAAAAACAAATTTGTTTAATGTTTTAAATATATTTTTTTGTATAAAATTAGACGCCTTCCGATCTCAAATATAAGAGTTAAATAACTAATTTGTAAATTTTTTTTAAATAGTTAATTTAGCTAGTCGGTTGCTAGTAATACTGAGATCTAGGTGGATAAATCCAAAAAGATGTGTACTTCTCCTAAAATTCACTTGTAGTCATTTTTGTTAAAAACTACCACATTGATGGAAACCCTCTCAATATAAGTAATTAGTAGCGAAAACTTAAGAAAGAATTATACATTTAAGAGAGAATTTTGATTGAGACTTTGCATTTAGAAACAAAGGAAATCCCCCAACAAGTCAGCTTTGGGTTCCCCATTTTCTTCTTTATCCTTTCTTCTTAAAATCTCATATCCACTTTTAGAGTAAAAAATTGGAACATTCAGATTTACTATTTTGTAAAATTATTATTATAAACATAAAGAAATAAATTTAAATAGTTAAAATGTAATCAGCATAATTTATAACTATAATACAGAAAAAAATTATAAAATATTATATTAATAGCTTTATAAAATATTAAATATGAACTATCCATTTTTTAATCCAAAGGTGGAGATAGAGTTTTAAGAAAGAAATGATTCAGAGAGGATCTTCTTCCCTAACTAGCTAATCTTCTACATTTAAGACCTCGAATTGCTTCAACTTAATTATGTCAAACTAAAATCTTGAACTCTTACTATTTTAATTATTATTAGTGATTCAATAACTGATATGATTTTAGAATCACTCATAAATAGTTTATCAACATTCATATATGAAGAAGGGGTTTTGAATAAAAGTTCAAATCTCACCGATGTGATGACTTTGTTGGTGGACGATATATAAGTATCTCTATGTTCTTTTTGAGTGCGGAGGCATAAATTGGCCATGGTGCCGCCCTCAAGACCCAACTCACTTAAACTTTATTTTTTAAAATAAAAGGGTTTTGAATAAAAAAACTGACCTTATAGCCTTTGGGTGCTTGGGTGAGCACACAAACAGTGAGATAGCCATTGGTTAATCCCAAGAAAGAAACGAGGAGGATCATCCATCCTTGGTCACCATATTTTGCAGTGAAGTAGAAAGCTGGGACCAGCAAGAACCGACTTAGAATTGAAACAAGTAAGCCTTTTCTTGATTCCATCTTCAGGCACTTTATTAGAGGAATGTATCTCGATATAAGATCCAGCACGTTGTACATTGCAATCAGAACAAGAGAGTACCTAGAAATTTAAAATAACAAAAAAATAAAAGAGAGAGAGAGAGATAATATCAAATCGTTAAGTTTTGAGAGGAATATCAATGTAGCTGGTACTAAGGTGAGGAGTAAAGTAACACTTGGTTCTAGAAAATCACTTTTTTGTCCAAAAATATATTTTGGGAGATTTTTTTATGTTTGCTTAATTTTTTTATAGATAATTAGAATAAAAAGGGTAAATTTATTATTTATTTAAGAAGTTACTTTAACCAGTTTCTGAAAATAACTTGATGCGGTAGATGTGAGAGAATATCTTAAAAATACAAAGAAAATCATACAATCTTGAAATAACTAAATAATGAATTATTTTTTATGAATAGACGTCTGTGAACATATCATAAAATCTAAAAATCAGTAAATGATGAATTTTATACAATTTATAGAAAAATAAGACGCATTTATAAATTTCTTAAACTTGCCAAAAATCACCTGTTTTTTTAATTTTTAACAAACGGGCCATCTGTCATGGTGGGATACCAATATTGGTGGAGGTTGTCCTGTTTATGATGAGTTAGTGAACGTCTAGAGATTATGAGATGGTATTTATCAGAAGAATTGGAAACTGATCTAGATTTCCCACCCATTTAATATAAACTAAAGGGTAATTAAAAATCAAATAATGTATAAGAAAAATATAATACTCCCTCCGATCCTTAATATATGACATAGTTGGGAATTGATATTAATCCTAAATATAAGACACATTTTTTAATATTTTCCTAATTTATCCTTATTGATGCTCCCTCAACAATAATCAAGATAGAGAGGGAGTGAGGAAATTAAAGAAGATTGATAGAGTGTTTAAGAAAATATATATGTTATATTAACTAATTTAACTAACTTCTTTAATCTAATTAAATTAGGTAATATCTTATATTAAGGATTGGATGGAGTATTTAATGAAGCTTGACTTGATAATTTGACAATGGAGTTATTTTTCATAATTAAGTACCGAAACATTAATTTTTTGTGCAAAAAAAAAAAACGAAAACAAAAACAAAAGGTGTTCATGATAAGCTCTCACCATTCTCCTAGCTGATGTGATCCAGTATTCTCATATAAAAAGCCTGGGAAAATTGACAATGTTAACACATATATCAGAAGCAAGTCTATTGCATAATCAACGTTCTCAACCAACAATTGCTTTTGGCTCATTCGCTCCTGTTGTTGAACTTCAGATTCAACCTATACATAAAATCGAAAATTTTTCAATCAGTTTTAAAGGGGTTTGTTACGGACTTGTATGTATAAGGCCCATATTTAATATATGGCCCAACAAGGGGCAATCCACGTGGCACAAATATGACGGCACATCACTTAGGCTTGGAGGTACAAGAGGCTCACAAGTTCAAACCCTAACTCTAAGATACACTCTATAAATAAGGGATAAAACCTAAAGGTACGCAGACTCTCTCTGGACACACACCACCCCTTTTGGCTAAATGTCTATGTGTGTATCGAACTAGGTGGAGGTCAAGTCCGATATATCTTGTTCTTATAGAGAACACTAGCGCTGACCGTGGGGACTCGATAAATTTCAATTCCCACGACTGAAGATGGTCGCTACAAGAAGCAGTTAGTTATATATACTTTCAACGAAGTAGGGTACCGGATCTATTCGAGAAATGGCCGGAGATCCTCATCGTCCTGTAGCCCCCAGGGAATTCGAGGAAGACTACGATCATGCGTTGAAGGGAGAAGAGGCGTTCAAGAAGACCAAGGTGCTGCCAAAGCATAAGCAGATAACGTTGAGAAGTTTGGTGACGAGTTTTGTGTTGAGTGTCGTTTTCAACTTCATTGTTTGCAAACTCAACCTCACCACCGGCATCCTTCCATCTCCCAATTTTATTCAGCCAAGCGACATTGGTTTTGATGACACAGATATGCGGCATATTGTCCCGATTTTATTTGGTTGGCTAAAATGCAGATAGTGGATGGTTGTGAGCGTTTGCCGCTTGCTCTTGAATTCATCGGTCGAGAACTACGAGACAGAAGGGTCTTGAACCAGGTGACGAAGCAATACACCGGTTGTGCAAAATAAGAGGTATGTTTGAGCAGAACGTTTTGTTTCACGATATTGCAGATATACTACGAGGTTGAGTACAAATTATGTTGCAACTAGCTCCACAAACTCGGACTTCATTTTAAATGCAGGAAGATTTTGCCAAAATAACTGCATTGCCTTCAAACTATCACGTTCCTGCATTTTCTCGTCTTTCTTTGAGTTCAACACTAAGTTCCTCATTGGAAGAATCAGTCTTCTCAGCAGAAACAGGTTCCCTTTAATTCAAGTTTCTTCATCTTCTTTGGAAGACCTTTCTTTACTACCAGAAGAATATGATGCACCACATAAGGAAGAATCAAGCACATTAGTGGGGGCAAATGAAAACTTTGCATCTGAAGAAAGGAAGACAAGTTATGATCTTACAAATGCTAGCTTTGTCCCAAGTTATGAGGAAGGCTCCCAACAGCAACAAACCAGAGCGTTCAACATAAGATCAGCTTCTTGACCGAGGGACAATGATAAGAGCCTGACTCACAATACTCACTTGAAGATAAACAGCTGAGGTTAGTGCACCAGGACTTTCTCTAATTGATCTAATGCCAAATTTACAACCCTCATTCATAATTGAATATTCTATACACTTCTTTAGTACTCTTGATCAATAATTTAGGACTATTTAGTTAATAAATAATGATTTTTATGCTTATTTGGGATTTGGGCCTTTCATTAGATTTTAGTCATTTAAATGATAAAATTCCAGTTTTACATTGCTTCACTTTTTTTACCATAACTCTTGAACCAGACATCGGATTTGCCTCATTCTTGTTTCGTATTTCAGATGATTCAAAGAGTTACAATTGTTATGAGACATGAAGAGCAAATTCAGATAAGAGGGCGGTCGATTTTGGAGCCAAAGTCATATGTATATTTCTGGATTTTTATTTGGGCTCGAATTTTGTAACTTAAGCCCATTTTTATTTCTTTTCCGTTTTGAGCCCGAATGAATTGTGGATTGAAGCCCCATTTCGTTTTTGCCATTTTAGGTTAAGTTAGATGGCAGCCACAAACACTTTTGTTATTCACCTTTTTACACATTTTCGGATTAAACACGGAAGTTTCATTTTCTCTGCAATGTTCTTCGTGTTCTTCGTCTATTCTTCGTTTTTTCCAGCTATGCTTGGCTGAGCTTCCGTGATTAACCCAACGTTGAGGATTTCATGATTCATCCGAGAGAGCTTGTGATTAATCGGTAATCTTACTCGTTTGTTTTCATCTTATCGGATTCAATTTCTGGAAATAGTTCGAATATTAGATTTAATATTCGGTTTGGTTCATCCCAAGGACTGAGTTTGAACTCGGTTTCGGTGTTATCGTGCGATTGCACGGTGAAACGCCACTGTTCGGAAAATTGCTAGGCGATCGGAATTTCTGGACGAACGCAGAGATTTTGGTTCGTCCAGAATCAAACGCGAGTTGTTCATACTTTGTTCAATGATGGAAGTCTCTGGAATCTGAATGTTGGGTTGATCGATTTTAATGCATTTTGTTTATTTCATTCGCTTTGTTTGTTTATTTTCATTTTTATTCTGTTTGAACAAAAAATCCCCCATTTTTTGTTTCTATTCACTCATTCTTGTCCAATCAAACCGCTGCCGAATTCGTTGGGAAAACGATCCGGGTTCCCTATTCGCAAATCTTTTCTTGAATCAACGGTTATTTTGAGAGACACGGCAAATATCTTTCACTCATACATAGGAATCTTTGTCATGCTGGAATCCTGACTATATTGGTTTTGACCTCATTAAATATATTTTGTACAATATATGTGAGAATGAAATATCTGGAGCTGTTTTGGTTTTTATGACCGGATGGGAAGATATAAGCTCTCTGCAAGATAAGACCAAGACTAAACTTGATTGTATCTCAAAACTCATTGAGCTACCCTTTGGGGAGTTCATGTTGGGATCTGCTCTTGGACATGGTAACAGTAACAGTGCTAATGGAAACCGGCATTGAAGACGATGGATGGATTTCGGGAATGGCATCAGATAAAGGCGATCAATCTGATTGTCATCACCATTCTTAGTTGTTGATACTAGCTTGAAGCATGGAGGAAATTTGTCTGATTTAAGGGAACTAAGATCTTTACTTCCTGGATTCAAAATAATCTCCCAGCAAACCAATCAAGTGAGAGGAGGTAAAAACTGCAATTAAAAGATCAAAAGGCAAAATTTGATGCATTTGATGCTGAAGAGCCTCAAAGTTTGAGCGCAACAAATTCTCCCAGGAGTTCACCTCCGACTACTAAAGGCTTTGGTTTGAAGAAATGGAGGAGAATCAAGAGGAATGTTGTGAAGATCGTAGTAGCAAATCATCACCAGTGGGAAAAGCTGAATTACAGAATGCATCAACTTCAGTTGTTGCTGTATGTATCAAGGGTAGCAAGAAAAGCAAAAGTGAATTACAGTGGACACTTAAGAGGTTTGTGCCTGGTGGGAGGATCATGTTTAAGCTTATACATGTCCATGCCAGTATTAAAGGAGTACCAACACCAATGGGAAATTTTATTCCTATTTCACAAGTGCGTACTGATGTAGCAAAGGAAATTGATGGGATGTTGATGGTCATTTTATGCCTGTGATTTCAGTTTCTTTTTGAATGCTTTTGAAAATATACGTGATGCCTTCAAAAAGGAAATTGAGTGGCAGAAAGTCAAATGCTTCTACCCTATAAAAATATGTGTGATCAGAAAAAGATATATGTAGATACAGTTGTGATCGAATCTGATGATGTTGCAACTTCTATAGCAGAAGAAATTGCCAAGGGCGTTGTGACCAAACTCGTTACAGGAGCACCATCTCATAGCATATTTTCTACCAAGCTTAAGGGCACTGTTGCAAAAACATCAGTAACTATAGTAAAACCAATGGTTCCACCAGTGCATTAAACTACACTTCCACCTCTACAATTCTGGCTGCTATGGTAGGACAACAGGGAACGTTTTGGAAATGTTGGCTCCGTGGATGATAATGTGGAGTCATTTCTTTCACACGATGATGTTGATGGAAGAGATTTGTTTTGCGCCTTGAAACAGAATGCTTCTAAACACACAAGTCAACTTACATTCTCGTTCCAAAGCACGATGATCAACATCTTTCTAATAGAGCTACATTGACAGCCTCTGCTGATGGAAATCAAGCATTGGAAGATAAGAGTGGAGTTGTAGAAGGCTACGCTAGGCCAAAATAATGGTCATACGAATCATTTCAACAGTGTTGCAGTTTCAAGAACATTTTCTAATTGCTCGGACGTGGATAGCAATTTGGTTGACCAAATTGAAAATCTCTGTTGTTGGAGCATCGTGGGAGTGGAGTTGCCGGTGGCCCATGACGGTGACGAGGTTTTCAAAGAGCATAGTCGACCTCGGGAATCCATATACACCGTAAATAACGCTTCCTGTTTAGAGTAACTAATCTGTTCAAGTCATTTACAATTGCTACCCCAACATCAAATACTCTTGGCTGTGTGACATTTTATCAACAGTGTCACAATTGTTAAAATGCCTGATTGTGCTTCAGCTATGTATGCAATTAACCATCGATCAGAAGGAGGAATTTTGTATTCATGTGGAACTTTACTGGTAGGCGAATCATACAGGAAAGCAGGTTATGTAGTCAGAGGTATGACTAATCTTGGTTATATTGTATCTGTGCAAAGCTCAGGCAAGCTAACCAGAGTTCTCAGTTTTCGTTGCCGTCTTTGATTTTGTCGCTGATAATTCTTCGTGGCCGGCACCGGATGAGAGCCGGCAGAAAATATTAACTGCAGAGGTCCGAATAGCACATGTCCAGCATGAGTTGCGGCAGCTAATTCAGAAGCCAAACATAGCTTATTTATCAAGGTGGATGAAAAATCTGGATAATGGGGAGGAGAAATTCCGCTTGATTCCAATAAGGAGGGCTATAGAGGATCCAATGGAGGTGGGGTTGTTTTAAACTAGAAGGCCATATGAGAAAAACAAAAACAAAAAACAAAAAAGGGCGACCAAGACATCTGAGGAAAGAAGGAAAGAAATCAAAGTTCGAGTTGCTGCTGCAAGGCTACTGCAGCAAAAGCCAGAGTCGCCCTAATCCCAGAACGAAGTGGACAAGGATGACACTATAGTGAGAAGTTTGAATCTCATATTCAACATGTTGTGCAGGAACATATAGGGAATTTATTACCTAAAATGCATAGACTTTTTGCCTCAAAATATCATCAATGAATGGATTGAGAAGATTCTTGACTGTTCTTGGAAACCTCTAAACGCCCCTGCAGCTGTCAAAATGCTTGAAGCAAAACCCAAAGATTTTTCATTTCCTGAGGATTCCTATATGGATCATACTGAGCAACACAATTATTGCTTTGAAGACACTAATAATTCTTTACTTGAGAAGGGACATGACCTTGATACCTGGGCACCAGATAGAAGTAACTATTGTAAATATGAGGAATTTAATATTACAGAAGGTGTTGAAGTCTTTTAAGAGCAAGGAGATTTTATGGCTATCATTCATCAGAGGAGTTATTTGTGAAGTTTCTGGTTCATTATAACTTGTATGGCATGGGTCACCTGCAGTTGTTAAAGATGAAGCTCATAAATATGAACCATTTTGGAAGCATTATGAAGATAATTACGGAAAATACCCCCAACTATAAAGCTGCTGGGAAAATGCTTGAAGAGAGGAGAACAAACTCATTCTGGAACCCATGGGCCACCTACTAATATTGATAGGATGCTTGAAGATTTTAAGAAGATAAAATATGCTAGAGAGTGCATGGCAAAGAAATATAATTACTTTCACTGGAGTGTCTTAGCACAACCTCATATACCAAGGAACTATATGCTTTATCTTTGCAAGATCCGTGTACAAGAATTTGCTTTTAGCGTGAACTTCAACCTGGGAACAAATGTTTTGAAAGGTTGTAGAATTTTTACACAGATGAAGCAACCTCAGTGAGCAACTCATATGATCAAATAAATTTGCTAAAGCCTTGTATGTTTCATATTCAGTTAATAACGCAGTCTTATTCTGTTCAGAAGAACATGAGGTGTTGATCCCATCTCCAGTTGAGTTGTTGATAGTCTCTGTGGTCACAATAGAGTGGTTATTGTTTACTCCTAGATGACCATCAAAGTTTGTAGTAGCAATGAATACTCATTTTTAAGTGTTTTCAGTGGAGCTTTCTGCACTTAACCACAGATTCAGTATTGGTAGTATGGGCATCATGAGCTACACAACACTGGAAGCATCAAACGCCATGAGAGGAAATTAAAGTTCTACATTTACAGGAAATTTATAAATTTCTCGGGCTAATGAAATGAAGACCTTAGGTTGCCAAGCACTTGCGGATTTAATAAATTGCCAGGGTTGTACAAGAAGGCTTTTGAATGTAATTGGGGGTTTTTTGAGGTAATTGGTTCCACACAAAACTGTGCATAACTTTGGTTCAGAAAAAACATCCAATGTCAATTCCTCCGTTGTAGTCCATGCTACTTATCAAATTGCAAAGACCAAAACTCTTCTTCTGAAATATCATCAATCAAGCTGCCCACAAATGAATCAATATCACCACCATCTGTTCGGAAAATCTCATCTATTTTGTGAAAGCTATCAAACTTGCTAAGGATCTTGAGGGTGTTGATCGTGAAACTACGATGCCAGATGCAATGGAGACAATATTTCATTCTGCCTTTACTTTTGGGAGACGTGGGGCCGTAGAAGAGCTCATGGGTGAATTGGACAGCGCACTTGCTGTGTATTCAACAGCTGTGCAACTACTGTTGTTTCTTAAAGTGGAAGCTCCATCCCTCATTATAAACCCTCCATTTTCGCTGACTAACATGGATTGTTGCAGGTGTCGGTCTTACATCAATGATATAAAAATATTGTTCCACTCAGAAAAACGAGATTCACAGCAGATTCTAGCGCCAACAGTGCGGAGCAGGAGAATGACCATTGCACTTAGAGGTCAACAGAAGCTTGGCTTCGTGAATGGCATGTGCTGGAAGGAATCTCAAGGACCTTCACTTCAGAAGCAATGGGAACATTGCAACGCCATGGTTCTTTCCTGGATATTAACTCCATCTCAAGATGCAGAGACTTCTGGATCACCTGCACCACACTATTCAATTGAGGTGGATGTGGCATCTGATAAAAATGATAATCCGTTGCTAAAAGAGACCCATTGTCAGTTAAAGATGAAAATAGAGATGATTCGAAGGGGACTTAACATTGGATGGTGAACGTTATTGAGCCATAATTCAATCTTCACTCAGAGGATGCAAATGCTTTGAGATTTCTTCCATCTTGGAGCATGTGCAGGCCCATGTCGCTCCAACAGATGTTGATCCAGGAGCTGGAGTGCAGTGGCTTCCAGAATTCCGTAGAGGCTCACTAAAAGTAATCCGAACAGGCGCTCTTCTTGAGAGAGTTTTCATGCCTGGTGATATGTACTTCCGATACACAAGGAACAAAGAAAGGGCCTAATGCTGGGAATATATGACAGAAAGGAATTGGTTTCAAATCTGCCTTCTGAGTTACAGACGCTTCAGAGATTCACTCTAATGGATTTCATGTCGAGTTCGACATCTGTGAAGGCCAGATTGGTTTTGTTTTGCCTACAGTAATTTCGCCTTGCGACATTGATCTATTCTGTAGGATGGTATGTACTAATGTTGATTCATTTGATGCTAATCATTGGAAAACATGTATTATACTTCCATGCAGGTCTTGTCTCTCTGAAGGAAGTATCATGAATAGCATACGTCTATGTTTTCTGATCTTCATCCTTCATTGTTATTATCCCTTCACCGCGAGTGTCTTGCAAGTCATAAATCTTTCCTCGATGGGTTTCTGGAAGATACTTTCATGGCTGACGGATGTGAACACCACCTGCTGCTGCAGTTTCTGGCTTCAGCTTTCATAATACGCCAATTCAAGTGACTACAGGGCTTTTGTACTTTTTTAGAACCTCTGTCTACTCTCCTGAATGGCATCATTCTCATCATGAGGATGGGGGCAGACATGTTAAAAACATTTTGCTTTCCTTACTCAATTGTGATGACAGTTTTGAAGATAATATGTCTCATAGCTTTACTCCTTTGCATGAAGACAAGAAGATTGGACAAATTCATGAATTGCGCTTTGATTGTTCGATAATAATTTTTGTTGTTCGACTTGGGGATTTTCGACATGCCACGGAGATTACAACAAACCTCCAAAAATAGAAGAACGCGGAACCCGATTAAAACTGATTCTAGTTAAAATCCGGGCTCCGTGTAAATTTTTCCGAGAAACGAACAGAATGCGGACCCTGGTTACACTTTATTCCAGTTAAAATCCGGGCTCCGTGTAAAGTTTTGCAAGAAGCGAAAAGAAGACAGACCCTGTTTACACTGTATTGCAGTTAAAATCCGGGCTCCGTATAAAGTTTTGTGGGAAACGAAAAAGAAGATGGATCCCGATTACACCGTATTCCGCTTAAAAACGGGTTCGTATAAAGTTTTTTTGGATAAATCCGAGTTATACAGCTTAAATCCGTGTTTCCATGATCAGTTTGGAACCCGATAAAACTCAAAATTATACGGTTAAATCGCGCTCCTTAAGTGGACCGCGGTAAAACTAAAAATACAATTAAATCCGCGTTCCTTAATTGGACCTCGAATAAACTGGACATTATACAGTTAAATCCGCGCTCCTTAATTGGACCCCGGATAAACTAAAAATTATACAGTAAAATCCACACTCATTAATTGGACCCCAGATACACCAACCGTGTTCCCTAGTTGGAACCCGGATAAACCAACCATGTTCCCTAGTTGGAACTTGGATACACTGACCATGTTCCCTAGTTGGAACCCGGATAAACTGACCGTGTTCCGTAATTGGAACCCGGATAAACTGACCGTGCTCCGCATTTGGAACCTGGATAAACTGACCGTGTTCCGTGATTAGAACCTGGACAAAGTCAAAGCATATTATTGTTAAAGCCATGTCCCATTTGGAACCCGGACAAACTGGAAATTCTCAGCTGAGAACTATATTTCGAACTATTCAAACTATGGCAGTTGTGAATGGATGAAAGATTAAAACCTGGGTCATTGAGCCCGGTCATAAATGAAGCTCGATTTAAAGACGAACACCAGGCTCATCGAGTCCAGTATCTTAATTAAGCGAAACTGCTATTGTAAGCCTTCACAATTTTGATGCATCAAAACTCACTCCTAGATAAGAAGGAGAATTGTCATTCGGACCCGATCAAGTCAAAATGTTTGAGTGTCGGTTTCCACACCGAGGCCGAAGTGAACATGTGACAATTTGCCCTTATCCTGGATTGAATCCCGGACAACGGAACTGGAACGCAGTATGGAGGTTTAAATGAAAATCTCCACTCATATACCCGGTCTTAAATGCCGGAAGAACACCTAAAGCATATTCTATATAATACATTTTTGACTCTGGCCCATCATTGAATAGAACTCTGAAAGAATGTCCGAGTTCATGCAAACAACCTAGGGTTGTATTGAAGTTGAAATTCAGATACGAAATCCGGGTTAAATAATAAATCCACCCCGGCAGCCCAAAGACCTGGACTACTGTGCCGGGGGCAACGCATACGCTTGTCAATAGGGTAAGAAGAACAAACAAAAGCCCTTAACGGTTCCGGTCTATGTTAATCTTCAAATGCTATCCCGGTTGCTTGAACGTCGCTAGTGAAAAAGCAGGTTCGCTGTCAACCGGGATTAAGGCAAACGAGAACGAAGAATGAGTGAAAGACAAATAAGTCCCTGATTGGGGAAAACTTGTTGCCGAAACGTATGAACCCAGAAATCGAGATGCTTGGCGCAGAAAATCTTCAAAGCGGAGTAACCTAGATTTTAGGGTTAAAGGGCTAATTTGCCACGGAAATATTGCTAAGGGGGCACTCAACACCCGGTAGTTTTTATGGTAACAAATTTGTCTCGGAAGTATGAAAAATGTACCAAATTTGCCCAAAACTGACGAAAGGTCAAACAGACGTTTGCCACGTCGGATTTTTTTTTGGTTAAATACCTAATTTGCCACGGAAGTATTGATAAGGGGCGGGCACTCAGTTTGTCGAAAGTTTTTTTGATACCAAATTTGCCCGGAAGTATAAAAAAGGTAGCAAATTTACCCAAAACGACGGAAGGTCCACGTAGGTCGTTAAAATGCCATATGGCTAGGAAAGAAACACGGTGGAGGGTGAGTCATATGCCGATCATGTAACCACGTCAGCACCTCATTCATCTCTCTTCTTCCCTCTCGCTTTCAACGGTTCATGCTTCTGAATTTTCTTCCACTCCTTCACCCACGGGTATGCCAGCTTCCACAACAATGCCTGCTAACTCTATTTGCAACCTTCCTCTACTTCAGATTAGATTAGTTTCGATCCCCAGAAATATAGGTACAATAGGAATCCAAACCAAGAAACCAAAAGCCATTCTTATCAAATTGATCAAGAAAACTTCAAACGAGATGTTACAATTAGCTTTGGATATGCAAAAGCCATCAGTTAGAGATAATTCCTAGATCAATTGTGTATTCCCATTGTACTCTAAACCCAGTTAGAGATAGAGCCGGGAAATCAAGCCGAGCCCATTGGGCCAGCCAGTTTAAGCCCTGGCCCTGCAGGGCTCGGGCTTGAAAAATAGGCCAGAAATTTAAAATTAGCCCTATAGGGCGTCGGGCTTAATTGGGCCGACGCGGGGCAGAGCCCGTTTTTACCGTAGCTTTTTTTAAAATAATAATAATAATTACTTAGACTTCCACTTAATGAATGTGTTTATATGTCAGTAAAATCATGCATGAACCGAAGGAATCTGTAGACACACACAAAATTATGAGTGAGAAAGGCATTTTGTCGTGGGCATACATAAAGCAATTCCTTTATTTAATATTTTTTGAAAAAAAGGAAAAAATATATTCTTTGTGTTTCTTTGTTTTTTATTACAAATTAATGAATGTGTTTATTTGTTGAATGATTTATATTGTTTAGATATTAATGTTAATAACATTTATTTGATAGATTAGAACTTTAATGATTGCAATTTACTAATTATATTTCTTTAAAAAAAAACGAAAGAAAAATAGTTAAAATTTGGAATAGTAATTTTCAGGCCCGTTAGGCCTTGGCCCTGTAGGGCCAAGCCCTGTCGAGCTGGGCCGGCCCTGATTCCCAGCTCTAGTTAGAGATGGTCATATGGATTGTCAAAATTTTCACTAAATCGTAAGAAAATTCCCACCGGAACTGTCGACGCCGATGTAGGAGTTGGTGAAGGAGTGGAAAAAAATTTAGAAGCACGAACCACCGAAAGCGAGAGGGAAGAGAGAGAGAGATGAATGAGGTGCTGACGTGGTTACATGATCAGGCATATGACTCACCCTCCACTGTGTTTCTTTCCTAGCCATGTGGCATTTTAACGACCTACGTGGACCTTCCGTCAGTTTTGGGTAAATTTGCTACCTTTTTTATACTTCCGGGGAAAATTTGGTACCAAAAAAACTTCCGGGTGCTGAGTGCCCCCTTATCAATACTTCCGTGGCAAATTAGGTATTTAACCAAAAAAAATACGACGTGGCAAACGTCTGTTTGACCTTCCGTCAGTTTTGGGCAAATTTGGTACCTTTTTCATACTTCCGAGGCAAATTTGGTACCACAAAAACTTTCGGGTGCTGAGTGCTCCCTAACAATACTTCCGTGGCAAATTAGGTATTTAACCCTAGATTTTATGTCGGAGCAGTTTAGTAGCAGAATACGAATAAATCCGAGGTCGTCAAGACTCGGACAAAAACCAAATGAAAATCAAGTTGAAGCAACTCGGATACGATATTCGGGTCAAACAATAAATGCACCCCAGCTGCCCCGAGACCTGGACTACCGGGTTGGGGGCAACTGTTACGGACCTGTATAAGGCGGATTCAATATATGGCTTAACAGGAGGCAATCCACGTGGCACAGATATGACGGCACATCACTTGGGCTTGGAGGTACAAGAGGCCCACAAGTCCAAACCCTAACCCTAAGGTACACTCTATAAATAAGGGGTAAAACCTAAAGGTACACAGACTCTCTCTGGCTATTTACAACTCAGTCGTTACTATGCACACATACCACCCCCTTTGGTTAAACGCCTATGTGTGTATCGAACTACGTGAACTTTGGTCCCTCAAAAAGGTAAGTAAGCCCTAGGCATTGTTCCTAGGTCAAGTCCGATATATCTTGTTCTTATACAGAACAGGGTTAAAAAAGAAATATTTCAAATTTGGATTCCCTACTATATATTACTACTGATCAGGTGAACAGAGGGTTCCACACCGATCGCTATGTTGGACCTTATCTACCTATAGCGCACTCTCTTTGCTTGAGCTAATCCAAATTAAGGTTGATTAATTGCCCAAATTATTTATGAGAAAAATAAATTCGGTCCCTATAAATTTTTTATTTTTAACAAGATTGTTTAATTTTTCGTTTTATTCGGTTTACATTTTTTCAATTACAAAAATTAATCTCTATACTCATAATATAATAATTAGAGTTAATATAAGTGCTATAACTAAACAATATGTAAGTTGCCATATGATACAAAATGAAAAACATAAAATAAAATTTTTCTATTATCAATATAAAAACAAAAAATTATTATGCACATACATATCTCCTTCCATATATATGTAATATGTAATATTTTAATTTTAATTTTATTTAAATCTATGCAGCAAAAATTATTAATCCATGTGTATATATGTTGAGTGAGAGCCCATGCCAAGAGCTAATTCTCTTACGAACTAACAAATTATAAGAAAATGGAGAAATAAATATAATTGGTAAAACTACAAGGACATAATTGAAAGGGAAAAACTATTATTTTGATCTTGTGCTAAAATTATTAATCTAGGTGTGTGTTGAGTGAGAGAACATCAGCTACTGACATTATTTTCTTACAAAACTACGAAATTATGAGCATAGGGAGGGTAGCAATACCTATTATAATTAGTAAAACTATAAGGTTTACGAAATTTGTCTTGGAAGTTTTCACTCGAGAATAATGTTCCGAAGTTTTTTTGGATTCAATATCACCGAAAGTTTTCAAACATAACAATGTTGCCCCGCATCGTTAGAAGACTATTATTGACCATTAGAAATTGACATCAACCATTAACATCAACTTTGCTTCATTTTAACACTTTTATGAAATCTTGAACAAAAAAAAATTCCAAGCAACATTACATCTAAATGAAAACTGTTGAGGCAAATTTGCATTTTAACCCAAACCATAAAGGCCTAACAGTGTGGGGAAAAACTATAAGGACTAAATTGAAAAAACTAAAATTCAGGCACTTTCATATCAATTTTTCCTTACTCTCTTAATTTATATCTGATTTACTTAATTGGTACGTACTTGGGGGTTTGTGTCAGTTGGAGTGCCAGCAGCAGCAAGATCCGCAGATACAGTTTTTGATCCTTCTGAAGCTGCCTTTGATCTGTAATACTTCACTATTGACAATTTGGGGAAATAGAACGCATAGAGAGTCACACACACCAACTCAAAGAATGTTGAGATCGCAAAGAATAGCACTGAAAAATCAAGCTTAGAGTCAATCAATGAATTTACCATTAAGAAAGAAAGACAAGGAATTTCACAGTGTGTGTGTGTGTGGATGTTGATTATTATAGAAGTAATTAAATAGTCAAAAAAACAATATATAACTTTAACTTGTTTCTTAAGTATCAACTGTTGTCATTAAATTGAACCTCCCATACATGACTTTACTAAAGTGGGGAAAACATGAGAGTCTAATTCTTATGGAACCCATGCCTAAAGTGAGGCCTGTTTTTACCTGTCTATCTCCTTTTTCACTTTAAAATCTCATCTGTTTGGTATATGAGAAATGGAGAAGAGGGGAGGAGAAACTTTCTTAACTATCAACCATTTTCATTAAATTGAATCTCCCAAACATGACTTTACATAAAGTGGTAAAGGAAAAACATAAGGGTGAGTCTTATTCTTGTGGAACCGATATATATATCAAAAGTGAGGCCTAAAATTAAATGTCTAACTCCTTTTTCACTTTAAGAAACTTTAAAATCTCATATTACGCTTTAAAGGAATCCATTATCAATATGTGTGTATATGAAATATATAAATACATATATATATATATATATAGGTGAAGTAGTCAATGAAGAGTAACGTACTGGCGCCTTTGCGAAGGCCATTGTGAGAATTCTCAAAAGCAGCTTTTGTAAGCAGTCTCAAAGCAGAGGCCAGAACCCCGAGGCTGCTAAACCAGCAAAAAATGACTGCAAAACGACACTCATGTATGAGTTAAGACCCACAAAACGACACTCATCAAAGCTACAAGCTAGAAACATCAAACAAATATATGAAAACCACATCAAATAATTAAAAGCCCAAACAAAAAAGTGACGCTAACAGACAACAACCATATCAAAGCTATATATTTTTTGCCCGAAATATCAAAGCTATATATGAAAAACACTTGGCATGACACTTGAGAAAATGTAGAAAATTGTTTGAGGTGGTTTAATCATATACAAAGAAGATTATTGGAGTTGTTTGAGAATGAAATCTTCTGAAAAGAGGATTGAGGACTACTGAGAATAATTTTTAATGAAGATATTGAATGGGCCTTTAGTTAAAAATTTATACAAAAAATTGTTTATACAAAGAAGATTATTGAAGTTTTAGTGAAGGTTGAACAAGTTTACGCGTAAATTACCCATCTTGAGATCCCACTTGAAACAAGGTACATCTCACAACCCAAAAAAACACTTTGAAAGTATCCACAAATTACTTGTAAAAAAAAAAAATATGTATCCACTTGTGTGTGTAGGAAGTAAATAATGAGCTTACTTTAATGCTAAATATAAAACTTCAATATATTTTGTCTTCCAAATTTATAATTTTTCTCCTAAAACTATTCTGTTTAATAATACACATAGTGATAGGTTTACAATGCACATGATTAGTAATGGTATTCTAGGAAACCAACACATGTGTTATAAATAACTAATTTAACTATTTTTCTTAAATGTTCACAAATCAGCCATATATTTCTTAATACCTCTCGTCTTTAATATAAGAGCTAATTGAGGAATAGATTTGGTTCTCAATATGAGACATTAATCTACTTTATTTGTCAAATTTATAATTTTCTTTCCCAAAATATCTTAATCGATTGCACACTTTTTCCTATATTCAATTTGTTATGGATAACTAAACTAACTACTTTTATTCATTAATCAATCCAAGTTAATTATCTTTTTTTGCTTTTGCCCATCCAAGTGAATTATCTAGATCTTGTACCACTCTAATATTTTTTATAAGTCCATTTTGAAAAGAAAAAAAATGTTCCTTATTATAAATCCGCCTAAAGAGTAATTAATAACGGTGTTGCAATTTTACCCTACTAAATGTAATGAAAAATGAGTTAATTCACGTTGGAAGGAGAGAAAGATGAGAGAGAGGGTTGAAAATACCATTTATTAGGGTAAAATTGGGAAAATGCATCAACTTAATAAGTTAACTAACTTTCCTTGATATGTGAGAATTAAGTAAACTAGACTTAAGAAAATGATCAAATGATATTAATGACGCAGATATATATAGTATACTTCTCCGGTTCTAAACATAGGACAAAATTTATAGTACAAATTGTACTGTAAACTTTATCCAATATTTAAAATCGAAGGTATTAAGGATGAGAGGAATACTCACTGACAAAGTCCAACGTATGAGAAACACAAACCTGGATGAACCCCGGCTGCATTAAGGACAAGTCGCCAACCATGCCACCTTGAACATGAGCATCTGCAACTCCAAAACAAGCAGAGAGTGCACATAAACCTAAGTAGGGTCCGATCCCACCACTTCCCGATGTCGCTACATCCAACTGCATGTAACACAATAAATTTTATCCTCTATTCATTCCCATTAGTATTATAAGTTGTTTGACCAAATCTCACATTTAAGAAATAGAAGTTAAAACATTTTACATCTTAAATTGATTGATTGTTCCAAATCTACCCTTTTTTAATGATAAGTATTGGAAAAAAAAAAGACATGATATACATTTCTCTCACCCTCATTTTTAATATCAGTAAAATTGGAAAACAATCGACAGTTTTTTACAAATTGGACTTGCAATAAGGACCAGACTGATATATATTTTCTTGATTGGTGAAGCAAATGAAAACAAGATAACATGTGATTATCTATATTGATTCATTTTGCAAAGAATGATGAAGAAGAAACTAAAAAAACATTAATTAAACTGGGTACTTACAACAAGAACTAAGAAAGTGCCAGCAGCAAAGAGACAGTATCCAACTATGTTGCGCATCCTGGTGTTGAGTTTGGGCTCAAAGTGCAGCAGAGTTAACATTGTAATAAGCGCGAATGGTTGGTACACAAGAGTGAGTATCCTCGATGGATGATATTTCTATTTCAATTTTAGTAAAACAAAACATTTGTTAACACTTTTTTGAAGTAAAGCCATTAAATTTAGGGGTAATTACTATAAGAGCGTATGAAAGGCACTTAATTATCAAGAAATTTCAATGATATATAAGTGATGTGTCATCATTTCATACATTGGATTCCTAGTTACCATTAGGACTTCTTGATGATTCACCTTTTTCATGGTAAAAAAAAAATGAGGATTCGTATATTTACTTTTTTTAAAAAATATAATAATATATATATATATTTTAATTTACTTTCAAGAGATATAGTTTTTTATATTACAAAAATATCAAAATAAGATATTCTAAACCCAATCAACCTAAATTTGAACCCTGGACTCAATTCAAGTCTCTTCCGAATACTTCTAGTAAGAACGTAACAAAATAATCCATGAAAGATTCTCTTAATATAAGTTGATCAAAATGTACGTTTTTAAGGAAGAAAAATGCACATGTGATTTTTTTAATCAAAATATCTTTTTGCAATTTTTTTTATATGATAATATATTCAACAGATCAGATCGAAATGCTGCAAATGGGGAAATAAATAAGTTCCTTGTTTTGTTCGTCATATATGCTTTTTTCCCAGATTCACAGTCAACAAAAAAATATCCATTGAAAAGGGTGAATCTCCCATACACAAAAACAAACAGAGAAACACGAAAATGAAGAAATCTGGATTATACATACAGGGAAGATTGTGTAGTAGTAATCTCCAATTGTTAACATGCTGTTCCACGCAACAAGAGATCCCAATCCCAGAATGAAGCAAACTACCAAGGCTTGAAATTTCCCCTGTTTCGTTTCAATTCCTTTCCATTCAGATTCAGCAGGGAAAGGAAATTTGATTCCTCAATCAAACAAAGTAAACAAGTACTGTACGTAACATACCTCCTGCTTTGTGATCATGGGAGCCCCACCACCTTCCGCAACGTTCATCATGTTTGTCTGTTTCACTTCACCCACAAAAAAAATGGAGTCTCCTGCTTAAGGAAAAGGAAAAGGTGTGTGTATCACTCATAAGTAACATACCTCAAAGGATTGGAGAATTTGAATTCTCTCCCAAAGAATAGAAATTGATATGCTCTCCCAGAAGTTGAGGGATTGAGAAAGAGAAGAAAGACACAAAACTCCAAGAAAACACCCAAGATGTTGATATAGCGGAAGCAAAAGGAAATAAAAAACATAATAAATCCATTTCGAAAATTATTGAATACTTTTTCGGTCCCATTAATTGCAAACTGACAGTAACAAACGGCTGTACACAGGGTTTGAGTTTTCCA
Organism: Acacia melanoxylon; assembly: GCA_019022615.1. Lineage (NCBI taxonomy): Eukaryota > Viridiplantae > Streptophyta > Magnoliopsida > Fabales > Fabaceae > Acacia > Acacia melanoxylon. The sequence continues at coordinate 122,541 of JAFJYJ010000136.1, forward strand.
TTTTCCTGTTTCTCCTTTTATTCTCATTTTTTAGTATCCAACTCCAAATTTAAAAATTTAAAAATGATAGTTCAAATTTAATATTTTATAAAATTATTATTTTAAAATTAAGTAAACAAATTTATTTGGTTAAAATCTAATCTACATAATATACCCCATAACTTCGATACTAACAATTTTTTTTTTTAAAAAAAAGTATAATACTTTTATGAAATATTTAATATGAATCATTAATTTGTTTTAAGGTAGAGACGGGGTTTTGAGAATAAAAAGAGAAGAAAGCACCTAAATTTAAAATTTACAATTTAAAATGTTTCAATCCCTCTCACGAGTTGCTCATTGACATCCTCTCATTATAATTCACTCTCCTACACGAATATATATATGCTGGGTTTCCAAAAGACCCAATGAACAATGAGCGGTAACTTCTAAACCAGTTCTCCCCCAAGAATGAGGATCTGGTTGTTCCATAGCTTCAATCCGGACACATGGGCTAAACAATCGGCAATCTATCAATCACTGGCGATGTTGTTCCTTTTTATCAGCGAGACCGAGGAGAGAGAAAGAGGGTATATAAGTAAAATCATTAAATTCCAAAATCTTGTATTGGCTGCTTGACCTGATTTATAATTTATTAATTTAGAGGCCTGATTTAAAAATTTGGGTATTTTAAAATACTTTTTAAGTTTTAACAGGATTTTCCACAAAAATAAAAAGATTAAGAGAGGATATGCTCCAGTTGGACTCATATATACCGACATGTGCTAATTAGAAATGGAATTGTTTTTTATGATCACAATAATTATTTTTTTCCCATAAATTATTCTGTTTAATCACCATTTTCACATTTGTTTTGACCAGAATGACCATTTTCAAAAGTTAAATGAATGAAAGTTAACTGCCCACTAAATCAGAAAGATATTTTAAGAAAACAATTATAAAAAATTTGTGAGTTAGATAAAAAAAAATTATATTTTGGAGCCAACCGATCCAATATAATAATATAATATCGGTGGATGTCGGTGATGTGTGGAGTATTATTCAAACATTTGTTTTTATAAATTAGTAAATATTTTAATTTTTATAAAATTCGTTTAAATTATAAATCTATTAAAATAAAGTATTTAAATTTTAGCAAAAAAAATATATAAACATGCAATAATACCATTAAATTCGAACCATTTCACTTTTATTATAAATAATCTAATATTGATCACGTCTTGTTTGAGTATTCAACTGACTCCATCAAGGGTTTCAGCTTTAAATAATCATAAACGTGATTAACCTTATTTTCTTATTTGAAAGGAGAAAAAAAGGTCCGTTGACTCCTCGTTCACTGTAAATGCATAGAGATTCTTAAAGATTCTGTTCGTCGCATCATCCATCAGCTCTATAATTGTTGCAAGTGCATCCATTAACTATGGTTTGTTTTTTTAATCAATAATTTGCTTAGACACGTCTCATTGACTTGAACGTCAAATCAAGACAAAAGGATATTCCAAAATCTCAGCTCATCCTAGTGAAGAAACAGTCAATTTAATTGGCCTCTTTAATAATTAAGAGAATTGAATTCACAGTAAATGGAGTACTACTATAGCATTTTAATTTTGTCCCTGTCTATACAATGAATAAACAATTTAAAAATGCTTCACTTCAAATATGACAGTAACTTCATATACAATTTAATACAGCTTTATAAGAGTAAAAGTCACAAATCAAGCAAGATGTTTGGTAGCGTACGCATTTATCTGGACTATGCTCTCACGGTTTCACATGATCTGATATTTGGTATTTAATATAAAATATTAATATTCATGTCATTGATCTCTTATTCAATGCAATAGGGCACAGTTGGGTTCGAGTTGATAAAGGGGCAAATTTATAACCATAAGATTTTGAATTCAAATTTCACTGATATGAGAACTTTATGTTAGATATGATTAGTTTTAATGATGTCAAATATAGATACCAAATATTAAGAGAATGAAGTTTGCATAATATATTTATCTCCTACATTTATTAACTGCTATATTTAATGTAGATTAGTAAAAAAATATTAGAAGATATCAAGCTGAATTATGGAGAATTATCAAGAAGAAGATTAAGAAAGAAGTTGTTGAGTTGGATTGATCAAGAGGAATAACACAAAAGAGATCAAGATATTAGTCAAGAAAGCAAGAAGTTATCAAAAGATTTTGAAGAATAATGAACAAGAAGAGAAGAGATTAAAGAAAGAAGAACTTGCAAAATATAATAGGAATATCAATATTCAAGTTCTTATATTTCATATTGGAAGTTTCTATGATCAAATGGAAGTTGGAATGATTTAATTTGAAGTTAAAATACCTCACCTAAAGCTATTTCATCGTCGAGTGATTCTTTACTCGAGTCACACTTCATTATCACTCCAGTTGAACCTCCAGAAGTGATTTCTACATGTTTCACTCAAGTTACAGAAGCTCCACTCGAGTGATTATCAACTTTCAACATGCCCTGTTCAACTTTGTTTTCATTCAGCATGGTAGGGGTTCGGTAATTTGGTCATAACTCTCAAACCATAAATCCTATATGAAACTATACTCCAAATGCGACATACAGACACTAATATCAAGCTCAATGGAGTTCATATGAAAGAGATATGAGATCTAGAAGTTGACACTCATATTTCTAGTGTCATTTCAGAACATGTTCAGTAATTTTGGATGTATCTCAAAAAATACACTTCCAATTGAGGTGAAATTTATTGCATATGAAACAACCCTCAAAATAAGTTTCATAGAAGTTAATATCAAGCACAAAGAGGCTCGATGAAAGAAACATGTATCTCGAAAGTTGACGCTCGATGTTCTCACGGTGTTCCAGAACATCTATCATTCTTCGGATCATAACTTTCATAAGAGAGTTTAGGACTAAAACTTGTTATGTATAAAACTAGACTCAAGAGGAGTTTGAATGACATCAAGATCATGCTCAAATAAGATCAACTAGAATATATGAATTTCAAAATTTCACAGTCGTATAAAGACGCTACTCCAGATCAGCTACTATGTATTTGATCGAAACTTTCAAAATACAATGGATGTGGAGATGATTCATTTTTCATTGGAACGAAGACTTCAAGATATTTTTGATGATAGGTCATTTTCAAAATTTGGAGTTATATTCGAAGAGTTATACCTATTGGAAGTTGATCTTTGTGCCAAATTATCTATGTTCTAAAAAGGAAAAGGGGGCTCGAGTGATAGTGGATGTATTCGAGTGATGAAACTTCACTTCATAATTTCAACAAGTCACTTGCAAATAAAATTAAAGTGATTTGAAAATCACTCAAGTGATGCATGATCACTTGCAATGATTTGGGAAATCACTCCAGTGATCCATGTTCACTTGCAAGTGATATGAGAGTGATGTGAGGATCACTCAAGTGATCAATGGTTGCTTCCAAGTGATCTTAGAGTGATGTGAGTATCACTCGATTGATCCATGATCACTTCCAAGTGATTTGGGAAATCACTCAAGTGACCCATGATTACTTGCAGAACACTTGCAAGTGATATGAAAGAGCTGAAATCTCTTAAGTAAAGATCACTCGAATGATCACTCATGTACTCGAGTGATATTGCTCACAGATTTTTTAAGGGTTAAATGCGTAATTTGTCATGGAAGTTTTGATAAGGGGGCACTTAGCACCCGGAAGTTTTTTTGGTATCAAATTGGCCCCGGAAGTATGAAAAAGGTAGCAAATTTGCCCCTCCGTTAATTTTGACCGTTAAGTTTGACTGAGTGTACACGTGGCATGCCACCTCATCAATCCGAATAAGAGTTAAGTATCATTTTTGCCCTAAAAGTTTTCACTGAGAGCAAGTTTGCCCCGGAAGTTTTCACTAAGGAGCAATTTTACCCCAGAAGTTTACAAAAGTAACAATTTTGCCCTTCTTTCTCCCAATATTAAATTTGACTATTAAATCAGGCAAAGACCACACATGTCATGCCTTGAAGAGGTCGAACTTGGAGTCAAAGAATGAGATCCTTGAGATGTTGAGCTCAAGGCGACCAAAATTTGTGAAGTCGAACTAGTCACAGGGACTAAAAGGTCTGTCGCAAAACTCAAAGGAAGCGTCACTTATCATCTAAGCAAATGAAACGCAAAATGAGAAATGAATTGTTCCAAAAATTGGTTGAGTAAAACAAATCAATAGTGATAATATTTATGTTTGTATAGACTGATCATTTGCTTAGATCATAAGTTATGCTTCCTGTGACCAGTTCGGCTTCACAAATTTTGGCTGCCTTGAGCTCAACATCTCAAGGATCTCCTTCTCTGACTCCAAGTTTGACCTTTTCAAGGCATGACATGTGTGGTCTTTGACTGATTTAATAGTCAAATTTAATATGTGGGAAAGAAGGGCAAAATTGATACGTTTTGGAAACTTCCGGGGCAAAATTGCTCCTTAGTGAAAACTTTCGGAGCAAACTTGCTCTCAATGAAAACTTCTGGGGCAAAAATGATACTTAACTCTTATTAGGTTGATGAGGTGGCATGTCACGTGTCATAAGGTGGCATGCCACGTGTTCACTCAGTTAAACTTAACGGTCAAAATTAACGGTGGGGCAAATTTGCTACTTTTTTCATACTTCCGGGGCAAATTTGCTACATTTTTTATACTTCCATGGTAAATTTGGTACCGAAAAAACTTCCGGGTACTGAGTGCCCCATTATCAAAACTTCCATGGAAAATTAGGCATTTAACCCATTTTTTAATCACTGTCTCGGATTTTTCGATATTCTCGCAAACTCATTTAAACCTTGATTATATTACTTCTAATCATCACTAATCAAGCTTACATGAGGATTATAGGTGATCAAACTTTGACTAGACTCAATGGCCAAAAAGCAATTTGTATTAGAGTCTCCAATGGTTATACTTCTATAAAGCTCAAAGACAAAATCACAACTGGAATATGAATGTGTCAACGGATACTTCAACATCTCCAACGGTCAATAGAGCTACATCAACTATAAATTGAAAAGCATTCAAAGCCAAAAAAAGAGCTTGCACCTTCACCGTCAAAATGTAGACACCCTGACTCCAACGTCTATCTCATATGTTCTATGTTTTCTTAGTGTTCATATAATTTACTATGGAGAGTGAGATTATTTGTAATGTACTTCAGTGTTTATTCACTTATGAAAGAGAAGATTAATTGTAATCATTCATCATATAGGTGATATCCTTAAGGTGTGTATAGAGGAGTAACTCGGTGAGAAATTTGTAAAAAGCTTCACAAATACTGCCTGGCTAAAATTATGAGATTATATAGGCTTGTTTGTGCCCAAATTAAACAAGAAGATGGTAGATTAAAAATATCAAGAGGAGTTTGGGGATTGGAGTAGGTCATCAAGGACTTGACCAAACCAAAATAAATTATAGTTTGCATATTCTCTTCCTTTATCTCTTATATTTCTAGCATACCTGATTTGATTAATTGATTGTCGTTTTATGGCTCATTATACTTATTATTTTCACTAGGATGGAAAAAAAAAATCAAAGTTCCCAATTCTCATCTTACACCAAATTCACCCCCTCTTAGGTGTCAACAGAGTCTAACACCTTGTTGATGGGCGATTTGTAAATACTTTTGTAAGCACTCTTTGAGTCCGAAGGCATACTCTTGCCCCGGTAAGCCCTCGAGACCCAACTCACCTAAACCATTTTTGTAAAAAAAAAAAAAAGTTAAGTTAGTTATTTGTTAATATTTCAACTTCTATTTGTCTATGTAATTATATGAATATTTTCCTTTCCCCAGGGATCGTCATGTCTGTTTTCATTTCACCAAAAGATAATTAAGTCTCTCGTTGAAGTTAAGGGATTTGAGAAAGAGAAGAATGACCCAAAAGTCAGATTAATATGTCATTGTTATGAATATACTAATTATGTGGATGTCCATTGACTCTTGTTCCTCAAATAATATTTTACGGATTTACTGTTCATACGGAATCACTGTTCATGTATACGTATTTACTATTCACATATACGTATTTACTATTCATGTATACAGTTACTATTCATGTGGGGCCCACGCGAACTTTCTCTCAAATTCCAGAATGCACGGCGCGCAGACACGGTTTGAATAATTGAGATTTTGGGGAAAATTACAGCTAATGACCCGAGATGGAATAATTACACTTAAGGACCCATTTTTCTTCTATAAATAGAGGTTCATTGTAAACATTCTGAACACACTTGAATGAGAACTCTTCTCTCTATTCTCTCTCTCTAGAATTACTCGCTTCTTATTCTTCTTCATTTACCTTAAGTTATCTTTAGTTTTATAACACGTTATCGACGAAAGTGCTCTAACAAAGGTACGATTGTTTCTTTAACAATATTGTTTTCTTTTATGTTCATTTCATCTATCGGGATAATCGAAGCCATTATATTGAATTAAAATTATATTTTTACCGATTATTTTAAACATCGGTTTTATGGCTAAGATTTGAGATTATTTACTATTCATTACTATTCATTTTTAATCATTTTTATTCGTATTATCTTTAAATGATTTCTTTATATGTTCGTTATATTAATCGTGATGATCTTAACAACATGGAATTAAAAGCATATATTTATGATACCGAATGTTTTAAACATCGGGTTCCATGTATAAGATTGGAGATTATTTATTTGAATAGTATTTTACTATTCATCCTTGATTTGATTATTTTCATATTGTTTATTGTTATTGTTACTAATTTTAACATAACATTTACTTTTATGTTACTAACATATTTATGATTCAGTAATTTACTTTTATGTTACTAACATATTTATGATTCAGTAATTTACTTTTATGTTACTAACATATTTATGATTCAGTAATTTACTTTTATGTTACTAACATATTTATGATTCAGTAATTTACTTTTATGTTATTAACATAACTTTTACTTTTATGTTATTAACATTTACTTTTATTTATATCTTATAATTATTAATTTCGACACCTACATGGGGTTAAACCTCCTAACCTAAGTCATGATTTAATATTCGGTATTTACTTTTATTTGCTAACATATTTATGATACAAAGTATTTAATTATATTGTTGTTTATATTTATTGCTATTTAATATTTATGATACAAAGTATTTATGCATTTACTTTATTGCTATATTAATTCTAATTATTATTATTATTATTTTTAGTCATGACCAATGCTGATCTTACCAAACTTGAGTTTAGTGCTCTTGACATCACGGAAGAAATTATCTATCATGGATTCGGATGCTGAAATCCATCTTGATGCGATGGAACTTGGAAATACAATTTTACCGAAAACGATGCATCGAAAAGATAAGGCGAGAGCAATGATTTTCCTTCGCCACCATATACATGAAGGATTAAAATCTGAGTATTTAACGGTAAAAGATCCATTTGAATTATGGACAAATTTAAAAGATAGGTATGATCATCAAAAACGGTGATTTTACCTAGAGCTCGTTATGATTGGATACATCTCGGGCTACAAGATTTTAAAACTATAAGTGAGTATAATTCAAATAGTTTTCAAAATCGGTTCTCAAATGAAATTATGTGGTGAGAAAATAACGATAATGACTTATTAGAAAAAACTTTTTCTACTTTTCATGCATCAAACATGCTATTGCAATCGCAATACCGAGAAAAAGGTTTTAAAAAATATTCTGAATTAATCTCATGCTTATTGGTAGCCGAGCAAAATAACGAGTTATTATTGAAAAATCATGAAAATCGTCCAACTGGATCTGCTCCATTCCCTGAAGTGAATGTGAGTGTATATAATAATGGTCGCGGACGTGGCCGTGGATGTGGACGAGGCCGTGGCCGTGGTAGAGGTCGTGGTAATTACCGTTATCAATGTGGCAGAAATACTTATTATAATCCTTATACCCACCAGAAAAAGATAAATAATGAAGGACGAGAAGAATGACGGGGTGGTCCTTCAAAGGTTCCGAGAATCAATTTTATCGCCCTTCAAAGGTTGTTGAGAACCTATGTTACCGGTGTGGTATGAAGGGACATTGGGTACGAACTTGTCGTACACCCGAGCATCTAGTAAAATTGTATCAAACCTCCATGAAAAAGAGTGTGAATAATGTTGAATATAATGAAAATCATGATGAGGCACAGAAGAATGATGATGCCAATGAGCCTAATGAAAGTGATGCTATGGCTCACTTAGAGGTGGATGAGTTTTACTGAAAATGTTTGGTTGAATGTATAATAAGAATAATGTTTTTAATATGTGGTTTATGTTTTATATATTATGAGATTATTATTAAAATATGTTTTAATACATTTCTTTTCTATTTGATGAAGATTATGGAAATTACAAATATTGAACACAAGAATGAAGATATGTGTCTCATTGATAGTGCTACAACACATACAATTCTTAAAGACAAGAAATATTTTTCACATCTAACAATAAGTTGTGCAAGCATCAATACTATAGTGGGTAATACAAAACTGATTGAAGGCTCCGGAAGAGCAATTATAATATTACCCAAAGGTACGAAATTTGTTATTAATGATGCTTTATATTCTTCAAAGTCTCACAGAAATTTATTAAGTTTTAAGGATATCCGCAGGAATGGATATCATATTGAGACTATAAATGAGAAGAATAAGGAATATCTACAAATTATTTTTGTTAGATTTGGTGAAAAAAGTGTTCTAGAAAAATCACCAATGTTATCTTCTGGTTTGTACTATACAAATATTAGTACAATTGAAACAAATGTTATGGTAAAACAGAAGAATATTGATAAAGATATGTTTAATGTTTGGCATGACCGGTTAGGCCATCCCGGGTCATCTATGATGCGAAAAATAATTGAGAATTCATGTGGACATACCTTGAAGTGTAAAGAAATTCCACAATCTCATGATTTCTCATGTGTGGCATGTTCAAAAGGAAAATTAATTATTCGCCCCTCAACAATTAAAGTAGAAAGTGAGTCTCTCACATTTCTAGAACGGATCTGAGGGGAGATATTTGTGGGCCGATAAACCCACCATGCGGACCATTTAGGTATTTTATGGTTTTAATTGATGCATCAACCAAATGGTCGCATGTTTGTTTATTATCTTCTCGTAATTTGGCATTTGCAAGGTTGCTAGCTCAATTGATTAGATTAAGAGCACATTACCCTGATTATCCCATCAAGAAAATACGTCTTGATAATGCTGGTGAATTTACTTCACAAGCTTTTAATGAATATTGTATGTCCCTTGGAATTGATGTTGAACATCCTGTAGCACATGTTCATACGCAAAACGGACTTGCAGAATCATTGGTTAAACGATTGCAATTTATTGCAAGACCTTTACTTATGAGATATAATCTCTTAATTTCTCGCTTGGGGCCATGCCATTTTGCATGCAAAGAATGTTAATTCGTATCGCCAACAAGTTATCTAAAAGTTTCCCCTTTACAAATGGTTTTTGGTCAAGAACCTAATATTTCCCATATAAAGATTTTTGGGTGTGCGGTATATGTGCCAATATCACCACCACAACGGACCAAAATGGGTCCTCAAAGAAGGATGGGAATATATGTTGGGTATGAATCTCCTTCAATTATAAAATATTTAGAACCCTCAACGGGGAGATTTATTTACGGCACGATTTGCCGATTGTCATTTTAATGAATCAGTTTTCCCAACATTGGGGAGAAAGTAAGCGGATTGGGAAAAGATATTAGTTTGGAATGAATTATCTTTGGCTCATTTTGATCCTCGTACAAAACAATGTGAACTAGAAGTTCGGAAGATAATTCATTTATGTAATTTAGCTAATCGAATGCCGAAGCATTTACTCGACCCAAAAAAGGTGACAAAGTCACATGTCCCAAATTGTTAATGCTCCTATTCAAATTGATGTCCCTGAAGGACAAGGTCAATCTATTATGAACAAATCGAAACACGCTTAAAGCGTGGAAGGCCTATCGGTTCAAAAGATAAAAATCCTCGGAAAAGAAAAGGAGCTAAAAATATAGATGGTCAAAATGAGGATAATCAAGGAAAATTTATAGCTCCGGAAAGAGCTACCTCATGAAGAGGTATTATCTATAGAAGAGAATAATGAAGTCTCAGAAGAGACTCAGGTACCTAAAACATGTGAAAATAATGAGATCTCAATAAATTATGTTATGAATGGAATCCGATGGGATCGAAATGACGTCAACGTTGATGATGTATTTGCTTATTATATAGCAAATGATCTAATGAATAATAATGAGGATTATGAGCCAACATCTATTAGGGAATGTCAACAAAGAAAGGATTGGCCCCTATGGAAAGATGCCATTAATGCAGAATTGAATTCATTGGCAAAACGAAAAGTATTTGGACCTGTAGTCCAAACACCTAAAGATATAAAGCCAGTTGGATACAAATGGGTATTTGTACGAAAGAGAAATGAAAAAGGTGCAATTGTTAGATATAAAGCACGTCTTGTAGCCCAAGGCTTCACACAAAGACCTGGCATTGATTTTGAAGAAACTTATTCACCAAGAGTGGATGCAACTACTTTTCGTTATTTAATCACGGCAAGTAAATGAAGGTCTTAATCGCATTTAATGGATGTTGTGGATGCTTATTTATATGGATCACTTGATAGTGATATTTATATGAAAGTCCCTGAAGGACTTAAGATGCCAGTAGCATCTAATTCAAATTCTCAAGAACAATATTCAATAAAGTTAAATAAGTCTCTATATGGCCTGAAACAATCAGGGCGCATGTGGTATAATTGTCTTCAGAAATATTTGTTGAAAGAAGGGTACAAAAATGACCCTATATGCCCATGTATCTTTATGAAAAGATCAGGAAGAGAATTTTCTATAATTGTCTTTGTTTTATGTTGATGATATCAACATTATAGGAACTCCTGAAGAGCTTCAAAAAGCAATTAATTGCTTGAAAAGAGAATTTGAAATGAAAGATTTGGGAAGAACAAAATTTTGTCTTGGATTACAAATTGAGTATTTAAAGAACGGGATCTTTGTATATCAAGAAACTTATACAAAGAAGGTCCTAGAGCGTTTTTATATGGATAAGTCACATCCATTATGTACTCCAATGATTGTAAGGTCTTTAAAAGTGGATAGAGATCCATTTCGACCTAGAATAATTAATGAAGAAGGTGAAGAAGATCTACTTGGTCCGTATACCATATCTCGGTGCTATTGGAGCACTAAAGTATCTTGCTAATCATACACGTCCCGATATATCATTTGTCGTAAACTTATTAGCAAGATATAGTTCTTCACCTACTCAAAGGCATTGGAATGGAGTAAAACAAATTTTACGCTACCTCAGAGGCACTATAGATATGGGGTTATATTACTCAAATGTATCCAAGTATGAACTGATTGGTTATGCTGATGCTGGATTTTTGTCTGATCCACATGATGGTAAATCACAAACAGGCTATCTATTTACATGTGGAGGTACAAACTATATCATGGCGATCTATGAAACAGTTTATATCGCCACATCATCTAATCATGCGAAATTCTAGCAATGCATGAAACAAGTCGAGAATGTGTATGGTTGAGGTCGGTAATACATCATATACAAACAACTTGTGATTTATCTTCGGAAAAATGGTTCCAACAGTTCAGATGAAGATAATACTGCATGTATTGCTCAACTTAAAGAAGGATATATCAAGGGTGATAGAACGAAGCATATTTCACCAAAATTCTTCTTTACTCATGACCTTCAAAAGAATGATGAAATAGATATTCAGCAAATCAGTTCAAGTGAAAATTTAGCAGATTTGTTTACCAAATCACTTCCAAGTACAATCTTTGAAAAGCTTGTATTTAATATTGGTCTTCGAAGATTCAGAAATCTTAACTGATGTTGTCAAGTGGCAACTAAAAGGAAGATGTGTTCAAAAGACATTGTAAGTAATGTTATCATCAGGGGGAGTAAAACTGATGTAATTAAGAGGGGGAGTTAATATATATCGTACTTTTTTTCCCTTATCTAGGTTTTGTCCTTGGGTTTTCCTAGAAAGGTTTTTAATGAGGCAAAGATTAGAAAGTGTATCAATGAATGATGTACTCTTTTCTTTGGCTAGGTTTTTATCCCACCGGGTTTTTCCTAGTTAAAGTTTTTAATGAGGCATATTCATAAATGGACATCCAAGGGGAGTGTTATGAATATACTAATTATGTGGATGTCCATTGACTCTTGTTCCTCAAATAATATTTACGGATTTATGTTCATACGGAATCACTTGCTCATGTATACGTATTTACTATTCACATATGCGTATTTACTATTCATGTATACAAATTACTATTCATGTGGGGCCCACGCGAACTTTCTCTCAAATTCCGAATGCACGGTTGCGCAGACACGGTTTGAATAATTGAGATTTTGGGGAAAATTACAGCTAATGACCCAGATGGAATAATTACACTTAAGGACCCATTTTTCTTCTATAAATAGAGGTTCATTGTAAACATTCTGAACACACTTGAATGAGAACTCTTCTCTCTACTCTCTCTCTCTAGAATTACTCTGCTTTTATTCTTCTTCATTTACCTTAAGTTATCTTTAGTTTTATAACAGTCATGAGTGATTAAGTAATAGTAGCTCAAAATACGCAAGAGGTTATTGAAGTCAAGTTGGTGTGACACACACGCAATGAAGCATAGTCCTCAGCTTTATTTATAAGGCGGATGGAAGATTTTAGAGAAAATATCACTCAGCTCCCAAAAATCATAAAAAAATATTAAAAAAGTCTCAACCCAAAATCACATATAAAAAAAAAAATCCCTACACAAGAGGTTATTGAAGTCAAGTTGGTGTGACACACACAATGAAGCATAGTCCTCAACTCTATTTATAAGGCGGATGGAAGATTTTTGGGAAAATATCACTCTTAAAAATATCAAAAAAGTTCCAACCCAAAATCACATATTAAAAAAGTCCTTTATTAATTGTATTGACAATAGGATGTGCTATATTCACAACAGGAAGTGCTATATGTAACATCCCAAATTTTGGAATTAAGATATAGAAATAAAATAGGAGAATTAATTATGAAAATTGGGCCAAAATAGCGTGGAGCTATTATTTGAGATTTTAAAACATATTTTCCAAATCATCAAGAGAATTGGAGAATAACTATTGGCTTATATAAATTTTAAGGTCAACATTTGTGGTCTAAAGTAGCTATTTGAGGAAGAAGTATCTTATATGAAATTAAAAATTTATTTTCAACACTTATTTGATATTTGCAACTTAGTATAGAAAAATACCAGGGTACAAATAAAAGCCTTGCAGAGGTCAAATGAGATTATTTAGGAGTGGGACTCACACGTTTTATTACTCCACCACCGCACCGTCAGGAAGTTTATTTTGAAAACAATTATTATTATATTATTATATTTTACTATTTACTATTATTATATTATTTTACTATTTGATTATATTATATTTATATAATATTTTATTATTATATATGTTAATGTTGAAAACGCACAGAGAAGGGAGGATTGGAGAAGGGAAGTGATAATAATAATAAATATTACAAAGGTGGACCCCACTTCATTTGAAAATTTGGTAGGAGGTGTTGTCCAAATTTTCAAACGGTGCCGATCTGGTTTTTCCTTGACTTGTGGCGATTCGGTGCTAAAATAATGGGGCGCCGTTTCCGTGATGAAAACAAGAGGGGGATTTTCGGTATAAATACCCCCTACCCCCCTCACAATTACACACAACACACACACACTCGTATTTCTGTACCAAAAGAGAGCGAGAGAGAATTGAGAGAGAAAAGGAGAGTAAGGTAGTAATTATTTAGAGGCCTTGTAGTAACTTTTGGTGATTATTTAGGAGCTAAAGGATGCCAGGTAACTCAATATTCTTCCTTATACTTGTAGATTATGTATGATTATAAATATTTATTATTATTGTTTTCTTTGACTAAAATATATGTATGAAGTATTTTAAGATTTATATGGTTTTAAGATCTGGTATGGGAACTTTGGATTTGTAGATTTATCTCATTAAATGGTACTATTTGCACGTATAATTTTGATTTACTATCACGTATACATACTGTATTTACTATTTACGTATACATACCGTATTTTACTATTCACTTATACATACGAATTTACTATTCATCATTTACGTATACATACCGTATTTTACTATTCACTTATACATACAAATTTACTATTCATAATTTACGTGTACATACCGTATTGTACTATTCACTATTCATTTATACATAAATTACTATTCATCATTTACATATACATACTGTATTTAACTATTCGCTATTCACTTATATATACTAATTTACTATTTATCATTTACGTATATATACCATATTTTACTATTCACATATACGCATAGTAATTTACTATTCACAAATACATACAATGATACTGTTTTATTATCAAATCTATGATTTTACAAGCTGCATATGAAGAAATGGTTTAAAGTGATTTATTTTTTAATGAATGCATTTATCATGGCGGATGTGATTGTGATGGGTTGGAGTTAGGAAGAATTGATATGATATGTTTTTATGCCACCGCTCGGTGCACAGTGGTTGGTACTTTTCAGGGCCCCTTCTTCCATGTTTTCCTTTGGCCGGGATTGCATTGGAGTTGTGGGACATGTGACACCTCCTTAGTTGTTATTGTTAAGGAGGGGAGCCATAGTCCATATTTAAGCTCTATACCTTTGGCCGGGTGTATCTTAAGTTTTGGTGAGCTTGGAACAATTCATTCATATGGATGTGTTTCGATGGACTATGTGTTAGCCTATGGCTCCGGTAGAGTATAAGGTTGGTAGAGGATATAAGGGGAAATGTGACATCGATTTGCATGATGTATTTTAGTATAAAGATTGACCAAATGGTAAATATTTTTGTAACACCTATTTATGAGGATTTATGGAAAGTATAATCATTTATATAAATATTAATGTATAGTTCAATTATTATCAAAATAATAAATATTTTTATAAAGACGTTTTATGAGAATTTTTGGAAATATATATATATATATATATATATATATAAATACTTTTGTGAGAATTTTTGGAAAAATATAAATGTGTATATAAATGTGAAAGTATAAATTTATACAATTAAATATATTTTACCTCATGTTTTTTTATCATATGTGATTTGCTTGTGTATGGAGGAAATATTCGAGTTCGAGAAGTGGAATCTCACCCCATATTAACATTTTCGGGTATAATTTTCTAGTAGAAAGCAAGAGAAGGCACCTATGGAGTAAGTTTGAAGGCTCTTTGTACTCCTATAGGTTATGTTATGTTATTTGTATTTGCCACAACCATAAGACTTCCGCAGATTTTTGAAACTCTGATAAATTATTTTGGATTTAATTTGGCCCTGTATAAATGGATTTTTACTCTTTGGCCATATTGTAAATATGTATTTGGTTGTTAAACATTCTTGTTGGAGATATTTTAAATATTTTGACCAAGTTTTCGAGTGTTGATTTTGAGGTGTTACACTATATTGATAACGAAATTTAAAAACCTAGTCATTCACAACAGAAAAAACTAGATTCACAACAGGAAGTGCTATATTCATAACAAAAATTTAAAACCTGGATTTTGTTTCAAACTCAGATCCCTAACGTACAGAGACCATTCACAATATAAAAAGTTATATTGACAACAATAAGTGTTTCAAACCTCGAATTATTCTCTCATTCACAACCTTTACGAACCACATGTTGCACAATAAGTTCTAGCCATGCCTGTTTCCTTATGCAATCAACAAGATTTGATCGTTTGGTCTAAGAGTTCTTCAGGATTATGCTCTATTAAGGAAGTTTTAAGATGATTAGCTCCCCATTTTCTAGTCAAAATAGAGACCCTTTCTAGAAATTTCTTTGATCAATCTCTCTTCCAAGTAAGGACTTCTAATATGGAAGCTTCTTAATCACACATTGCCTTTCATTGATATCCTAGGCGTCTTCATATCAATGTCAATGGTGACTCTGTCTTTGGTTGTAGTGTTCTTGAGACTTTAGACCATTTATTCATTACTTGTCTAGTTTGGTTTGGAACTATAAATATTACGTCTCAATTTGCCTCTTTCACTGCTTTTCAAACTTGGTTAAAAGAGGCCTTGATTCACCTACATCAAGGCAATCATTACTTGATGATTGCTGGCATTGTCAAAGTGATATGTACAATTTGGATGAAGAGAAATAAGCTAATTCATCAATTTTCAAAGTGATGTGTACAATTTGGATAAAGAGAAATAAACTAATTCATTAAGGGGGCTCGATATGCCCTTTATCTCTATTCAACGAAGTTGATCATGTAGTTGCCTCGAACTCTTTAGCCTTTTCTTTTGAGAATGAAAGCCTAAGACCTCATAATCTTGTTTGTGGAGCAAACCATCAGATTAATGCTCTTCCATGGGTAGGTGGATCGTTTATCTAGAAAAATTCAAAGAACATGGCCAAGACTTTTGTAAGGTATGCATCTGATATCAGGGACAATCACCGATAGCCATCAAATGGCAGAAATCAACAACAGCAGATTGTTTTGGTCTTAGGTGCTTATGAGCTACCTTATCATGGGTTTTCAATTCTCCTTTCTTTTCCAACACCCTGAAGCAGCAGCTCCCAGTTGTGTGCCTCAGGAAACTTTTCCTCCTCCAAAAGGAGTAGTCATCCTATCGTCAAACTACATCTACATGGACTTGAATTAACTTCTTAATTGCTTTATTTTCAATATGATTTATTTATCGCAGCTTTTAAATGTACATTTCAAGAACTTTATTGACTCCTGCTTCACTATTCATGCTGACATGTGAGGTTTAAGCTCCTTTTTTGTACCGATTATCTTTTTATCTGAATTGCATTTGACTTTTCTTTTTAGGGGCCGACTTAAAATTTAGTTTTCCCCCCCTAAGTTTTCTCCCTCCACATTATAAGAGGAAAAACTATAAATTGCTACTTCTCAACCTCTGTGGCTTTTTCTATAAAAGCACATTGGATCTATTGGCAATCCAAAGAGGCCCATACCTCATCAAAAAGTAACTTCAAAGTGACTTTTTCATTGTGCACCGTGGTTTTTCCCAAACAAATCCTAAGAAGTTAGCAGTTAGCACAACTCATCATGAGATAATGAGACTCAATGCGTCCAGCTAGTTGGGATTATAATGAGGTTCAAAAAACTGGACAGAAGAAAATGAAATAAATGATTTTGAGAAAATATACTTCCCTAAACTTTCAATGGGGAGACAGAAAATATATATTTATGGAAAAATAGATAGAATTCAAAATAATTCTTAAACAACTTCAATTATACAACTTTTTTTAAGTGAATTAGTTATTCTGTCGAGGGAGTAATTCCAAATTATCTTCAGTGGGTATCCCAAATTCCTACGCAAATATTTGGTATGGATTTTGGGATAAATTAGTGACACGTTGGCGACTTTTTTATTCGGCCACAAATCTCTGTAATTCCACAACAAATCGCCAGCTTCTATGGTACTGTTGCAACACAATAACTGGAGGATTCTGATGAGGTTGGGATTAGGATAAGACGATGAGAATGTTATATAAAATAAGATATGAAAAATAAAAAAGACATGAGAAAATAAGTTAAAAAGGCAATGAGGATATCTAAGATGAATCTAAATTACTCTGGTTTTAAAGAGTCCTTAATAGAAAAATGAGTCAGAATTTGTAACTCAACATACTATTAAACTGGAGAATCTCCGATAAAAAATTACTCTCTAAATATTCAATACTCTTATTGTTGAGGCACTATACCTATTTATAATAATTTATAGATAAAGACTCTAATTCAAAATTCAAATATGAAATCCAAATATATCCAAGTATAAAATTTAGATAACCCATTATCCTATATTCTAACAACTAAGTCTATCTAGTAGAATATTCCACCTATTTCCTGATTTCCTAAGGATAATAATAAAACAGACTCAATTAAGTAATAAAAACAAACTCAATTAAATAACCAAAAAACAACAATTGATATTATTCTTCTATGAATGATATCAATTATTATTTAATTGGTACTCTATCAACATCCAACTATGATTTCAAGATACACTCACAAAAAAATTGCCAAAGATCAATTCGACAATACTTGTACTTTCCCAAGAACTAGTCCTGATTTTTCGAGGCATCAAATTTTACATTTTAGTTAGGATATTAAAGTTAGCGATGAAGAAACTTCAAAGTATATGAAAAAACAAAGCAGGGACAATGGATATAAAAAGCTCAGAAACTGGAACAAGATCCTTGTCCTGCGCATATCACACTGGCAAGTTCAAAGGGCTTCATGTCTTGGTTGCTGGTCTAACAAGCCCCAATCCAGAACCACTTCCCAAATGCTTGAAGTCTCTAGCTTCAAGATGATCTCCGTGACCAGCGAACCCAGTCCCTCCTTTCTCCAAGTTCACCAAATTCTTCTCTTTACAAGGCTTGTCACAAACAAGGCAAACCTTATCCACAGCCATAAACCTATCAGCACATTTCTTGCAAAACACATGCCCACATGTATTAAGGGCCACAAGTGACATTGTGTTGGTGAGAGTGGCTTTGCAGCTAGGACAGATATAGGTCCTAACAAGCGATTTGGATTTCTTCTGCTCACTAGTATCTTCAGTAAAGTGAATAGGGAAGAGAGTCTTCAGCTTGAGTTTCTCTTTTCCTTCAGGACAGGTAGTGCTGGTTGAAGGCGCTTCTATTTTAACAGCAGCTTCTGGTGTAGCAGAAGGCAGCCAGAATGCTTTCATCGTCCGAAGAGCTTCCTCCTCAAAGGATGTGACCTTCACACTGTTTGCCCCATGAAACCCATTCTTGTCACGAATGTAATTTCTGTCACTATATTGAGGCAGGGCGCCATGGTTTTGCTGATCAAATGCATCAAGTTCCTTGGCCTTTTGCAACATCAACCTCTCTTCTTCCTCTTCTTTTTCCTGTTTCTGCTGAGCAGTCTGGGCAGCAAGCTTCCTGTTTTTATATTGTAAACATATAAATAGATTTACATGAGTGATATTTGACTAAATAACAGAAAGGTATTCATACCAGAGAAAGGCACATTAAAAACAAGGTATTACTTTCACTATAAAACCAGGACATCAATAACTTCCAAAAGCTCATAAAGAAAAAAGTTATCTATATAAGGAGCCAAGAAACAGTCTCAACAAACAGCAAGCAGTCTCTTGTTATATATAGCATGGCAGAGAAAATTCAGATATTAAAAATGACGCGTTACTCAAATAGAAAGTCATAAAGACTGAACCAAACCATTCCTCTTTATGCATTTAATCAGGTATTGAAAAGTTTAATCTTTCATTGACATTGATTTACCTCATCGCTTAATCATTAAAGCGATAATTATAAAGCTCCACCAAAGACATCCATCGATACAAGATAACAGATATGTATTATTGTTATCGGGGGTACCCTTGTTTTCCTAGCCCATATACCTAACTCAAGAAAATAATCGATTTCCATGTTCGGAAATTCATGTCCCAATTAATAAGCCATGAGAGAACTCTCAGGGAACTATGCATGAATGTTACTGAAATTCAGGGAGGTATTATTCATTGAAGGGTAGAAAAGCATCCTCCCGATGCCTTGCTAGATTTTTTTACCGTCTTTCAAATCTCAAAGCAGCCTAACCTTTGTAGATACACGTATTCATCCACATTCCACAAAGCTAAACCAATATAAAACTCCATTTTCGTTCAAAAACATTCAACCAATAACAATCCATACAGGGAAACTAAATTACAACCACGAGCACAAAACTACAATATGGCTTAAATTGGTGAAACCCTATACTTCACAAACTTAAGAAGATCAAAAGGAAACAAGAACAATAGAAGGCCAGCCACCTATACCTTGCTAGATTGTTACCCCTTTCAAGGCTCAATGAAACTTAATCTTTGTAGATTCACCAATCCCAGTCACACACCAGCGAAGATAAACATAAATATAATGCAATTCTGCATCTAAAGTACAACCACGAGCACGAAACTAGAATGTGACGTTACCTTTCAATCTTACCCAAACTTTCCACGGGAATAACCTATGCTTTACAAACTCATACAGAATTCAAAACCAACAAAAATGAAACATTTTAGAGAAGTGTTATAAGACGAAGCTTCATTGAGTATTAAACATTAAACCCAATCATAACATGGAAGAAACCACATAACAAATTCAAGTAAAAGAAGCTTCATTAGATTCAACGGAAAGCAAAACTAACAGTGGAATCGGCAACAAGAAAAACCAGTCAAATTTCAAATCATAAATTCCAATACCATGTTCAAACGTATAAAATACTAACTAGGTCAAAATATCTACACAGAACAGAAACCAGATTTGAGGGGTAAGCTATCGTACCTCTGAATGTCTTTCTTCTGAGACAACAAGCATTCCAGAATGCACTCTTTGCAAAATACATGACCTTTCTGACAACTCATGGGATCGATGAAAGGCTTCAAGCAGAGGCAGCAAGCATCAAAGGGCTTAATTGAGTCCTTGCCAAGCCTCTCCTTCTGGGTTCCATACCCGAGCTTTCTTTTCTCCTCATAGGTGAAGAAGGCAAGGTCGTTGTTGTTCTTCGAGTGCCTCTGAGGCATCTCTTCGAGTTAGCTTTGCTATATGCGAGAAGTAATCTTCAATTAGAAGCGATTCAGGGGATCGTCTTCACAAGGCTAGGGTTTCAAAACGAGCGAAATCAGTGAACGGGGCAAGGTCTAAACACAAAATCGCTCTTTGGTATTCCAGACCTGGAATGAAGAAACCCTTGTGAACAGGATTGAAGCGAAGGCGAAGCAGAAAACGCAACACCATCCACTGGAATCGTTCCTACCGCTTCTGAAATAACCGTGAGGAATTCGGATTTTAGAGGATTTATTACTATGATGATAAACCTATATTATAGTTTTAATGTTGACGAAAAAAAAAAACCCAAAATATAGTTTTAAATAGTTTTCACAAGATAAATATAAATTTATTTTTAAAACATAAAACTACATTCATTGAAAAAGAAAAGACACATCTCGCAGCCACTAATTTTATATAAGATTTCAATTTTATTTCTTAATTTTGATCGTGATCTAATTTTATAAACTATCTTTTCAGTGTTTAAATCTAATACCATTAGTCTTAATATTTCTTGTTTCAAGTTATTGATATTTTTAAAAAATAAACTTAATACTAGTATTTAAGAAAAATTTATCAATATTTAAAATTTAAAACTTATTACATAAAAAAAGTAAACAAATTTTTTTTTTATTGAAATTAATTGAGTTTAAGTCAATGCTTTTAGAGCCGGTTGAACCACCGGCCGAAAAGATAGACGACTTGTTTCACGTAGTTAGCTCATTCAGGTGATCATTTGAAATTAATCGAGTAATCCTTTATAATCTTCAAAGTAAACAGTGCATCGCTCAAAAATGGGCAATGGAAGTTATGTGCATCACTTTCATATCATTGGAGTGATTTTTCACCGTTTTCTTGCCGCAAACGCACAAGTTGCAAGTAATAGTATAGTGTTGAAAATAATGTCTTTCCACAAGGACTATGACAGAAGTGAGCTAACTAATGTAACTATATTCATAATTAAGTTGAATGGAATCATTTGAAATGGATGAATTTGAAATGGATGATGTTGAATATGGACTTTTGATGAAAATAACAAAGTAAAACTCTAGAAATTTGAAAATTGTCTCTAACTTCAAGAGGTTAAAAGCTTAGGATTACTTCTTCCTCATTGTATTTCATATAACTATGCAATTATCCACTTATGATGGTTAAATGAGGGGAAAATTACTGCAGTCCAGCGAACGAAAAAAATTACAAAAAAAATCCTCAAATCACAAAATTACATGTAAGTTCCAGGACTTTTTTGATATTATTTGTATAGAAATAAAATTCGGGTTTTTAAATATTGTTGTAAATACATGCATTTCCTGTTGTAAATATGGTTTTTTCTGTTGTAAATGGCCAGATTTTAAATTTTGTTGTAAATACAACATTTCCTATTGTAAATCTAGGCCTTTTTTTTGTAAATGGCTCTACGCTCAAAATCCCGGGTGTTTAAATGTTGTTGTAAATATAAGATTTCTTGTTGTAAATATGGTTTTTTTCAAGTTGTAAATGTCCAAATTTTAAGTTTAGTTGTAAATACAAAGATTTCGTTGTAAATCTAGGCTTTTTTCATTGTAAATGACCTCTCTACGTTCAAAATTCAGTTCTTTGAATGTTGTTGTAAATATGGGCATTTCCTGTTGTAAATAGTCAGGTGTTTAAATGTTGTTGTAAATATATGCATTTCCTGTTGTAAATATAGCATTTCCTATTGTTAATACAAATAATATCAAAAAAATTCCTTAGACTTCGTGTAATTTTGTGATTTCAAGAGATTTTTTTGTAATTTTTTTCGATTCCTTGGGACGCGTAATTTTCCCTTAAATGAGTCTATATGCTATAGTCAAAGGTTCTAAAATCATCAACCAAGTTCTTTCAAGTCAAGATTGATTTTTAATCTTCATTAAAAATATTCAATCTCTTGTTTGTAATTAATGAAAACCATCTTTCCAAAGCAATCCTTCAATAGACTATGCTATTTTGTTAGATATATCTCTATTCTAACAACAAACCACTACTACAAAAATTGGATATTACTACCCTAAAAAACGTCCTTAGTTAAAAATAGGAAGTAAAGATGAAGGCGTGGCATTCTTGTAAATATATGGAAGGAAAATTAGCCTTTTCAAATGACCGAATATTTGTTTAGGACGTGTAAAATTGATTTTTGGCGTTCTAACAATATTTCGGTGACGCTTTAAGTAGTTTCGCGGGAGAATTTTTTTGTCCGGCACCATGGACAAATATTCGAAAAAGTCCTTAAGGCGACCGAATTTAATTCAGTCGCCTATTTTTGAATTTTGGCGACCGAAATACGCTAAGGTCGCTTAATTCGAATATTGGCGACTGAATAAAAATCAGTCGCCAATATTCCAATGATAATATTTTTGTTTCGCGCCATGGGATTTTTTTTTGGAATAAAATTTATTTGTTTGGCGTCGTGGGTGG
Organism: Acacia melanoxylon; assembly: GCA_019022615.1. Taxonomy (NCBI): domain Eukaryota; kingdom Viridiplantae; phylum Streptophyta; class Magnoliopsida; order Fabales; family Fabaceae; genus Acacia; species Acacia melanoxylon. The sequence continues at coordinate 145,693 of JAFJYJ010000136.1, forward strand.
TTTTGTTTTTATTTTTAAAAAAAAAAATTGGCGATTCGAATTTACTTTCAGTCCCCAATATTCAAATGAAAATTTTTTTTTGTTTGGCGCCATGAGATTTTTTTTTTGGAATAAAATTTAGTTGTTTGGCGTTGTGGGGGTTTTTTTTTTATATTTATTATAATTGGCGACCGAAAATAAATTCAGTCGCCAATTTTTTGGCGGGGGGGGGTTTTTTATATTTATTATAATTGGCGACTTGAAAATAAATTCGGTCGCCAATTTTTCAATTTGGGCGACACGAACGTATTTGTGTCGCCAATTATTGAAACAAAGCGACACGAATGTTTTGCGTGTCGCCAATATTGACTAATAGCGACGAAAAAAATTAAGGTCGCCAATATTGAATTAAGGCGACCTTAACAACATTCAGTCGCCAATATTCAAAATAGTGGCGACCGAATTTCATTTCAGTCGCCAAATATCCCTTTATTTTGCCAAATAGTCCGCGCTGTTCCGACTTTATAATTCTTTGAGTTCATCAATTCCCTCCGCTTCCTTTGTTGCCGTCAAAAACCCTACCACGCTATTTCCCGATCTTCCTCATCGCCATCGAACCCTATCGACTCGTCGTGATGTCCATTGTCTCTTCTTCCGTCTTCTCTCTTCGGCCCGTCGCTTCTCCCTGCTTTCGCACGTCCCGCCCCTCTCCGTTCTCTAGTGTTGCATGTGAATGTTCGGCCTCTTCATCCAAATTAGAATGCGACCAAGGTAAGCCTCTTCATCCCCTTCCCATCTCTGATTTCTTCGATTTGTGTTGTTCACTTGTTTGTATTGGGTGGGATGTACGGACTCCAACTCGAGTAAGGGAAACGATGATAAAGGGTGTAATAATGTCTCGAAGGAAGATTAGAGATTTTTGTTGTTGCATGTGTGCGATTGGTCCGGTTACGATTTTCGAATTTGATGTTTTGTATCTCGGTGTGTGGCATCCGTTTCATTCAATAAGAGGTTCGGGGAGAGTATAAACTTTATGTAAACTATGAAATTAGTGCTATAAGGTTGTGTAGGTATTTATTAAGTGACCGCATATTGTTTGGTTTTTGAGGATGATGGTTTTTATGAAATGGGAATATTTTCCATAGCATAATATGCTGTTGTATGAACCTTTTAAAGGCTAAAAGCTGATTTAGATACTTAATAAATGTGAAAGACAGTTTGAATGATAAAGTATGTGAAGTGTAAGTGTGATATGTAATAGATATGTGTTTAAGGTGCTGAGTTGGATTCCTTACCTAAACAAAAAGAAAGTTAAAGTGTTGTATGAAGAGTTATTATACATGTCAAAGAAGATCAATTATGTAAGATCAGTTACAAATATGATATTGGTAGATTAAGGTTGGGATATGCGGGGAAGTTGTCATGTTTAAAGTTATATAGTATAACTAATTGTTTAGCTATCTGGACTATGCTTAAGGATTCTTAAATTAATGCTCTTGAAGCAAAATCTTTTGAGCTGCCACAATGATTATTGCTAAACTAAATGGTTGCATCCCAAAAATTATTTATAATTGATGTTTTGGGGTCCTTAAATGTTGAACAAGTGTTTTAAGTATTGAAGTATGGTTCAAGACGCTAAAAGGGTGACTCAAATACGTTCTTGAATCAGTAAAGTTCTCGATTATAATCGTTTGTCGTTTAAATGACGCTAAAAATCATATATATTAATATGTATATATGTGTATGATTGTTAGGCTTTAAATTGAGCCAATATTATACGAGAAAGCAAGTGCAAGAGGAGCAAGAAAGAAGAGGTAATAACTTGGAAGAAGAAGCAAAAGGTAGTGAAACTTACTCTTATATAGTTTGTGTTTGCTTACTTGAATGTTTATTTGCCATGTATGCCATAGCTAGTCCTTTGAACATGAAATATCCTTGCTTGAGTTTGTGCCATGACCATGTGCATTTGCTTGTAAGGTGTTGTTCTTAGATTGACTATTTACATGCTTAGTTTATTACCACTAGACATTATATATTGAATTGGTATTTTGCTACTGAGGTTCCCCAAATCTCATACATTTTCTCTCATGTACCAACAGTAAGGGCAAGTACTCCTAAAGTAGAAAGCAAGCTAATTGGAATTTGATTGTCTAACATTTGGGTATCGGTATACCATGGGATTAGAGTACATTGTTCTGTTTAAATTGATTTACTCGGAAATACTTTTCAATTGAACCTCATTTCTGGTTCTAAACTTTACGAAGGAGTGAGTTGCCTTTTATCCTTTAAAAAAAAAAGAGATTTCTGATCGGAAGATCTTGTTGTCAAGATAGATTCTGTTCTATGAGCTTGTTTGAACTTCAAACTTGTAAAAAAAAGAGAAGTTGAATAGAACTTATTTGATGGTTCTGTGGTGCTTTTTTTTTTAGTTTAGTAACCCGAGTTCGAAAGAAAAAAATCCCGTTTTGCTTTGATTGTTCCCATTTGTACTTCCTCTTGAGAACACTCAAGCCTCTTGATTCAAGAAATTGCAAAATCTCACTATGAATTGGTTAAACATTCATTGAATCGAGTCCGTGAATTTTTTTGGTCTATCCTTTATTATTAGTCATATGAACTATGTGAAGAAATTGTTGGATTTAATAGTTGATATTGTTCTGAATTGCTTTAGTTAGTAAGTTTTGTTGAATTAAGCTGAAATTGGTGGTTATTGAAATTTTGGGATGTCTTAGTTTTAAGGGGAAATGAAATTTTCTTAAAAGAAATCACGGTAGAATCTTGAATTTGTTATGAACTTGATCCGTTGTTGGAAATGTCGTAGGTGGTAATAAAATGGGTCATAGTTGGATGAATGCGTTGAGAACTAGTGAAGAATATGAGAATGGGGTGGAAGAGTTTATTGAATTTGCTAGAAGGAATGTGGCTACAAAAATGGGATGTATTATTGTCCATGTGTTAATTGTTTAAATGGGAGTCGAAGGGATATTGCGATATAAGGGATCACCTACTTTGTGATGGAATACACCTTCGATACACAACGTGGATATGGCATGGTGAGGAAGTAAGTACCGGTGCGTCCCACGAAAATGAAGTTGAGGTAGATGATGATGGAATGGAGAAAATGATTGATGATGTTGAGGTCGAATCTTTTGCACAACCACATGAATATGATAGCGTGCAGAGTGATGCAGAGACACCTTTGTTCCCTGGGTGTACTAAGTATACACGGTTGATCGGGACCTTACAATTGGTCAACTTAAAGGCAACTTGTGGGTGGACCGATAGCGGTTTCACGTCGTCGCTTGAATTGTTGTGTGATATGTTGCCGATGATAATGTACTTCCAAATCGTATGTATGAGGCCAAGAAAATCTTGTCTACGATGGGTATGGAGTATAAAAAGATACACAGCTTGCCCTAATGACCGCATATTGTACGTAAACGAGTACAAAGGCCTCGCAATTGTCCGAAGTGTAAAACTTCACGATACAAAGTGAAGAAAGTTATTGTTTCTGGAGAGCAGACAACAAAAAGGCAACCTGTGAAGGCATTGTGGTATCTTCCAATAATTCCACGTTTAAGCGTCTGTTTACTAGTGAAGCAACGGCGAAGAAGTTGAGATGGCATTCGATGAGAGAATATCCGATGGAAAATATCTTCAAGACCCTACGACTCTTCGCAATAGAAGAAAATAGATGAAATGTTCCCTCAATTTGGTAGTGAGCCAAGAAACCTTCTACCGGGGCTTTGTACGTATGGCTTCAACTCGTATCGAACTCTTAGCAGCACCCATAGTGCATGGCCGGTTCTCCTTGTAATATACAACTTACCTCCCTGGCTATGTATGAAACGCAAGTACGTGATGCTTTCTATGATGATTTCTGGACCAAAACAACTCGGGAACAATATCGATGTGTACTTGGCGCCTTTGGTTGAGGATTTGAAGAAGTTGTGGGAGGAAGGCGTAGATGTGTTTGATGCATATAAGAAGGAGTCCTTCAAGTTGCGTGCAATGATTTTTACCACGATAAATGACTTTCCTGCATACGAAAATTTGTCAGGGTACAGTGTGAAGGGGCACAAAGCATGTCCAATTTGTGAAGCAGACACAAACTTCCATCAACTAAAGCATGAAAAAAAAATGGTCTACCTCGGTCACAGGAGGTTTCTTCATCGGTTCCACCCATATCGTAAGTTAAGAAAGTGTTTTAACGGCTTACATCGGAGCGAGCACGGCTCCAAAGGCATTAACCGGAGAGGACGTTTATAGTCGGGTGAAAAATATCAATGTCATATTGGGTAAGCTAAACAAAGGAAGGCGAGTGAGAAGAATATATGGAAGAAGAGATCAATTTTCTTTGATCTTCTATATTGGCGTAGTCTTGATGTGAGACACAGTCTTGATGTGATGCATGTGGAGAAAAACGTTTGTGATAGCCTTGTCAGTACGCTTTTGCACATACCAGGGAAGACTAAGGATGGAATTAGTGTGAGACTAGATCTAGTTGATATGGGAATAAGAGAACGGTTACATCCATGAGTAATGGAAGATGGTAAGAGGGCATACATGGAGCCAACAACTCATACACTATCAAAAGCGGAGAAGAAAAGTTTGTGTGGATGTCTATATGACATTAAGGTGCCACAAGGATATTCTTCTAATTTGGAAGGTATGTCTCAATGAACGATTTGAAGTTAGTGGGAATGAAGTCCCATGATTATCATGTGTTGATGCAACAACTACTACCAATAGCTATTAGAGGCATTATGAAAGATGAAGTGCGGTCCACTATAACAAGATTGAGCATTTTCTTTAATGCTATCTCGTAACAAAGTGGTTGACATTGAAAAGTTGGATGAATTGGAAAATGAGGGTTATATTATTTTGTCCCAACTAGAGATGCATTTCCCTCCTGCTTTTTTTGATATCATGGTGCACTTGATAGTGCACTTGGTAATGGAGGTAAGACTCTGCGGTCCAGTTTACCTAAGGTGGATGTACCCTTTCGAGCGATACATGAAGATCTTAAAAGGGTATTCTAAAAACCCTTATCGGCCGGAAGCGTCAATAGTTGAGAGATATGTAGTTGAAGAGGCTATGGATTTCTGCAAAGATTATCTATCAGCGGCGACGACACAATCTCAGCATGACGAGGGGATAAGCGAGGAACTCGAGGAATCAAACGAAGAATAAGCCTCGTGAAGAGGTGTTGCAAGCACACCGTACATCTTGAATAATACGTAAGAAGTTCAACCATACATTGATGAACACAAAAAGAGTTTGAAGGATATGAATCCAAGGAAGAATGACATGCGATAGCTAATAAGCAAAAGAAGACATTCATAAAGTGGTTCCAGGAGACGGTATTGTACGAGACCAGTGTCGATACAATCGAGTGGTTAGCACGGGGCCTTCTTTCGTGTCATCACTTGGAGTGGTTACGATGTAAACGGATATTCTTTCTACACAAAAGACCAAGATGACATAAGTTCTGTGCAAAATAGTGGGGTGATGGTTGAAGCTGAATCCATGCACTTTTCTAGTTTGAAAGACAAAAACCCGGTGTTAGCATCAATGGCCTATTATGGAGAGATTGAAGAAATATGGGAGATCAACTACAAAGCAAGTTCAAAGTTGCTTTATTGAAATGTAAGTGGGTTAGCAATAATCCGTTGTAATAGATCCTAAATTTGGATTTGTCTTAGTTGATCTTCAAAGACTTGGTCATAGAGATGAGCCATTCATTTTAGCAAGTCGTGTGAAACAAGTGTTTTATGTTACGACCCGCAAATAAAAAAATGTCCATTGTACTTCAAAGTAAAAAAAAAGTATGGTGAAGAATCCTTAAACCTTGACGATACACTCCCTTTCACAACAAATCCACCTACAACACGTGAAGTAGAATTGGTAGATGATGAAGAATATGCTGCAAGAAAGGATAATTGTGAAGGGATATGGGAAACCATGTAAAGTAAGATCTTCAGTTACGAAATAGAACTATGTTCTTTTTGTGGTCGTTTAACATGTTGGTTCATTTTATTAATTTGTTTATTATTTAATAACCTATCTAACATAAATGATTTGTCTTTGATGAACAGAATATGTCTAGCTCATACGAGTCATCGGGTGATAGGGTTCATGTGCCCGTTGTGAGAAAGGGAGAGGTAGCACACACATGGGTTCGCTAATTGCTCGTTGTGAGACGAGAAAAAGACGCTTTACGTGGAGTTCGATGAAAATATGAATCCAACCGGTAGGGAGGAAGATAGCTTCATTAGCTATTTAGGCTATCCGGCTCAAGCAAAGTGCGTATTGTTTACTCCGCTTGGAAGTTCGTTCTCGATAAAATGAAGGAGTTGATTTGGTCACAGATTTTGGTATCTCACTTTCGATATATCTCGCATTTGAATCTTTAGTCTTATTACTTGATTTCTTTCATATCTTCTCTTTCACTTTGCAAAGCAAACATTTGATGTCCCTAACACTAAGGCGATGAACAAGCATTGGATGGGCGAAGTTCATCTCCGTTGGAAAGATTTTAAGAACAAGCTAACAAAAAAGTATATTCGAGGGCCAAAGAGGAACGAGGATCCATGTATGACCTATGATTACATTTCTCCAGAGGACTGGAGGGAGTTTTGTGGCGTCACGGCAGAATCCTGAATTTCTGGTAACATTTCTGTCATATCTTATCTTTAATTTGAATCTACTTGACTTCGTACGCTCAGTTTTGTTTGTTTTTGTGTCACAGGAAACAAGTCAAGCCAATAGAGAGAGGCAAGCGAAAAATAAGTATCCACATCTGTTGTCTAGAGGTGGCTATAGAAAGCTTGAATGGAAGATGATGGAAGAAGAGTTACAGCGAATGAAGGAAGCTTCCCAATCCGATCCTTCCACTGCTATCCAGGCCCCCGAGCGTCCTCCCTCGTCACAAAAAATGGAAAGTCGAGAATGAAGGGTGACAAATACATCAATGAAGATGTTGCCGAGGTTGCCTCAAAGATTGTAAGTAGTTAAATTAGAAGTATTGAATAGCCTCGGTTGTTTCATACTATATAAGAGTTTAGTTATTATTTATGAAAAATCTTATGGTACAGATTCACTTGAGCAAACGCAGAGCAGCCAAGGCTCATTCACGCGTGTACACGGGACATTTTGTCAACGGCGATTGGGAAGCCGGATTACCTTGATGCTTTGTTCGAGGGGAGACGAGGGAGTGAGTGTCGCAAAATATTTTGGACGACGTTCCCGTTTGCATGACGAAGAGAGCCATAAGGAGCTTGAAGCCGATTCGAGCGTCCTCGTAGCCGAGGTTATGGAACAACTACGGGGTGAAATGAGAGCTATGGTACAAGAGAATGCAAATACGGAACGCATGCCCAAGAATCCGGCCTTGCCCAAGAAGAAGATAGTTTTCATCCTGTAGATGTAAATCTTGGCGAACCTTCTCACCCTCCATCAGGCGGACACGGCGATCCTTCTCACACACCACAGGGAGGTCTACCTTGCACTCTATATTTGGATGACCCACACCGGCGTATTGTTGCCGATGGTCTTGTTTATCCAGAACAAACCGCACACCATAATAAGCAAATTCCAGAAGACCAATGTCGGGTGACTGTGAAAAGTGTGCGAGATGGGGAAGAAGAGACAGCCATCCCGATTGATGATGAGAGGTTACCACACTAGCGCCGCCATCTCATGGTTCATCCTTTGGCCGCATCATCTTATTGAGATGGGGACGACACCTCCAATGGTAGGAAATACATTACTGATTGATGATGAGTAAGTTCCCGATTGATTTTCATTGCTAACCCACTCATAATATGTTTTTTATGTTTTCATAGCATGAACAAGCTGCGAGCTTATTTTCCTACTTAGCACAACTGCGAGAGTTGTACAAGGACATCGACCTTATAAGCTTCGTTAGATGCCTCCGGGCATTGTCGGTGCGAAAAGACATATCCGATAACCATTGACAAGAAAGATTTGAAAGAGTTTATGCATATGGATTGTTTAGATATACAGTTTCTTCAAGTTGCAATCCTGTAAGTTTTTTTTAACCCTTTAATTATGTCAATACTCTTTTTTTTTTGTTAAATATATTCAATAACATTTATCATTTCATTTCATAGTGTCTGACGTGAAATATGCGCCAACACAAAGCGAGCGGGTTCGTATGGATACTTATGTCCTGGATGCACGGCTTCGGCTCGCAATACGTTACCCAGGAGGTCAATTTATGTTGGTTTAACAATGGGCGACGGAGGCAAGTCTTGTTATCTAGCGCCAATACATGAAAGGTGCGTACTTTTGTTTTGTCTATATAAGATTTTTGTGAATAAATTGCTTTCTTATCTTAATTTAATATTAATACGTATATGTTGTAGTGGTCATTGGACCCGTGTGTTGTTTGTCCCGTCAAGAACTCCCGTTATTGGTTCGATTCGGTAGATGGCAATCCAAACGAGGATATCAAAACCATGTTTGCCGAGTAAGTAAACTTTTGTCTAAATCATCGATTCTTCTTTTAAATGACGGTTTAACATGTCTATTAATTTCCATTTTAATGATAGGGGCCTCAAGACATATAGACGGCTTGTTGGAGTAAAAGAGCAGGTGGACCGAAGTGGTTTAAACCGAAGGTAAGTAGTTTCAATTCAATTTATTTCATTGACACAAGTAAAGCTTTCGATGTGCCTTTATTCGTTTTAACAATTTACTTTTGATTTATAGTGCCATCAACAACCGGGGAGCACCGAGTGCGGATACTACGTTATGAATTGGATGCAATCCATCGTTACCACCGGACGTATTCAAGGTTTTCAAAATGTACGTAATCGCTCGTGATCCTCAAATGATGATATTTTTGTTGTTGTACTTGAGTTGTTAATTATTTCCTTCACTTAATTGGTTTATCTTATACCTTGTTTTCGAATTTACAGTTTTTGGGGACTACGGATCCGTACTCGCAGGATGACATCGATTCAGTTCGAGACATGTTGGCTAGACATCTTCTTCAACACATAGCCTAGTTAGTAGTGAGCATGATTAGTATGTTATTGTGTTAGTGATTCGTTATTTACCGTTGTTCGTTTGTATCTCGTTTGGTGTTATTGTCTCTTTCAAAATCTGCAACAATTGTGACCAACTTTCTTGGAACTATGAACCTTCTTGTGTTGCTTGGTGGGTTTCATTGATGCAAAACTTGGTAGATATCTCATTGTTGTAATCTCATTGATAGTTTGTGTCTTTGCAAGTTTGGTGTTATTGTGGGTATATTACGATTCAAACTGAATGATGCAAAACTTGGTAGATATATATCTCATTGTTGCTATCTCATTGTTAGTTAGTTTGTGTCTTTGCACGTTTGGTGTTATTGTGGGTATTACTTATTCATGTATATATATAGCGTTTGGTCTTGATAGATGTGCATGAAGCCAATGCAAAACTTAAATCCAATTGAACATACTCTAAGCGATTGTCTATACTCGTAGGCATAGGTTTGTCATCTAATTTATGAGTATGAAGTTTGAGAGATGAGAAGAGAATTAGTGAACGATATTTCGTAATGTCTTTGCAGTTTATTAAGTTCTTAAATGTGTATACATTAATCTCATGCGTAAAGAAGAGAAAGACGAAAGCAAAGAAAGGAAGCAGATTGCTATTTTCTGTGAACATTGCTATTTGTCAGGCATATTTACTGATTCATGTTAGCATTTTCGGGCAAGATTAAATATTTAGCTATATTTTAAAAAAAAAAAAACATAAAAAGGCGACCGAATTTCAAATCGTGTCGCCTTTTTATTAAATAAGACGACCGAATTTCAAAACAGTCGCTTTGTTTAAATAAGACGACTGATTTATAATTGAGGTCGCCTTATGAATTGGAAATCAGGACGCCTTAATAAGGAGACCTTTTGTTTTCAGGTCTAAATAAGGCGACTTGAATTACAAATCATGTCGCGTTAATAAGGCGACCTGAATTGAAATCAGGTCGCCTTATTTAGACGACCTGATTTTTAATTCAGGTCGCCTTTTATGAGGCATCTTGAATTTTATTCAGGTCGCCAAAAATCCACAAAAAACAACTACCCCAGTCGAGACGTCCCTCAGTTAAAGGACGTTAATTGGGTCTTATTTAGGTCGTTTTTTTAGGTTTTTTGTAGTAGTGAACCCTCCATTTAATCTCTAAACTTCAAGTCTAATATGATTTTTCTTAAGTTTCACAATCAAAATAGCTCTTCAAGCATCTTCCAGTTGAACTACTCTAATAATATGGTGATCAAGTACAAGATAGCATTAAGCGCAAAGAAAAACCAACATATATTCTCATTAACCAACAAAAGCGAGATAATCTTGTAGTTTCAATCCATACAATGGGTAAAAGTAATCCTAAATGAGAGTTTTTGCTACTCATAATAATAATAAAAAAGCATAATAACATAGTTCATATCATTAAAATGAGAAGAAATGGGAGAGAGACAAGAAAAAACTCAAAGATTTTCAATCCAAATCTCTCCTTATCAACATTTTTGGCCTCTCCAATTCAGAATGTCTAGTTTTGGCACCCCTATCGGGTTTTATATAGGTTTTCTGCATCAGTTATTCAAAACGCACTGCTTCACTTTTTTGTAGTTCGACATCCATCGCCGTGGTGAACTAGTAGCGAAATTGCATTCAGTTGAGGCATAAACGTCATAGATTTTTGCCATGGTTTTGCTGTGGCAAATAGGTAGTGAAATGACGGTGAATGGGGTAGAAAGGTCACTGATATTGGCCATGGTTTTGCTACGGCGAACCAACAGCAAGTGCATATATCATCTTTTTTCTTTTCTTTTTTCATCTGATTCTTGCATTCTTTTCTTTCTTTCCTAAGCTTTCCATGATGTTCTCAAGCTTTTACATCTGGTCATCATCCTCCTACATAAAGAAGGATTTTATGAGCTACTTGAAACTCTTTAAATAGTCAAAATTATTCATATTTAGCTCAAAATTTTCTAAAGTTTGAACATTGTTTCACCAAATCACATTTTCCTTTATGTATGTCTATTTTATGCACAAATTTATTCCAAAACCGGTAAAAGTATGGGAAAATGTGCCCAAATGTATGAATTTCTAGAGATTATTAGTGATATTGCCAGTGTAGACCCATGTTAACTCTAAATTTAGCACATGACATATCCCCAAAAAGCCCTTTAAGTTTATGTTTCAACACTACAAGAACTAGTTCAAAATTCGTTGTATTAAAAAAGTTATGATTAAATCCATAGCTGCTCGTCTGGAACAAAGTATCTATTCGAGTATCAACTTCCAAAATTCATATCTAATAATTGAATTATTAATTATTTAATTATAAAGCCATAAATTATAACTATATACATCTATACTATAATTAAATATAATTAATTATCGTAACAACTTCTTCTCACACTTTTTCTTCATTGGCTCCGTGAACATGCTTCCAAGTCTTGAAGTAGATGGGAAACGCAACCAATTCTCGCTAAATTTGTCACCAATGTCAAGAGTGACCACCATTTTCGATTGACGGTCAGTTTGCTCATTCCACGGAACTATGACACATGGCCCATTAATTGCATTCAAACCGCCACGTCTAGCTTTCTCGTGGTGATGTTCCCCAACTCACCGCACAATTCACAACATTTTTTGTTACATTTAACTACACATTTAATAAACCGTATGAAATTTAAATATTATATTTATTAAAAGAATATTAAAATTTACCTTTGACTTGCATGTCAAATCCAAATAACTCGCGAAGATGATAGTTAGGGGTTCCCCTGCTCCTTGGCAATCTCCTCATCCCCCACCGCTCCATCTTGTGTAAGGGAATGCTGAAGTCAAAGTCATCCAAACTGATCTCAACTTCCTCATCCTCATTAGCTAACGTAAGGTTGCTTCCTCTACTTGTGGAGTCGTTACCTATGGGGCTGCCTCCTGTGGGAACATTTGCTGAGGTGGGGTCCCCTGTTGTGATGGCAAGGGGACATTTCTACCCCTATGCTGCCCTTTATTACTATTGCCCCCTCGTCAAGGCACTCTACCTTGCATTACATCCTTTCCCTTACCTTTCCTTGAAGACATCACTCGTTAAAAACTATAGTTAAACGTTGTAAGACAGCGCATGAGAAAGAAATGTGCGTTGTGTGAGTGAAATACGGTGGGTTACTGGCTCTTTTAAACAATTCAACTTTTGTAGCGATTTTGCCTAAAATTGCTATACTAACCGCTACAATATTCCTGGTTCCCTGTGACACTTTGTAGCTGTCAAATAAACCACTACAAATATCTAGACTGTTTGCATTCTGTAGCGGTTTATGCCAAAACTGCTACAAATATCAGACTGTTTGCATTCTATAGCGGTTTACCCTATAACCACTACAAATTTTATTGTGACTTTGAAGAACAGCAGCAAGAAACTATACATTTATTCGAAAGCAGTTTCTTTTTTGCTCTGTATTCGAAAGCAGTTTCCACCCTTGATAAAATGTAAATGTTGTGCTTGGTAACATTATGATACCAAACATAGCCCAGTTTGCAAATTTTCACGGGGGTAGCTACTTTTAAACTAATGTCTGGTTTCTTCACCCAATATAATTTCCGTTGTGGGTGTTTATATATAGGCTTTAAATGTGTAGCGGATTTTGTACGAAACCACCACAAGTTTACTAGCTATTTGCATTCTGTAGCGGTTAATGGTATAAACCGCTACAAATGCGCAAGACTCCTTGTATTTTTCAGCGATCTTTGTAGCGGTTATTATGGTAACCGCTACAACGTAATCGTTATTAGAATCTCTATAGTGGTTGTTACAATAACCGCTACAAGTTTTTTGTCATTAGAATGAAGAATTTACTGCATGAGGCTAAACATTGGTTTGAACGTAGTTGCCATCACATGAAAAATTGCAAATGTGGTGGTAGGTAACATGATACGTATATCATGATACCAAGCATAGCCCATTTGCAAATTTTCATGGGAAGCAACTACTTTGAAACCAATGTTTGGCTTCATGCTACAAATTCTTCACAGAATAATTTACGTAGAGAAATTTTTATATAGGCTTCAAACATGTAGCAGTTTCTTTTGAAATCACTACAAAGTTGCAAACTTTTTTCATTTTGTAGTGGTTTTTAGGCATAATTGCTATAGATGTTTAAACTCTTCAAATTTTGTAACAGTTTCTTCTTATAAACAACCAAAAATTAACTGCCACAACCTTTGCGCTTGGCACCAATTTTCTGGCAATTAAGTTTCACGAAACTGCAACAAATCAATAGCTACAAATTTTGTGCTAGTTTGGTGTGACAGTTTGTAGCGGTTAATTTATTATAACTGCTATAAAGTTTGTCCCCTAGCCAGCGCGCGTCTTGGCGCAAGTGGTCCCATTGCAAATATGTAGCGGTTTCGACTAAAACTGATACAAAATATGATATTTGTTGCAGTTTGTTGTAACCGCTTCAAATTGACCACTATGAAACGACAGTTTTTTTTGTAGTGATGAATGAGACCAATTGGAAACAAAAACATGTCTCCCTTATTAAGCACTTTGGTAAAAAATCGATTCTCTTCTTGATTAGAGGTCACAATTCCTACAAGAAGAGTTCCTTCAATCACTACGAGGATCTCGGTGCCACGTGGATGAATGTGAGAGGGTTCAATCCCTTTGGCGCGAAGTCAATGCAAGCAAGAGTTATTCCAAGAGTGTTCAATCCAGCACACTTGGTTACGTCCACTGCAGTAACATTGGAGCCATTACGGTTTGATGATGTGTCTCCTGCTACATCTAGTCCAGAAAAGAAGAAGTCCTCAGCTTTCACAGCCTATGGATCCTTGCAAAACTTCCCATTCACAAAAACTGCAAATTCAAGATATTTAATTAGTATGCTAAAGCAACAATATATATAACCTAGTCAAACTTGTAAATATTTAGTATAACTTGCTATCTACAGTAAGTTCAGAAGTTAAAGGGTATTTATAAGGAGAAGCCAGAGAAGTGGTCTTTAATTTCCTTGCAGGAAGCAAAATAAAGAGTCAGTATTTCTTCACCTGCAACTTCTCTCCATTCATTGGATCAGGGTTCATGTGACCCTTTCTTTGCTAATTACGTCTATATCTGATTGATTAATTTTTTAAGATGCCATGTTTTGACCTTTACTTTCTTTTTTCCACGTGAGTATTAACTTCTAATTGTTTTTAGTTTTTAGTTTTGACTTTGAGGTTTTATGGCCAATCTATATGTTTAACAAGGAACTGAAGAACTGGTCTTCAGTGCAATTTTCTTTGCTGTGTGTGTAGTGGTTGGGTGCAAATCCCCAATTAGTTATTAGTTAACATAATTAATTAATCTTCTATGCATTGAATAAGCTAATTAAGTTTTCTTTTTAAGTAAATTAAATTATCACTTTATATTAAACAACAACTATATATTCATGTTTTTTATCATCTTGGGTACTGCTATATTGGTTAATTGCATATTTGCATATTAATTATGATAAGCAGTTCTATCCAGGATAAAATTTTAATTTTATATATGAAATCAAAAGGAACAAATTACAATTTATATACTCAATTTAATTGATTGGTGTAATATACATAGTAATTAAGTAAGCAAAGAATTAAGAAATAATCAAAAATTAAAATAACACATGCATGTGTGTAAATATAATTCGAAGATTAAATAATAAGAATAAATTTAAAAGTAATACAACGATAATTAATAAAATACTGTAGTGTGTGTGTGTATAATGTAAATATTTGAAAAAGAAATTCTATATTTTTATATGAGAATAAACTGCTCTTAGTAATCATATAGTATTCCAAAAATGTAAATATTTCAATAAAATATCAATGGTTCACCAAGTCAAGATTATTAATTGTTAATTGGAGGGATTTCTTAACCATATCCATTTCTGCCCTAGAACATGACTTTTCTTCGTCCGCCTCGATATATTCGTGAACACAACACACTTTTTTCTATTTTTGTTTTGTGCGGTCTAATAAGTAATAACCTAAGTTGCGCTACACATCCCAACCCCAAAGTACTTTTAGATGCGCACTAAGTTTTTTATGGGGCAATTTCAAACCTAAACTAATTTTTTTGGTGCAATTATATCCAACCCTAACATAAGTTAAACTCGACTGTTAAAATGCTTATTAGGCAAACGTTTGACCAAAAATTATCCAGGTGGCATGTTAATTAGACTATGCTTATGTGGCTTGAGGAAACTCATCATAAAGAAGACGTTGTGCTAAGCGTTGGATTATGCTAAGCTATGTTTTGTAAAGATAATAGTAAGCGTTGGGGAATTACATGAAGGTTTTGTATTTTTTTTTTAAAAATTTATGTGAGATTTGGCCTCCGCACATGAATTGAAAAGATTAGATTTCATAAAAAAAAAAAAACCCCCCAAAGTCCCCAACCTCCAGTTATTGTTGGAACTGTGTGAGCGCTCAGTTTCATCAATATGACGGAGTACAGTGAAGGACAAGAATTATTCAAATTGCAATAAGAGTGTTATGGACTAGCATATTAGGCTCAGTGTTGTGCGGCCCAGCAGTGACACTTTATGACAGAATCCTTCCATAATCAGGTAAAACACTAATTGGCTTATAATTAAGGCTATAATCCTGGACAATACATGTAGTGGAGCAGGGACACATCAGATAGTAGAGCAGAACATTGTGGGCTTGGAGGCGTACAAAGCCCAAGGACCGAAACCCTAGAGGTAATCCCTATAAATAAAAGATTACCTAACAGGTGCACATTCTCTATTCATCTATTCTACATTCAGTCTCACTGTGCACACACTCGACCACATTTTGGCTACTGGCCATATTCTCGTGCACAGTGATCTTCAGACACTCTTTGGTATCTTCCTTATAGATATCACTGAGTAATCACCTTCTCTTTGGTGTCTAATTAATAGATATCTTAGAGGAACCACTTGATCCGATATAAATGACATACTAACCCCTTGAGATTAGACATTTGTGTTCTACACCACAGAACATAGGCGCCGACCGTGGGGATTGATAAACTTCGATTCCTAATCTTGAAAATGGCATCAAATACTAGAAGTTGTAGCCGAGATACCTCGCGCAGACCAATTGCGGAGAAACACTGCAGCAGCGTCGGGAACAAACGATTCGATGAGGACTCAGTTGCTCTAAATTATAATCATGTTACAGTGGAGACTGAGGAGGAGACAGCTGATACTGCAGCCTTTCCAGTCCCTTAGAACCGGGTTATCCAGCAAGTCCAGCCACCAGTTCGATAGCAAGACCCTCCTCTTGAGTTTCAAGTTGAAAACCTCGATATCTGCATGTTGCATAGCACGCTTGGTTCGTTATTCCGGCAGATGGAGGAGATGGAGACTCGTAACCGGCTCCAAAGACAAGAAGATATCCGACTTATGCAAGAGGATATGGACCGCTGCAATGCCATCTGGCAACAGGAAGAAGGACGAAGACTGCAACAATTTCTGGATGAGCATCTCAGACGGTCAAAAAACCCAGTTCAGAACACAAGTCGAGATTCTGCTGGTCCTAACCGGGCTAATATCCTCATCCATAATATGGATCGGGATGCTGCTAGCCCAAGCTGGGCTAATGCCTCAATTTTTGCTCATACAAATGCTGAAGTACCAAGTACAAATCATGTAGAAGAGAACTTGGCCGGCCAAGATCGAGTTCAGATTCCCAGAGAAGAGACTTGAAGAATACAATTGCTGGAAGAACGCCTAAGGTTGCTTGAGAACCTTACATGAAACATCGACCGAGATGCGAGTAGTCCTAGCAGGGTTAGTATCACAACTGCTACTCAAGTTGACACTGGCGACCCACGGGTTAATAATGCCGAACAAGACTAGGCTCGAATCCCAGAGGTTTGAATTCCGGAGCTAGAACATGCGAAGGGAAAGCAACTTGTTGAAAGCCGAGATGCCGGTAAGGAAGATACGGTACCTCCGTCACAGAGCATGCTCGGGACGTACAAAAAAGGATATGGCGGAGAGAGAAACCGAAGGTTTTTCTTTGACAAAATTATGAGCGCTCCGTATCCCAAAGGTTTTAACTCAAGGAGTTCAATTATAACAAGTCCATAACGATACCAAACCTCAAAGCTACCTTTAAGTCTACCTAGTGAACTCAACCTTTGATTCCACCTAGCCACCTAGTGAAATAGCCACTTCTTAAGACACTATTAAAATAGCACTTAATATCTAATTTCTTTAAACTTTATTAAACAACAAACCTCAAAGCCACCTTTGGGTATACTTTACCTTATGGTTACCCATTCATTAAAGCATTATTAAGCCCTCTTTGTGTGTGATTGTGATTAATTAATGCATATGGTTCATTGTAGTCTCACATCTATCAAACTACTCAACAATAAAATGTTCATAAACAACATATTTATATAAGAAAACACACACATTAAGGAGCATAAATCCACATTAACTCATCCAAAACACAAATTAATCATCCAACAATGATTACAAACATAATCAAAGAGTCTAACTACAAATTACAACTCATATGACCTAGGAAATCATAAAACTATAGCTAGAACTAAGGATAAAGCTAAAACTCCCCTTTGAAGCTTGAAAGCTCATGTATTTGACGCATCTTCAAGAGGATGGAACCCTAACCTCGTCCAATTATGAGAGAAGCATCAAAGCACCACTTCCAAGCTCTGGCCATGGATGGATAAACACAAATGAGATGAAGAAGAGAAAAAAGTGCAAAAATGGAGGTGGAGGTGAGTTGGGAATGCGAGAGATGGAGAGAAAAGAGATGAAAAATGGAATGGGAGTGAAAGAATATGAGTTAGAGTAGCTAGGGGTCGAGGATTTTAGGTCCTCTGGAAGTGGGAGTCGGATTTGGTTGGGTTTGGGTTGAATTTGAGTTCTTTTTGTAGCAAAACACACATTTAATGTTCTGCAGTTTTGCACCGAGAACCCACAGTAAATTCATCACTTTTAGAGTTATCCTATGTTGAAATTCGTTGTAGATTTGTTGAAGCCAATACACAGCCAATGACCCAAAAACAGCACTTTTACATTTCGATGTTGAGTTGTCCTTTGGTCTTTCTTTACTTGGTCTTTTTCTCTTCTATTCTTATTCTTTCAAGGCATTGTTGTCAAACTTGTGGTTGACTCTTTGAGTTTATCGGTCTTATGTTTCTAGTTTATAAACGTGTGAGATGTAAACTCAATCAAACTTGTAAGTTTATACGTACCTTTGAATTTACCATTTTAACATTTCTAACTTACAAAGCGTGTTAGTTTACTCTTAACCTTGTGTTAATTTTTTCAATTTCATCATGCTTAATGGCTTTATATATGAATTTTATATAAACTTCTTTGTTAAGTAAGATATATTGTGAATGTTGATGAATTTAATTTCAATTATTTTGATTTAAGTTCAATTCTTTGGATTTAAAATATACTTAAATCATTTTTTTCCATTTTTTTAATATTTCAATTATTTAATCATACACTATTAATACATATTTGATGATTAAAGTAAACTCTTACGAGTTTATGTCACCATCATGAGTATTAAACTCGTGAATTTGACAACCTTGTTTCAAGGTACCTACAATACAAAGCAAGTTCAAGCAAAAGAAGAAGAATGTGACTTAGATGATGAGATATTGAAGAAGAACAAGTAGCCCACGAAGCTATTGATAAAGGAGGATATCAAAGACTTGTTGAGAAGTTGATTTGTCTCTCTCATACAGAATCTAATATAGCCTTAGCAATAAGTGTGGCAAGTCAGTACATGAGTGAGCGAAAGAAAAGGCACATGGACGCAACCTACAAATTCTAAGGTATCTAATGGGTACTCCTGGTAGAGAGTTGTTTTTCCAGAAACATGAATGGATAACTGTAGAAGTGTACACTTTGATGCAAATTGGGGGGTTAACTCTTCCCGCCCGAGATCAACCTTTGGTTATTGCTACTTTGTATGGGAAAACTTTGTTACTTGGAAAAGCCACAAACAAAGGGTTGTGTCTAAGAGTAACACTGAATTTGAGTTTAAGGGCATTAGCTCAAGGGATAATGGAAGAATTATGGCTTGAAGGAATCCTATATGAGATATAAGTCAGCATGGATTTGCTGCTGAAACTCTATTGCGACAATAAGGTTGTCATAAGCGTGACCTTAAATCATATTCAACATGAATGATTGAAATATGTGGAGATAAACATAAACTTCTTCAGAGAAAATGAAGAAGAAAGGAAAATGAAGAAGAAAGGATCATATGTCTCACTTATCTATTGACAAATCTTCAAGCTGTAGACGTATTGACAAAAGGATTGCTCAAACCTACATTTGAAAGTTGCATATACAAGTTGGACATGATTAGCATCTATTATCCAACTTGAGGGGGAGTATGAGAATATTGTGTATTTATTGTAAATATTCTCTATTCATTAGTTGTTATTAGCTAATCAGTAGTTATTATATTTTATGGAAAATCACTGTCAGGTCCCAAGGACCATAAACAATTACAAAAAGGTCCTACACCTAATTCCTCTATCAAAAAAGTTCCCAGGGACTTTTGTGTGATTAGTTATTAATGTGAAATGACTGAGTTACCCCCAAAGAATATTAAAACAAAAGGCATATAGGAGAAGGAGGGTTATGCGTAGATTAACAAGTGGTTATGCCTATTGTGACAACTTCATGAGCCAATTTTGACAACACTATTTTCATACCGGAGAGTTTTTGAAACTTAGTACTTAATGTCTCAAATTTACATCGTTAGCTTATGTGTATTTTCACAACTTATTATACCTATTTTGACAACTTCATGAGCCAATTTTGACAACACTATTTTCATACCTGGAGAATTTTTGAAATTTCAGTATATATTATCTCAAATTTCACATCATTAGCTTATACTTATTTTCACAACTTCTTATGCCTATTCTGACAATATTATTAGCCTACTTTGACAATGATATTTTCATACCTAGGGAATTTTTGGAACTTTAGTAGTCATTGTCCCAAATATAGTTTCAGTAGCTTATACGTATTTTGACAACTTCTTATACTTATTTTGACAACTTCATCGGCCTACGTTGACAACTTCACGAGCCTACTTTGATAGCTCATCAACATAGGTTGACAAGTGAATATCATATCAAATCCAAATATCATATCACATCTAAATATTATGTTGTATGAGTAAGTGGCTATTTGCATCTACTCATACCATTTCATTTCAAAATATCAAATACAATTTCTTATCCATGTGTATGCTGTTAATTACACCAACTTCTCGACCCATCAAAATACAAAAAGGTGTTATAAGAAGTCACTAATACTAGGTGTATATAGACATAATGACTAAAAAGTCACTACGAAAAGCATGTACAAGTTGTTTTCAGCTGGGAGCAAAACATATAAAAAAGAAATGATTATAAAAACTCATTAACTTGTTAACATGACTCATGAAGTTGTAAAAAAAGGCTTAAGAACTTGTTAGAACACAAATCAGCTGTTGACAAACCCTTTGATTATAAAAACTCGTACACTTGTTAATATGACTTATGAAGTTGTAAAAAAAGGCTGAAGAACTTGTTAAAACATAAATCAACTGTTGACATTAAGGAATCAAAGAAACTAAATCTTCATACAATGGCACAACAAATTGGTAGAAACCCAATTCCACGGCAGAGCTACCACGTGTTCTTGAGCTTTAAAAGAGAAGACACCCGCCATGGATTCATCGATCACTTACACGCAAAGCTAAAGAAACGAGGAATCATAACTTTCATGGACAACCCAAGGACTTAAGAAAGGACAACCCATTTCTACTAAACTTCTCCGAGCAATCGAAGAATCTTTGTTCTATGTCGTTGTCCTCTCCTAGAATTATGCTTCCTCCACGTGGTGCCTCGATGAGCTCCACAAGATCGTCGAATCCAGAAGGCTCTATGACAAAGGAATCTTCCCCGTGTTCTACGGTGTAGATCTCTCCGATGTATGGCACCAGAGGGGAAAATTTGTTGAAGTTGTAAATTCTCTAAGTATGAAAATAGCGTTGTCAATATTGGCTCATGAAGTTATCAAAAGAGACATAACCACTTGTTAATCTACGCATAACCCTCCTTCTCCTATATGCCTTTTTCTTTAATATTCCTTAGGGCAACTTAGTCATTTCACATTGACAACTAATCACACAAAAGTCCCTAGGGACTTTTTTGATAGAGGAATTAGGTGTGAGAATTTTTTGTAATTGTTTATGGTCCTTGGGACCTAACAGTGATTTTCCCTATATTTTATTAACTTTTATTAGTTTTGATTATCATGCCTCATTCTTTTGTATATATATAAATAGGCAGTTGTATCTCAACATTTGAATATGAGAAAATACATATATTTTCTCAAAATTATCCACATTACCCAAGGCCAAGCACGAGCTCAAATATGCGAGGAGCCAATAAAGGCACACATGAAACTCACCCGAAAATGAACACACAGAATAGAGAGTGTCATGGAGACTATAGAGATGAGAGGAGCATACGAAGGACATCAGAGGAAGCAGAGCAAGACGTTGAAGGCGGAGGAGTAGTGAGCAGAGACGAAAGAGGGGGAGAAATCTTTTGCAATTAGGGCAAAGAGTGACACAGGTGGAGCTAGAGTACGATCCTTAAAAGGGGGATTTTAAAAAACAAAATTTAACATATGTGTCTTTAAAACGGATGTTAAAAGTTCCTTTTTTAAATTATGTTTGTTTTTTTAACGTGTAATTAAAAAATAAGTTACAACTTAGGCAAAAATTTTAAAAATGCCACCACCTAATTTTTTTAACATATGCTTTTTAAAAAAACAGACGTTATTGTTAATTCTATATTATATAGTATTGTATTCATCCTTTTTTTTTTTTCCTTCGTATTCATATTTTCTTAAGATTAAGGTATGCATTAAATCTACTGATATAGGCAACCTATGCCCCATATTTGAGATATTGCAAAATCAATTTATAAGTTCTAAAGACTCATGACATTTAGGTGAAAAAAGGACTACTCATGACATTAAAAAGTATTACTGTACAATCTCAAAAAAAAAAGTATTACTGTTCAATATCATCCTCCCATAGGTATTTGTCGCTACACAAAATAAACAATATACATTTTCCAAAATGATATATTATTTGAAAACCCAAACATCAATTTCCAATACAAGGATATGAGACCAACTGTTCACTAAATTATTGCATTTAATTATTAAAAAAGAACTCATAAACCCATGATAATGCCATATTTGTTAATGGGAAATGAGCCTCTTCTTCCTTACCATCCACTTTCTTATTCTCACAGTTAAATCAAATATAAATAGTTGAAATTTAATATCTTATAAAAATATTATTCTAATGTCAAATAGAAAAAAATGCATAAAAAAAAAATTGAATCACTAAAGTTTGATCTAAATAGTTCATATATTATCCTATGCATTTCTTTTACTTTTTATTGGACATTAAATCTCAATTGCTCCGAATTGATCTAACAATAAGAATAGGAAGTGTAGGGAAGTGGATAATAAACAAAATGAAGAGGCATATTTCCCGTAGTTTTGCATCCAAAAAAAGTTTATAGTGGCATGCACACTTTTTGGAAAAAAGTTAAGGAGTATATTTGCACTTTAACCTAATAGTAAATTTTGTGCAAGTAGATGACTTGCATTATTAGAAAAATAATAACAAATAATACATGCATAAAAAATAAGTAATTAATGGTAAAAGATTGAATTAAATAGGGTTAAGGTTCTACATCGAAAATATTTGCAAATGAGCAATGTTACTCTGCGAGCTTTTTTTATTTTTATCCCCCTCAACAGCACCCTAAATGTTTCAAAAGTAGCTATGTTGGCTCCATTTAATAGCTCAAATGTTTGACTGTTAGTTAGCCCTATTATGGTGATGTGACTTTTTAAAAATAAAATTGGAGCGGCTTTTTGACCAAAATAGAGTTTTAATTTTTTTTTTTACCAATTTACAGTAATTTTGGAACTAATTATCGGAGTAGGGCGAGTTTTGGGGTAGTCACGCGGGTGGTAGACGACGAACAAGGAGAGACGTCGGGGTGTCGACGGAACAATTGGTTCGTCGGATACTAGCGGAACTCAATATGAGTTCCGTTAGGGTCTCTGACGGAACCAATTGTCGTCAGAGACCCTGACGGAACACGTCTGACGCGTCAGGGATTTAATTAATTTTTTTTAATAAAATTGATATAAAAATTTTAAAAAATATATATTAAAATTCAGGGAGTGGATGAATTTTAAAAAATTGTATGAAAAATGAGGAATCTTTTACATTTTCAAAATTCTTATGGAAGTTTAAAATTATTATTCATATTGAAAATGTGGTGGATATTTATTTTTATAAAAAAAAATCCGTACTTTTTCTATTTCCTATTTTTAGGGGCGAGAGAGAATGGTAAGTTAAATAAAAAAATTTTGGGCTAACCAAAAATATTTAAATTTTAATTAAGAGATGGTTAGAGAGAATGTAGGGAGTTTATTTAGGGGCAATTTTATTTATGCTTAAATTTTAAAATCTATGCTCTAACTAAAAATTTACGCATTTATATTAAATTGCCCCTAACTAAACTCCTTACATTCTCTCTAACCATCTCTTAATTAAAATTTAAATATTTTTGGTTATAAAAATAAATAATTTAAGTAATACAAACTTTTTCGTTGATCATACCCAATACAAAAAAATTCTAATAGGAAATATAAAAAGTACGGATTTATTTCCTATTAGAATTTTTTTGTATTGGGTATGATCAACGAAAAAAGTTTGTATTACTTAAATTATTTATTTTTATAACCAAAAAATATTTAAATTTTAATTAAGAGATGGTTAGAGAGAATGTAGGGAGTTTAGTTAGGGGCAATTTAATATAAATGCGTAAATTTTTAGTTAGAGCATAGATTTTAAAATTTAAGCATAGATAAAATTTCCCCTAACTAAACTCCCTACATTCTCTTAATTAAAATTTAAATATTTTTGGTTAGCCAGAAATTTTTTTAGTTAACTTACCATTCTCTCTGCCCCTAAAAATAGGAAATATAAAAAGTACGGATTTTTTTTATAAAAATAAATATCCACCCCATTTTCAATATGAATAATAATTTTAAACTTCCATAAGAATTTTGAAAATGTAAAAGATTCCTCATTTTTCATACAATTTTTTAAAATTCATCCACTCCCGAATTTTAATATATATTTTTAAAATTTTATATCAATTTTATTAAAAAAAAATTAATTAAATCCGACGCGTCAGACGTGTTCGTCGGGGTCTCGACGACAATTGGTTCCATCGAGACCCTAACGGAACTCATATTGAGTTCCGCTAGGTATCCGACGGAACCAATTGTTCCGTCGACACCCCGACGTCTCTCCTTGTCTGTCGTACCACCCAGCCCGTGCGATCGCCTAAAACCGCCATACTCCGTAATTAGTTCCAAAACTATCGTAAATTGGTAATTTTTTTTTAAAAAAACTCCATTTTGGTCAAAAAGCCAATTGGAACTCATTACTCACAACACAAATCAAGAGTACACAACTAAATACAGCAAAACAAAACAAAAAAACTTAAAGCATCAACATCTAAGGTCCTTTATCATCCTCCCTCTTTTATGATAAAGGTGGAGGATGATCAATGATGCAAAAATTTCATATTATCTTGTGAGACATCTTAACTAATTAACCTATCAACAAGAATAATATCCTCCCAATAAACATTAATAAACTTAAAGTGCCAATCCCAATTAATAAGAATCCTAACCCCTTCAACAAGGTCCCTAAAAGGGTAATCAACATCACAACCCCTAGTAGCAAGATTAATGGCAGTAAATGAACTTTCCAACAAAGATGGAGACCGAGAAATGATTCAAACTAGTTCTGATATGGCAAGTAGGGATGGAAATAGGCCAGGGGCCTGCGGCCTGGCCTGTTTGAGGCCTGGCCTGTCAGGCTAAAAGGCCATGCCAAGGCCTATTTTAAGGCCTGTTTGTCTTAACTAGCCAGGCCTAGGCCTCCTAACGAGCCTTGTAGGCCTGTCAGGCGGCCTGTTAAGAGGGCAAAATTGTAATTTTGTACTCTGTAAATCCATTGGACACACTACCTCTTTTCTTCCAAAACTCCCACCCTGTCGATAGCCCCCTCCTAAAATCCTAAATCCTTTTTCCATTTTCATTCATTTCTACTTTGGCCTCTTAGGGTTTTCTTTTTTCCTTTCTCCTTGCTCTCTCTTCGATATTCGAGATCCATTTTGGCTTCCTCTCTTCTCAACTCATTGGTTCGGCGCTGAGATTTTGATTCATTTCATAATTTATCTTTATCCCCATCTTTTGTAGCTTTTTTCACTCAGGGAATTCTAGGGTTTGCTTCGCTTAGAGTCGTGTTGGCTATACGGCAGATCTTTAAAGGGGATTCCTACTGGCTTATGAGTTCTTTTTGCACTGGGTAAAGGTCGAATGCAGGTATGTTATGTTTTCTGCTTCTAGCCTCAGATCTTGGGTTAATTTTGGGGCTGTTGGCGGGATGGATGTATGTTGCGTGTAGCTATGGTAAAGCATAGAAGTGGAATTGAAATTGAAATTAGAGAACCTTTAGATAGAATTCAGGAATGCTAAGCTTAGGGCTTTAGTTTGTTGAAGTAATTGTGCATAAGAGGTTGAAGTTCTGAGGTTCTTTTGGTTGCTTCGAAAGATATTGATTTTTGAGGGTGTTTGAGCTCAGATTCCAAAACTCTGTGAGCATCTACCAAAGTTTATGCATTAATTGGTTTGACTTGGGAATAATAGAACAAGTTGTAGTTCCTTGCTGGTGCAAGCGTGGGTTGTTGTGCAGAAATGGATAACTCCAAAAATAGGCAAAGTGATAATTTGGGGGTTAACAGGCCACAGGCCTAATCAGGCTTGTATACAGGCCAGGCCTAGGCTGAAAAAATAGCCTGTAACAGGCCACAGGCCAGGCTCAGGCCTCTTTATTGCAAAACAGTCTAGCCTGTTTCCACCCCCAATGGCAAGGAACATATATTACTTTACAACTAAAACCCCATTTGATTTCCGGTGATATGACTTTCCATGTGGAACCCACCTCACTTTTTATGTAAGCCATGTGGCAGGGTGGTCTGCTACCAGCCATTTAATAAATTTTTTTAAAAAATAAAAAGCACAAAATGTCCAAATCACCCTTAGTTTATGGAAAAGAGCTTGATTGCTTTTAGAACATTAATCTTACACACACCAAAATCCAATCAAATATGACTTATTAAATTTAAATTAATATATGCAATCAAATCAAAATCACTAAAATTTCCCCATCTGAATTTCTAGCCGAGAGAAATATCCAAAATCAAATTGAGAGATGATGTTCATTTGAGAAACTATTGGTAGATGAAGAGTGAACAATGCTACTTTGAACAATTAGAAGAATCTTCCTTGCTAGACGGGTTTCCTCCTTTACCTTGGCTAGATGCTCCCTTGGGATCAATCTTTCTTCTCAAAGACTCAACAAACGGCTCATCATAAGGTACAACAATATCAAGATTCCCACATCCTCCAAAAAGATCACCAAGCGGCTTGCGGGGAGTGATTAGAAATGCTCAGGGCGAATGGTTGATGGGTATTTACAAATCCCTAGGCCTTCATACTATTATTGAAGCTGAAATCTACGCTATCATGATAGGGTTAAAAAATGGTCCCTATATGGGTTTAAAGAGAATTATTCTCTATTCTGATTCTCTTGATGTCGTCAATATTCTTATGAAAGACTGCCCTACAGATCACCCTCTCAGAGAAATCATCAGGGAAACTAGAGATTTCTTGTTCCGTAATTGGGATGTGGAATTACATCACACTCCAAGAGAAAAATCTCATGTGCTGATTATATGGCCAAAGAAGGTCATAGTGTTAATGTTGATGCGGTCGTGGCTTTGATTCCAACAATTCCCAGAGAATGCCTTGATATGATTTTGAAGGACCAATGGTCCTGTCACTTCTAATCTATTTCCTAGTTTGTTGAATTAAGGACCATAATTTTAAAACCTAGTTCCTTAACTGTCTCATCAAGTTACGGCTTGCCTATATTATCCAAAAAAAAAAAATCATGTGTTATGTGTTTTTATCATATGATTCAATATAAGAATTAGGATCAACCACATCACATCGTTCATCACAATCTAACCTACATATCACCATTCATTTTTATTAAGACACATTCGAGACTCCATTCATGGTCCAAGTCTTGCTTTTCGGCAAATAGATCGATCGCTCTAGGGTTCATCTTTCTCTCCCTAAAACTCTATCAAGAATCTCGCTAAAGGTTGATTTTGGCATGATGGCCTTCAAAATCGTGGCATTTAAGATGATTTTATTGCAACAATTGGTCTAAACTGGGTTCAATGGGGCTCTTAGTTTTCTTGCTCGAGCTTAATTCATCCCAAATGGTGAATTGCCATCGAGTTTTACATCGAATTAGAGATCATGTGAGGAAGATTCGACAATGCTTGTGTTCTCACTTCTTGGTTAGTGATTTACATTTCTTGAGTTATTTCTTACTCTGTGTTTTTGCTTTAACATTTTTGATTTGGGGTAAATTTTTGGTTTGTCACTTAATTTTCCAGTTTTCTCAAACATTTGTGATTTGGCAATAATTTTATGATGGTCTCCTTCTCTCGTGCACAAGAGGTTTCAATTTCTGTACTTTGCAATTTGTCTCCTTTTTTTTCGCATCATGAAAGAATCTACCACACCCAAGACACAAGAACTGGACTTTCAGCACCCTCTCTTCCTCTATCCTCCAAATACTCAAGCCATAATTCTTATGTCTCAAGTTTTGCTCAGTTCTCAGAATTATGCTGTTTGGAGTAAGGCAAAGGGGTTAGCCCTTCTTGGTAAAAATAAACTTGGGTTCGTTGAAAGGACTTGTCTTTGAGAAAGCCAACAATATTGTCATATGGATCAATGGGACGGTTGCAATGCGGTAGTGCTTTCCTGTCTCATAAATTATGTTGATAAGGAAATCTCCAGTGAAATAGTGCTTTCACTTCATGATCACACTATCTAGAAAGATCTCAAAGAATGCTTTCATGTTGTAGGAACAGGGCACACATCTTAACCTTGTATTGCTCAATAAATTCTCTTTCACAAGGTACTAGGAGTGTCTTTGCCTATTAAAATCGTCTGAGTTTTCTCAAGGAATTATAGGATGAGTATGCAACTTTGGTTCCCATTCCTATCTGCCAATGTATCTCCTCTAAACAATATCAAAGAAAAATTAGGAACAGAGGCTCTTTCAATTACTTATGGGCCTAAATGAGAGTTTTATCAAATTCGCAGTCAAATCCTTCTTATGGTACCCCTTCCATCCCTTAATTAGTCTTACTTAGTGATTACACAAGAAAAGACTCAAAGGAAACTCTCTTATATGTCTCATTTTTCCCCTGATGATGATTTAGTGATGTCATCCAATGCTGGGAAAGGTGGCAGTGGGCGCGGAAGAGGGAGGGTCAAAGGTAAGGGACAAAGCCAGGATGCTTATGGTTATTGTCATAAGTGAGGACATCAAAAGGACTCATGCTACTAACTCATTAGCTTTCTAATAAGTATAATTTCTGCTATATATTTCCACTATGTTATGACCTGGTTTGAAAGGAAAATCTTTGCTGAAAATGCGTTTGATGTGATTGATTATGATAGAATTCATGCATATGTGGAAATAGGGAGTAGCTGAGCTAAATTGTTGCAGTTTAGAAGTTATCATACATACAGGCAGAAAAATGACTTAAATATGATGTATTCCTAAATTGGCATGTAAATGTTATCTTGATACAGCATTGTTGTTGCTACAACATAGTAATTACTACAACATAATGATGATGTATCAATGCTATAGCATCATAAGTGACTCTGTGATAATCTGTCATACATTGATATTTTCTCGAGAGTATTTTAGGAATTAAATATGGTAATCAAGCTGGACGTTAAGATGGCGGTTGACTTGACAGTAATGGAAATATCAGACATGGAGAATCAAATAGAAGATCTACAAAATCCCGCGGAATTAAAAGAGGACCAATCAACTGAATCTTGGGAGTCGGCCCTAACAGAATAGGAAGGCTTAGCTCATTGGACATTCGACATGAAGGACCTGGTTATAAAAGGAAAGAACAACTAATCCTAAAGGTTGTCAAAGTCGTGAGAGAAAAGCAGTCAATACAATTCCAATCCGACTGAACTCACACCGAAGGAACGAGAGAGAAGACCAATCGAGAGGACAATAGATCAGACCTAACTCTTCCTTGGAGAAAGACGGATCGTAGAAGACGTAGAGACGTGGCGTGACAGGACGCCTCTTATGCTGTCAACCTTCCGACGAGCTTCCTTATTTTTCTTCTATTATTTTATTTTTGTAATTCTGTCATGGGCTGTTCTATATTACTCTGTTTTGTGCTTCCCTTATCAGTCATGAACTAAACTTCCATTGGCTGAGTGATGATGAATTTTTAAGTTTTAGAATGAACCCAGTTTGCTAAGGGTGTAATTCAAAAATTCAGTTTGTTTAACAGTGCTTTAATCCATAGCCGGTTAGTGGACGCTAAGGGCTATCTTAGTGGTCTTGGCTTACCGGACAAGAGTCAAGGTTAAACCTCTGTTAGACAGTGTTTGTTGGGTGAGCCCATGCATGGCTCGACCTAAACTATAGATGTCAGGAATGGATTTACTGCTCATAACCATAACATCTAGGTTTAATTAGACAGACTAAACTTGAAATCATCATAGGAATATGGGAGAGTAGAGCAAGGATTGTAGTTACAAAATGCGGACGCTTCTGTATAAGATAGTGGTGGGGTAACTGAATAACGATGTAAAAGGCAGTTATGTTGTTGCATTGTAGAAGCTGTGTAGCATGATTGCTATAGCAATGCGTTGTATACCAACTGAGGAATGACACGACTTAGAATGAAATATGAGCTCAGCCTACTTTGAAAATGATATCTTCTTTCGACTTCCATTCATTTAGTTATTTCTTGTCATTAGTAATAGCAAAAACAACCAAAATCAACTCTACTTTCACTTCACATGACTGTCATTAGAAACTGGAATCATCCTTGGTATCAACAGTCTCTGTTGGACGATAACTCTATTTACTCTTTATTACTTGTTCGACTAGTTCACTTGCCATGAATTTGACCAACACTTTCCTCCTGATTTTTTCAATCTCATAACAAGAAAGGAACATTGGATGAGTAACTTAATCCTGCCATCAATGATACTCAAGCCAAATCCGCTGCCAAAGACAATGATCATGTCGATGAGCAGGTCAACCAGCCACCTTTCTTCAATCAAGAACAATAAAAGAAGATTCTTGGTTTGCTAAAGAAAGATTCAGACCCAAATGAGGTTCCTATAAGTGTGCAAGCGAAAACTCCAGGTATAAATCCTAACCCAGCAACTGGATGGATATTGGATTCAGGCGGTAGTTGTTACATAGTAAATTATATAATACTTTTAGATAACTAGAAATATTATTTAGGTCTTGCCAAATGGGTTGGAGTCCCCAGTGGGGAAAGAATTAAGATAACATATGGACTCACTAAGGATATTGTGTTGACTAATGTGTTGTTTGCCAAATAATTCTACTATAACTTGGTGTCAATAGCTAAACTCATCGTAGATAGTGTATGTGTTGCCTCTTTCCTCCCTATCTTTTTGTGGACTACAAGATTGTTGGTTAATTTTTCCTATTACATGACTTTCATGCAAAGTTTCATGAGGTTGAAAATAAAAATTTTGTTTAATCGTTGCGGAAATCTGTAACTCCTTATGGTCCTCATGACTTATTAACCTCAACTCATTACGCTAATTAGTTAATAATTATTAATCCGTAACTCTTTACGATGCTCATAAGAATTCATAACAATTTACAATATTCATGAGCTTCGGGATTACTCGTTAAAACAACTAACGGGGATTAGGATAACTTAATAGCATGACTATTGAAGATGAGGATTACCTTAGATCACTTGAAGACCTCAATGTTGTTGATGTCCTCTAACGTTGATCCCACGGCTATCCTCTGATTGCTATGAGAACTCCTTCTCTTGAAACCTCCCGCTCCTTGGATGCTTGCTAGGCGAAGACAAGGTTGAGGTTTGGTTTCCTTGGGTTTTTCTCTTTTCAAGAAGATGGTGGTTTCTTAGGATTAGGTTAAAGATAGGAGGAGTAAGATCATCGGAACACACTTCCAAAAAAACTGGTTTTTGTGGCGAAACAATTCCCTTGCAAAAAAGCTATTTTCCGTCGCAAAACTAGTTTGCGACGGAATTTGTGGTGGAATATGGTCCGTCGCTAAAATGGGCATCGCAAATAACTTTTGCGACAAAAAAAATGCTTTTTTCCCTTGCAAATTCCGGATTTTGCGAGGGAAGAATTTTCCTTGCAAATCTGGATTTTGCGAGGAAGAATTGTTTCCTCGCCAAATTCTAGGTTTTGTGAGGGAAGTATTTTCCCTCGCAAATGATGAAATTTGCGAGAGAAAAGTTTTTCACTCGCAAATTCCAATTTATTTTTAAAAAAATATAAAAAATCAAAAATAATAAAATAATTACATAAAAAATATTACAAATTAGAAAATAAAAAGACTTGTATATCATAAAAATAAATTGTAACAATCATAAGAGTTTACATAGTAAAAGCAAAATATTACAAATTATAATGTTGTGACCAAAATGAGGTAAGCAACCAAGGAGCAAGAAAAAAAAAAAAACTTTAATTGACCTCAGCGATCCAATTATTTTCGCTCCATGAAATTCCTTGGGAACTCCTTCGTGTGTGATCATGACCATGACCTGCAACAATCACAAATGAAGTCAATATTTTAATGTCAAAACGTGCTTGCAGAGATTGTACATTAATTTCATATGCTTCATGCTGGGCGCTTTTAACTAGCTCTCTTGCAACTTCAGCTTCAGCAAGAGAATCCTAATAAAATAATGAACTTCACATCAATAAAGTTTAGTTTCAATATTGGAGCACTAACAGTTCAAAATCTTCAAAAAATAAATCACAAGTTGGTAGTTTGAATAATTAATCAAACAGGGAAATTAAATGAGTAAAGCCATTTTCCCAAACGAAATGCTAATGCTGGATCTATCTATCCTAACTTTGCTCAGAATAATCAGCATATTAAATAAAAGCAGCAAATGTAAATAAAATACACCTGCACATGCACATATAGAAGAAATAAAGGGAAGAGGGGAAAAACAAATACCTCATCTCCCATTTCACGTAGGTATTTGATAAAATTCTGAAACTGATTCTTGTATCCTGAGACATACCTGCAAATTGGATAAAGCTCTGAATAAATATTGTAGTTCAAAAGAAGACACAAGTTTAAGTTCTTTCCCCAAACTTAATAATCTCTTATCACACAAAAGATTGTCAATGAATAATGGCAAGTGTAATGCAAACACTGTAGTGCAAGCAGGAACTAAAACTAAGAAGATTAATTGTTCATCAACATTTACTAGAAAAAATTCATTCCTGTTCACGTAATGATAAGCTGGTTCAAGCCTAGAATTCACACCATATTCACAGTTGAGAAGCAAATTATTACACTGATAAAGCAAAGTCAGCTCAATTACAAAATAAAACAAGAACTTAACTACAGTGAAAGTAATTAAAGAGAACTATGAAACTTCAAAACAATATATATGCTTAGGCTGAGTAGAATATCAACACTGGTAAGCAACATATATATCAAAGAAGGCCCTACTGATATTTATAAGCCTAAAACAAAAATATTAATAACGTTTGGTGTCTAAGCAAGCAGCAAGAAAAGCCTATCACTTATGATGTTAGAAGTCAGGCTCTCACAGTCAACTCATCAAATACCATGAAGTCAATACTGAATAAGAGCAACAACTGAAATTCAATTCGGCACTATCTCAAAGAAAGGAAGCAAAACGTAAAGAGATTTCATGAATCCCACAACCAGCTACAATGGACACTGAAAATTATTAGCAATGCAAAAACGAAGAAGGAAGAAGCTAATTAGTCACAAAACTCACACAAAAGATTTTGTTGAATTGAGGGGCCCAATCACCTCTTATCTTCTCCATAATTTTGTACTTCTAACACCTTCAAACATTGTTGTTGTTTGAAAACAATTTATTCTTGGAAGCATGTAAGTTATCAATTAATATATGGATAGAAACTCCTAGAAAATAATTGGAGACAACCTTGGAGCAGCAGGTGAGGATGAACTAATATTATAATAAATGATATTGTAGAATGAAGGAAAATTGTAGGATGAAGTACCGGAGATGCAAAACCGTGGAGCAAGGAGGAGGGGAGGACCGGTAGTGCGCTGAAAGGAGGAGGAAAGGGCCGGTGGTTCGTGACGGAGTAGGGACAGATCCGAAGGAAGAGCGGCGGGATGAAGGAGGTCGACGACGGTTGTTCACGAACGGACTCGCGGTGGCCGAGGGAGAAGAAGCGGCGGATCCGAGGCCGATCGAGGGAGAGAGACGCAGACTTGAAGCAAATGGCGGACATGACGCGAAATGGGGAAGGAATAGTTTAGGGTTTTTGCGTCGGAAAAAAGTTTCCCTCGCAAACTTAAGTAAATTTGCGAGGAACTAAGGTGCCCTCTCAAAATACCCCGTTTTGCGAGGGAACCATGCGTCCTCGCAAAAAGGAGAGTTCGGCCGCCATTTTGTGAGGGAACTAAGTTTCCCTCGCAAAATACCCCCTTTTTGCGAGGGAACCATGGTTCCCTCGCAAAAAGGAGGGTTCTTGGCGGCCAAATGGCCGCCATTTTGTGAGGGAACTAAGTTTCCCTTGCAAAAATCACCTTTTTGCGAGGGAAACTTAGTTCCCTCGCAAAATATCCCCTTTTGCGAGGGAACCACGGTTCCCTCGCAAAAAGGAGGGTTCTTGACGGCAAATGGCCGCTATTTTACGAGGGAACTAAGTTTCCCTCACAAAAATGACCTTTTTGCGAGAGAACCATGGTTCCCTTGTAAATTAACCAATATTTGCGACGGAAATGACGTCCCTCACAAATTCTGTCGCAAATATTGATTTTCTAGTCTTGCCCTAATGGATGGCGCTCTTTTCTCTCTAAACCTTGGTGAAAACCGAAATTTAGAGAATACAAAAGCCATTAATTTAAATGCTTACAAGAAAGGCCCAATCCAACTTGAATTGGAAAATCCAAATCACAATGAATTACATTCATATATTGATTGATTGGTTAAATTTAAGATGATGAATCACATTCATATCTTGATTGATTGATTGAATCAATCATTTAAGATAATGGATCACCTTTATTTCTTGATTGATTGATTGAGTCAACCATTTAAGATGATGGATCAAATTTATATCTTAATTGATTAATTGAATAATAATTTAAGATGATGTATCACATTCATCTCTTAAACAAAAATTCAAAATCATTTTTAATTCAATCCTCATTTATTATTTCTCCTATCTTCATCTAATCATTATTGAATCTTTATATATATATATATATATATGATAATTCAGAATTATCTTTTATAACCTAACCTTTTGAATTTAAATTAAAATTAAAATTTCAAACTTAAATTCAAAATTCAAATTCAAAATTCAACTTGGCCTAAGATCCCGTTGGGTCTTCCAACACATTTGGGCCCTTTTGTGAAGAAACTGATTTCCCACTAGGGACACCATATATGACACCATTTTCTCCTTATTGGGCTTGGAGTCCCACTCCAACCCAAATACACATTTACTCTTAATAAAGCCCAATAAAGGCGAGACATAAATAAAGATATAAATATGATAAAGATAAAATAAAGGCGAGTCCTCATGATCATGTTCTCTATCATTGATCCTCAAGAATAACACATATTCTATTCCTAGGGCTTTTATCTTCAAACACATATTTACCTTAAAATAAAGGCGAGACATAAATATGATAAAGATAAAATATTCTCATTTATTAATAACGAAATACTTCAACGTAGAAATGGTGCTGATTTGTCCTTACAGATTGTCTCTAGAACACCTAAATACTAACAAGGACATCATGTCCAATGGGACAATCAAAGGGATTGGTAGCCTTTCTAGAGGGCTATATTTTCTTAAGAGAACTCGTGATTTTGATTTGTTGTAACTTGAGAATAAGCGTGAACATGTAAACAATGCGAACGACTTTTTTCTGCATTCTAGGCTAGGACATGCAACTATAGACATATTGAGATACTTGAATGATGTAAAAGATTATAGTTCTACTAAAAATAATGAGAAATGTGAAATATGCATCCAAAGCAAGAATTCTTGCTTGCCATTTCCTTCTAGCCATTCAGAATCCAAATGTTGTTTCAATTTTTGCATGCAGATGTGTGGAGACCATATAGGACACCCAGACACCAAGGTTACCGATATTACCTCACTCTAGTTGATAACTTCTCTAAAGCAACTTGGGTTTTCCTTTTGCATTTTAAATTTAAGGTCTCTAAGTTCTTAAAGATCTTTATTCATTATGCAATGAATCAATTTTTTGCTAAAATTAATATGGTAAGGACTAATAATGGTACTAAGTTTGGTAATCAAGAATTAAGGGATTTTTTATGATCTAGGGATTGTTCACCATAGATCCTGTCCTTTCACTTTGTTGGATATGATTAGTTTTGATGATGTCTTATATAGATGCCATTGTTAAAAGCAAAAAGCTTGTATAATATATTGGATTTAAAAATTAAGGGGGTGAATTGGGGATTTAAAAATATTTTCGAATACCCCTTGTTCTGTGTGAGAACACTGATGTCTAGCCTGATGGGCTAGAGAGTTGATATTGGATCAAAGGGTTCAATCTGGGTATCTATGAGGTAGATAACCAGGAGAACGTAGGATCACTGTACACAGACGAGGCTTTCGCCAATGGGGGTGATGTGTGTGCACAGTGATGACTATATGTAAATAGTTCAGAGTCAGAATGTGCGTGTACCTTAGAGTTTTTCTTCCTTATTTATAGAGTATACCTTAGGTAGAGATCTATAGGCCCTGTGTGTCTCGTGGCCCAGTATCATAACTGTCTGATCTAGACTAAGATCTTCCTCAGTTATAGGTGGGTTAGGATCCTCAATCATTGTAGGCAGATCCTGATGTGCAAAGTACTCCTTGTTGGGCCATCCCGCTACTGGGCCTGATATATGTCCGTAACAGTTGCCCCTCAGCCCGGTAGTTCAGGTCTCTGAACTGTTGGGATGTATCAACTATGTTCCCTGGAGTTAGTATGTCCGCGACTTGCCTTGGATTGCCTTTTTTGGCTCGCTTATCATTATTGCCTAAGGTCGTCCACGTCAATCCCAACTGTGAGTGTTTACTCCAAGATCCGAGGTAATGTCAGAAAGTTTGCGAGTTGAGTCTGCTCAATTTTGAGGTAGCTTCTGCCCACTTTTGTGAGAGCGTCATCATGCCGACTGACATCTAGCGACTCTCGATTGCCTAAAAGCTTCAACCGCCACTCCTAGCCACTTGCGGTAACTGCGTGCATTTAATGCACCCATCACTTCTCATACGTCACCCTCGCTTTTTGGGTGAATGGTCTATTTTGCCCTTGACCTTTCGGATTCATAACGTTTATATTCGTATTTTCCCCCATTCTTCACACTTTTCACACTCGCCATTCCACCTTTCTTGCCAAAACCCTCTCGTTTTCTTGAGACAACTGCTTCTTTATGATCCCCAGTTTTTGCCACTTCAGACTTCTCCGACCTTCGTCTTAGTCAGGTATTCCTACTACTTCTTTAAATTCACTTGGTTTTTATTCTAGAGTTTGCTGTTTTTGTGGTATTTGATTTATGCTTTTTCATCTGTACTCGAAAAGAAACTGGTTTTTGGGTTTTCTGGGTAGTTATCGATAGAAGCTTCTAGGTAACCTTTTTCATGCACGAGTGTGTACCCTTGCTTTTGAGTCTTACCACCTTCATTACACATTAAAGAAAACTACTTGTGTGTTCATATTTGCCCATTCGAACAACAGGGGGCGTTGAGTTCTGGTAGTCATGGATAAGATTAACCCTTTGCCCTCCTTGAATCAAAATGTCATAACTCCAGAAGAGGATGAGTCCTTTCGTAGAGCTCGTCCTAGAACCCGATTTTGGTTATGGGGTACTCCCTTTACTGAGGAGCAAAAACAAGCTGCCTTGTTGCGCGGGGGACCAGGTATAAGGAATGCAAGGGGATCTCGGCGTACTGTGGATAGGGTCCGGAGTGAGGGTTCGTCTCAAGTTGTCTTATCAGCCGGGGTTTGTGGTCAAACTAATGTTATCCCTGCCTCACCCATTACCATGTATGAGGGTACCTCTAGTTTGGTGCCAAGTTCCCTTCCAGAGGGGTATGCCGGACCATGTTGGGAATGCATTGACTCGAGTTCCCAGTATATCGCAACTGGTCAAGATGCCTTAGCCGATAACATCTTAGGCTCATGTCGTCACAACTTAGCCTTTGCCTCAGTTCCAACCTCTTCGAGCTGGAGTCGTTCCAGCCTCGGGATTTCTTCCTCTTCACCGCATAGTTTTTTTGAACCAGGTATGTAGGCCATTTTCTAATTTTTACTTTTCTGATATAGGTATAAATGGAATCGTCGTCTTCAACCTATAGCGCACGATATGATGTCGGGGAGTCCGGTTTTTCTAGTCTACCAAAGGTTTTGATTGATAAATACCCCTGGGTAACCCTTAAAGTATTGAGGACTCATTCACTAATGACTGCGGCCGATATTAGCAAGTTGGGTTTAAAGGAGTTAGACGGCTGTAGCACGTGCCCACCTGAAGATAATGAGCCGATTTGCTCTACCTGGGAGGAAGGATATACCAATTTTTTCTTTTTCTATAGGGACTATGTGTCCCGACTTGGTTTTCGCTTTTCGTTTACCGAGTTCCAAATCACCATTCTAAACTATCTCCATCTAGCCCCTTCTCAACTTCACCCTAATGGGTGGGCCTATCTAATAGCTTTCGAGCGTCTGTACGGTTCCTTTGCGGAACCCATACCTTGCACCGTTACCCTTTTCTTTTATTTCTTTTGTCCTTTTACTGTTCACTCTGATAAAGAGCTAGCTAAGAGGAAAGGGTGGACTTCCATCCGTGGTACCCCCGATAGGAGACTTTTTACCGCTTTCTCCGAGTCCTTCAAGCACTTCAAAATTAGCTTCTTCAAGGTTATGGCCAAGCCTGGGCAACAACCTTGGTTTCTTCAAGCGGCCGAGTCCAAAATCTTGTAATGGAAGTTCCCCTTGTATTGGACTCCTTACCATCAAGAATTGACCTCCACTTCCTACCATATTGAGTTTGACGACCTCCCAGCCGAAGCGGTTGACTCCGTGGACCAGTTGATGTCTTATGTTAATGAGCATGACTGTAAAAGCGCGGCCACGTTCATCTCTCAGACTCGCGTCGAGCTGGGGTTGGTGGCGAGTATGATTTCTTTTATTATCTCCTATGTAGTTGTCATTGATGAAGACCGTTTTGTCATTAGCCTTGGGGTCCACAATCAACAATTAACCAAGGATTGCGTATAGGCAAACCTAGGATCGTTCTCTCTTCTCGAGGAGCCTTTTATTGAATCCTAAGTAATCTAGATGTCTTGCAAATGAAATGAAAACAAGGGGGATTGGGTTTTGTTGGAATTAGAATAGGAATTAAAGACAGAATGAAAAAGCGAGATTAATCAAATTAAAAACGATCAACTCAGAATTGGGATTCCAAGACCTTCCATCATTGGACAAAAAAATAGAATAACTGAACTCATGACTGATTCTAGACAAACCGAAATCTCTGCATTTGTCTAGAAGCTCCCTCGACTAGACAATCGCCTAGCATATGATCGAACACGTGGCGAGTTATTGTGCAATCGTACAACGTTCTCGTAACTGGTCCGACCTAAGTCCTTGGGATTTCAATGCGGGTATTAAATCTAACACCCAATCCATAATTATAATCGGATCCGATTAAAAATCAATAGAAACAAGTTAGTTACCGATTAAAGCACAAGTCCTCCGGATGACACCATGGAATCCTCAACTCATGGGTCGATCACATAAACTTAGCCAAGCATGGCTGTGTAAAATGAAAATGTAGAAATAAAGATGTTCATCATGACCACGAAGAACATGAACAAGTTCATCATGAACATGAAGAACACAAAGAACAATTAAAGAAAAATGAAAGCTTCTATTCCAATATAAAAGTAAATATAAAAAAACATAATGAACGAATAAAGGAAAAAGATGAAGAACATAAAAATCAAAATAAAATAATTAAAAGGAAAGATTAAAACTAAGCCATACCAAGTAGGAGGCAAGAAATTAAAGACAAGAATTAAAGACAATACATGAAACTAATAAAGCAAAACTAAGACATCCCAAGTAGGAGGCAAGAAAGAAAAGAAGGAACTTAGAATGAGAGAGATCTTGGTCTCTTCAAGGTGTGTCTTGCTCTTGAAAACATCCATGTATTTATAGGAAAATTGGAAGAACTATTGAGCCACAATTCTTGACTTTTGTGCTCCAAAAACGCATCAACTCTCCAGCCTGTGTTAAACCATGAAATCGGTGGAGTTGAACCAAGCTGTCTTCATACGAAATTTAGCCCTGGCTGTCGGCTGTCCAGTCGTTTAAACAGCACCGAATTTGGAGTTCGGTAGCACCAGTTATGGAGCAAACACCGAACATTGTTCCAGAGTCCAGTGCCAACGCCTTGTCTCGGATTCAAAGCCCATTTTGGATCTCTAAACATATGATTTAGCTTTTGGGCTCTTCATAAGAGTTGTAGGTATATCTTTCAGCTTTCCTAGAATATAAAGGGTAGATTTATTTGAGGTCTAGAACTCAAGATATTATTAAAATACGAAACAGTGTTCTTTACTCAATTGTAAAAGAGATGAGATTTAAACCCAATTTTGATCCAAACTACAAATATGACCAAGATTAATGCAAATGAAGTCTAAAAACTCATTATGAAGATGAAATCACATATTTAACTAATTGTTCCATTAAAGCATGACAATGACAGAGTTTTTAGCTCCTTTTTGCATCAAAAATAATATGAATTTAAAGATTATCAAACTCCCCCACACTTATCTTTTTTGCACTCTGGGCAAAAATAAAGATAAAAGAAAGATTATCTTTTCCAACAATTGCTGAAATTTCAAAACTTAACAAGGATCACAAAAGCTTCAAAAGATCAACCAATCAAGGCAATCTCTTCATCTCAAATTACTAATCATGGCAATATCATTCAATGATGCTAATCACACAAGATAGTCTCTCGAGGGATGCCCTCAATCAATCTCTCAAGTGTATATGGTTAATAAGTGTATCGCTCAAATTCTACTCAAGGAAATTGTTCTACCATAAGCTTGCTCAAGTTCTACTTCTCAACTACTTGTAACACATGCTTGCAAAAATCAAGAGGACTTATTATTAAGGTTATAATGGGGCTAGGATAAGGGTAGGTAATAGTATGGAAATGAAATGTTAAATACCCAAGAACTTTAAAAGAGTAACAATATAAAACCACTCAAATAACATTTTTTTTTTTTTTTTTTTTTTTTTTTTTGTTTAAACAATAAATGCCTCTTCTTCTTTTTTTTTTTCTTCTTTTTCTTTTTTTTTTCTTTTACAATAAATGCCAAAGCGATTAATGACATATAATCAAATACTTCTCCCACACTTAAAATGTTACACTCTGGGCAACCCCCATACTTAACCACAAAACCAATGCACAATTAATTTCCAAGGTGCGGAATAAAATGGTGTGACATTTAGGCTAGTAATGTGGCTTGAAAGGAATGAGTCAAAAAGGCACAAAGGGCTAACAAAGGAGATATAATGCAAGGGAAAGGCTATTTGGTCGAGTGAGGAAATATAAGAAAGAAAACAAGCCTCCATCATATTTATGCATGCAAATGAAAAATGTAGTTTTGAAAAGAATGAGAGCAAGTTCTAGAGAATATAAATCATGATCAGATGCACACAAGAAAGAAAGAATGGTAAAAGATGAGTTCCATTCATGTTGGCCCAAAATCTCACAAAGGAAAATACCAAATCATGCAATTAGCATCACAGAATTAACAACCAAGATATTATAATCCAAGAGTCCAAAATTTCAATCTAAATATAATGATCCATCAAAACCAAAATGTCCAAGTTCATAATATGGAGCAATCATAGAAGGAGAAAATGTTTTTTTTTTTTTTTTTTTTTTTGCATTTTCTCATTTAAAAATAAAACAATAATCAAAAGGATTCAAAATATATTTTTTCCTCCTTTTTATTCTACTTACTAAACTACATTATTTTTACTTTTGCTACTGGAATATGTCCCTCCCCCACACTTATCTTCCTCGTACAACAATTAAGCCCAAGTAATCATATGAATTAGGAAGAAAATAAGTAAGGAAAGAGACAACCTTTGTTAGAGTATCTTGAGTTGCTTAAAGGAGAAATTCTCATCATCAATGAGAATCTTGCATTTGTCTTTGAAAACACTTTCCCCCTCAATGATTTTCCTTGGTGGAGGTGGTTTAGGATCAATTGGAAGAGGTCCAAAAATGTGTGGTGGATGTTGGTTCCATCGATGACCTTTCCAAGAATGTGCACATAGACGAAGACAAGGAAATAGCAGTATCCCATCCAAAAATAGAGACATGGAGAGATTTCAAGTGAATTAAAGATATTTTAGGAATCAAACTCTCCAAGTAACTATCACATCCAAGGAAGTCAATATTACTCCCATCAGTAGGAGTCAAGGAACTAGTTATACTGTGAACATTCTCTTGTGCTTGCAAAATGGAAGGTATGGAATCCAACTTATAAATGAAGTATACCACATCATCTTTGCAATCACAAGAGATTGAAGGAAAAGAGTGGAAGAATGAAGAGAATTTTTAAAATTGTCACCACCCGAGAGCTCCAAAATTTCAAAGCAATTATTTTCTTTTTTTAAATCGGGTGGCAAATCACAAGAAAGTACTTGTTGGAAAGATTCATCAATATGCAAGATTTTATCAATAAGAACTTCAGAATCTTTGTCACCAACAAGACTACAATGAGGTAATCCAATGGGAGTTTTATGCATTTGACATTCTAGGCTATGATTGTTCTCACTCACATCAACAACAGAATCCTGATCAATGCAGAATCACTAGTTAATTTAATATCACCGTATAATGCATCATTAATTTCAGTGCAAATAGGACACAATTCATCATCAGAACAGGCACAAGTAATAGAGTCACTCATAGATGCAAGATCGGGATAATCGGCAAGAACATCATCAACAACATTGGTATTCATGTTTGATTCAATCTTTTCAAAATTGACATGCTTACTATCATCAATAGTACAAGGCTGTGCATTATGATCAATGGTAGAATCAACCACTTCACTAAATACTTTCTTTGGAAGCTCATCAAGTAAATGACATTTTTCATGATAACAATCTACACATATTTGATATTATTCACAAGAGCATGAAAATATGTCATTCAATTTATTACAATCATCCATAGTACTATAAAGAGAAGCATTTTCAGTATTTAAAGAATCACATGAAGAAATAGGAACACACTCATCAACAAGTACAAGTGAATCACTACTACTAAATCCAATTGGTTGGGCAATTGCATTTTCAAAAAATTGAGGGGATTCA
This sequence comes from Acacia melanoxylon, assembly GCA_019022615.1. Lineage (NCBI taxonomy): Eukaryota > Viridiplantae > Streptophyta > Magnoliopsida > Fabales > Fabaceae > Acacia > Acacia melanoxylon. The sequence goes on from JAFJYJ010000136.1 coordinate 188,431, forward strand.
ATAATGATTTCCTCATCCACCTCTTTATCACTCAATTCATTAATTGCTTCGTTAGCCAAAGTAGTAGGAGAGTCTACTTCTATAAGGATAGGATCATTACCAAATGGGGAGAAGACTCTTCAATATGCTTTTTACTTGCTTCACTTCTTGTGCATGTGTGACCATGAGAGAAGGATTTTCTTGAAATTTCATTTTCAACATTTGTGTTTGCTGCTCAATTTCTTTTCCTAATCTCTCATACCTTTCCGCTTGGTGTTCCATTCTTCTAAAAATAGAGTCCATTTGTTGATGAAAGTCGTCCTTATGTGACCACTCCTCATTTATAGCCCAAGTCATTTGACTTTGAAAATCTCCAATGACTTCACAAAATGAAGGATCTTGGTTGGGCACACATGGTTGATAATGAGGTTCATAAGGTGGCTCAAATGGGTATAAGGATTCATGAGATGGAGGGCATGGTATGGAAGTGGGATGGAATGAAGGATGGTATGGTAAGTGAGAGTGTTGATGATATTGTTGGAATTGAGGATGTTGGTAAGGCTCATGATATTGGTGGTGGAATAAGCCATCACATTCTTGATTGCCTACAAAAGAGTGAGAATTGAAAGGTAGTTCATGATTATCATAAAACCAAGCCATGACAGTTTAATGCAATTAATTCCCAGTGAATTACAAGATAACAATCTAACTATAAAAATTAAAAAAAAGAATAAAATTAAATAAAAATGCAAGTGTAAAAGAAAAGAAGGAGGTTTTTTTTTTTAAAAAAAATGATTAAAGATGCAAGTATGCTATGAATTAACTTGGAGACATGGTGAAATAAAACAAATAAACTCAAGATCATATTGAATTTGATAAAAACACACCACACAGAAGCTACCAAGTCAAGACAATGCAATAATGCAATGAATGCTATACAAGCTACTTAAATGCAAAAACCACGAAATATATGCAATGAAAAAAAATGAAAAATTAACAAGCATCACACGAGAAACCCCTTGTCAAAAGTCAATTTGACAATTAGATTACCTAGGGAGCCAATTACTTAGCTCCCGGCAGCGCGCCATTTGATGAAGACCGTTTTGTCATTAGCCTTGGGGTCCATAATCAACAATTAACCAAGGATTGCGTATAGGCAAACCTAGGATCGTTCTCTCTTCTCGAGGAGCCTTTTATTGAATCCTAAGTAATCTAGATGTCATGCAAATGAAATGAAAACAAGGGGGATTGGGTTTTGTTGGAATTAGAACAGGAATTAAAGACAGAATGAAAAAGCGAGATTAATCAAATTAAAAAAGATCAACTCAGAATTGGGATTCCAAGACCTTCCATCATTGGACAAAAAAATAGAATAACTGAACTCATGACTGATTCTAGACAAACCCGAAATCTACTGCGTTTTGTCTAGAAGCTCCCTCGACTAGACAATCGCCTAGCATATGATCGAACACGTGGCGAGTTCGATGTGCAATCGTACAACGTTCTCTGTAACCTGGTCCGACCTAAGTCCTTGGGATTTCAATCTGGGTATTAAATCTAACACCCAATCCATAATTATAATCGGATCCGATTAAAAATCAATAGAAACAAGTCGATTCCGATTAAAGCACAAGTCTTCCGGATGACACCATGGAATCCTCAACTCATGAGTCGATCACGAAACTTAGCCAAGCATGGCTGTGTAAAATGAAATTGTAGAAATAAAGATGTTCATCATGACCACGAAGAACATGAACAAGTTCATCATGAACATGAAGAACACAAAGAACAATTAAAGAAAAATGAAAGCTTCTATTCCAATATAAAAGTAAATATAAAAAAACATAATGAACGAATAAAGGAAAAAGATGAAGAACATAAAAATCAAAATAAAATAAATAAAAGGAAATATTAAAACTAAGCCATACCAAGTAGGAGGCAAGAAATTAAAGACAAGAATTAAAGACAATACATGAAACTAATAAAGCAAAACTAAGACATCCCAAGTAGGAGGCAAGAAAGAAAAGAAGGAACTTAGAATGAGAGAGATCTTGGTCTCTTCAAGGTGTGTCTTGCTCTTGAAAACATCCATGTATTTATAGGAAAATTGGAAGAACTATTGAGCCACAATTCTTGACTTTTGTGCTCCAAAAACGCGTCAACTTTCCAGCCTGTGTTACACCATGATATCGGTGGCGTTGGACCAAGCTGTCTTCATACGAAATTTAGCCCTGGCTGTCAGCTGTCCTTTCGTTCAAACGGCACCGAATTTGGAGTTCTGTAGCACCAGTTATGGAGCAAACACCGAACATTGTTCCAGAGTCCAGTGCCAACGCCTTGTCTCGGATGCAAAGCCCATTTTGGATCTCTAAACATATGATTTAGCTTTTGGGCTCTTCATAAGAGTTGTAGGTATATCTTTCCGCTTTCCTAGAATATAAAGTGCAGATTTAGTTGAGGTCTAGAACTCAAGATATTATTAAAATACGAAACAGTGTTCTTTACTCAATTGTAAAAGAGATGAGATTTAAACCCAATTTTGATCCAAACTACAAATATGACCAAGATTAATGCAAATGAAGTCTAAAAACTCATTATGAAGATGAAATCACATATTTAACTAATTGTTCCATTAAAGCATGACAATGACGAGTTTTTAGCTCCTTTTTGCATCAAAAATAATATGAATTTAAAGATTATCGATCATTCATACTTAGCCTAAAGTTTGTATCAAGCATAGTTTCTAACCTTTGCTTATTTGATTTGCATCTCAAAGCATGGAATTACCTCGCTACCTCACCATTGTGAACTCGGATATAGGGGGTCCGAGTAAGGATAAAGGAAAGAAACGTTCTGCCCTCGAATCCGGAAAGAAGAGGGTCAGGGCGGGATCCCAGGCGGCTAAACAAGGAAGACGAAGGCCTCGTCCCAACAAGGAACCTCCTCCTCTCCTTCCGTTGGTCAAATTCCTCTTCCCGCCAGCTTGGGTCAGAAAAACAAGGAGGTTTCCTCTTCGGATGTTCTAGCTCCTCCTTCCACCACTCTAGCTCCTCCTCCTCCTCCTGCTTTCAAACTCCCCCGTGGACTTGCCTGGGACAAAGGGGTAACGGAAGAGCTTAACGTCGCCTGTCTTCCCCCCGTTGCTATTTAGATGCTATCCCCTTCTCTGATGCCGAGGAACATGCAACTCACGATGTCGAACATAATGCACTGAGGGCCATCGGATTGGCCCAGGTCGTGCTCCATTTGAAGCATAGGTATGTCAGTTCCATGGCTGAGATACGGCGTGTGAGGCTAGAGAGGGATGAAGCCGTGGAGGGGCGGAAGAAAGCTGAGGAAGAGCGCAATGTTGCCAAGGCTGCCGCTAGGAAAGTGACCAAAGAGCTTTTGATGACGAAGGATGCTCTGGAGAAGATGAAGTCGAGGCCGTATCGGCGTCTGGGCGGCTCTCGCTCCAAGGGCATCCAAGCTGTGAAAGCTCTACAGACTCAACGCAACGAGTTGGCCTTGGAGCTAGGTACAATGAAGGCCATCCTTGTCGATGAGAAGAAAGCCCATTCTGATTGCGTGGAAGCGTTGAAGGAGGTTGCTTTGGATTACTTTGTCATGGCTCTTGCGAAAATCCACCATTTGAACCTCGAGGTGAGCCTAAACACCTCGAGATATCATTATCGAGCTTACATCAAGGACGGGTAATTGGTCCCGCCCCCTTCATCTCTTGGAGACGACTCAGTATCCCTCTTGGGTGAAGACCGGGTTAGTGATAGGGAAGAAGAGGCTTCTACTGTTGTCCACCCCGAAGGAGTGGAGGTTCCACCTGATGTAGCGGCCCTTCTTAGCTGAGTGTCCAAGGCAGAGGTTTTGGGCTTGATTTTAGCGCCAGTTTGTTATCCCGGTTTTGTTTTTTTTCTCTGTACATAGTCGAATGAATTACAGTGGAAATTTATTGTCCTTTCCATCTCCACATGTATTAAGCTTTTTGTTTATGATAAGTTAACTGCATGAATTTGAATTTATGCGAGCCAATATTTTTGTTGTATGCTCGGGCCAAGGTCAAAGAGCGCGTTATGCAGAATCTGCTAAGATATTCTTCCGGCATTAAAATCCGGGTATATGAGTGAAGATTTTCGATTAAACCTCCATACTGCGTTCCGGTTCCGTTGTCTGGGATTTAATCCAGGATAAGGGCAAATTGTCACATGTTCAGCCTATGTGTGGAAACACAATAACTCAAACATTTTTGACCTGATCAGGGTTTGGATGACAATTCACCTTCTTACCTAGGAGCGAGTTTTGATGCATCAAAATTACGAATGCGTGTAATAGCAGCTTCGCGTAATTGAGAAACTGGGCTCGAAGGCCCTGGTGCTCGTCTTCAAATCGCGCGTATCTATAACTAGGTTCAATGACCCAGGTCTATTATTCATTTCTTTGTTTGCAATCGGCACGATTTGGAGAGTCTAAACTTGAATCTCAAGCGAAGTTCTTTATTAATTTGAAAGATAACTTGCTCCAATGAGCTAACAACTTCGAAAAAGGAAATTGCATAAATAGAAATAGCAAATTGAAATCAAAATGACGAAATCAAAATGAACTAACATGGACATAGTCTGTCCTCAAGCTTCGTGGACATGGAGGTTGGGTCTAGCTATAATAGACTCTTAGCTTATCTACGTTCTGTTAGTTCTCTATGTGTTTTGATGATAAGCGACAATTGTAAACTTAAGATGAAGTTTGTATTTGGTAAGTTGAAAAACTTATTGTCAAAGGAAAACTCGAGTTTTGATTGGTAAACTCGAGTTTGGCCTTGACGAAGAGTAGCTCAATTTTTATGAACTAAGGAAAACTCCGGTTGCGTAGGCAAACTCGAGTTTGTGAGATACGAAGAGCACTTCAAGTTTTTCACATTAAGGCAAACTCGAGTTTAGGTTTACAAACTCGAGTTTGCAACATACGAGACTATTCAATATTTTCTAAAGTAAACAAAACTCCGGTTTGCGAGAGTAAACTCGAGTTTTGGTCATACAGAGAGTCTCCAATATTTTGAACTAAGCAAACTCCAGTTTTGATATGGAAACTCCAGTTTGCACTTGGCCAAGAGTTTTCTAAGTTTTCCAAAATATTGAGATAACTCGAGTTTTGTTTGTAAACTCGAGTTTGTATTTGACAGACAACTTTCATGTTGTACCCACTTTGAGAAAACTCAGTTAGTTTAGAAAACTCCAGTTTTCACTTGGCAAATTTTTTTCAAAGGTTTTCAAATTTTAAAGAAAACTCGAGTTTAGTTTCGTTAACTCGAGTTTGTATCAAAAGCCGAGAGCTTTGCTATCTTTCGGTGATTTTGAAAACTCCGTTAAGATTGCAAACTCCGAGTTTTGAGCTTTTGGACTTAAACTTATTTTTCATCTCAAGAGTCTAAAACTCAAGTTAGTCATTTAATGACTCGAGTTTGGCTATTATTCAAAGATATGTTCTAAAGCTCAAATCGCGACACTCTTCTTTGGAAGAAGGAAACTCGAGTTAGGATTTGGAAACTCAAGTTTGGCTTACGAGCGAGTTACAAACTCGAGTTTGGATAAACAAACTCAAGTTTGTGTCGCGAGTTTGAAATTCAAATTAGGCAATTTGTAAAATCTTCATGTTTAATCTTAATACTTCTTATCATCACTCATTACTATTCCTAACTATGTTTAATCAGTTTGTTAGTGAGTTTCAGATGATTTAGAGAATATTAAATGAAGATTTGAACAAAAGCAAAAAGTGACGTCAGCACATTTATTGCAATGTCCAGAAAGCTTGCACCCTTTTGGACAATCATTCTACACACATTGCAAAGGGATTAATGTTTCCTTTCCCTATCCAGTAGTTGCTCTTCCAATGGATTAAATTCAAAGGAAGTCAACCTTAATCCTCTGAGCAACTGGATTAACTGAAGAGTAGAGAGAGAAGAGACCAAAGTGTTCCTAACAACCACAACAATGTGTCTAACGGCTACATTGATTAGTCCAACGATCATTTAATGCTCTCTTCATATATAAGGAGTTGCATTCAAGTCTTCTTAACAACCAACACACAGAAAACGAATTGCATTCAAGTTCTTCAACTACTCTTTCAGTTTTCTACTGTAAAGTATCTTTTGATACATTTTTTACTTCAAAGATTATATTATCTGCTCTTAGAGAGAGTATCATTTATTGAAATCTTCCATTGTAAGAATCTCAAGTCGTGGGACTTGGAGATTGGGATATTTGATTACAACTTGTAAGGGGGAGTAAGTTCTAGTGAGAGAATTACTCCGAGAGTTACGAGTGTGTAATCATTTGAGTTAGTGAAAACCCAGAGTGTCTAGGGAGTGAACGTAGGTCAAGAGGTTGGACCAAACTGGTATAAATCTGCCGTGTCTTGCTTCTTCTTCCCTTACTCTGTTCTGCTCCGTTTTCTATTCAAATAACAGAGGACCTTGAAAAGAATTTTTAAAATCCCCAATTCACCCCTCTCTTGATGATTTGCTCCACTTTCACGTTCCACATTCTTTTGATCGGCTTCCTCTCCAGGGTTTCCAGCAAGTAAGCTCCTTTGTTGAGTTTCTCTCTAATCCGGTAAGAACCTTCCCAATTTGCAGCCAGCTTTCCATCTTTGTAATTTTTGTTCCCGACGTCCGCTCTTCTGAGCACCAAGTTGCCTTTGTCGAATGACCTGGGTCTTACCTTTCGGTTATATTTGGCCGCGATGAGTTGCTTGGTGGCCATATCTCGGCAATGTGCCGTGATTCTGACCTCGTCAATCAAATCTAACTCCATCACCAGCGCTTCACGATTCATATCTTCGCTTTCTTGGAGAGTCTTTAATCTCCTCAATGATGGCTGGCCTATTTCGACCGAGATCATCGCCTCGCATCCATAGGTCATCTTTAAAGGAGTTTCTTGGGTTGACGATTGAACGCTGGTCCTATAGCCCCATAACACACTATAAAGCTGTTCGACCCAACTAGACTTTGCATCCTCATCCGCTTCCTTAGACCTTCAATGATTATCTTGTTTGCTGCTTCGGCTTGACCATTCGATTGTGGATGTTCTACGGAACCAAAATGGTGTTGGATGCTGAGACCCGACATCATGTCTTGGAAGCCCTTGTCAATGAATTGGGTTCCATTATCTCGTCACCGCCTCGGCGGGGATCCGAACCAGGAAACGATCTTTGTGTTCGAAGAATCACTATAAGTGAGCGAAGTAATTGAAGTTAAGCTGTTCAGCTTCTATCCACTTTGTAAAGTAATCTACCGCTACGATGAGCCACCGTAGTTGTCCGGGAGCCGTTTTGAATGGTCCTAGAAGATCCATGCCCCATTTGTAAAAGGGCCAGGGCGCCGAGATACATTTCAACTCCTTCGGAGGAAGCCAAATGATCTTAGCGTGCTTACGCGGCTATCGCACTTCTTGACGAGCTCCTTCGAATGCGCCTCCATGGTCGGCCCGGTAATAATAAGGCCCGTAAGGCTTACTTGGCCAGAGCTTTCGCTCCCATGTGTTGGCCATTGATTCCTTCATGTATCTTTGCCAAGACATACTTAGCCTCATCCGAGTTCAAGCACTTCAACATCAGAGAGTGTAATCCTTTTCGGTATAGATGATCTTCCACCATTGCATACATGGTGGCATCTCGAACCAACCTTCTTGCTTTGATGGAATTGTCGGGAGGATCTCTTGTTCCAGATAATCTTCGAAAGGCTTCCTCCAATCAGTTGCTGTCGATATAGTCATAACGCAACTCGGCTTCTCTAGATTCTGTTGGATGACGCTTCTATGGTTCCCCAGGCCCTTGTAACATCCCAAATTTTGGGATTCTTAAGTTTGAATAATGTATGGAGATTAATTATGAAATTTTGGCTTAAAATAATTACGAGAATAATTATTTGGAAATTAAGGTCTATTTTTCCATAGATTTATTTTAGGAAAAGTTTAAGGAATATTCATAAAGGATAATTTCAGGCCTAAAACATTTATGGAATTAAGGATTTAATGTTATCATTATTCCAATATTTGCAATTAATTGAGTTAAGTACCTAATTGCAAATAAAGGTTTGGAAGATGATTAATTAGGTATTAAAATGGACCTCATAACATAATATCCACCATAAGCCCATTATCTCCAAAAACTCCCTCAGCTGAAGCACGTGGCAGTGGAGAGCTGTCAGTAAAAGTCATTAGACATTCTTCTTCAGCGTGATTAACTCATCACACAATACCAGAAGCACCATACTCTTCCAACGGTTTAAACGCTCACGAAAGCAGACTCTCCATACGTTCTTATTTAAGCATTGCTCCTTGATCTTCATTCATTCACTTTGCTCGGCTCAAGTGAAACTAAAAGCAAGAGAGAAACGTGAGAAAGTGAGAAAGAGAGAAGAGAGCCACGGCTAGAGGAAAAACGAAGGAGCTGATCGTGAAGCTTGAGAAATCAACTAAGGTGAGTTCCTTAAGAATTATCCTTCATATTTCCATGGCTTTAATCTGCTCCAAGTGGTTTTAGTTAGAAGAAAAACGTAACCATGCTATGTTTTTCTTGTCTGAAACAGAGAATCTTGTGTGCTTTTGTTTCATAGTTAAACGTTTGATTTTTTCCACAAATTGTTTACAGTAGATAGTAAACTAAATAAGGTTTAAAACGAGCAAAAGAACAACCAAAACGGAAGTGTAGGTTGGGAGTTATGATTTTTCAAAGTTTGACAGCAAAACTGGAAAACTGTCATTTTCCAGAGATGAACAGTGATTTTCGTGTTAAGTTTTGAAATAGTAAATGACCAAGTTTTGTCATGAAATTTTCCAGAAATAAATTGGACACAACAAGGTTTAATTTGGTAGGTGACACGCCTTATTCGAAGTTGTATCCAGAGAGATACGAAGTTTTGAAATTGACCTATTAAATCTGAAATTTTTCTGGACTGTATGTAAGAGTATATGGCACTGAATGTGTTCAAGTGTAGGAAAAACTTGGTATTAACTCGGATTCAAACACCCTATCTAGGATTCCAACACCCTGCCTCAGATTCTGATACCCTACCTCGGACCCTGATACCACACACTACCCCGGACCATGATACCCCGGACCCTGATACACACTGTTGGGATCCGTAACGCAACGGAATTAAAAACTTTATGGATCCCTTGAGAGGATCCATCAACGATGTTTAAATCAAGGTTCGTTAGAAACAATACTTATGCGAAATTCGTTAGCGTCCTACGTTCGATTTGATCGGTGGGCTACTACTCGATCAACGGGAGCAAACTCTGCGAATCTCCTCCTTTACCGGTGTCCACACGAACAGCTTCCAACACCGATGGCAGCGTGCTAGCGCCTTCAGTATTTTTGCGTCTCTCTCTTTTCTCTCTAGGGTTTCTCGCGGCTTTCTAATTCATCCGTCTATTTAATACGACTAGATCAATATCTACTATAGAGTTTCTAAAACACTAATAAGCCGTATTAAAATATTCAAAATTAATCAATTAATCTTGAAATTCGAATTCGAATTAAAATAATATATTAATTAAATCTATCAAATAGATCTAATCTAATATATTTATTTAATTTGAATTATAAGCCTACAGATTTAATTTATCTTTATAAATTAAATCTAAGATATGATATCTTTTATTTAATTAAATATGAGATATTATATCTTTATTCGTAAATTAAATCGAGATACAATATCTCAATTTATTATAGTTATTTAATTTATCAAATAAATTAAAAACTATATATAATAATATTATTATCTATAAATAATATCATTATAAATTTTGAATTTAATAATATATATATATATCCATCCTAAATTAAATACGGTATTCATTAAATCTTAGACATATCTAAGATTCAATGAATCTGGACACTTTTGCTCGTGTTGGGCTATTCTTGTGTGCGACCTGCGGGCCATGCATGAGATTGGCGGTGGGCGATCTTGTACCCGAGCCCCACAAGTCGCAAGCGGCCTCTAGCAAGACATTGCGACTACCCAATACATATGGGGATCGATGATACAATACAACCTATCGTAGAACCTGTAGGGATCCGTACACGCAGCGGATTAAAATTTCTACGAATCCCGTCCCGAGGATCATTCAATAGCGTTTAAATCAAGGCTAAGGAACCGAATATTACCTACGGCTGAAACGGTCCGCGTCTCGTTCTCTTTAAACTGGTGGGCTACCTTCTCAATCAGAAGAAGTCGACTCCTCGAATCGGCTTCCTCTACTGGTATCCACACGAATAATCCCCGAACACGATTGCGGCAGCGTGCTAGCGCCTATTGAGTTTTGTGTCTCTCTCAATTTTACTCTAGGGTTTCTCGCGACTTTCTGTAATACGCTCGACAAAAAGTCCCGTAGGTTTTCTAAACCTGATCAGCATATTATATAAAATTAATCCTCATTAATTTTGAAATTCGAATTTTAAATCTGGATTAAAAATATATTAATTAAATCTATCTAATAGATCTAATGTAATCTATTTATTTAATCGAATTAAAAGCAGATCTGAAATTCGAATTTTGAATCTTTGATTAAAATATATATATATATATTAATTAAATTTATCTAATAGATCTAATCTAATATATTTATTTAATCCGAATGAAAAGCCTTGATTTAATTTATCTCTATAAATTAAATCCGAAAAATGATATCCATCTATTTAATTAAATATGAGATACTATATCTCAATTTAAATTAAATAGATATATGATATCTTTATTGAAAATTAAATGAGATACAATATCTCCATTTGTTTTAGATATTTAATTTATCAAATAAATTAAATACTAAACAAATATTATATAATAATATAATAATCATTATTTAATATTATTATATTATTTAATTTCGAATTAATATAATAGATATTATATTATATATATATATAATATTAATATATATAATATTCATTTGAGATAAATACGGTATTCATTAAATCTTAGACATATCTAAGATTCAATGAATCTGGACACTTTTTGCTAGATTGATGAATCTAGACACTTTTGCTCGTGTTGGGCTATTCTTGTGTGCGACCTGCCCAGCATGAGATTGGCGATGGGCAATCTTGTACTAGCCCACAAGTCGCAAGCGGCCTCTAGCAAGACATTGCGACCACCCAATTCATATGGGGATCGATGATCGATACTACCTATCGTACAACCATGTCACGTCCCTTTTGTCACGCGATAATTTGGTCAAGGATGAGGCATGGATAATGTCAACTTCCTTTTCTTCACCATTACTTTCTCGATTCTCGAGTAGTCTAATAAGTGAAATGGAAACTCCTTTCCATCACAAGACGGTGCGTACATTTCTTAGACTCACTCATCGAGGGGCCCAATATTATCTCTCTACAAATGTGAGTGACAAATTCCATCTTGACCATTCACATTCCTCTGCATGAAAACCACTGATCCTGATTCAAGCCTTTATCATCACCTGGTCAAAGGTGACTTTTGACTAGGTCAAAGAGCAACGACTCATCATGTAGGAATCCATGATGAGCTCGGGTCAAAGGGCGTTGTGACGCGGTTATACATGAGAAAAGCTTATGACTTAATCCATGCAGCTTTCTCGCAGTGGGTCGATCCAGCACCTTGTACTCTTACAAGTGCCTATGACTTTGATTCGTATTTCCATACTCATCAAAGTGATAATCGTCTTATTTCATCTTCGCTCCGCGTAGATGGTCGACCGAGGACATTTAGGATAATCTATAAGATATATCCAAGGATCAGTTATCACTATAAACATGCAAATGAAATGATAACTAAAGGAGAATACTTTCAATAACATAAACGTTTAAAGTACAATGATTTGCCCCTAGGGCATAATTTCCAACACACACTACCACGGACTGTGATACCACACACTACCCCGGACCCTGATACCACACACTACCTCAGACCCTGATACCACACACTACCTCAGACCCTGATACCACACACTACCCCGGACCTAGATACCCCGGGCCCTGATACCCTATCTCGGATTGTGATACCTCAGATTCTGATACCCCATCTCAGATTCCAACACCTTATCTCGGACTCTAATACCCTATCCCTGATTTTGATACCTCATCTCAGATTCCAACACCCTTTCTTGGACTCTGATACCCTACCTCAGATTTTGATACCCTATCTTAAATTCCAACACCCCATCCCAACAATCCCAACTCTAAACCCCTTAACCCGAGAACCCCTCGACCCAAAGAAATGATTTCAAAGAAAATAATAATAATATTAAATAAATATTATTATTATTAGGAAAAAGGAATAAATATTATTATTTATTAAAAAGGGTATTATTATTTTAGGGGTTAATAACCACTTTTGATCCTTTAAAATAATTTTTGTAGTTAGTTACTTTGGGACGCAAGAAGTGACTAATGACAATGATAAACGTTTATAGCCATACTTTGAAACCTCTTCTGATCCCAGCATCATCGGACAAAGTTAAGGATTCAAGTTTGAGGTGGGTAACTGTTATCTTATTAGTTTGTATGTATGTATTCATGTATGACTGATCATGGTTGCTAGATAATTTACATGTGTGTATCCTAGCTATGGATTGAGGCTGCGTGTCTTAAAATAGGACTGCGGTCCTTGGCCGATAACTGCGGTTACAGTGCGACTTGTTTTACTGTGAATTATTCTATGCTCTTACATGGTTATACTGTCATTTATATTTCATACCTGCATATGAGATTAACTGTTACCCCTGGGGTTCATTCATTTGAACTCCATACCGTATGAAAGAAACAGGAATTGGTTGGGATAGAGAGGGAAGACGCAGCTGTAAGGGTTACAGTAGATGGAATGTTTTGGAAGATATGAGTAGATAGACTATATTGTATTGTTTATCATTTGTCTATTTTTGGATTATTGTATTAAGATACCCTTAAGGGATCGATTCGAATTGCGAAAAATTCATCCTCATATTTTCAAACTAAGTTATTTTATGAAAGATTTATTCCGCAATTAAGTCGTCCAAATCATTTCGATGCCTGTGCACTTAAACTCTTATAAATAAAGGCTTATTTAGGACGGGCATAACAGCCCTTCGTACTTGCCAGTTTTGACAAGATGTCAGCTTTGGTATTCTCCCCCCTCAGGATGTGAGTGACGGTCACTTCGTCAAAGCCGGAGATTACCTCTTTTGCTTTATTTAGGTATTTTGCCAGTAACGGACCCTTTGGTTGGTATGTCCCCTTGATTTGTGTTGCTACGAGTTGAGAGTCGGTTAAAACCTTTACTTTCTAGGCTCCATGTTCTTTCGCCTGCAGCAGCCTAGCTAGCAATGCTTCATACTTAGCTTGATTATTTGATGTCGGGAAGTTTAACTGAAGAGAGTGTTCAATCGCAATCCTTTCTGGGTTCTCTACTATGATTTCGGCCCTACTTCCCTTAGCATTTGACGAACCATCCACATATACTTTCCACATCTTGGAGTAATTGCCTTCCTTTTTACTTGATGGGGTTAGCTTCCGCACAAAGTCTACCAATTCTTGCGATTTGATGGCATGTCCGGCTTCGTAAATGATGTCAAACTTGGATAGTTTTATTGCCTAGCTGATCATCCTACCGGTCAAGTCCAGCTTATGTAGAACCTGTCGTATAGGCTGACTGGTTCGAACGACGATCTGGTGTCCCTGGAAATATGGATGGAGCCTTCTCACTATTGTAAGTAATGCAAAAGAAATTTTTTCAGTTTTTGATACCTTAGTTCTGAGCTCTGCAAGGCTTTACTCACGAAGTATATCGTACTTGGCCATTTTTTGTCTCCCTGACCAAGATTGCACTTATCGCTTCCTCACCCACTGACAAGTAGAGAAAAAGCATCTCGTAGGTTTGGGTTTAGATAGGACTGACGGGGTTGCCAGACACTGCTTGATCTTCTCGAACTCGACTTCACACTCCGGGTTCCAACCTCCTTGTGCCTCTTTTTTCAACAGCTTGAAGAAGGGAAGAGAGTTTTCTTCCCATCTTGGTAAGAACCTAGTGAGTGCAACTAATCTTCTGATTAACTGCTAGACTTCTTTCTTGTTCCTTGGGGCTTTCATGTCTAGCACAAATTTGCATTTGTCCGGGTTAGCTTCGATTGCACGATTCGTCAACGAGAAAACCCAAGAATTTTCCAACTGGGACTCGAATGCACATTTAGTCGGATTCAATCGGATTTGGTACGTCCTCAACTTGTCGAAGGTCTGTTCCAAGTCTTAGATATGGTTTTCTGAGTCCTTTGACTTGACAATCATGTCGTTGATATATACTTCTACATTTTGGCCGAGCTCGTCTTCAAAGACTTTATTCATAATTCTCTAATATGTGGCCCCAGCATTCTTTAATTCGAAGGGCATCACGTTGCAGCAGTAATTAGCCTTCTCGGTGATAAAGGTTGTCTTCTCTTGATCCTTGGGGCGCATCGCTATTTGGTTGTATCCAGAATATGCATCCATGAAGGATAACAATTGGAACCCGGATGAGTTGTTGACTAACTGGTCGATGTTAAGCATCAGATACGAATCTTTTGGGCATGCTTTATTCAAGTTGGTGTAGTCCGTACACACCCTCCATTTTCCATTTGGTTTCATCACCATGACCACGTTGGATAGCCACGTGGTATATTGTATTTCTTGGATAAACCCCGCATCCAGCAACTCTTTGACATGCTTTTCTAGGGCTTGTTTCCTGTCTAAGCCAAATTTCCTCTTCTTCTGCACCACAGGCGTCGACCCTGGCCGAATAGCCAACTTGTGACAGCAAAATCTGGGGTCAATCCCCGGTATTTCCGATGACTTCCAGGCGAACACGTCTTGATTCTTTATTAGGAATTCCTGCATTTGGGCTTTCAATCCCTAACTCATCATTCTACCAATTTTCATGATCTGCAATGGATCACTTCCCAATGCCAGGTCTTCCAATTCTCCTTCCGGCTCAGGTCGTGGAATTTCAGGCTCTTCTTGCAGGTCTAGCTCGACCAAACTTACTGGCCAACCTGGGTGCCTCCTTTTTCCCTTATTCATGCTCCTTTACCCTTCACGAATCTGGGGTAGGGATGATGGTCCACCCTTGACCTCTCGGATTGTCTCGAAATAACATTGTCAAGACTCCTTTTGGTCTCCGTTGATAGTGACAACTTTGTTCTTAACACTTACCATCTTCAGCTTCTGGTTCTTCGTGGAAACCAGCATATCCCAGTTGTGGATAGTTGGCCTCCCTAATATTATGTTATATGGGGAAGGGAAATCGGCCACAATAAACCTTACTCGTTTCGATTTGAACACCTCTTTCATACCCAATGTCAGTCTAAGGTCGATGTACCCCTTGGGGGGAGAATGTTCCCTGTTAAATCCTATGAGGGTTGTTTTGCATGGCTTCAAATCTTCCTGATCCAAGTTCATCCTTCTGAAGGCGTCCCAGATGATGATATCCGCAGAGCTCCCGGCATCAACGAAAATCCTTTTAACTTGGTAGTTTACTAGGGTTCTAGCTATCACCAAACCGTCTTGATGGCCTGGGACTATGTCCCTCAAATCTTCCTTTGTGAAAAGCAATGGGGGAGGTTCTGGTTTGCTGGGATCTTCTTTGAATTTGGGGAGGTCCCTTGTGGAGTGGACCTCTCTCAAATACTTCCTCCGCTGGCTTGTCGTGCCTCCTCCTCCGCCCAGGGTTCCACTGATCACGTTACAATTGAACTCGGCTTCTAGGAATTTGTCATCATCACTAGTTGGTTTTCGCTGCTTATCGTCTTTCTTCTTCTTTGGGGTTGAGCTCCGACTACAGCCTCCTTTCTTGCTTTTGTTGCTTTTCCACCCCTGAGTTTTTATCACATATTAACGTAGCTTGCCGTCCCTGACGAATTTCTCAATGGCATCACGGAGTTCATAGCATTGATACGTAGTGTGCCCTGGTCCATCATGAAATGCGCAAAAGCGAGACTGGTCAATATTGGCCCGGTTCCGGGGAGGCCGAGGTCGTTCGATTTTCTTCATCTCAGTCAACGCTACCTCTCTCTATAGTTGGGAACTTGAAACATTCAAAGAGGCATATTTATCATACCTCCCTTTCCCTTCAATTCTTCTACCTCGAGATTTACCTTCCACATTTCTTTTGTGGGAATCTTCCTTTCGATTTTCATATTGCCCTTTGCCCCTCGGAGGCGAGTTCCTTCTTCGCTCGTTTCTTACGGCGTTGGCTATCTCCATTTGCTCCACCTCTAGATATTTCCTTGACCGAGTTCTGGAATCGGTCAGGGTCTTCACCGGGTTCTTAAAAATTGATTTTGCCAGCCGAGATGATGCATCTAGGTCGTCTATGAGACAATGCATGTGTACGCTCTCCGGAAGTGAACATACTTGCAAAACGATGTCTTTGAACCTATCCAAATACTTTTGGAGCGTTTCTCCAGGGTGCTGCTTAATCTTACTAAGAGCGAATTGAGACTTTGGCTGCTTCTTACTAGTTGCAAAGTTCAACTCAAACCTACTTCCGAGATCTTCAAAGGTCTGGATTGAATTGGCCAGCAGAGTATGGAGCCACTTTTGGGCGGCTCCAGTCAATGTTGTGGCAAAAATCCGAGGAACAACCGGCCCTAGAATTTGTCTTACAAACATGAGGAGTTCGAAAGTATCGAGATGAGATCTCAGGTCCTGAGTTCCATCGTACTTTGGCAAGTCCGCCAAGCCGAAATCTTCAGGGTAAGGCGAGCTTGCAATCTCATCAGAGAAAGGACTGTTGTTGTGTCCCATAGTGTATTTCATCTTATACATCTTTGGGGAGCTTACCATTCGCAGCCCCGTCGCACGATCTCGGTCCTCATCATCCGAGATCCTCTCAGTATGTAGTTTCTTCAAGATAGAGACGGGATTTTGTACTTGCACTCGTGCCGAGCTCATCTTTTGAGTTGTACCGCCCTCGTTATGTTGTGTAGATCTCGGTTGCTCATTGCGAAGAGGATTATGAGTATTTTGAGTCGCCCTTTCTTTCCTTCGACGCAGGTCATCCCAGCTTTCTTTCCGTATCGGCGTCTCAAATTGCTTGAAATGCTCCTCCATCATTTGTTGTATTGCTCTGAGATCCTCTTGGCGCTGGAGGTTGTTGCACTTCTCCATATCCTCCATCCACCTTATCATCGAGCCCACCGTGTTCTACGAAAGGAAAAAGTCTAGATTCAAGTCGAGAATCTCCTGACAAGGATCCTGTTGTTGGACCTCTTGAAGCACCGCATCCTGAGGATTAGCCACGATTGGCGGGGAGGATGTCATATCCGTTACGTAATCTCCATCATTCACAGTGTTGTAACCGTGAACATCCTCAAGTGGTGGTGGGTCTTGATTCTATTGTAGCTAACTCGCCTCCACTGGAATTTGGTTTCCTGGTTGAGGGATCCGAATACTACTTCTTGTGTCAGCCATCATTGGTCACGGGGATCGAAGTTTATGGTCCCCACGATCGGTGCCAATGTTTTGTGTGAGAACACAGATGTCTAGCCTTATGGGCTAGAGAGTTGATATTGGATTAAAGGGTTCAATCTGGGTATCTATGAGGTAGATAACCAGGAGAACGTAAGATCACTGTACACAGACGAGGCTTTTGTCAATGGGGGTGATGTGTGCACAGTGATAACTATATGTAAATAGTTCAGAGTCAGAACGTGTGTACCTTAGGGTTTTACCTCCTTATTTATAGAGTGTACCTCAGGTAGAGATCTATGGGCCCTGTGTGTGTCGTGGCCCCAGTCTCATAACTGCCTGATCTAAATTGAGATCTTCCTCAATTATAGGTGGGTTAGGATCCTCAATCATTGTAGGCAAATCCGATGTGCGAGAATACTCCTTGTTGGGCCATCCGCTACCGGGCCCCGATATAAGTCCGTAACACCCCGAACCTAACAAACAGAAAACGAGAGACTAACAGAGAGAGTAGGAGAAGGATGAACACAAGAGATTTATACTTGTTCAATCTTAACTCTTGACCTACGTCCAATCCCCAGACACTTTGGGATTTTCAATATCACTTAAATCGATTACACACTTTGTACTTGAAAGTAATCCTCTCTCTAGGACTCAGCCCTTACAAGTTGTAATCAAATAACCCAATCTCAAAGTCCCACAACTTTGAGATTCTTACAAGAATAATGTTTCAATAATAAACTCTTTAAAAGAGCATATTGATAAACACTGAAGATTATATATCCAAAGAGATTACATTATTGTAAGAAACAGTAGATGCGTAATGATCATTTTAGCGTTTGTGTTTCTGGTAGTTGGAATGAAAATGCTTCAGCTTATATATGGTGAAGGCAATTTAAGACCATTGGAAGCCTTTAATGCACCGTTGGAAATAATGAATATAGCCGTTGAGCGTTGAAGTGCATTCATACTCTCGTCGCTTGATTCATTCTGTAATTGCCGACATTATTTGTTGTCATTCTTTGTTTTCTTGCCGTTGGATGATCTAGCATTCAAATAAGGAAACAACCTATAAACGCCTACTTCTGAATGTACAGAAAATGATCAACTAAATCCATGCTTCATTTAAACCAGCATTTAATGCACCTGATGAAATCACTTGCTTTTTGGTTAATCTTCAGTTAATCCATCATTTAATCTTCTAAAACTCACTAACAAAATGATTAAACATACTTAGGAATAATAGTAAGTGATGGTGAGAAGTATACAGATCATACTTGAAGATTTAGCATTTACAAAGACGGTGATTTCAAAATAGAGATACATTACACTCGAGGCAATTTCAAGCAAACTGGAGTGCATGACTCGAGTTAAGCATTCTAGGCTCGAGTCTTTGGATCATCTTCTTTTAAAATAAGTTTGAAGTTTGAATGAAGATGTCTACGTATGACTTAGGCTCGAGGTTAAAACGTTTAACTCAAGTGCATGACTCGAGTCAATTAAGGTTAGCTAGAGTCAAGCTCTTCTTTCAGAAATGAACTTCGAAATAACATCTTGAAAAAGGTTTGAAATCGCATCAGCTTGAGTCATTAAGTGACTAACTCGAGTCAACTCAGTTCATTTGAAAATTTGTTTTCAAATCTATGCTTGAATTAAAGACAATGGGCTCGAGTCAAGGACTTTTGTTGAAAATAAGTTTAAGTCCACAAAATATGGCTTGAATCAAATAGCACAGGCTCGAGTCACTGTCATTTCATAGAATATTTCATAAGAGCTTATGACTCGAGTTAAGCATGACTGGCTCGAGTCACGTTAAGTTCAAAATACTTTGAAAGCTTTCTGTCTTACACTGACTCGAGTTTTACAACTTGAAACTCGGTCAAGTTGAGTTCAAATACTTTGACAACTCTTTATCTTGTGTTGACTCGAGTTTCACAACTCTAAACTCGAGTCAAGTTAGACAGTAAGTTACTAGTTTAAGTTTGATCAAGATAAAAGCATTTTTAATCAATATAGCTACAATGCTTAACTATGCTCTCAACTACATCTCTTTTCCCCCTTTGTCATCACTCAAAATGGGTGGATCAAATGAAGGAGCAATAGGTGGGGCTGAAACTGGAACCTCTCGCTGAGGTGTAAGGGTAGAAATAGAGGTGTCTAACTGAGGTGTAGGTGGAGGAGAGTGGTGAGAGGCAGGTGAATCAGGAGAATGAGTGGAAGATGCAGAGGATTTTTCATCAAAGAGGTCAACAGTGTTTCCTAACGAAGCAATCCTCACAGTGGAGGTTTGGGAAGGAGGAACCAGGATAGTAGGAGTAGTGGTAGCAATGACTGGAGTAGTGAAAGTGAAAATGGGAGAAGTTGGGATAGGGGATGAGATGAGTGGATCAGGAACGGATAGGGTAGGAATGTTGAGACTAGGGCCAATAGGAATAGGTGAAGAAACACCAAGACTAGGACCTTCACCAACTAAGGACTAATTCTTCAATATCTTGTCCATCTTCTCACTGAGGATCATGATCATGGCATGAAGAGTAGAGATGCTAGCAGCTTGATCCTTAAAGTGTCCACTAAGGATGTCAAACTTCTTAGTCATCTCATCTTGAGCATCCACAAGATCATGTTGTCCTTTAGTCACTTCAGATATCAGTCTTCCTACCTCATTCTCAATCCTATCAGTCAAGTCAGAGATTGCTTTATCAACAATTTCCTTAATATAAGCATGCAAACTAGAAGAAGGAGCAGGCTGAGGTGATCTAGTTGGAGGTGGAGCAGATTGAACTGGTACAGATGCAGATTGTGCTTCATTCATCCTAGACTAAGATGCCCTTCATCTTGAAGAGGCCCTTGATTGCCTTGAACCTTCCTGGAATCAGATTCTTATCAAACTGAGGTGATGTTTACCAAACATCTGAGGCTTTATTGCTTACTCATTCAAGGCTAAGTGCCAAATCTTTTCTTGAAAAAGAATGAGATACAAGATTTGGAAAAAGGGATGGTAGAAGTCTTTTTAGAAGAAAATCTAAATTTAGCCATCTCTTGAAGAACCCAGTGCCCTATATTGTGAGGGACTTTGTTAATTATAGAAGCAAAATTGGGGTAATCCCTTTTTGCAAAGTATGTGAAATTTTTACCCTTTTGCATGAGATTTATGGAATAGATGTACAAGATAGCTATATGAAATGGGGGCATGACAACAGTAGGAAACGATAAAGTATCTAATGGCCCATCAGGTATAGGCTCATTAGGTCTTAGGATTTGAAAAATATCCTTGTTGTCATAGTTCAACACAACAACTGGAGGGGGATTTGAAATTCTTAACAAAGAATTGATAAATTTAGCAGTTAAAACAATCTTTTTACCCCTAACATAAGTGACAATTCTCTCCTTTAACAGATTACCATCGCCATCCAAATGATTGGCTAAGGTCATATTGAAGTAGAAAGTCCTAACTATGCCAGGACTATAAGAGGTACGAATTGAAAGAAGATTCTCAAATTGCTTAAGCCATGGGGAAAGATCAAGATTGCAATATTCCCTAAGCTTAGCAAGAGCAACATATACAGTAGGGCAAAAATTTCTATTAGCATAGTATTCCCTATACTGTTTAGCTTCAGAATCTTTAAATAAAATGGGATTGGAACAAAAATCCCTAGGAGGTTTAGGATGAAAGTAGATAGCCTGCAGATCATGGGGTTCAACAAATACCTTGGAGCTAGATTGCTCATGAGGATGAGAAGCAGAAGGGCCTTTAGGAGATCCCTTGAAATCAGAAGATGCAATAGGTTTCTTCTTCGGGATAAGGCTCTTATTTTCTCTGGAAGTTTTCGCTTAGGAGCACTCAGCACTCGGAAGTTTTTTTTGGAGGAAAATTGCCCCGAAAGTTAACAAAATGGAGCAATTTTGCCCCTAAAGTTTTTTTAGGAGCAATTTTGCCCTAGAAGTTTATAAATTAGAGCAACAATTTAATGGTCAAGATTAACGGAAGGGCAAGATTGCTACGTTTTTAAACTTTCGGGGCAATTTTGCTCCAAAAAAAACATCTGGGTGCTGAGTGCTCCTGAGCAAAAACTTCTAGGGCAAATAAGACCCTTATCCCTTCTTCTTCTTCTTCTTAGGAACCTCAACTACGAGTTCCTTGTCTTTGCGTTTGGCTGCCTTAGGATCAATGGGTTTCTTCTTGGGAACCTCAGGGGGTTCTTGAATCACGACCTTCTTTTCCTTAGCTTTGGGGGAAGACTCGTCAACACCCACTTTAGGCTGGTATCGTCTAGGAGTATGCTTCTCTCTCCTAGGTCTTTTAAGGGAAGGTGGAGATGTAGATACAGTAGCCTTAAAGTCAAAATCATCGTCCTTAGTCTTGGCGGAATGCTTAGGAGGCATTTTTGAAAAGAAGGCTCGAGTTAGGGTTGAGGAAAAGAGAGGTTTTCAGAGAGAATGAGACTCAAGCTAGAGAGAAGTGTGAAGTGTCGAACGACAGTAGCACATCAGTATATATATAAAGCGCCAAACTTAAGTTGCTACTTAATGACTCGAGTTACCTGCTCGAGTGTATAAGAACAGACTCAAGTTGACATAAATTTGTACTAACTTGGACTTCAAGTGTGTATATGAAAGCACTTGAAAAAATTTGTTGACTTGAGTGTACCACTTGATGACTTGAGTATGGAATTGTGCTTTGCTCCAGGTTTCTCTCTGTCTCAACTTGACTCGAGTTTGGTATGTGTTGGCTCAAGTCAAAAACTCTTCTCAAAGACTTGGTTTTCTCTCTGACTTAAGTTGACTCGAGTTTGAGGTTGTGAAACTCGAGTTAACCTCTTTTGACAGCGAACTCTACAACCTTTTTAAGTTCATTGGAGGTCTTGCAAAAATTATAACTTGACACTCCAAAGCTTAAGTTAGTATCAATTGATCATAAAAAACATAACTTAACTAACATTGAGTAAAGATTACTTACAACTCATTGGGATTTACCATTCTCAATTCTCTTCTAATGAATGTAAATTGCTCCTTAGCTAATGGCTTTGTAAAGATATCAGCAAGTTGGAGATGAGTGGGAATGAACATCACTTTGACATCCTTCTTCTGAACATGATCTCTGATGAAGTGATGTCTAACATCAATATGCTTGGTTCTTGTATGTTGAACAGGATTCTTCGCCAAGCCGATTGTGCTAGTGTTGTCACATAGAATTGGTATCTCCTTAAGATGGATTTCCTAATCTTGAAGTTGTTGCTTGAGCCATAAAACTTGTGCACAGCAACTTGATCAAGGCAATGCATTTAGCTTTGGTTGATGATAATGAGACCGTGGTTTGCTTTTTGCTAAACCAAGACACCGGTGAACCACTAAGGAATTCACATTGGCCACTTGTGCTTTTCAGTCAATCTTATATCCAAAGATGGTCGAATCTAAATATGCAACAAGATATTTAGCTTGTCCTTTGGGAATCCATAACCCAAGACTTTATGTGTCTTCAAGGTATCTGAAGATCCTCTTCACATGTTCAGCATGAGACTCCTTGGGAACGGATTGGAATCTTGCACACATTCCCACATTGAACTGAATGCTAGGACGACTTGCAATCAGATAGAGTATGAAAGTGGAGCTAAATCACCAAGAGGGGGGTGAATTGGGGATTTTAAATTTTTTTAGAAAACCTCTGTTTTTGAACACTAAAAACAGAGATGAACAAGGATAAGAGTAGAAGAGCAAGACACAAGGATTTATACTGGTTCGGTCCAATCTCTTGACCTACGTCTAGTCCCCGAGACTCTCGGGATTTTCACTATCTAAATTGATTACACACTCTGTACTCAAGAGTAGTTCTCTCACTAGAACCTACTCCCCCTTACAAGTTGCAATCAATGAACCCAATCACCAAGTCCCCTGACTTGTGATTCCTTACAATAAATGATTTACAAGTAGGAAACTCTCTCTAAGAGTAGATAAAGATAAACATTGAAGCTTAATGTATCAATAGATACTTTATACAAGAAAACTCAAGAGTAGTTGGAAACTTTGAATGATTTTCGTTTTCTGTTGTCTTAGTTGTTAAGAGGAATTGAATGCATCTCTATTTATGCTGAGAGTGCATTAATTGACCGTTGTAATCCTTCATATAACCGTTGGAGACTTTAACCAAGGATTAGGAAGTGTCTTGGTCATCTTCTCTCACTAATCTTTACTTAATCCAGTTAGGCGGCGAAGTTCGAGTTGACTTCTTGTAAATAAATCCGTTGGAGTCATGTTTCTTTGGAAGTGGTAATCATTCTTTTTCGCTTTGCAAGTGTGTGCGAGATGGATTACCCAAAAGTATGCAACTTTTCTTGGTTCAGAATTTAATGTTCGTGATCCTTTTTGCTTTAGCTTTAACACTTCGTTAATCATCCTCTAATTCATCGAAACTTATTAACAAAGTGGTTAAACATAGCTAGGAATATAGAGAATTGATAATGGGAAGTATTAAGATCAAACATGAATGTTTCACAAATCCGTCGATTTGAGTTTCAAATTCTACGACTCATACTTGAGTATGTTCTTCTATACTCGAGTTTGTGTTTTTGTGCACTAATGTCTATACTTGAGTATCAAGAATGATACTTGAGTATAATCTTATCGAGAGGAACATCGTGACTTAAGCTTTGGACCATGTCTTTGAAGTAAGAGTCATACTCGAGTTTGTCATACCATACTCGAGTGTGAGCCCTTTAATATGAAAATAAGTTTAAGTCCAAAATCTCAATACTTGAGTATGTAAGTCTTTCAAAAAGACAGAACTTTCTGTATGTCCTATACTCGAGTGTGTACAGCCATACTCGAGTATGCAATAATTTTGAAAGGCTTTTTGAAATCTGTTTCAAGTCCATACTTGAGTATGCAAAGTCATACTTGAGTTTTCAAAGTATTTGGGAAAGATAGATTTAACTCTATTTGTCTCATACTCGAGTTTGTGACTATATACTCGAGTATGCTTATGTCCAAAACTTTTGTATCTTTCTGTATGACTTATACTAGAGTATGCATATGTACACTTGAGTATGAATAGGCATGTATGAGTTTTGAAGGCTTTTTGTTCATCCTATACTCGAGTGTGCATTCAAGTACTCGAGTATGATTAATCTCAAAAGAAACGTTAGGTAGCCTCTGTAGGTTTCATACTTGAGTGTACATTTGAATACTTGAGTTTAGAAGTCTTAGACAAATATTCAAGTAGTCTCTGTGTGAACCATACTGAAGTATGCAGACTCATACTCGAGTGTGAAAATTTGGAGTTCTGTTTAATCAAATTTGAGCAACTCTCGGGTAAGTCCATACTCGAGTATAGATGCCCATACTCGAGTTTGGCTCGATAAAACAAGTTTCTAACAATCTTTAAATTGTGTTTACAAATGTCAGTTATCATCAAAAACATATAGAGAACTAACAGAGTAATGATCCAATCATTCCTCTATATCTTGTAATTTGAAGTCCTTTCCGTTCTCATCAGCATCCAAAGTAGCAGTTGAACTCATTGGAGTGTCAGTTCCATTGCATTCATCTATGCCATATTTCTTCAGAAGATCTATGAGATATTTGGTTTGAAATATGAAGATTCCATTCTTCTTTTACTTGATTTGCAGACCAAGGAAGTAGTTCAATTCTCCCATCATTGACATCTCAAACTCTCCCTGCATTAACTTAGAGAATTCTTCACACAAAGCATCATTAGTAACACCAAATATAATATCATCCACATATATTTTAACAATTAACAAATCATTCCTCTTGTTGGATTTTATGAAGAGAGTTGTATCTACTTTGCCTCTAACAAATCCTTGATCAAAAAGGAATTTTCTTAGTCTTTCATACCAAGCTCTAGGAGCTTGGTTAAGACCATATAAAGCTTTCTTTAACCGAAAGACATGATCCGGATGATGATTATCCTCAAATCCAGGAGGTTGTTCAACATAAAATTCCTCTTGGATAAAACCATTTAGAAAAGCAGATTTCACATTGATTTGATAAAGCTTAAATCTCTTAATGCAAGCAAAGTCTAGAAGAATCCATATAGCTTCCAATCTTGCCACTGGAGCATAAGTTTCTTCATAATCAATTACTTCTTCTTGATTATAGCCTTTGGCCACTAATCTTACCTTATTATGGACAATGATTACAGATTCATCTCGTTTGTTCTTGAATACCCATTTAGTGCCAATGACCGGATGATCTTTAGGCCTAGGTACCAAGTCTCAAACTTGATTCCTTTCAAACTGATGTAACTCCTCTTGCATTGCTATAACCCAATTATTATTTGAAAGGGCTTCGTCAATCTTAGAGGGTTCAATCTCTGAAATTAAAGCAAGAAAGTAACTTCATTCAAAGTACTTTTTCTGGTTCTCACTCCTTGATTTACATCACTTATCACTTGATCTAGAGGATGACTCCTACTGTATCTCCAAGATCTAGGTTGAGATTAATAAGTGTTTTCACAAGCATTTTCGCAATTGTTTTCAACTTCAGGTTCTGTTTCCAATGGTTTTTCAAAAAATTTCAAAACAGAAGAAGTTTTTAAAACATATTGACTTTGAACAATAGGTTCATCATCGTCCAAAGACTTGTCAGATTTGGCTTCACATAATACAACATGCATTGACTCTTCTACAACATGAGTGCAATTATTAAATATTCTATATGCCTTACTCCTATTAGAATAGTCAAGAAATATACCTTCATCTTACTTAGGATCAAACTTTCCTAAGTTCTCCTTACCATTATTGTGCACAAAGCATTTGCAACCAAAAGATGTACAAATGTGCTAGATTGGGCTTTTTTCCTTTGTACAGCTCATAGGGAGTTTTGTCAAACTTCTTCCGGAGGTATGCCCAATTTGAGATGTAGCAAGCGGTGCTCATGGCATCAGCCCAAAATACTTGGGAGGTTTGGTTCTCGTTTAGCATTACTCTTACCATCTCAGAGAGCACTTGATTCTTCCTCTCCATAACACCATTTTGTTGAGGAGTCCTTAGAGCTGAAAAGTTATCATTAATGCCCATATCATCATAGAACTCTCCGAAAGCATGATTCTCGAACTCACCACCATATTAGTACGAATTCCTGTAATAGAAAAACCTTTCTTGTTTTGGACCTTCTTGGCAAAGGAAACAAACTGGTCAATGTTTCATCTTTAAAAGATAAAAATATAGTCTATGCAAATCTTGAGAAATCATCAACTATGACCAAAGTGTATAAATTGCCACTAAGGCTTTTCACTCTAGCTGGTCCAACTAAATCCATATGAAGTAGTTGAAGTAGTCTATTAGTTGAGATTTCACTTTTATATTTGAAAGATGATTTGATTTGTTTACCTTTTTGATAAGCATCACAAATCATGTCATTTTTAAAACGGAGTTTTGGTAAACCAATAACCAAATCCTTTTTCAGCAACTTGTCAAGTTGGAACATGTTGACATGAGCTAATCGCTTGTGTCATAGCCAACTCTCATCCAAGTTACCAATAAAACAATTTTCAGAAACAGAGCTATTTCTAGGAAAATTAAGGGTATAACAATTACCTTCTCTAGGAGCCCTGAATAAAGCTTTAGACTTAATATTGTCCAAGGACATATCATCCTTGCTAACAATTAGACATTCCTCAGAATTGAAGATAACCAAGTTACATTTATTTGTGCTTTGGCTCACACTGAGGAGGTTGTGGCAAAGGCCTCCACAAGGTAGACATCTTTAATTTGTGGTTCATCATTGCTTCCAACTTCACCAATCGCAGCATCCTTCCAGATTGATTTCCATTAA
The DNA here is from genome assembly GCA_019022615.1 of Acacia melanoxylon. Taxonomy (NCBI): domain Eukaryota; kingdom Viridiplantae; phylum Streptophyta; class Magnoliopsida; order Fabales; family Fabaceae; genus Acacia; species Acacia melanoxylon. The sequence goes on from JAFJYJ010000136.1 coordinate 215,644, forward strand.
AAGTTACCTTGCCACCATCCTTTGGCTTGATTGTAGCAAACTTGGATTGATCTCCCGTCATGTGTCTAGAGCTCCCACTATCAATGTACCACTTGTTGGATTTTGATGCTCTTAGACAAACCTGCAAGTCACAAAAGATCAAATCTTAGGTACCCATCTTTTCTTGGGTCCTTTTGGGTTAGTTTATGACTTTAGAACCTCATAGGATCCCTTAGGCACCCATCTATAGTTACCAACAGGTCTAATTTTTCTTTCCTTCTTACGAAAAACAGAAGAAGTAGTATTTCCTTTACGATTACAATAATTACAATGAACAAAAGGATTAGAAGAGTGAATTGATTTTCAAAAATAATTTAGATAATTCTTTTCACCAGATTTCTTCTTTCCTTTATTTTTATCAAAATCAGGTTTATAACCAATTCCTGATTTATCATTTGTAAACCTTTGTTGTTTCAAAATCACATTGAGCATTTCACTGCCTTGAGTGAACTTCTCAAGTGTTTTAGTAAGATAAACATTTCTTTTCTCTAAAACACAACAATTTTCACAAACTTTTTTTTCGACATTTTTTTAAAAGCTTTTTCAAAAATAGGAACTGGAGAAGAGATATCTTGAACTTGTTCTTCAAGAATTTTTATTTTTCTTTTGGAAGAAATAAGTTCTTTTGCTAATTTGTGAAATTCAGAGTGAAGGGAATTATACTCAAAAAATAATTTATCAAATGTAGGTTCAGAATCATTTACCTCTTCACTCTCTAATTCTTCTTGAGCCACGAGACAAATATTGGCTCTTTCTTCTTCATTAGCTTCATCTTCATCAGATGAACTATCTCCCGAAATAGCTGAGACATATGATTCTTGAACTTGTTGAATCTTTTCTTTCTCTTTGTTCTTCAACTGGGGGCACTCAGACTTGATGTGGCCAAGCTTTTCACATTCATAGCAGATAATTGGCTTCTTGGGCTCATTTCTAGAGCTACCTTTGTGAAATTTTCAGAATCCTTGATCTTTCTTGTAAAACTTCTTGAATCTTTGGACCATCATGCCTAGCTCTTCATCTTCCTTTTCATCATCATCATCATCATCATCATTTGATTCCTTGTCTTCCTTGACAGTTTTAAGGGCAATTCCCTTATGCTTGCTGCTAATTTCATCAAGTCCTTTTCTGAACTTGATTTTTCCTTTATACTCAAACAAGCTACCAAATAGGGCTGCCATTGACTCTCCATGAGCTTCTTCAATTGTAGTGACTATAGCTTTCCATTCCTTGCTGAGAATGTTCAGAATCTCCCTCACTTGGACTGGTTGTTCATACTCTTTACCCAAGGCAACAAGTTGATTAATCAGATGAGTAAATCTGAGCTGGAACTCGCCAATGGATTCTCCAAACTTCATAGGAAGCAAATCGTATTCGGTCATCAATGTATTAACTCAATTTTCCTTAATCCCAGATGTCCTTTCATGAGCTATTTCCAATGCTTTTCACATATCTTTCGTAGTAGGTGGAGTGTAAATTTGAAAATACTCTTTCTGACTTAGAGTACTTTGGAGCATTAGAATAGCTTTGTTGTTGAGAGTGACTTGTCATCTATCATTCTCATTGTATTCTTCTTCAAGCTTAGGAGTTTGAACTCCAGTTTCAATGGTAGATGGTTCATAGTTTCGTCTCTTGAACACATTCCATAAACCGAATTCAGTGGCCATTACAAACACTCTAAATTTGGCTTTCCAGAATGAATAATGTTCGCCATTGAAACCAGGGGGGGTATATTGATAGAGGCTTTGTCTGGTAGTATTCTGTCCATATTGATTCTTCTCAGGATGTTAAGCCTTTTTTAGAAGTTCTAGCTCTGATACCAAATGTAGAATAGAATATCATCAAGGGGTGAATTGGGGATTTAAAAATCTTTTCGAATACCCTTAAACTCAAAGAACATAAAATAAAGACAAACAGAGAAAGTAGGAGAAAGATGAACACAAGAGATTTATACTAGTTCGTTCTTAACTCTTGACCTACGTCCAGTCCCAAACACTTTGGGATTTTCACTATTACTTCAATCGATTACACACTCTATACCGAAAGTAATCATCTCTCTAGGATTCACTCCACCTTACAAGTTGTAATCAAATAATCCAATCTCAAAGTCCTACAACTTTGAGATTCTTACAAGTATATGTTTCAATAATAAACTATTTAAAAGAGTAAATTGATAAACACTGAAGATTATATATTCGAAGACATTACACTGGTATAAGAAACAGTAGATGTGTAATGATCGTTTTAGCGTTTGCGTTTCCGGTAGTTGGAATGAATTGAATGCTTCAGCTTATATATGGTTAATACAATTTAAGACTGTTGGAAGCCTTCAATGCACCATTGGAAATAATGAATATAGCCGTTGAGCGTTGAAGTGCATTCATTACTCTCGTCGCTTGATTCATTCTATAATTGCCGACATTCTTCGTTGACATTATATTCTTTGTGTTCTTATCGTTGAATGATCTGGCATTCAAATAAGGAAACAACCCATAAATGCCTTTTGAATGTGTAGAGAATGATCGACCAAATCCATGCTTCGTTTTCTGAACGAGTATATAATGCACATGATGTAATCACTTGATTTTTGGTTAATCTTCAGTCAACCCATCATTTAATCATCTGAAACTTAATAAAAAACTGATTAAACATGTTAGGAACAATAGTGAGTGATGATGAGAAGTATACAGATCATACTTGAAGATTTAGCATTTACGAAGATGGTGATTGCAAAAGAGAAATACATTACACTCGAGTTAATTTCAAGCAACCTGGAGTTCGTCACTCAATTTAGGCATTCGGGCTCGAGTCACTTTGGATCATCTTCTTTGAAAATAAGTTTGAAGTTTAAATGAAGATGTGTCCGTATGACTTAGGCTCGAGGTTAAAATGTTAAACTCAAGTGCATAACTCGAGTCAATTAAGGTTAGCTCGAGTCAAGTTCTTATTTCAAAAATGAACTTCAAAATAATATCTTGAAAAAGGTTTGAAATCGTGTCAGCTCAAGTCATTAAGTGACTAACTCGAGTCAACTTAGTTCATTTGAAAATGTGTTTTCAAATCTATGCTCGAGTTAAAGACAATGGGCTCGAGTCCAGGACTTTTGTTGAAAATAAGGTTAAGTTCACAAAATATGGCTTGAGTCAAATAGCACAGCTCGAGTCACTTGTCATTTCATAGAATATTTCATAAGAGCTTATGACTCGAGTTAAGCATGATCAAGCTCGAGTCACTTAAAGTTCAAAATACTTTGAAAGCTTTCGCCTTACATCGACTCGAGTTTTACAACCAAAAACTCAAGTCAAGTTGAGTTCAAATACTTTGACAACTCTCTGTCTTGTGTTGACACAAGTTTTACAACTCTAAACTCGAGTCAAGTTTGACAGTAAGTTACTAGTTTTTAAGTTTGACCAAGATAAAAGCATTTTGACTTAAACCATTAACTTCATTTTGTTTACAATTGTCAGTTATCATCGAAACACATAGAGAACTAACAGTTTTCCTTATACTCAAGTAAGAGTAAAATAGGGCTCAAGTAACATTTTAACAGAGAGCAAATATAAGTAATGAAACATACATATTTGAGAAAGATGTTACCTGTACTCGAGTACCATACTTGTGTAATACTTACCTTATACTCAAGTAAGACTCTGATAAGGGCATTTACTTTAAGAGAAGAACCTTATACTTGAGTAGACCTATAGTTGTACTTGTTACACCCCTACCGACCTCGCCCTTTCGGGTGGCGGGTTAGAGGGATCCTTTCCCTTATTACCTTTGTCTTTTGTTAATTAGTCACTTTAATCATATATCAGAGTATGCGCAGAAGAGCATATGATCGGTTTGGACAACTTACAATATACTGGTAAAGGTATAAACAAGTACATAAAGTAGTCCCCGTAGGGTTAAGGGTACAATCGTCCAACATAAATATTGAACAGTAAGTATAAATCATACAGTCATCCCAAATATGTAACGTACAAAAGTGATAGGGCATCCCCTATTTCTTCAGTCTTTCCACACCATGCCCTTACCTCTTGAGTCCAACCGGCCTACCGCCTTACACTTGTACCTTCAAGGAAATCTGGAGTTCAAGGTTGAACCCGAGAGTAACTGTTAAACTCAAATACAATATGTGTACAGTGCATGCAAGTAACCATAATCAGGAAATCAAATCACATATCACAAATGCATTCAGAATCACATCACAACCACAACCACAATAACGTACCGTCAAGCTGCCTTACCAAGGCAAGCTCCGGACGCCCGCGTACCGTTGAGCTACCTTACCAAGGTGAGCCCCAGACGCCCGCGTACAGTCGAGTCGCTGTTGGTCAATTTCCTTGATGGCAAGTGAACCAGTTGAACAAGTAATAAAGTGTAAGTAGAGTATAGTCCCACAGAGACTGAGATAACGAGAAGTGACGCTCAACTACTGTAATAGTTGTGTGAATGTAAAGTGAAATCGATTGACTTGGGGGTTTTTTTTTGTGATTACGCTAAATAACAAGAAAATAAAAGTATATCGTGGTCGTAAGAAGATATCAGTAGGAAAATAGGTTGAGCTCGGAATCATTTTTAAGCATATCAATCCCCCAGTTGCTTCACACATTGCTATAGTATTTATACTGCACAGCTTCCACAATGCTACAGCATAGATACTATTTACACTGTTATTCAGCTAACCCACCACTATAGTCTATCAAAGCTTCCACGTCCGATACATGTAATACTAACTTTACTTCTCCCATATGCTTATGAAATTACACAATAACCCAAAAACTGCTCACCCTTTTATACAGCTAGCCATGTCATCACGAGCAAAATCAACTTTCAGTCATTTTCGTAAGCGCTGGAAGATGGATTCCCACCATTTTTTGTGGCAACCCATTTTCCTTTAAACGTGGGAGAATGGTGTCTGCGGGAAATTATTTTCATACGGAAAATTCGATACAAACGGCTACTGTGTTACACCCCTACCGGCCTCGCCCTTTCGGGTGGCGGGTTAGAGGGATCTTTTTTTTTCTTATTACCTTTCCCTTGTTACTTAACCACTTAAAACATATATCAAAGTGTGCACGGCAGAGCATATGATTACGTTTGGACAACTACAATGTACTGGTAAAGTTACATACAAAAACGTAAAGTGATCTCCGTAGGGTTAAGGGTACAATAATCCAACGTAACTTACAATCATCCAGAAATAAACATACAAAATGAGATAGGGCATTCCATACGTCTTCAATTATCAGCTTCCTTGCTCTTACCCTCGTCTTCCTGATCAACTTAGAGTAAACTCCCTGTATCTTTAAAACCAGACTGGAGTTCAAAATTGAACCCCATAGTAACTGTTAAACTCAAGTACAATATGTATACAGTGCATGCAAGTAACCATAATTAGGAAATCAAATCACATATCACAAATGTATTCAAAATCACATCACAAACACAACCAAAATGATGTACCGTCGAGCTGCCTTACCAAGGCAAGTCCCGGACGCCCATATACCGTCGAGCTACCTTACCAAGGTGAGCCCCGAACGCCCACGTACCGTCGAGTCGCTCCATAAGGCAAACCCTAGATGCCTGCGTATCGTAGAGTCATCACTCAAGACCGACCCCGGACGCATACATCCTCAGCGTTAGGATCAACAAAGTAGCTTAGGAGTTTATGTTGGAAATTATGCCCTAGGGGCAAGTCATCTCCATTTAGTTATAATTTCATTTGCATGTTTATAGTGATAACTGTATCCCTGGATATATCTTATAGATTATCCTAAATGTCCCTGGTCGGTCGTCTACGCGGGAGCAAAGAGACTAGTATGACTTTGATGAGGTATGGAGATACGAATCAAAGTCATGGGCACTTGTAGGAGTACAAGGTGCTGGACCGACCCACTATGAGAAAGCTGCATGGATTAAGTCATAAACTTTTCTCATGTATAACGCGTCACAACGCCCTTTGACCCGAGATCATCATGGATTCCTACATGATGAGTCATTTCGCTCTTTGACCTAGTCAAAAGTCACCTTTGACGGGTGATGATAAAGGCTTGGATCGGGATCAATGGTTTTCATGCAGAGGAATGTGAATGGTCAAGATGGAATTTGTGCCTCACATTTGTAGAGAGAAAATACTAGGCCCCTCGATGAGTGAGTCTAAGAAATGTATGGCCATACTGCGATGGAAAAGAGTTTCCATTTCAATTGTTAGACTACTCAAGAATCGAGAAAGTAGTGGTCAAGAACATGAAGTTGACATTATCCATGCCTCATCCTTGACCAAATTATCGCGTGACAAAAGGGACATGACATGGTTGTAAGATAGGTTGTATTGTATCATCGATCCCCATATGTATTGGGTAGTCGCAATGTCTTGCTAGAGGCCGCTTGCGACTTGTGGGCTGGTACAAGATCGCCTACCGCCAATCTACGTGGGCTGCACAGGTCGCACACGCAAGAATAGCTCAACACAAGCAAAAGTGTCAGTTCATTGAATCTTAGATATGTCTAAGATTTAATGAATACCGTATTTAATCTAGGATGAAAATATATATATATTTATTATTAAATTTGAAATTAATAATATTATTTATAGATAATAATATTATTATATATAGTATTTAATTTATTTTATAAATTAAATAACTATAATAAATTAAGATATTGTATCTCATATTTAATTTTCGAATAAAGATATAGTATCTCATATTTAATTAAATAAAAATATATCATATCTCATATTTAATTTATGTAGGCTTATAATTCGGATTAAATAAATATATTAGATTAGATCTATTTGATAGATTTAATTAATATATTATTTTATTTTAATTGAAATTCGAATTTCAAAATTGATTGGATTAATTTTGAATATTTTAACACGGCTTATTAGGGTTTTAGAAACCCTATAATAGATATTGATCTAGTCGTATTAAGGAGACGAATGAATTAGAAAGCCGCGAGAAACCCTAGAGAGAAAATAAAGAGACACATAATTTGAAGGCGCTAGCACGCTGCCGTCCGTGTTCGAGAGCTGTTCATGTGGATACCTGTAGAGGGAGGGGATTCGCAAAGTATGCTCTTGTTGATCGAGTTGGTAGCCCACGAGAGAAAATCGAACGAGAAGCTCAAAATTTCGCATAGGTATGATTTCTTTAACGAACCTTGATTTAAACGTTGAGTGATCCTCAGATGGGAAAAAAAAATCAATTCCGCTGCGTGTACGGATCCCAACAGTTTAACCCCAACTACCCCGAATGCATCTTAGGCTCGGTAGCGACCTAAGGACACACAATCCACTAGGCTCTACTGCCTCACATCCTCAATAATGGAAAACAGACATACAACAGCAATATAGAATACGTGAGTTAACAGTTACTACCTGGCACGCCACGCAAATAGCAAACTCTTCCCTTGAAAATATAGTCCACGCGAGCTAACACCCTAGATACAGCAAAACATCATGCTTTCAGTCACATTTACAAACTTTACTTTAAGTTTCAAGAATTTCACCTACCACCAGGATTGTCCAAAAACGTTGATCCAACTTTTCTGATTTTTAATAAATTCTAGAAAAATCGTATCAACATGAAATTAGTGGACATAGAACCCTTAGGATGTCTATTTTATAGGAAAAATATTTATCAAAGCCATCCGAGTCCGAGTCCTTCTCGATTCTCAAAACGTAGCCATTGGTCTGAGACAGAATCCTTGTTTTTGGGTCATTTTGAATCTTAAATAACTATCATTTTGAACATAAAAATGACAAAAAAATATTATACCAAAATCATCCTAAATATGTCTAATTTTACCATGAAAAATTTCAAAGCAAACAGAATCCATTTACTATTTTAAAACCGTCGATGAACACACGCTACCCAAAAAACGCCTAAGTCGGCAGATTTACGTAGTTTAAAGACTTGAGCCTTTTGAGTTTGGAAAGAGGTGATCCCACTTGTCCCCATACAAAAACATATTTTGCACCCATTTAGAACCTCAAAAATATGAAAATCCTACTTCAAACTTACGAAAAGTACCATAGGGCAGAAGCAAGAATTTCCAAGTTGTCGGTTAAGGGCTTACCTTGGAATTTCGGTTACGTATGGCTTTCTTCACCTCTTGAACTACTAGCTTCAGCTGGAGACTCTCCATCCTCACCTTAATTTCATGCTTGGCTGGTGGAAAATGGAGGGGGAAGTGCCCTTTATTTAGGCTCTAAGGGTTAGGGCTTTTATCCAACTTTGGTTATTACCCACTGGATGAAAGAATGTCTCGGATTTAAATATGATTTTCTTGAATTAATTCTCAAGAATTCTAGAGAATTCTTGGTAGATGGGTTGCGCATTCCAAGCCCAAAAATAAGATTCCAAAATTGCCCTAATGGTGGTTTCTGGAATTGCTAGGTGTAGGTTTTAGGCCCAGGGGTAAAAGGGTCCTTTTCCACTGCTCTTCTTCAAAGCCAGTGGGTCCCACAAAATCTGCCCTTAGATATGCCATTAATTCCCTTTTAGTGTCATAATTACTTGTCATTCACCCTCTCACATCAAATTCAAATATGTGGTCCAAATTAATCCAGATTATTTTATTTTCTCTCTCTTCATAATTACATGATATATGACCTTTTTCTTTTTCTCCAAATCACTTTCTCTCTCCTCTAGGCCCACCCAAGTTCGTCCTCCCTCTATGTCCAAGGGTCTGGGCCCGACTCCAGAAACCCCTAACCGGTCCCACTTAGCTCCTTTTTGCCGGTTACACTTTTCCTCGTAATTCGTGTCGTTCAGTTGGACTTGTGTGAGTCCGGATTAACAGTCTTTCCCCTTGACCACCAAATTGAAATATGGTGCCTTGGGGAGCACGAAACCCATATTTCAGTATCTCCTAACCCCCTCGTACTACGTGCTACCCGAAAATCCAACTTCTGACCCTGAAATGCCACGTGTCCGTTGAATCAACACTACTGCTGACTTTTCCTCCTACACTTGGTCCAAATACACATTCTCTCTCTCTCTTCCCCTCTTGTTTCCTTTAAAAACGCAGGACACCCATGACTGGCCTGAAAATGCCATATACTTACTTATATCGGCATATTTTCACTCAACTAATTGTCCTATACCCCATGACATAGTTGGGTGGCATCCTTTCCACCGGATTTACGCCGTATAGATCTTTTGTGTCCCATTTTCACTGGCACCTTAATTCCACGGCTTATGCATACAAGGTCCACTGACCCGTATGGTCGAGTTACTTAATCCCAGAGGGGCGTCCTAACCCTCGACATTCTTGGAACTCTTCCTGAACTGGGCTTAGTCGTCTGCCTATTTTAGGCTTATTCTCCATTCTCAGGGTCCAAAATTCGAGGTGTTACAACCACCAGTGAAAAATTTAAATTTCCTTTTCCATCGCCCCATTTTCAATGATCTAAACAGGCCCTTAAGGTGCCCAACTTGAGGGGGAGTGTAGAATGTACACAAGTTATAGATGTACTTTATAATATAGGACATATTTGTAGTATAGGCTTACATTATGTATTTCTTGTATTTGTTTTGGGGCTTGTATCGGCCCTAGCCCACCAGCTCATTGGGCTAAGTCTATAGGTGAGACACGTCTATATATTTTGTAAGGAAAATCATTGTCGGGTCTCTCAAGTTACAAAATTAATCACAAAAAAGTCTCACACCAAATTTCCCTCACAAAAAAGTCATGTCGTCAAAATGGTTTTTCATGTTATCAAAATGACTTTATTAGTTGTTAAAATGTCCCTATGAAAATCTCGTTGTGAAAAGGACTTCTTATGTTGTCAAAATGAATTTTCATGTTGCAAAAATTGTCTAGGTTTCTAAAATTCTACACACCGGAGGAAAAACTTGGAGAATTTTTGACAACATGTAAAGCCATTTTCACAACGAGATTTTCATAGGACATTTTAACAACTAATAAAGCCATTTTGACAACATAAAAAAGCCATTTTTACGTAGGGACTTTTTTGTGAGGGGAATTTAGTCTAGGACTTTTTGTGATTAATTCCGTACTTTGGGACCTGAAAATGATTTTCCCTATTTTGTATTTGAACATATGGTCTAGTTCATATTGGTTAATGAGTATGAGTTTATACAGTTCTTTTAACACGATAATAACTCCAAAATCCATTGCAGCTCTCTTACACTATTTGGTTTGAGGGGAGGGATGGGGAGGAGGAGAGAGACTTTTTTTTCCTCATCTTTACTAAATAGCCTATGGAAAATTTTCAATATTTCAAAAATACACTTTCAACAAAAAGCAATATTCTTCTTATTAATAACAATTTGGTCAATATCCACCCTAGAGTTTGTTCCCTTCCCAACTCATCCTTTCAAACCAAACACACCCTTAATTTTCTTCTTTGTGTTCTTCCTCGGCAAAGTCAGGGATGACAAAAAGGAGAGTCGAACGGTTCTACTGGTGTAAGCAGAAACTGAAGAATTTTGCTACATGGACCACCAAGCCACATTAGTCTTTTTTTCCCTTTGGCACGTTTGCAAATACTTTGAGTGTGGATTTGCAGCTTAACCCAACTAATTAGTGCTCGTTTGAATAACCATGGAAAACACTTTTTTTGGCAAACCATAGTTTGGAGAAAAAATAGCCAAACACTCTCAAATTCTAAAAGTGTTTTTTTATGGTTTTGGAAAAAGCTATTATTTTTAGGTTTTTCTCACTCCTCTACCATCATCAGTATTTTTTAGTACTAGTCAGTATCCTTAAGTATTATTTTAATAGCCGTCAGTACCCTGAAATATTTTTTCAAGATCAGTCAGTATCCTAAAATATTCTTTCAATATCCTGAAATATTTTTTTAAGATCCTACAATAAGTTTTCAAAATCGTTAAGTATTTTTCCAAAGATGCAGTTAGTCTCCTTAAGTATCTTTTAAGTACCCGTCAGTACCCTAAAAAATTTCTTCAAGATCATTTAGTACCCTAAAATGTTTTTTTTAAAGATCCTAAAATAAATTTTAAAGATTATGAAATATTTTTTTAGTACCGGTCAAGATCCTTAAATTTCTTTTTAGTACTCATAAGTACCCCGAAATATTTTTCAAGATTAGTTGTACCCTAAAATAGTTTTTTTAGATCCTAAAATAAATTATCAAGATCATGAAATATTTTTTCAGCACCAGTCAATATATTCAAGTATTTTTTAGTACTCATTGTACCGTAAAATATTTTTTCAATATCAAACAAAGATATCTGAAATAATTTTTCAAGATCCTAAAATAAATTTTCTTAAGTATTTTTTCAATAGTAGTTAGTATCGTTTTAGTACATGTTAGTACCTTGAATATTATTTCAAGATCATTGAATATCCTAAAATAAATTTTCAAGATCCTAAAATAAATTTTCAAGATCATGAAGTATTTTTCAAGTACCAGTCAATATCCTTAATTATCTTTTAGTACCCGTCAGCCCGAAATACTTTTTTCAAGATCAGTTAGTACCGTAAAATATTTTTTTAAGATCCTAAAATAAATTTTCAAGATCATGAAGTATTTTTTCAATATGCTGAAATATTTTTTTTAGTGTGATTAGTAGCACGAAGTATTTTAATTTTGTGCAGAAATTTATGTAATTTTTTGTATTTATTATGAGATTTAATGTTAAAAATATTTAAAATAAAACCTAATCCTTTATATGCAATTATCACAAAGGCTAATGTCATTTTGCTAATTTGAGCATGAAAAAGTTATTCGATAACAATATTCAAATACTATCATTTTATCAAAATCACTGTTTTTACATAATCTAATATGCTCAGAATCTATTCTAGAAAAGCATCTTTACCACTTTTTTTACCGAAGCTATTCTCCAAAAAATAATCTGTAGTTGTGATCCCTCAAGCTTACTCCGTCTAAAACCATTAGCCCCTATAATTTGAAAATGACTTGGAGCTAGGTTAATGATGTTAATTTTTCCTACATGTCACTGATACAGCTAAGTTTATGCTAACCAAGCGAGATGATAAGGAAAAATAAATGTGTCACCCATGCTACGTGGACACATGAAAAATACCAAAAACAAAACAAACAAACAAAAAAACCAGATTTTAGATCTCCATAATGGATGGAAAACATCATCATGATCGTGAAGCGAGAAGGAGGTCAAGGAGGAGGCAAGATTTCAGACCACCATCGCACAAACCCCACGGACAAAATGAAGAAGGTGAAGTCGCCGTTGAAGCCAAATGAAGGTGTTGAAGACTGCAACTTCTATGCCTTGCTCCTCAATTTTGCAGACATTCTTCATCTCTTCAAGGCTCTTACTTTCACTGCTCATAAATCCAAACTCTGTGTCATCCATTGATGGGTCACTTTCTTGTGCAGGAAATAGCAAAAAATCTTCGACAAATGGGTATGCTGCTGCCTTTGCTTCATTAGAGTATGGACTCTCAAATCTAGGGCCTAGTGGCGTGGAAAATGAAGGTGATGGAGGATTCAAAGGAGCTAAAGATGGGTTCTCTGGAAAAGAATCAAAACTCCAGTCATTGTTGGGGAATATCTCTCCCAACCCATGTTGAAGAATGGAACCGCCGGTGAAGCCGCGATGTGATTTTTCTTTGGGAAAATTACACACAGGTCCCAAGGAGCACGAGATAATTACATTTAGGTCCCTTCAAATGACAAAATTAGGCTTAAGTCCCTAGGGACTTCGTAATTATTTGTGAAGGTTAAATTACCAATCGACCTTCTTCCAATTCCATCTCCTATCTCTCTCTCTCTCCAATTCCTTCTCCTATCTCTCTCCACTTTTCAGTTTGCAGTCTCTGATTTCTGTAGCTCCTTCTGTACATGCTCATGAGATTCTCGTTCTGAAAAGGAAGAAATCCAGCGAGCAATGCATACAGAATGACACCGCACGACCATATATCATCCTTGGACTCATCATACCCTTTCTTTCTCAACACCTCGGGGGCGACATACGCCGGAGTACCACACTGGGTTTGGAAGAGACCGTCATGACGATGATGTTCCAACAAGGCCGAGAGGCCAAAGTCAGAGATTTTGAGATTCTCGTTCTCATCCAAAGAAAAGATTTTCGAGCTTGAGATCCCGTGAGATACTCCCCGTCGTGATGTAAATCGACGGTGCTGATTAATTGTTGGAAGTACTTGCGAGTGGCATCTTCCTTGAGTTTGCCTCTGGCGACCTTGGCGAAGAGCTCGCCGCCGCGGATGTACTCCATGACGAAGAAAATTTTGGTCTTCATGGCCATCACTTCTTTGAGCTCAACGACGTTTGGGTGACGAACCAATCGCATAACGTAAATCTCTCGCTTGATCTCGATCAATCATGCCCTCCTTCCTTACACCGCTCCTTGCTCACGATCTTGATGGCCACGCTCTCGCCGGTGGCTATCTGTTTGCCGTAATACACCTTAGTGGAAGATAATGGCACACTCAAGCTTTTGATTGGGGAATCTACAAAAGTTTTCAAAACTTGTTGCTAAAATAGGATTTTTCTGTTGTTAATATAGAATTTGTTGTTGTAAATAGCCCTGGACCTTTAAATGACGTAATCCGGGTTTTCAAAACTTGTTGCTAAAATAGGATTTTTCAGTTGTTAATATAGAATTTGTTGTTGTAAATAGCCTCGGACCTCGTAAATGACAAAATCCAGGTTTTCAAAAACTTGTTGCTAAAATAGGAATTTCCTGTTGTAAATATAGAATTTGTTGTTGTAAATAGCCTCTAGACCTCAGAAATGACAGAATCCAGGTTTTCAAAACTTGTTGTTAAAATAGGAATTTCCTGTTGTAAATATAGAATTTGTTGTTGTAAATAGCCTCTAGACCTCGAAATGAGTAATCCGTGTTTTCAAAACTTGTTGCTAAAATAGGAATTTCTGTTGTAAATATAGAATTTGTTGTTGTAAATAGCCTCTGGACCTCAGAAATGACAGAATCCAAGTTTTCAAAACTTGTTGCTAAAATAGGAATTTCCTGTTGTAAATATAGAATTTCTTGTTGTAAATGGCCTCTGGACCTTAGAATTGAAAAAATAAACGTTTTAAAATGTTGTTGCTAAAATAGGAATTTCCTGTTGCAAATATAGAATTTGTTGTTGTAAATAGCCTCCGGACCTCTTAAATGACGTAATCCAGGTTTTCAAAACTTGTTGCTAAAATAGGAATTTCGTTGTAAATATAGAATTTCTTGTTGTAAATAGCCTCGGACCTCGAAATGATAGAATCCACGTTTTCAAAACTTGTTGCTAAAATAGGAATTTTCTGTTGTAAATATAGAATTTCTTGTTGTAAATGGCCTCTGGACCTTAGAATTGAAAAAAATGAACGTTTTAAAATGTTGTTGCTAAAATAAGAATTTTTTTGTTGTAAATAGCCTCGGACCTCAAAAATGTAATCCAGGTTTTCAAAACTTGTTGCTAAAATAGAAATTTTCTGTTGTAAATATAGAATTTGTTGTTGTAAATAGCCTATGGACCTCAGAAATGACAGAATCCAAGTTTTCAAAACTTGTTGCTAAAATAGGAATTTCCTGTCGTAAATATAGAATTTCTTGTTGTAAATGGCATCTGGACCTTAGAATTGAAAAAATGAACGTTTTAAAATGTTGTTGTTAAAATATGAATTTGCTGTTGTAAATATAGAATTTCTTGTTGTAAATGGTTTATGTGCGTTTTTTATGCTAAATGGGCAATAAAGACTTTTACTATTATGAAATAATTACAGGGACTTCTGTGTAATTATGTCATTTGAAGGGACCTAACTGTAATTATGTCTTCTCCTTGGGACCTGTGTGTAATTTTCCCTTTTTCTTTTTTGGTTGCTGTTGAAGAAGGTGAATCTTGGGGTTCTTCTCAGAAATCCTGAAATACCCGATTTCTTTTTCTGGTTGTCGTCTTGAAAGAGGTCATCGTCACTAAAGAGGATGCCGTCATTGAGAAAGTCACCGTCGACCGATGGTGTGTCATTATCTGACGGTAAGCTTAAAGGCTATGGGTTGTGGTCGCATCTGGTTGAATGTTGAATGTTGAGGGCGAAAATGGATTATATGGAAATACCAAACGTTTCAACTTTTTTTAGTGTCCAGGTCATGGGTGACACATTTGATACTCTGATGCTATTTATAAGTTTATTTTGTTCAAAAAATTTGATCCTTATTATAAATCCAATTTTAGGGTAATAAATATATTTATTACATTTTTGCCCCTATTAATTGCAATAAACAAATAGAGTTTATTCATGTTGACTTTTGGAACCAATCATAGATAAGGGAAAATTTGAAAATTTAACACATAGTTAATAAGTTAACTAACTCTCCTTGATATGTGAGAATTAGTTAATTTAGACTTATAAATAGGACCAGGAGTAGCATTATGCCAACTCAACCCACCTAGTTAGCATAAACTTGACGATGTTAGTGACATGTGGACAAAGTTGACACCATTAACCCAGTTCCAAGTCCTTTTCAAATTACCAGGCCTAATGATTTCAAACAAGCAAACTTGAGAGACCAAAACTATAGCTTTCGAACTTCTTGAACCAAAATGAAGGTTAATTACAAGGACCAAAAATGGAATTTAACCTTTTTTTTAAGATATCTTTTATATTTTAAAATTTTAAGCATGGTTTGTCAGTATCTCATTGCAAAGTATCAATTAAATTTGTTAACTTCCACTTCACTTCTTACTTATCTCTTATCAAAATTGTAATGCATATATTCAGTTTTCCTCGACTCGCATTTAAAGCCCTTCAACTCCAAAGTCCTTCTCTATATCTCAAGTTTAGAATTAATTTTCTCCCTAGATTTGGCCAACTATATCATCAACAAAAAACATGCGTTAGGGATCTCCTCTTTGATATACTCAGCTAGAACGTATACCACTAGGTTAAACAAATAAGGGCTCAATGTAATATCCTGAATTTTGGGCTTAGAGGCTTGAGAATAAGCATATATCGTGCGACGACTAGACTAGGTTTAGGAAGGGTGATATTAAACTTTGGAAACATTGTATGGAATCTTCATAGTAAATGATGTTTATTCGCTAACATGAATAATTAATGTAAACGAAGGATGAGGAATTGTTCAATGAAGCTTGGTCAAGAACAATCAAAAATCTTTTGAAAGAAGCTAGGAAATGTTTTGAGGGCTTTTTGGTCAATTACTATGGGGGACACATGTGCATGCAATTAATGCGAAAATATGACTCAAAAGCTTCTTTAATAAGCCTCAAATTCGTGCAAAGCAAGGGGGACCATAAAATTGGAGGGGAAGGAAAATTGAGTTTGATTTTAAAAACAAAATAAAAATTGGAGAATGGGACCATAAAATTTTAAGGGTGAAGGAGCAATAATACACATAAACTTTACCTCTGGGAGCGCCCAGCACCACGAGCTTTTTTTGGGAGCAAAACTACACACGTGGTTACCATTTTGGAGCAAAAGTGACACAAACCCATCAGCCACTGGACGTTGACCGTTAAGTACGAACGGTTGACCGTCAGTGCTTAAGTGGATGATGAATTGGAGAGAGATGAAGCCAAATGGGAAGAAAAAATGCTGAATAGGATGGTGACGATGCAGAGTTTAAAAAATTGGGGGAAAAAATTATGGAAAACCCTAAAATGGAATGAAATTACAAACCAATAATCAGTGAAGAGAAATCCAATTAAGATCCCTGATTGATTAAAACAAAACAAAAAAATCCCTCTAAACCTCCAAGATTTGTAACCTAAACCGATCAACTGTTCAACAACACCCTCAAACTCTTTCAATTTTAGAAGCTCTGAGAATTCTCTTCAAATTTAACAGAGCAATCATGAAATTTCATACTTAAAATCGAACAATTGTTAGAATACGCACAACTGGGTAATTGCAGAGAAATTATACAGATTTTGATTAATCATAAGCGAAAGATATAACCATCAAATTCTACATTCAGATTCTTAACCTAAATCCCCAAAATACATTACGACCATCACTTCATAAATCACAACCAAAACAAACTTCTAATTCTAATTCTATTCCAGATCTTCACAATAAGATTCAGCATAAAACCTTCTTTAACCTTCGAAACCGTACAAAGTTCTTCCCTGCCTCTTGGTAGCATAAACCACATCCATGGTGGTAACAGGCTTTCCACGAGCATGCTCCGTGTAAGTCACAGCATCACGAATCACATTTTCCAGAAAAATCTTGAGAACACCACGATCTCCTCATAGATCGACCGATTCGCTTGACGCCTCTTTCGCCAATCTCCGAATCCCGTGCTTCGTGATTCCACGAATATTATCGCGAAGAACCAGTGGATGAAAGCCTCTGATCCTTAGTCGTAATATCAACTCCATCGTTTAAATTAAAATTCTCCAGATCACTTTTATGATATTCCGTAAAATCGTTGAAAACAGTAATCGTGCTACACACACTTGGGGTACCTACCCAAGACTGAATTCGCGCTACAATAGCGCTCGAAATCGGACTCTCCACATGATGAATAATTCCGTGAAGATGGAGAAGAAACATCACCATCATTGAATGACGAGACCTTCAAGGCAGGGAGCGAATCAAAACGATCAAGAGAGACGTCTTTGCAGGCAGCCTTGCGAGTGCCCTCCCCATGAATCATTTGAAGCTCAATAAATCCTAAAAAATGGAAGCCTTTAGAATCATTAATCAAAAGGAAGAAGGAAACAAATCTAGAATATAGTCTTGATTCGGTTCAACTAAAGTATCAGGGAAGCAGACAAAGAGCATCTTACCTATCGGCCCTAAAGACTCAGAACTAAGCGAATCGAAATCTCGATTGCGTCGGATTCCGATTTCTAAATTACAAATAGTGAAAGCCTTCAAAAATTTCATTCCGGAGGCGGGAGCTACCTTGCTTTTTTGCGCTAAAAACATTAAAAATTTCACTTTGATTCTTGGTTTGTGCGTTGGTCCGGTTTTCGTTCATCGACAAATTGCTTTCGGTCGATGGAATTCTTGACAAGTAGGATTTTGGTTTAGCCAGATTGTAATTTCATTCCATTTTAGGGTTTTCCATAATTTTTTCCCCCAATTTTTTAAACTTTGCACCGTCACCATCCTATTCAGCATTTTTTCTTCCCATTTGGCTTCATCTCTCTCCAATTCATCATCCACGTAAGCACTAACGGTCAACCGTTCCTACTTAACGGTCAACGTCCAGTGGCTGATGGGTTTGTGTCACTTTTGCTTCAAAATGGTAACCACATATGTACTTATGCTCCCAAAAAAAGCTCGTGGTGCTAGCCGCTCCCAGAGATAAAGCTTATGTGTATTATTGCCCTTCACCCAAATTTTAATAAAGAGAATGTATAAGATAAAAGGGTGATAAAACTTAAATACTTTTAACTCTTCTCCACTAATTTTTTTCATAATCCAACTCAAATTTTCCTCCCCTCCCCTTCCCTTCAAATTCCTCATACCAAACAGCAAGAAGATGAAATATCTATTCTTCAGGGAAAAAAGAGTAATTTCCGGATGCCAAGGATTGTATCTGATAATTTGTCTTCATAAGCTAAGAATTATTCTGAGCAATGTTGCGAGCCTGCGATTAAACATGGGATAAGACTGTCTCCGCGCTTGTTGATATATAAGCTACTACTAAATTACATCCAGCCATCAACTGATGCTGTTCTGTGCAAAATTTGTTGTAACCGGCAGCAATATTTAAAAGGGCTCCGGGATGACACTAACACCAACTAGTTAAATCTAAACCCATCCAATTTCTCAATCTACAAAACTTCCAACTCACTACAATGAAAGAAAGGCAGCAAGAACCTTGCTTTTAGAAATGAGAAGGAGAACTACAATGTTTTCTTTGTATAAAAATCATCGGTTCTTGAAACGCCACATAGCAAGTCAAGTTTATCTTTATCAAGCCCAGAAAGCCACTTTCTCAGATGTTCAAGATTACCGGAAACATATTTACTGAAATCTTCTGGAGGACTTGAGTTTGTCTCAAAAAGGGTTTCTACAACATCAAAAGGAAGAACGCCTATCAAAGCAGAGGCAGTGGCAAGCTGAAGGGAAGGGCCTGCTTTTATGGAAGAATTGCGGCACAAAAAAGAAAACAAAAAGCATCTCAAGTTCTCAACTCCTCTATCTTCATACCCACCAGCAACAACTCCAAGCCTGAAAAAAAATGGAGACGATAATACATTAGAAACCATCACAACTAGTAGCAATCGGCAGTCTAATGAGGCCATATAACTATAAGACTCGCCGTTGATTGAGATTCAAAAACGGAGAATTATTCAACCCACTAGCAATGTCAAAATAATGGGTCATTTTACCTCCCAAGTTGACCAAGAAGAGCAACAATGGCAGCAGAAATGTTCTCCACCACACACGAATCCAATATACTCAGCAACTGAGGAACAAGGTTTGTATCGGTCCAGGGCCAACTCTACATTAAGAAACCATGGGGCTCGTGAGGACATAATCAGGTTTGACAATTATAAACTAAGCAAAATGATAAGTTCTTCAACAAGGAAGATCGAGCAAGAGTTGCAAAAGTTTCCCATCTGTAAAAAATCATGCATATCAAATACAACCCCCCCCCCCCCCCAAAAAAAAAAAAAAGGGAATAGAATTAGTAACAGATTTCACTACTTAGAGCCTGTAAGGCCACATAAGAAAACTAAGGCTCAAGAATAACGTGTCATCTCATACATTGATAGAATACCACAGCCTTTACAGATTTACACTAGAAGGAACCGTGTGGGTTAAGTAGGAGCAGTTTAGTCTTTTGTTCTGTTTAAGACATTCCAGGGTAGTTTATTATGGTTACATTAGCAGTTTATATCAGTTATTAGGTTATCCATATCTTATCTTAGATAGTTATTATGCTGTAAGTTTATTTAAAGATGTTGCAAGACTTGTTATGATTATGAAAAGTATTATTCAGAAGTATTGTCTTGTCCTAGAGTTAGCTCTAGTTTCCACTTCATCTCTCTCAATTTCCTTCAATTCTATCATTTTGGTATCAAAGTGGTGAATCTTCGGACCTATTAGATACCATTGTTAACACATGAAATTCCTCTTATGAGAAAGACTAATTCTCCATTACACCCAAATCAAAATACAGAAATCCCATCAAATTCCAATCCTCAGAATGACCCCGCTTGATTTTGGTGTAACACCTCCTCAAACGCACCATGAGTCCAACGATCAACAATTGGCAGCTATTCTTACACAATTGAATCAGATGAATGCAAAAATTAATACTTTGAAGAAGCAAAAAGCACTAATATTTATTAATGGAGAGACGAGTCATAACAACAGAGATAATAACAGATATACTTACGGCGAGCATGATGATGCTGATATAGAAAACATTTGGTCGAATGGGATCCCTTCTAAAAGACCTCATTCGAAGATAGAATTTCTGAAGTATGAAGGAGAAGATCCACAAGGTTGGGTTATGAAAACTGAAAAGTTTTTTTGATATTATCAAACTCTAGAAGAATTGAAGATTGATGTGCTAGCAATGAGTCTTGAGGGCAATGCGTTAGATACTTTTACTTGGATCTCTTTAGGAAGGACTACAAGGTACTAGGATGAATTGGTGCAAATTTTCTAAGAACAATTCGGTCCTGCGGAATTTCAAAATCCAGACGCCTATCTATGCAACACCAAGCAATTGCATTCTGTAAGCGAATACTAATATGTAAACTGTGAATAAATTGATAATTAGGATTAGTTAGTTGGTTGTTAGTTACTGTTGATAGTTAGTTTGGATTAATAGGTCTTGAGACGTTGCCTATATAAGGCATATGACTCTTCATTGTATGCTATGCTTTTGTTAACATAAATCAATAAGAGCATCACAGATTTTCTCTTCCCAATCCCTTTGAATTTCTGTCCTACTCCTCTCAATTCTGTTCTTCAAGATCCCCATCAGTGGTATCAGAGCTGTCATCCTCGGCACGTTCTGCTCCATTCTGATCAATCTTGAATCAAGACTGAACCTTCTTTTCCTCTCACGGTTCGGATTCTCCTTCGAGATACGCATCAAGAAACTCAAAACGACACTCAAGACTAGTCAAGAAGTCCAAGAAGGTCAAGAACCTTTTGCTTTGTTGAGTTCTAATGCATTGTGAACTTCAACACTGCATTTTGGGTCGTCGCATCCTATCATCAAATTCTGGGTTCGGCAATGTTCTGTTCGTCGACTTCTGACATTGCGTGATTCTGGACTTTGAAACCGTTCAGTCCTTATCGGAACTCAGGAATTTTGATTGTCATCGGAAACCCGGTATCGCACGATTTTGGTTTGATGGCTCTGTTTCATTTTCTAGTTCTGGTTGTCATCAGATTAGAGACTCGTCTATCGTCAGATTCTGGATCAACAATTAAGATGGCTCGCTGCCGTCCTCGGAAAAAACTTACCTGTACTGCAGCGGGAGGTAGCAGCCTTGCGTGACGAGATAAATGGCAACAGAAGAAACGCTTCTGCTGACCAAGAAGCTTCTAGGTCTTCCCAAAAAAATGCGTTGGAGTGCAAGAGTCCTTAGGAGTCGATGAAAACTCCAAGAACAGCTCCTCATGTTTTCTTGGGGACAAGCAGACAACGACCTCGACCTAGAACAAGTCAAGTGTGACGATGAACGGTAACCGACGCAGATATGAATGCCTTTGATTTCGTGATTCTTGACTCTAGCCGCGAAGTCGAGCACAATGGAGCAAGAGGAGAAGCAACATTATTACAAGGTTCTCTTTCTTCTTCATCTGGTTTGTTCTTGTCGATACAAACGTCTCATCCAGTTCTGATCGTCGAGAATGAAAGCGTCCAGTTCATTGGTATGATGGGTTGCTACAAAAATGGCTCTTACTTGTTCAACTCTCTCCTACACAGTCTTCAGCACTCTTGGTTTAGGGGAGCATTAATCACAATGTTGTGTGGGAGATTCGTTCTTTGGGAAAACAGAAGAAGAAGAAGAAGAAGAAGAAGAAGAAGAAAGCAGGAGTTGAGTGGCATACTAAGAAACTTTTGGAACTGACTTGAATTTCATGTGGTTGCTTGATTTTCAGTTGGAAAAGTCAAACTTA
The DNA here is from genome assembly GCA_019022615.1 of Acacia melanoxylon. Lineage (NCBI taxonomy): Eukaryota > Viridiplantae > Streptophyta > Magnoliopsida > Fabales > Fabaceae > Acacia > Acacia melanoxylon. The sequence goes on from JAFJYJ010000136.1 coordinate 237,746, forward strand.
CTTCCAGTTGTCCTTCATTTTCTTTAAGAGTCAGAGATATTTTGAAGGGGGAAAATTACACACAGGAGCAAACATAATTACAGTTAGGTCCTTTCAAATGACAAAATTACACAGAAGTCCCTAGGGACTTCTGTGTAATTATTTCATATTAGTAAAAGTCTTTATTGCCCATTCAGCATAAAAAAACGCGCCTAAACCATTTACAACAAGAAATTCTATATTTACAACATGAAATTCCTATTTTAACAACAACATTTTAAAATGTGCATTTTTTCAATTCTCGAGATCCGAGAGGCCATTTACAACAACAAATTCTATATTTACAACGTAAAAATCCTATTTTAGCAACAAGTTTTGAAAACCGGATTACGTCATTTCTGAGGTCCAGAGGCTATTTACAACAACAAATTCTATATTTACAACAGAAAAATCCTATTTTAGCAACAAGTTTTGAAAACTTTTGTAGATTCCTCAATCAGAAGCTTGAGTGTGCCATTATCTTCCACCAAGGTATACCCTCGATATATCATCACCGCATCAAAAGAAGCTTAATTCAAACACCTCGAGATAAAGATTTCACATAAAATGTTGATTTACATAATAAAAAGAGCATGGGTGAATGGCCTTCGGCGGGGAAAAATTAAGGGGAAGGGGAGAGGATGCAAACCTTAAATTGAAATTGAAAAAGATAAAGAGACTGGGTGAACTCTGCGCGATCTATTAGCCAAAGCGATCTTGTCATCCCCGCAAGCTTCCGGGTTGCGGTGTTTGCGATATGGCGTTAGCTAGGATACTTGAAGACGATAAAGTGTTAGTTTAATGAGTGGTCGCTATCGCACACTAAGCACTCAAGCGAGGGATCCCTTTTTAATCATCTTCCTGGTAATCGAATCGATAGTGGCGACCCTCCGGATGGTAATCATAAAATCAAAAGGGCTTCCCCGATAACGAGATCAAGACCCAGATCTAAAGAAAACCCCGACCGACAAGGAGGAGGTCGGAAGGGGTGCCGCTGGCAGAAGGAAGAGAACGTCGGCCACCGTGAAGGAAATGTGGCTCTGCACCTGCAGGAGAGAAGAAAATGGAGAGAGGAGAGAGATAGGAGAAGGAATTGGAAGAAGGTCAAATTGGTAATTTAACCTTCACAAATAATTACACAGAAGTCCCTAGGGACTTCTGTGTAATTTTGTCATTTGAAGGGACCTAAATGTAATTATCTGTACTCCTTGGGACCTGTGTGTAATTTTCCCTTTTGAAGGAGTACAACTGGCTCCCATCTCCCTAAATTGGGGCTTGCTTTCAAAATTTATATGTGTCTTACTGCTGGATACCCCCTACTCTTCAGTAATGTCATATGGATGTTGGGCTTTGTTGTTGAAGAAAATGACCGAACTAGTATAAATTCCTTGTGTCTTGCTTCTCATTTTCTTCTCTGTTATACCTTGTTTTCAAAATACTAAAATAGAACTTTATAAAAGAATTTTTAAAATCCACAATTCACCCCCTTTTAGTGATTTATTCCACTTTCAGTGTGTGTGAGCAAAACTTCAATCTATAGAAAAAGGCACCAAATATTTTGCTTTCTATTTCAAGTTGTTGAAGTTTTGGATAGAGTTTTTGATTATTTATTACCAGCTTGACTTTATTAGTTGTGGCATGATGCCATCTGCTATGCATTGCTTGATTGACTTTTTTGTTTTTGTGAACGATTGATAGTTTCAATTAATTACAGCGAAATATAGAATAGCTAACCGCAGTTTAATTTTCATATTAAAAACATGAAAGCCACAAATGCCTACGTTTTACTATTTTCAATCCTAAATATATTTTTATAAAGACCAAAGAAACTCAATAAAGTATTTTAAAATATTTATATCTATCTTTTTTTTTTCCTTCTTAAACTAATAAGTTTAACTTATAAACTATTATATAATCTAATAATATACAATATATGCTATAATTGAGTAATATATTTAGTTTTCTTAACCTCTCCAAAAAAAATTAACTGGATCTTATATCTAGAACCGAAAGGAGTATTCACTTGATTATGTAACTATAAATAGATGGCTCTTAATTCATCATTAGATAAATAAAAAAAAAAAATCATAGGAAAACATTGATAATTTAAATTATTAATAAAAGAATATTTGCATTTTTACTAAATTTAAAAAACCTACATAAATTCAGAAAGTACTGAAAACTACGAATAAGGAGAATATATGCAATAAAACATTTTTTTTATGAAATTTATCAATAAATATACATTTTATACTCATCCGCTCCATCCCTATATGCAAGGTTCTTTAACCAAATCTTGGTGTTAAAAAAAAACAGTTAAAATTAATTAAAAATAATATATATATTAGAAATATATATTTTTTAAAAAAAAATATGCTCTTATTTATGAATATATATGAGAGTAATAATAAGGAAAATGATGAAAGAGAATGTATGAAAAACATGATATAAGAGAATCAAAAGAATAAGTCAACATTTTAATTACTGCAATGTATAAAATTAATTTATGGTAAAATGAGAAAAAATACATTTATTAGTTAGACAAATTTAGAAAAAATATTATAAAAAGAGACAAGCTAATTAAAAAAAAAAAAAAAAAGAGAGAGTACTTTTAAATAGGAAGAGGGAGAACATCACTTTAATAAGAGGGTCAGAATATAGGAAAACATTCACGGCATTGACTTTTAAACCCAGCTTTATGATAACAAGTACACATCTCTACAATGGAATGCTTCTCGAGAGTTTGACCAAAATAATGTTAGAAAAAAAAATATTTACCACATTAAAGTAGATTGGAAACATTTTACCAAAATAATGCAGTTAGTGGCGCATGGCAGACTCACAAAACTAATGGCGCAAAAGAGGTTCACGCCACTAACACATATTGACAAAATTTGTGTCAGTGACGTGAGAAAGATCCATGCCACCTAGTGGCGTGGATAACACGCCACCATGCCACTAGGTTATCCACGCCACAGTGGCGTGGATGATTAAATGGGGGAATCAGACCCACTTTATTTAAAGTGGGTCGATTCCATATTTTAAAAAAAATATAATATTAAATATAAAAAATTAATATTAATATAATGATAAATGATAAAAAAAGGTGGAATAATTTAAAAGTTTTCCTACTTATTTAATTTGAAGTCAAAAAGAAAGATAGCATGGAGTTGAAATAACTCATTAAGAACGTCTTTTAAAAGATTACGTGAGTACAATTTGATTATAACAACGAGATCCCAATACGGGGGATCTAATATTTGTTATACACCTACAATTTGGTTATAACGGTGTTGATTTTGAGATCCGTATAAAAAAAAGTATAGCGTAAAAGTGTTTACGGGATTTGTATAACTTATTATAAAAAAGTGTACCAATCCGGAAACACTTTTACGCTGTACATTTTTTTATACAGATCCCAAAATCAACACCGTTGTTATAACCAAATCAGGTGTATAACAAATATTAGATCCCCCTCAGATTGGGATCTGTTGTTATAATCAAATAAGCATGCGTAATCTTTTAAAAGACGTTTTAATGAGTTATTTTTCCATGTTTTCTTTTTTTTTGATTTCAAATTAAATGAAGTAGCTTTTTTTTAAATTATTTCACATTTTTTATCATTTATAATTAAATTAATATTAATTTTTTATATTTAATATTATATTTTTAAAAAAAAAATGGAATCAAACCCACTTTAAATAAAGTGGGTCTGATTCCCCATTTAATCATCCACGCCACTGTGGCGTGGATGTCATCCACGCCACCTAGTGGCATGGTGGTGTGGATAACATAGTGGCGTGGATCTTTATCACGTCATTGACATAAATTTTGTCAGTATGTGTCAGTGGCGTGAACCTCTTTTGCGCCATTGGTTAAGTGAACACGTGATCACTAATCGCATTATTTTAGTAAAATATTTCCAATCTGCTTTAAGGTGGTAAATATTTTTTTTCCTAACATTATTTTGGTCAAAAAGCCATGCTTCTCTGTTCATACAATTTTGGGAGAAGGAAAATTCAGACTTCATTGCTGAATGCTGAGTCATTAACGACGTATAAAGAAGAAATAGCCAAAGGTCAATTTATTGCTTGGAAGGTTGTGAGCCATAGAAAATTCTTTTAAGGAAAAAAAATCTAGGAGAACAGTCATAGCATTGGCTTCAGAAACCATAAAGTTCACAGCATTCTGATAGTAAGCACACATCTCTACAATGGGATTCTTCTCTGTTCATACAAGATTGTTCTATGTGGTGATCATTTTATGTCTCTCTTTCAATTTTGGAAGTGCCACAGATACCATAACATCATCTCAGTTCATAAAGGAGCCTGAAACTCTTAGCTCCAATGGGAGTTTGTTCACACTAGGGTTCTTCAGTCCTAAAAATTCTACAAATCAGTATGTGGGAATTTGGTTCATGTCTGAATCGGCTATTGTATGGGTGGCTAACAGAAATCAACCATTGAAGGACTCCGCAAGCGCTGTTACTATATCTGAGGATGGCAATCTAGTTGTACAAAATGGACAAAAGGAAATCATTTGGTCTTCAAATGTATCAGATATTGCATCAAATACTACTTGCCGTCTTTTAGATTCTGGAAACCTTGTCCTGCTTGATAACAATGGAGGAACCATCATATGGCAAAGTTTCGACCATCCTTCAGATACATTCCTTCCAAACATGAAAATTAGTAGGAACAAAATAACAGGTAAGAGAGTGGAATATATATCATGGAGAAGTCCATTAGATCCATCATTTGGGAATTTCTACATGACTCTTGAACGACTAGATCTTCCTGAATTGTTTATTTGGAATGGAAGTCGCCCTTACTTTCGCAGTGGTCCATGGAATGGTAGAATCTTCACAGGGATGCCTCTGATGAGTTCCGAGTATAATAATGGTGCCAATATAGTGTCTGAGATGGATGGGACAGTTTATTATATTTTCAATGTACCAAATGTGTCTGACTTCAAAGGATTCAGTGTCCTGAATTCAAACGGGAAGTCGTTGTATAAACGATGGGATGATACAAAGAAGATATGGCAAGAAACCAATCTTATTCAACAATCAGACTGTGATATTTATGGTACATGCGGCCCATTTGGAAGCTGCAATTCAAAGAGCTCACCAATATGCAATTGTTTGAGAGGATTTGAACCAAGCAATACAGAGGATTGGAATAGACAAAACTGGAATGGTGGCTGTGTCAGAAGAACAGCTTTACAATGTGTGAGCGCAAAAAATTGGACCGTAGAAGGGACGAAAGATGGTTTTTTCCATCTACAAAACATTAAACTACCAGATTTTGGAGAATGGTCATCAGCTTCAGAAGATGCTTGCAAAAGGCAGTGCTTGAAGAATTGCTCTTGTGTTGCATATTCTTATGATACTGAGATAGGTTGTATTTCTTGGAGAGGAAACCTTACAGATATACAACAATTCTCAAATGGAGGAAGTAACCTATATATTCGTTTAGCTTATACTGAACTGGGTATTTTTTTTATAAATTTTATGCTTATGAATGTTTATTATTGAGCCATTTAACATAACAATTTTGTTATTCTGGATTGAACTTTGGGTTTTTCTTTGAATGTAGGAAATGAGAGTGATGTAAACAAAAATAAGAAGATAGTCATGATAGTCATCACAATCGTCATTGTGCTAATAGGAATCATTGCTATTGGCACTTGCACATATTTTTTATTGAAAAGGAAAGCTACATACTCAGGTACTTTGACACTACATCTCAGTGATTTCCAATGGCCATAGTTATGGCTTAATTAACACCTACAACGAGTTGTTTTCAGAGGCAATGTCCCTATGAGTACCATGTTGGTAATTCATGTTTCTCATATTTCATACCTAATCGATCCCAATTTATAAGTCTTGATTTGAATTTCCATTTTGTCCCTACATACAAATTTTGATCCAAATGTCAAGGTACACGTAATATTTGTTTTCAATAATACGCCTGCTAGAATGTAAAGGAATATAAAATAGTGTGGCACTAAATGGAGGGAAAAAAGGAAAAGGAACAAGTAATTCTTGCATAATACTTAGATTTTGGTTCTTCATTGATCTGTGTGTTTTTTCCCATGAGGACTGATAAATTGGGACAGAGGAACTACACCACAATTCCACGTCTTTCACTTCTACAAAATTCATTTGATTATCTTCAATTAATAATGGAAGGGAAAATAATTTGTGTAATTTAACACAGGTGTTTTGTGTGTAGAAAAAACAGGCGACAGGATTCTGGGACAACTGTCAGAAGTTAGATTCCAAGAGCTATTAGCATATGACTATGAAAAGGTTGCCATTGCTACAAACAATTTTCACTTGTCCAATAAACTTGGGCAAGGCGGTTTTGGTTCAGTGTATAAGGTACAATCAATCATTCATTAAACAGTAATCAATTTCAAATAATTAGCTTGTAACTATAATTTCTATTTCTCACAACTTTTGTCAAGGGAGAATTGCATGACGGCCAAGAAATAGCAGTTAAGAGACTTTCTAGAGCATCCGGACAAGGAGTGGAGGAATTTATGAATGAAGTGATTGTTATTTCAAAGCTTCAACACCGTAATCTTGTAAGACTTCTCGGTTGTTGTATTGAAGGAGAAGAAAAGATGTTGATCTATGAATACATGCTAAATAAAAGTTTGGATGCATTTATTTTTGGTTGGTTTTTCTGATCCCTTATGCTCTAGCACTTTCTAGCCATATATATAATTTGGGAAAAAAGCATTTGTTTGTAGAAGTTTCTTACATATATTAGAGTTTTCTTTATGTTATCAACAGGATTTATATAACCCTCTCCTCTACTATTCCTCTACTATTGTAGATCCACCAAAACATAAACTTCTAGATTGGGGAAAGCGCTTTGTCATAATTGAAGGAGTGGCTAGAGGAGTACTTTATCTTCACAGGGACTCTAGAGTGAAAATTATACATAGAGACCTAAAGGTAAGTAATATCTTGCTAGATGAGAACCTGATTCCAAAAATATCAGATTTTGGTATGGCAAGAATTTTCAAAGGAAGTGTAGATCATGCTAACACAAGAAGAGTTGTTGGAACCTAGTAAGTTTTTATTCCTTATCTAATATTATAGTAGCATATTGAAGATTTTGGTATAACAATTGATTGTTTTGTGTAACAATACAGTGGCTATATGTCTCCCGAATATGCAATGCAAGGATTATTTTCAGAGAAATCAGATGTGTTTAGCTTTGGAGTTATACTATTAGAGATTATAAGTGGAAGAAAAGGCTCAAGCTTTTATAATAATGAGCACTCTCTAAGCCTTTTAGGATTTGTATGTCTCTACTATTTAATGACTTCCTAGATACCTAATTACAGAGTTCTATTCTTAATTGTTGATTTAAGTCTTAGCTCCTCATGATTCCAAACCTAATAATTATATATGCTTCTTTTCTTTTGTGTTTTAGGCCTGGAAATTATGGAATGAAGAAAACATTGTAGAGCTAATAGATCCTGAAATATCAGATCAAAACCTTGAGAAGGATATATTGAGGTGCATACACATAGGACTTCTATGTGTACAAGACTTGGCGATTGAGAGGCCGAGTATGAGCACTGTAGTTTCTATGCTTAACACTGAGATCGTCAATCTTCCACCTCCGAGGCAACCTGCATTCATTCAATGGCAGAGTATATTGAATCAATTGAACCCAGAAGAAACTGAAAGATTATTTTCCAGCAACGAAGTTAGTATTAGTGACATACACGGCAGATAGCCACATTGCAATTCTGTCAATAACCGCTTTGATAACTTCCTAGTTGTTATTTTATTGTTGGCATGAAGTTTCTAGTGCTGTTGCTACTGTACATGAGCTTTCCCTAGTTTTTGTTTTTTTTAAAATTATTTTTTTGGATAAGGATTCCAATTGAAAATCATGGTATGAAATGTAATATTTAGCAGTCTTAAATCCATTCAAGTTTTACTCAATAGTTTTTCTTGACATTTTCTCAATAATGAATCAGAACTGGTCATCTCCCCACTTTTTTTCCCTTAAAAGCAATTAATTAATATTAATAATAAAAACCCAACTAAAATTCATGATTTCAAACTATAATAAGCAAGGGATTCAGTTAAATTTGTCTTCAATTACAATTAAGCAAGGAAATTTAATTATTTTCCTATCAAAAAGGCAATGCACGCCAAGAGTGTCATATCACATGAAGTTTGACCAATTAAATAGCACTACCTAATTTGATTTCTTTTTTTGTTTTGGTAAGAATGCCTAATTTCATTTCAAACTTAGCTGTCACCCACTCTGTCATCCCCCCCCCTTTTTTATTTTTATAGGAAAAGTATTTTTATAGGAAAAGAGAGAGAGGAAAAAAAAAAAAGAGGGAAAATCCATCTTGGGGGTTTTTTGGGAAAAAATCTCAAAAAGGCCCCAAGATTATGAAAATCCCAAAAAAGCCCTTGGACCCTTTCAGGATTTTCGAATCTCCGCCGATAACTAAATCCCAAATTAACAACAAAATAAATACCGTTAACAACTAAATCACCGCATTAACAACAATATTTTAACAATTAAATCAGTCTCATTAAGAACAATATCAGCCCCAGTTAACAAATATATCAGTAGCATCGACAACTTACGTAGATTCTAAAAATTCCGGAAAGGCCCTTTCTGGGATTTTTAGAATCTTAAGCCCTTTTTGGAAATTCCCCCAGATGTAGTTTCCCCCAAAAAAAAAGCCCGTGTGTTTTTTTGAAAGGAAATAACATGACCCTTCGGTTCTTTCTTTCTTCACCGCATATTCCATTCCATTTCCCCCACGTTTGCCACAATCCACATCTGCTCGTACTTCTCTAAAAAAACATGCCTTCCTCTAATAATGAAGCTTCCTCTCTGTATAAAACGAATATCCTTATAAACATATACAACAGAATAAATATGAAATTTCTGTATTTGAGATCCACCAGAGTTCAACAGATGCTATTCCAGCAAATAAAGCAATGTAAGCCAGATTAGTCACTGCCACCTGTAAAGTAGCAAGATAAAGGACCTGCATCTTGAAGAGAAAAACTCTATTCTTATTTTTGAAGAAAAGTAATCTCATACACAATAATATGTTCATCCCACACTTATATACTATTATATACTAGGGTTAAGGAAAGTAAATTGACCAACAAACTTTTACCTCGGTGAACGCCCAAAGACAAATAACTTTTTAGTGGACCAAAAGTTTCAAAAACACTTTTAGAAATGTGCAGTCTCTATACACAGAAAAAAACTTTTAAAAATGTGCAGTCAATACAACACCGTTAGATAAAAATAACGTATGTTATCTAATACGCAGATTGGCCAACGAACTTTTACTTCAAGAGCGTTCAATACAAAAAAGTCCATGTGCAATCCACCCAAAATGCAATTGTTGCAAATTCTTGCCCAGACCCCCAACCATGTGCATTTGGGGTTAGAAAAAGTGAATGCAAAAACCAAAAAAAAAAAAACCACAAATTATATTTATTATCTTATATTAATTATTATTATCGGTTATCTTATGCAATTATTGACTATAATATTGTATTATTTACTCTTTAAATTAAATTTTTGTTGTTGTAATTCTATTCAATCTTTTAAAAATATCACATATTTACGTGCGTATAATATGCGTAAAAATTGATATTTATGTGCATAAAAATGTCACATAATTTATAGGTCATCTTTATTTATTTGAGTATGTCATTCTCTCTTGTCTTTGCTGATAAAGAGATCGAATTCATTTATATTTATGTGTATAAATATAATATTTTTGCCGATGAAAATTGATATACGTCTGATGAGATTAATATACTATGGATTCAAATCTTATTGTCGGTTAAATAGGTATTCTATGAGTATTACTTTTAAAAATGAGATGAAGGCTTTTGAATTCTTTTTGGGCAACTGAAAGATCCCATCACATTAACTATTCTAAATTGATGATAAATAAAACTAAAAAAGTACTCATATTATACGCGCGTATATCAATAACTAAAAACTTTCATAGGTCGTATATCAAATTTTTACTCATATTATATGCACGCAAATATATGATATTTTTAAAAGATTAAATAGAATTACAACAACAAAAATTTAATTTAAAGAGTAAATAATACAATATTATAGTCAATAATGATAAATTTCTCCCTTGGGTCATGGAGTCCAAATTGGGGAAGCACTTGGATCTTGATAAGAGGCTCTGATGCCAAGTAACAAGGTAAGGACCCTCCACCTTGACTTCGGGAGAAAAACTTTATTCTTATTTTTAAAGAAAAGCAATCTGATACACGATAATAAGTTCATCCCACACTTATATATTATGATGAAAAGACTCATCACAACTACTAATTACAAACTAACTATGCAAATTACTAAAATGTCCTTCAGTAACTACTGTTTCACAGCACCAATAACTCTTTCTCCGGATTTTGCCTCAAAATCTTAGATGCTAGCTTCTTTGTTTCAGTCAATTGAAACCTAATGTACATGTTATAAATCAACAAAAAACCTGCTGGTTGTTTGATTATAGAGACATCCAGTGATAAAAATCGGGTAGAATAATTTTTTAGACTAGATTTACTAGAAGTGTCATTTTAGCACCTCCAATGGTCCATAAAAGCTATTCAAAATAAAGGGCCTGTTTGGGTTGGCGGTAGGGAATGGTGGCTTAAAAGTCATCTGACTTAAAAAAAGTTCGGTAGGAAAAAAGTCAGGTTATAGATAATGATTTGTGTTTGGATTGTCCATTTGACTTTTTTGTAAGTAGCTTTTTTCTTAACCGATGAGTGTTTGGATTGTCATTTGAAAAGTCGTTAAGACAAAAAATGACCGAAAAGGGGCATGAATCATATTGAGTTACTACTATACATATTAGTCGTATCTTGTAATAAATAAAGATAAAAATTTATATTTATATTTAAAATTGAAAAAATAAAAAATAAATGTATTTATTATTTCAAAGAGAACTAAATTTTTAACGCAAAAGAAGCGTGGATTGAAAAAAATAAAAAAATAAATGTATTTAGTATCATATTGGGTTGTATTTATTATTTGTATAGTTGTAGCTTTTTTATATATATATATATATATATATATATATATATATATATAAATGAATAGAGAACTCGCCTAAAAAAAAAAAAAAAAAAAAAAAAAGCTCCAAAATGGAGAGTTGAATAAGTCCATTAGACGGCTTTAATGAGATAAGTCACCTGGACTCCCCAAACAAAGATTCGGTGAGCTTTTTTGTCACCTACTCATTGACTTAAAAGCTACTGGTTTTTTTACACTGTAATGCTAATAAAAAAGCCAACCCAAACAGGCCCAAAACAAGTAGATTCTTTAAACAATACAAAACAAAAACTACAATAAATTCTGTAAAATTAAGGCAAATGAAAAGTATTATCATAGAATGCCTAAAACATCAAAATCCATATGGGATATAAATCAATGGGCAGAAAATTGCACAACAGAGAAACTTAGCTGTTCACCAGCAGTTGATTTTTAACGAGATGTCAAGTAGTTATAACTAGTGGGTTACAGAAAACATGTCTACTTTCATCCAATACATATTTATGGATAATCTTTGATCATGGAAATGTGGAAGAGTTTCAAATTCTGAGTGAAAGTGGAAAATTACAAATCCATCTTTGATTAGGTCATTTTAGAATCTAGATCCCCAATAAATAACCATTTCCACAATAAATTACACTAAAACACTGGTTATGTGGAATTATGGTGAGCATTCAGTTTTCAGTTTGGATTTCGGTAATAATGGAAAAACGATCATGCATATTTTTAGCACCGAACCAAAACTGAACAAAAAGAAATAACCAAACCGGTTTAATCAAATTATTTAGGTTAAGTTATTCCTTTTCTTTTTGGGCCCTTTTCGTTGCAAGCTGGAAAGTCATTAGAATATCTAGAACTTCATGCTTAGTTTAAACGAAAAGAGGAGCCCTTTGAATTCCCAATCATAAGAACTTTCAAGGCCAATCATAAGAAATTAATGCTTAGTTTAATCCACAAATTTGCGGCTGGAATAAAGCAATATTAACAATCATGTCAATGACATAAAGTAGTATTAACAATCATGTCAAAAGAAAGGTTTGGATTACTGCATATCAGAATCTCCATGCTGGATTTTAGCGATCTACTATCATGGCTCAAAAACTTCTTACAAGATCTCCGTAGGAGTCACCAATCAAGTCTTATGTATGATATTGTTATGGACTCATCAGAGGCCCATTCATTACGAGGTCCAACAAGGGCAATTTATATCAGAACCCCTCTATAATCAGATAACAAACTAATTGGCCTATAATCATGGAACATGCAGGTAGTGCGCCTGAAACATGGGCTGAGAGGCGCACAAAGCCCAAAGTCATAACCCTAAGGTAATCTCTATAAAAAGGATGTTAACCTAAAAGGTACACATTCTCTATTCATCCTATTTACTATTCAGTCTCACTGTGCACACACCCTACCCCTTTTGATTAAACGTCATACTCGTGTTGCACAGTGATATTCTTGATATTCTTTGGTGTCTTCCTTATAGACATCCTAGAACAATCATCCTCTCTTTGATATCTGCTTGTAGATATCTTGGAGAGATTAACTGATCCAATATAAACAACATACTAGTCCATTGAAGCTAGACATCTTTGTTCTACACCAGAACATTGGCGCCGATCGTGGGGAGAGATAAACTTCGATTCTCAAACGACCAAAAATGGCTGCAAATACCAGAAGCCGTAGTCAGATACCTCGGCAGGACCAGTTGCCGGAGGGACAACCGCAGCAGCATCAGGAGCGAATGATTCAACATGAAGACTTGGTCGCTCTAGACTATAATCAAGTTTTGGTGGAGATTGAGGGGGAGATAGCTGATACCACAACTTTTCCAATGTTCGCAGTGGCTCCCCAAAACGAGAGTGTCCAACAAGTTCGACCACAGGCTCAACAACAAAGTCCTCCTCCGCAGTTTCAGATTGAAAACCCAGACATTCGTATGTTGCAAAACACTCTGGGTTCAATGTTAAGGCGGATGAACGAGATGGAGCTTCGTAACCGACTCCAGATACAAAAGGATATCCGACTGCTGCAAGAGGTTATAGACCGTAGAAATGCCCTCTTACGGCAGGAAAAAGGGCTGAGAATCCAACATCTATTGGAAGAGCGTTTTGGACGGTTGGAAAACCCTGTTCATGACACAAACTGGAATGTTGCTGGCCCCAAGTCGGGCTAATGCCTCAATTTCTGCTCACGGAAATGCTGAAGGACCACATATAAATCATGTGGAAGAGAACTTGTCCGGCAAGGACCGAGTTAGGATTCCCGAAGAAGAGACGCGGAGAATATGGTTATTAGAGGAACGCCTTAGACTGCTCAAGAACCCTGCCCGAAACGCTGACCGAGATGAAAGTGGTCCTAGCCAGGTTAATATCACGACTGCCGCTCAAATTGATACTAGAAGCCCACAAATTAATAATGCCAGACAAAACTCGGCCAGGCAAGGCCAGGCTCGAACCGTTGAGGTTCGTATCCCGGATTTTGCTCTCACAAAAGGCAAGCAGATTTTGGATAATTGGGATGAAGGCGATAAAAGTTTAGATATGATCCTGGACTTTACACAGGATGTGCCTGGGGGTTACAGGAGAAGATATGACGGGGAGCATAACAAAAGCCCTTTATTTGATGAGATCGCGAATGCTCCTTACCTCAAGGGCTTTGATTTGAGAGACTTGCCGAAATATGATGGAAGTCAGGATCCGCAAGTGCATCTTAACACGTTTGATGTAGAGATGTGTGTAAAGGGATTCATAGGACATATCGTTCCTCGTTTGTTTGCCGGTATATTATGAGGAGCGGCACAGGCTTGGTTCCACACTATTCCTCCAAAGGCAATCCATATGTTCAATGAGTTGGGAGATAAGTTCAAGTTGAACTTTATAACAAGCAAAAAGCAGCCGAGATCCAAGTTTACTCTCGGCAAGATCAAACAGTAATCAGGGGAGGCGCTTCAGAAGTATTTGGACTGCTTTAAAGATGCTGCCTTGCAAGTGCATGAGTTGCCGGAGAATCTACACATCCATTTACTCATAGCCAATTTAGATGTCAAATCTCGGTTGGCAAAGTCTATCTTCAAGAAGAAAGTCAAGACCCTGGTGAATTTTAGAACTCGGGCCAAGGAATACTGGGAGTTGGAGCAAATGGAGATCGCCAGTAATGTGGCACATGACAGGAAGAGGAGTCCACCTCCGAGAGGAAAGGAACAGCCCGGAGGTCAAATACAAGACTACCATGGAAGGAACCCGGATAACAAGCCCCAAAGTAATAAAGTTGAAGGGAAGTACGAGAAGTACACTCCATTGAATGTTCCACGCTCTCAAGTATGGAAGGAGGTCGCCCTGATCAAGATGAGGAAAGTTGATAAACCTCGGCCTCTTCACAATAAAGCGACCTTAGATCAATCCCGATACTATGATTTCCATGACCAACCAGGACATACAACGGACCACTGCTGGGATCTTAGAGATGCCATTGAGAAGTTTGTCCGAGAAGGAAGGTTGCAGCAATACGTGATCAAAACCCAAGGGTAGAAAAATAACAAGCGTCCAGGGGGACAAGCAAGAGCCCGACCCCCGAAAAGAGAAGAAAATATCAGAAGCAGAAGAAAGCAGAAGGTAGCGATGGTGAGTTCCCTGAAGCTGAATATGACTGTAACGTCATCAGTGGAGCATTTGGAGGAGGTGGAGACTCGATAAGTCAAAGAAAGAAGTATTTGAGGGAGGTCTTGTCCATTAGGGATCACCCAAAGTTCAAAGAAGAGCCTACTAAACATGAACCCCCCGTGTTGTGTTTTACCAAGGAAGATCTAAAGGATGTAGCTCCGGGCCATCATGATGGTTTGGTGATCACTGGAACCTTAGTAAACTGCCGAGTGAAGAAAATTTTTGTGGATAATGGTAGCGCAGTAGATATCATCTTGTGGGATGCATTTAAGTGCATGAAGTTTGACCCAGTGGACCTAAAGTCGTATAAAACCACCTTGACAGGTTTCAATGGGCAAAACACTCATCCTTAAGGGTATATAGACCTTAAGTTGACATTAGGATCGAAAGAAGCCTTTAAGTCAGAAAGGGTTAGGTTCGTGGTTGCCGACTTCCCATCCCCTTACAATATAATCTTGGGACGGCCGACAATACACAATTGGGATATGCTGGTGTCCACGAAACATCAGAAATTGAAGCTGGTCAATAAGAAGAATAAGGTTGTCACCCTCAAAGGAGACCAGAAGGAGTCTCGGCAGTGCTATTTTGAGACGGTTAAAGAAAGTAAGGAAGGTCCATCGCCACCACCTCGGGTTCATGGTGGTGATAATCCGAGCAAGGCTAAAATGAAGTTACAAGGGGAGTCAGTAAATCTAGTCGAACTGGATTTACAGGAAGAGGACAAAATCCAAAGAACAGAGCCGAACGAAGAATTAGAAGATCTCGTCTTGGGCACTGAACTGGGACAAATCACCAAAGTCGGCAAAGCTCTGGATCCCGCGGTTCAAGTCGAGCTGGAAGATTTTCTCAAGAAGAACAAGGACGTGTTTGCTTGGAAACCGTCGGAGATGCCTGGGGTAGATCTAGAATTTTACTGTCACAGACTAACGATTCGTCTGGGGTTAGTTCTAGTGGCTTAGAAGAAAAGAAAGCTCGGCCCAGAGAGAGGGAAGGCCTTGGAGGAGCATGTAAAGGAGCTGTTAGAAGCTGGTTTCATTCAGGAGGTGTAGTATACCACTTGCTAATCCAATGTAGTCATGGTAAAAAAGCCAAACGGGAAATGGAGGGTTTGCACAGATTACACTGACTTGAATAAGGTGTGTCCTAAAGACGCTTTTTCAATGCCTAATATAAACTAGTTGGTTGATGATTCGTCCAGTTTTCAATTACTTTCATTCATGGATGCATATTTCGGATATAACCAAATCGCTAAGCACCAGGAGGATCAAGAAAAAATGGTGTTCATTACTGAAAAGGTGAATTATTGCTACAATGTAAAGTCTTTCAGCCTGAAGAATGCAGGGGCCACATATCAAAGAATGATGAAACGAGTATTAGAAGAACAGCTTGGGAAGAATATGGAAGTATATATTGATGACATGATCTTTAAATCTGCAGAGCCAGTAAGCCATGTTCGAGATTTGCAGTAGACGTTTGACAAGCTGAGAGCTTACCAAATTCGGTTAAATCCGGCTAAATGTGCGTTCGGAGTTTCGGCTGGAAATTTCTTGGGTTTTTTTGCTCACAAACAGAGGAATTGAAGCTAACCTGGACAAATGTCAAGCTGTGCTGGATATGAAGGCTCCGAGAAACAAAAAAGAGGTCCAGCAGTTGACGGGGAGATTGGCTGCCCTAACCAGGTTCTTACCCAAGTTGGCGGAGAATTCTCTGCCTTTTTTCAAGCTTTTCAAAAAGGAAGCTCAAGGTGGATGGAACTTAGAATGTGAAGTGGCCTTCACAAAGATAAAGCAATGCTTAGCTGCTTCGCCAGTTTTATCTAGGCCGGAGCCAGGAGAGATTCTGATTCTATATTTATTCGTGGGCAAAGAGGTAGTAAGTCTTTGTCTTTGGTCAAGGAAACAACAGATGGCCAGGTGTCGGTATACTTCATAAGTCGGGCATTACAAGGCTCAGAGTTGAGATATAAAAAGCTTGAGAAAATGGCCTTCGCCCAACTCACTACTGCAAGACGACTCCGTCCATACTTTCAAAGCCACCCGATCGTGGTCAGGACAAGTCATCCAATACGGTAGGTCCTTCATAAGCCAGACTTGGTTGGGAGAATGGTTAGTTGGGCCATCAAGTTGTCTGAGTTTGATATTACCTACGAAGCCCGACACGCCGTCAAATCACAAGCCTTGGTGGATTTCGTAATGGAGTTAACCCCGTCAGATGGAGGGGAGATGCAAGATATTGCAATTTTGAAGGTATTTGTTAACGGATCGTCAAACACCAAGGGAAGTGGAGCTGGGATCATATAGAAAGCCCTGAAGGAGTTTCGATGGAACACTCTCTCTGGTTCAACGTCCCAACTTCTAATAATCAGGCTGAGTATGAAGCCCTTATTGCTAGGTTGCTTTAGGCCAAGGAAAATGGAGCTAAGAAAGTTCACATTTCCACTGACTCCCAGCTTGTGGTAGCACAAATAGAAGGGACTTACCAAGCCAAGGTTCCTCTGTTGATAAAGTACTTGGGGAAGGTAAAAGAAGTTATGGTAGACTTTGACGAGGTGGCTATTGTGCACATTCCGAGAGGAGAAAACACCAGAGCTGATATTCTGTCCTAATTGGCGAGTACCAAGAGCTTGGGTAATCACAGAACAGTCTGTTAGGATCTGTACACGCAGCGGAATTAAAAAAAAACTTTACGAATCCCTTCTGACGATCGCTCAACCACGTTTAAATCAAGGTTATAAGAATCTGAATCATACCTACGGCAAACTGGTCCGCATCTCATTCTATTTGAACCGGTGGGCTACCTTTCGATCAACCGGGAGCAGACTCTATGAATCTTCTCCTCTACCGGTATCCACGAACAGCCTTCGAACACGGATGACGGCGTGCTAGCGCCTTCGTATTCTTCGTCTCTACTTTTTCTCTCCGGGGTTTCTCGCGGCTTGTCTAATTCATTCGTCTAATTAATATGACTAGATCAATATCTATTTATAGGGTTTCTAAAACCCTAATAAGCCATATTAAAATATTCAAAATTAATCCAATCAATTTTGAAATTCGAATTTCAATTAAAATAATATATTAATTAAATCTATCAAATAGATCTAATCTAATATATTTATTTAATCCGAATTATAAGCCTACATATTTAATTTATCTTTATAAATTAAATATGAGATATGAGATATTTTTATTTTATTAAATATGAGATACTATATCTTTATTCGAAAATTATATCTCGAGATACAATATCTCTATTTGTTTTAGATATTTAATTTATCAAATAAATTAAATACAAAACAAATATTATATAATAATATTATAATCTCTATTAAATAATATTATTATATTTAATTTCAAATTTAATAATATATATATATATATCTCCATCCTAGATTAAATGTTTTATTCATTAAATCTTAGACATATCTAAGATTCAATGAATCTGAACACTTTTGCTCGTGTTGGGCTATTATTGTGTGCGACCCTGCAGGCCCACATGAGATTGGCAGCAGGCCAATATTGTACCAGCCCACAAGTCGCAAGCGGCCTCTAGCAAGACATTGCGACTACCCAATTCATATGGGGATCGATGATACGATACAACCTATCGTACAACCATGTCACGTCCCTTTTGTCACGCGATAATTTGGTCAAGGATGAGGCATGGATAATGTCAACTTCCCGTTCTTGACCACTACTTTTCGATTCTTGAGTAGTCGATAATTGAAATGGAAACTCCTTTCCATCGTAGTATGGCCATACATTTCTCGGACTCACTCATCGAGGGCCCAAGATTATCTCTCTACAAATGTGAGGGACAAATTCCATCTTGACCATTCACATTCCTCTCGCATGAGAACCACGATCCCGATCCAAGCCTTTATCATCACCCGGTCAAAGGTGACTTTTGACTAGGTCAAAGAGTAACGACTCATTATGTAGGAATCCATGATGATCTCAGGTCAAAGGGCGTTGTGACGCGGTTATACATGAGAAAAGCTTATGACTTAATCCATGTAGTTTTCTCATAGTGGGTCGGTCCAGCATCTTGTACTCTTACAAGTGCCCATGACTTTGATTTGTATCTCCATACCTCATCAAAGTCATACTAGTCTTATTTCATCTTCGCTCCCACGAGATGACCGACCAGGGACATTTAGGATAATCTATATAAGATATATCCAGGGATACAATTATTACTATAAACATGCAAATTAAATGATAACTAAATGGAGATGACTTGCTCCTAGGGCATAATTTCCAACAGACTCTCACTTGCACTAGGTGCAATCATTAATTACTCTAATTCCCATTGCCCTAATATGACGCTCAAGTTTTGCTTGTGCAAGCGGCTTAGTAAGAGGATCAGCATCATTGTCTTCTCCTGGTACTTTGCATATTTTTATATCACCTCTATCATTGATTTCACTGATAAGATGAAATCACATGAGTATATGCTTGGTCCTTGATGTGACCTAGGCTCCTTGGTCTGCGCAATAGCGCCGCTATTGTCACAGAACAAGTCTATTGGATTTGAGATGGTAGGAACCACCCCAAGTTCATTAATGAACTTTCTAATCCAAAAGGCCTCCTTAGCTGCATCCGATGCTGCTATATACTTAGCTTCTATCGCAGAATCAGCTACAGTGCTCTACTTGGAGCACTTCTAGCTTACCGCACCACCATTCAACAGGAATACATATCCTAATTGCGATCTTAGATTTATCTTGGTCAGCTTGGAAACTTGCATCTATGTGACCAGTCACACAGAGCTCATATTCCAAACCACCATATTTCAAGAATCAATCCTTAGTCCTTCTTAAGTACTTTAGAATATTCTTGACAGCAGTCCAGTGACTCTCACGAGATCTTGTTGATATCTGCTGGTCATACTCAAGGAAAATGACACATTCGGTCGTGTACATAACATGGCATACATGATAGATCCAATGGCAGAGGCATATGGAATCTTACTCATGCGGTCTCTTTGATCTTGCGTACTAGGACACAGATCCTTATTGAGATGGATGCCATGAGACATGGGCATGTAGCCCCTTTTAGAATCCTGCATACTGAATCTATGCAGTATCTTGTCTATGTATGTGCTCTGACTTAGGCCTATGAGCTTCTTGGATCTATCTCTATAGATCCTAATCCCTAGGATGTAAGTGACTTTGCCTAAATCTTTCAATAAGAAAGACTTTTCTAACCAAGACTTGACATTCTGCAAGGTAGGAATGTCATTCCCAATGAGTAGGATGTCATTAATATAAAGCACTAGAAATACAACTGTGCTCCCACTAACATTCCTGTAAACACAAGGTTCATCGATGTTTTGAATGAATCCAAACTCTTTGACTACTTCATCAAAACGATGATTAAATGGATCTTTGAAGCTTGCAAACTTTACTAGATTCCTCAAGACGTACAAAGCCTTCAGGTTGTGTCATATACAGATCCTCAAGGAGCTTTCCGTTAAGGAAGGCAGTTTTGACATCCATTTTCCATATTTCATAGTCATAATATGATGCTATGGCAAGCAGGATTCTGATTGATTTGGCCATTGCAACTGGGGAAAAGGTTTCATCATAGTCTACGCCATGAGTTTAAGTGAATCCTTTTGCAACCAGTCGTGCCTTGAAGACATTTACTTTGCCATCCATGTCATTTTTCTCCTTGAAAAGCCACTTGCACCCAACGGTCTTTACACCTTCAGGTGGATCGACTAAGGTCCATACCTCATTGTCGTACATGGATTGCATTTCAGACTTCATGGCATTAAGCCATCTTTCGGAGTTTGGTCCCACCACGGCCTCTCGATAGTTAGTTGGCTCATTCTACTCAATGAGCAGAACATCACGACTTTCAGTAATCAGAAATCCATATCTCTGAGTTTGTAGCCGTGATCTATCGAACCTTCAGGGGCCTTGTGTTACTTGAGTAGGCTCAACAACTTGTTGTGAGTCTTCTCAATTTTCCATTGGTGGTTCTACGTGGTCTTGTGGCTCTCGAACTTATTCGAGGTTCACCTTACTTCCACTAGCTCTTTTAGAGATAAACCTTTTTTCCAAAAGGATACCATTTCGAATAACAAACACTTTGTGATCAGTAGGATTGTAGACATAGTATCCTCGGGATACCCACAAAATGGCATTTTGAGGATCTGGATGATAATTTATCAGAGGCTTGTTGTTTAACATAAAACTCACATCCCCAAATTTTAAGAAATGACAAACTGGGTTTCTTCCCAGTCCATATCTCATATGGTGTCTTTTCAACTGCCTTCGATGGAACACGATTCAGTGTAAACGCAGCTGTTTCTAGGGTATGGCCCCAAAAGGAAGGTGGAAGATCTGTTTGACTCATCATAGATCGAACCATATCTAATAGAGTTCGATTCCTCCGTTCAGAAACACCATTCCATTGAGGTGTTCCTGGAGGAGTTAGTTGTGAGATGATCCCACAACTCCTAAGTTGGTCAATGAAATCTTGGCTCAAATATTCACCACCCCGATCAGATTGAAGTGCCTTAATTGTTTTGCCAAGTTTGTTTTGCACTTCATTTTCGAATATTTTGAACATTTCAAAAGATTCATACTTATATTTCATTGAAATATATATACCCTTATCTACTAAAATCATCTACAAAATAATGAAGTACAAATGACCTCCTCTGGAAGATGTATTCATTGGTCCACACACATCAGCATGTATGAGGCCCAATAAATCAATGGCGCTCTCACTATGCCTAGTGAAAGGTGCCTTTGTCATCTTTCCCAATAAACAACAAGTACATGTATCAAATGAGTCTAGATATCCATTTTGATGGATTTTCGTAATGTGTTTCTCATTTATATGGCCTAGACGACAATGCCATAAGTAGATCGGATTCAAATCATTTGACTTGATCCTTTTGGTAGTTTATGTCACAAATATGTCCATTCAATTTTCTATTGTCCTTGGGACCCTACACATTTATACAAATGTGAGAACCACATGTGGTATCTAATACCCATGTTGAGGAAGTAGAGAAGTGAATATCTATGACATAGATACCTGAAGCGATAGCCCCGCTATTCTTCTTGTTCTTTTCCAGATCTTCTTGATAGAGTTTGCTATTCCTCTTCCAATGACTGATTTCATTGCAGAAGAAGCATACCCCATCCTTCAGAGGCTTTTGCCTTGTTGGCTTCAGGCTTAGATTAGGGCCTGTTTGACTCATTGGTCTTACCAGCTGAGCCAGTACCCTTTCTTTTGCCTTTGCCTTTTCTTTTTCATACCCTTTCCTTTCTGAACCATCAAAAGAGTGTTGGGCCTCTTCTTAAGGCTCAGCTTAGCAGTTTTGAGCATCTCATGCAGTTCAAAAATTGATTCCTCCATGTTGAGCATGTTATAGTTCATGATAAACTGGTCATAACTATTCAGGAGTGTGTTCAAGATTATATCTGTAGCTAGCTCCTGGCTCATAGGAAATCCAAGCCTCTCAAGGTGATCAATGTAGCCCTTCATCTTCAAAACATGAGGACTAATTGATGCACCTTTAGCCATCTTGCAGGAACGTAAGGCCTTTGTGGTCTCATACCTCTCTTGCCTTGCATGTTCCTGGAACATTTCCATAGGATGAAAAATCATCACAGAGGCCTCCACATGTTCTAGATCTCTATTGAGGTCTGGAAGCATAGTGGCAAGTATCAAGCATCCTGTATCCACAGAGTCATCCTTATGCTTCGTATAAGCATCAGTCTGAGCTCTTGGATCAGAAGCTGCAGGCTCATAAGGAATGGGTTGATCGATGAGATACTCCTTTCTTTCGTGCTTGGGATCAACGCTTAAGTTCCCAAACATGTCAAGAAAGTTTGTCTTATCGTGTTCGTCCTTCTTAAGGACTGATTGCATTGATGGTGTGGCAGTATTGCTAGTCTACATGATTCTACAACTAAAAGATATGCAAAGTTTAATTAACAACCTCCCACTAAATTAAGAATCCTCATTATAATTAGTGGGCTAAGATCCATATTTGGCTTAAATTTAAGTCCGCTTTGGCAGGACGCTTAAAATCGAGTTATTTAGATAGGCAAGCTCTTTGCCAATTACATCACATGTAACTCTTAGATCTTTTTGGGATTCGATCATCATATGATCTAGCACGTTTAATCCCATCTAATGCCTTGAGATCCAAAACCATTTTGATGATCTCAATTAAGTCAAGACAATAATGAATGTTGAGTATCACCATTACTCACTCTTGTCTCACCAAGATAACTCAAATGCATCCACTTTGGTGGAACATACAAATGGGCAATCGAGGTTTTGACAAGTATTCATTTATTGATGGCATTAGGACTTAAAATTTTATGTAGAGGGTATGATCTGATTAATCCTATTAATTCTAGTTATACGAATGCAATCGCTATTGTATCTCATATAATCTCTAAACTAATCATGCAATGATCAAATCGAACATATTTAAAGCGTGATACAACATGGCTCATCTAACCTAAAGTCCTCTCAAGCCAATGAGGGGACTTCTCTAAATAATGAAAGAAAATACATAAGGAGAAATCTCGTTTTACATACGAGGAGTGGGATGAGAAGAGAATGTACATCAAGAATATTTAGAGAGAGAGAGGCATGGCTCGCAGGCCATATATAAATAATACAACACTTGTAAATTCTAGAGCCATGGTGTTCACCATACCCAAACAAATTTGAATAATTAATCACAACAAATATTTATTCATACAATATGAAAGAAAATATCATGATTAAATTATTGAGTTTATTAAATCTACATGTTGATTGATTGATTGAATTTAATACAATGAATCATATTCATTACTTGATTGTTAGAGTCCATTACTTGTCAACCAAGTCATATTAAATTCACATCTTGATTGATTGAATTTAATACAATGAATCATATTCATTACTTGATTGTTGGATCCATTACTTGTCAACCAAGTCATATTAAATTCAAGTCATGATATTATATTACATTAATATAATATCATGATTTAAATTCTCGCTACGAACAATCAGGGGTCCCTACGGCGGTCCCGCTAGCCGGTTAGCGGGCGGGGTCAAGGGGCAGCGCCCTTGCGGGGGGTGCAATGCCCCAGGAGCTTTTGAAAACATCAAATTGTTTTGGAAAGATAGTTTCATAAAATTAAAACTTCTGTTTAAAACAAGTTCAAAACAAAGCCCCAAAACCCTAACGTCCCTAGCGTGTCCAACCAACGTTCAATCAAAGCATCGTCCAACGTTTCCAAAATTTCAAGATTGAAACCCTAACGTTCCGGACATTATTCTGCCATCCATGATCATGAACGTCCAAACACGGTCATGCGTCCAAGCATCATCAACCTCCAATCTTGATCGAGCGTGTCCGATGCTTGAACATCACCGGTGTCCTTGCATGATCATTGTCTGAATGTTTCAGAACGTGATCGAATCAAGAAGACATGACCGACGTCTCCGAACATAATCGAAATCTAACGAGCAATTCGTAGAAAAACCCTAGCGCGAACTATTTTTCCAAAACACTAAATAGATTCTGTTTTAGCATACCCATCACATATAATAACATCTAGAAAAACTCAATTTACACGCTATGTTGAGTTGGCTTTGATACCACTGTTGGGATCTGTACATGCAGCGGAATTAAAAAAACTTTACGAATCCCTTCTGAGGATCGCTCAACCACGTTTAAATCAAGGTTATAAGAATTTGAATCATACCTATGGCAAACTGGTCCGCGTCTCGTTCTATTTGAACTGGTGGGCTACCTTCTCGATCAACCAGGAGCAAACTCTACGAATCTTCTCCCTCTACCGGTATCCACACGAACAACCTTCAAACACGGATGGCAGCGTGCTAGCGCCTTCAGTATTCTTGCATCTCTACTTTTTCTCTCTAGGGTTTCTCGCGGCTTGTCTAATTCAACCGTCTAATTAATATGACTAGATCAATATCTATTTATAGGGTTTCTAAAACCCTAATAAGCCATATTAAAATATTTTAAATTAATCCAATCAATTTTGAAATTCGAATTTCAATTAAAATAATATATTAATTAAATCTATCAAATAGATCTGATCTAATATATTTATTTAATCTGAATTATAAGCCTACATATTTAATTTATCTTTATAAATTAACTATGAGATATGATATCTTTTTATTTAATTAAACATGAGATACTATATCTCAATTTAATTAAATCGAGATACTATATCTTTATTCGAAAATTATATTTGAGATACAATATCTCTATTTGTTTTAGATATTTAATTTATCAAATAAATTAAATACAAAAAAAATATTATATAATAATATTATAATCTCCATTAAGTAATATCATTATATTTAATTTGAATTTAATAATATATATATAAATGTTTTATTCATTAAATCTTAGATATATCTAAGATTCAATGAATCTAGACACTTTGCTCGTGTTGGGCTATTCTTGTGTGCGACCTTGCAGACCACATGAGATTGGCAAGCAGCCAATATTGTACCACCCCACAAGTCGCAAGCGGCCTCTAGCAAGACATTGCGACTACCCAATTCATATGGGGATCGATGATACGATACAACCTATCGTACAACCATGTCACGTCCCTTTTGTCACGCGATAATTTGGTCAAGGATGAGGCATGGATAATGTCAACTTCCCTGTTCTTGACCACTACTTTCTCGATTCTTGAGTAGTCGATAATTGAAATGGAAACTCCTTTCCATCGTAGTATGGTCATACATTTCTCAGACTCACTCATCGAGGGGCCCAGTATTATCTCTCTACAAATGTGAGGGACAAATTTCATCTTGACCATTCACATTCCTCTACATGAGAACCAATGATCCCGATCCAAGCCTTTATCATCACCCGGTCAAAGGTGACTTTTGACTAGGTCAAAGAGCAACAACTCATCATGTAGGAATCCATGATGTTCTCAAGTCAAAGGGCGTTGTGACGCGGTTATACATGAGAAAAGCTTATGACTTAATCCATGCAGCTTTCTCATAGTGGGTCGGTCTAGCACCTTGTACTCTTACAAGTGCCCATGACTTTGATTCGTATCTCCATACCTCATCAAAGTCATACTGGTCTTATTTCATCTTCGCTCCCACGTAGATGACCGACCAGGGACATTTAGGATAATCTATAAGATATATCCAGGGATACAATTATCACTATAAACATGCAAATTAAATGATAACTAAATGGAGATGACTTGCCCCTAGGGCATAATTTCCAACACAGTCATCCAACAAAGTTTGTCAGAGCCGAGTTGTGTCATGATGATCTCGGCATCTGGTGAGTGGAGAAAACCAATCATTGAGTGCCTTGAGAGAGGAACCCTCCCCGACAACTCAATTGAAGCAAAGAAGTTGGTAAGAAAAGTAGCTTTATATGTGGTGGTGGATGATCAGTTATATCATAAAGGCTTGTATTCCCCAATGCTAAAGTGCCTGAATTCGACAGAAGCCGAGTATGTTTTGGCCGAGATCCATGAAGGAATCAACGGGCAACATATGGGTTCCAAGGCGTTGGCTCAAAAGGCTTTACGAGCCGGTTATTATTGGCATACCATGGTGACAGATTCCAAGAATCACGTACAGAAATGTGATAGTTGCCAAAAACATGCCAGGATAATATGGTCTCCCCCGTCGAAGTTAAAGTCTATCTCGGCACCGTGGCCATTTTTAAAATGTGGCATGGATATGTTGGGACCATTTAAGGTGGCTTTATGGCAGCTGCGATGGCTCATAGTAGCAGTCGATTACTTCACCAAATGGATAGAAAAGGAACGGTGGTAACAATTACTTTAGCCCGGGTGCAGAAATTCCTTGAAAGAAATATCATATCCCGATTTGGGATCTCGGCAGAGGTGGTTACGGATAATGGAACCCATATTATTGATAAGGGTTTCCAAGAAATGATGTCTAATTTCCAGATTAAACAACACTTTGCTTCTGTGGAACATCCCCAATCCAATGGGCAGGCTAAGGCTGCAAATAAAGTCATCATAGATGGACTAAAGAAGCGGATGGAAGAGGCAAAGTCTAATTGGGTGGTGCAGTTGTACTACGTCTTATGGGGATACCGGACCAGCATTCAAACATCAATTGGGGAAACTCCCTTTAGATTAACCTATGGATACAATACTATGATCCCGGTAGAAATAGGCCAGCCCTCGTAGAGAAGAATCCAAGCTCTTCAGGCAGAAGAGGAGAACAATGAAGTATTGACGGTAGAGTTGGACCTGATTGATGAAGTTAGAGCCACGACACATTGCTAAGATATGGCCACGAAACAACTCATCTCGGCAAGATGCATTAAAGGTGAAGCCCGAGTTTTTGAGAAGGGAGATTTGGTGCTTCGAAGAGCCGACAAAGGCAACAAAAACGCCAGGGATGGAAAGCTTGCGGCGAATTGGGAAGGCCCTTACGGGATTAGTGAAATCTAGGCAAATGAGCTTATATGTTGGAGACCCTGAAAAAGAAGGCGCTCAAGAGAACGTGGAATGTGGACAAACTGAAAGTATACTACGGTTAAAGCTGAATTCCATGATAAGACGACTATGTCACCAAGTCTATTTGAAATTCCTTTTAGGAATCATGTAAGACGACTATGTCGCTAAGTCTATTTGAAATTCCTTTTGGAATTATGTAAGATGACTATGTCGCTAAGTCTATTTGAAGTTCCTTTTTGGAATCATGTAAGACGACTATGTCGCCAAGTCTATTTGAATAAACGAATTTAGGGTAAAGAAACATGTTTTTAGTTGAAAGAAGCTGCAGCGAAAAGCCCTCGTAGCTGTGATGCATCAAAATTGTTTTTTTAGGGTAAGGAAGTCAACTGTCACGCTGACCCTGATCAGGTTGAAATGTTTACAATTTGGTTAACGAAAATTGAACTTGAACAGGTGACGGATTGCCTTTACTCCAGATTAAATTCTGATCGACCGAGCTAGAATGTAACGTGCTAGATTCATGAAAATCTTCAAGAATATAATACCTGGTTATAATACCAGATGAATATCTAAGCAGATTCTGCGCAAATATGTTTTGACTCTGGCCTAGTCATTTAATAGAACTCTAAAAATAAATTGAAGTTCATAAAATGCAACGAATGCAATGCGAAATTCCAACTCGGAGAAGAATTCTGGTTCGACAAGTAGTAAGCAAGCGTTCGGTATGCACAAATAGTAAGTGTTTTTCATTAACTCTAAAAGTATTTATAAAATGTGAATTGCAGGAATAAAAATTAGGTTATTAACCTAGGTAAAAGCTACAAAGAAAGTAAACAAGGGGCTTCAGTACCCCGGACAAAAAGTACAAATAACGCCAAAGAACCGGGTTTTAGCAAGATGGTGCCCCGGCTGTTAGTTATGTTTAGTTTTGATGATGACAAATATGCTTATCAATATTAAGAGCAAAAAGTTTCCATAGTACATTTATCTCCTACATTGACTAACTGTTGTATTTAATGTAGATTAGTCCGAGTTGAATTATAGATCAAGAAGGAGATAAGAGGTTACAGAAAGAAGAGAGAAATGAAGTTGAATTATGGAGAATGATGAGTTAGAGTTAAATGGTGAAGAATGATCACGATGAGAGATGGAAGAAGGAAGAACTTGATGAATAGAATGAGAATATCATTATACAAGTTCCAAGATTGATTCTAGAAGTCTCTATGATCAAATGGAAGTTGGAATGACTCAATTCGGAGTTAAAACAAGCAAAAATATGATTAGACGAGTTAACTCGAGTTGGGAACTAAATAACTCGAGTTAATGACTTTGCTACAGTGTTTTCCTCTTGGAATAAGTTAACTCGAGTCATGTATGAGTAACTCGAGTTGTGTAACTCGAGTTATCACTAATAACTCGAATTAAGGTGTATTTCAGCAACTCTGTTCACCTCTGTTTCACGTTTCAGCTGAGCGAGGTCTGGTATTTCAATGATATCTCCCAAACCAGAGATTGGATTGAGGTGAAACCAGTGGCATATGAAACTATACTCCTAATTCGTCATTTTGATATAAAATCCAAGCCTAAAGGAGTTAATATCAAGGATATATGAATTGTGGAAGTTGACACTACAATTCACACCATAGTGCAGACATAGCTTTGGTGTTTTGAGTGTATCTCACAAAATAAAAATTGTATTGAGCTGAAATTTGTGGCATATGAAAGTAGACTCAAAGGAAGTTCCATCAAGATTTGAAACAACTAAAATGGAATTCAGACCACGGAGATATGGCCTTCGAAAGTTACTGATCGGTTCAAGATGGTTCAAGAACGCTCAACATACAATGAGTTTGGAATGAGTTGTTAACTAGGCTTTGATAACTCAAGTTAGGACTGGGAACTTGAGTCAACGTCAATCGAGAGGAAGGCGAGAGAAGAATGAATATTGAGAAGAGTTTTTAACTCGAATTAACAAAGTAAGCAGCGAGCAATGTTCACAACGTCTCGAGAATTCTGATTTTGTTTTTATCAATTGATTACTACTTGCTATGCTTCTCAAATAATATTTATGAGCAAGTTTCAGTTGATCAAAAGCTCGGATTGAGGATCAATGACAATGCTAACAAGCATAAGTGAATGAACTGGTTTAACTCGAGTCGTGCAAGATAACTCGAGTCATAATTGACAGCAATGTCGAACGTTGGCGCACAAACATAACTCGAGTCACGAAGGGTAACTCGAGTTACGCAACTTCGAGTCGAATCCAAACGAAAGCATCCGCACTTAAAACAACTCGAGTCACATGGAATAACTCGAGTTAACATATTTGCTTCAGAAAATCACCGTGTCCGAAATCTTAGATTCTTATCAAGAACATCCGGATGAATTCCAAAAGAACTTATACTACTTCTTAACATTGTTTATATCATTTGTGTATAAGTTTCAGATGATCAAACGAAGGATTAACATCGGATTACAAAAAGCAGATGATTACGTCAGAAGCTCCAACGGTAATATTTTCCAACGGTCATATACGCTTACAACAATCATATTCTAAACTGGAGGAATTGCTCAATGGTCATAAATTGCAACTAACTATAAAAGGAGAAGCATTCAAGATAGAAGAGGTCGGTGACACGAGATTACTGTCTCATTGTCAAAATGCAAATACTCTGACATCTATATCACTTACTCTCCGATTATCTCTATGATCATATAGTTTACCTTAGAGAGTGAGATTATTTGTAATATACTTTAGTGATTATTATTCATCTACTCTGTGAGAGAGTCCAAACACTTATTTAATTATCTATTTAGTGATCAAATCTCAAGG
The DNA here is from genome assembly GCA_019022615.1 of Acacia melanoxylon. NCBI lineage: Eukaryota > Viridiplantae > Streptophyta > Magnoliopsida > Fabales > Fabaceae > Acacia > Acacia melanoxylon. Next base: position 267,830 of record JAFJYJ010000136.1, read on the forward strand.
TTGTGGAACCTTTGAGAGTGGGTGTACAGTTACAACTTGTAAGGGGGAGTGGGTCAAAGAGTGAGAGGATCATCCTTCGTTTACAGAGTGTGTAATTGTATCCTTACAATGTATAAGGGAAGTATCTCGTAAGAGATTGTAAAGGCTGCACAAGTGCCCGACTAAACTTGTGAGGTTGTAAAGGCTTTTCTCTTGTGGCCGGTTAAACAAGGAGATAGTGGATTGAAAATCTCAAGTGGAGCTTGGGGACTGGACGTAGGTCAAGGAAGGGCCGAACCAATATAAATCACAGTTTGCATATTCTCTTCCCTTATCTCTTATATTTCTAGTATATGTTTATTTGAATATCAAACTCGTTGATTTAGAAACGCGAAAAGATTTTCAAAGTGTCAAGTTTTTAATCTTCACCCAATTCACCCCCTCTTGGATTCAGCCGGAATTTCACGGCGTCGGGTTGAACTTCTTCACCTCCGCCATTACCATGTTCTCCTTCTATCTGGCTCTCTGAGGCATTGTCGACGGAGGGAAAAAGCGGGACTATTCTGCCTTCATCTACAAAAGACATGCAGTCCATCCTGGAGGTGTTGAACTCAATGCCGGGGTTCAAGATTCAGATTTGTTCCAGGGCGTTCTCGAAAGACTCCCCTGCCGCTCTCTTTATGGCCGCCTCCTTTACAACAATGGCGACGTTGGCAATATCTAAGGTGTCTTGGAAGGCACCCAGCTCTTTCGTGAATTCTTTTTGCTCCTCCCGAAGTAGCTCTATGGTCTTCTTATCCCAACCTTGAGCTTCTTCAAGTTGGTGCAAAGTGGACTTTGCCTTCTCAAAATCCACCTTCGCGTCTGCCGGGTCTTTTCCCATCTGGGCCTTCTCCGCCTTGGCCGCTTGCAGGTCCTTTTCTGCTTGGTTCTTTGCCACCTCGGCCATTTGCACTCGTTGTTGGGTGTCGTCCTTGACCGCCTTTATTAGATCCTGAGTTTTGCGAATATGATCCTTGGTTTCCAGTTTAACCCTCTTTAACTCGGCTGCTTGGTTGGCATACCTATCGTTTAATGTAGTCAAAGCCTGGGCCAGCCCAGCAGTTTTCAGGGTGTACCGCTCTAACTTCGCCATCTCTTGCATTTCAGAAGCACCATACTTTGACGGCTCTAAGAAGCGATCTGGAAGGCAGACAACATTGCTAAGCTGAACAGGCACCTCGGGCCTGCGGCTCCAGATAACCCCATGAGGGAGTTCTGGGATGGGCGGCGAAGGAGGAAGGCTTGAGGAAGGAGAAGCAGTAGGAATATCCGTTGAAGTCGGGACAGGAATCTCTGTCGTGGCTGGGACGGTCTCTTTGGACTTTGGGGTCGAGGTTGCTTTTGTGGTTTTTGGTCATTTAGTGGAACCAATACCAGCTGTCCGAGATTTCGGCGTGGGCCTTTTCTAGCCGGCTCCCACTTTCATAGGACTGGAATTTATTAAGGCTTCAGCAAAGGAAGGTATTTTTCCCATTCTCGGATCTGCAAGACAAAAGCAACGGGTTAGTTATTCATTTAACAGAGACCAAAAGGCAGGTAATATAATAAAAAGAAATATTCGTACTCACCGCAGTCATCTTACGGTGCAGGGTTTTGGAATATAGTCGGCCGAGATCAATGGACCGTGTTCTACGATTTGACATTCTAGAAAGGATTTCGTTTTGTTTTCATCATTAGAAAAGTTAAGGGCATGTAAGTCAAATGCGGAAAGGGAGAGAGTACGATGATCTAGAGTCTAGTACAGGGGAAACCTTTCCTCTACCTCCCCAAACTCAAGAGCCTGAAGGAACCAAGGCAGCCCGGGCTCGGCAACCACCTTAAAAAAGGCGGATTTGAAGTTTTTGAACGAGTTGGTAAAAGGTTTGAAAATTTTTTGGTTGCAGACACTTCGAAGTGAGGTCCAACCTTTCCTAGATGGGACGTCATCACTGGCATCTTTCCCAGAACACTCATGGGTGGAATAAAAATAAATGAAAACTGGAACGTTGCAAACTAAATTCTTAGCTTTGTAGAGATTCTCAAAAGCGATTGCAAAAGCCCAACTATTGGGATGAAGTTGGGAGGAGCCAGGTGTAAGTGATTTAAACGGTGGATTTGGAACTTGGTAAACGGAAAGCGAATACTGAGCCAAGAAATGCAATCTCGGTAGAAGAAAAAGAAATAGGGGTCATCATCCTTTTCCCGGAAGCCAGATATTGACTCAGAATGGATGGAAAGACGAACGATATAGTCTTCTCTATAACAGAAACCTAGCCTGGTGAGTTCTTCGGCGGTCATTTTATTCTTATCACGTAACTCCTCCTCGATAACCCATGGGTCTGGTGACTTGGAAGTATTTGAAGGACCAATGGAACTTGACTCCCCAGTCACGAATAGCTCGGTATGACGTGAAGGTGAACCCATCTATACCTATAATAAAGAGGTAAAAGTCAGAAACATGAGGTATACCTGAGTCAAAAGAACTGTTATGTGGGAAAGCAAAAGGTGCCAGGCCGAGATGATTCAAATTGATAGAAGTCGGAATGGCTTTAGAAACAAACTTGTGTCGGCAGACAGCCAAAAACAATTCGGCTTTGTAAATGGAGCAAAATACCCAAGAGGGGAGGTGAATTGGGTATGTTTAAAATCTTTTGAAAACTTCCTCTGTTTTCGAATAATAATAGCAGGGATAGACAGAGAGGAGAGCAAGACACAAAGATTTATACTGGTTCGGTCCAACCACTTGACCTACGTCCAGTCCCCGGACACTCGGGATTTCCACTATATCAAAAGATTACCCACTCTGTACTCAAGAGTAATTCTCTCACTAGAACTTACTCCCCCTTACAAGTTGTAATCAATGAACCGCAATCACCAAGTCCCCAGACTTGTGATTCTTTACAATAAATGATTTGTAATGAAATAACTCACTCTAAGAGTATATGAGAATAATCACTGAAGCACAATGTATCAAAAGATACTTTTACAGATGAAAAATGAAGGTAGTTGAAGAGCTTTGAATGCAGTTCGTTTTCAGTAGTTGTGTTGTTGAGAAGAGTCGAATGCAGCTATATTTATAGCAAGAGGGCATTAAATGACCGTTGTAATCTTCAATATAATCGTTGCCTTCATTAGACAAGGATTAGCTTAAGCTTAGGTCTTCTTCTCTCACTATTCTTCTCTTAATCCAGCTATGCAGAAGTTCAGAGTTGACTTCTAGAAAATAAATCCGTTGGAATGGCAACCGCTATTTGGATGTAGAAACATTCTTTAATTCTTTGTTAAGCGTGTGCGGGCGGATTACCCAAAAGAATGCAACTTGCCGGGTTTAGCATTTAATGTCGACATCACTTTTTGCTTTTGCTTTAAACCTTCAATAAACATTCTCTAATTCATCTGAAACTCACTAACAAAGTGGTTAAACATAGCTGAGAATATCAGAGAATAATAATGAAAAGTATTAAGATCAAACAAGAAGGTTTTACAAATTCGTCAAATTTGAATTTCAGATCCAGTGATGAAAACTTGAGTTTTGTTTCTCAAAACTCGAGTTTTGGACTTTGGTGTGTAAAAAATCGATTTAAGTCCAAAACATCAAAACTGGAGGTTTTCTTTCAAAACTGAAGGTTTTTAAAACATTGAAAAACATCAAACTCTCGGCTTGGCCAAAACTCGAGTTTTCATTTAAATATGAAAACTTGAGGAAATCGCACCAAGTCAAAACTGGAGGTTTTGGAGGAAACTGGCAGTTTTCAAAAACTGAGAAAACACAAAGATTCTCTGCCTAAGCAAAACTCGAGTTTTCACTTTATTGTGAAAACTTTGAGAAAACTTTGCCAAACTCAAAAGCTGGAGGTTTTCACAAAAATTGGAGGTTTTGAAAAGCGGCTAAAACACGAATTCTCTCTATCAACTCAAAACTCGAGTTTTCACAAACTTTGTGAAAACTTGGAAAATTTAAAAGTTAAATTGAAAACTGAAGATTTTTAGGCAAAACTGGAGGTATTCAAAGTTCAAAACTTAGGAGACTCTCTGTAAGGCCAAAACTCGAGTTTTGAAACCAAAACTCGAGTTTTCCTTTGACAGCAAGTTTTCTTTAACTTGTCAAAGAAAAACTTCATACTTTGTTTGCAATTGTTGGTAATCATCAAAACCCTTAGAGAACTAACAGGCTTCTCTCTCACGACCGTTATTGACGAGGTCAATGTATTTATAGCTACAATCATTGCAGGGGTCGAAGGTGTTTCCCAGATGAGATCTTGGTCTAGCTCGATTTGAACATGGGGCATGAATTTGAGAAGCCGGGATAAGGATGTTATGACCCAAGCCCCGACTTGAAGATGGACGGGAAGAAGATCCGGGGCGGTAGTGTTTAAAATGTGGGACGTAAGCGGTGGTGTTCAGGCTCTCTTTCTACTCCCACTCCCCCTGGGTTTACGAAGTAGTGCTTCTTGTTTCTCTTCCTCAGTACGAGGTATTGACCAGAACCAGTATTTGGCCCCGGAAGAAAGTACCTTAACCACCTCTCTATCTTCTTCTGGAATTGTCGTACCATAGATTGTTAAAGGTAAAGGAGCGTCTTTATCCATGAAGTTTTAGAAAAAAGAAATGAAAACATAAGCATCACTAGGATGGCTCAGACAAATTTTTTTCAGCCTGTTAGATTCAACGAGGAATTACCTGGTCATCACCACCACCCAATGCAAGCCAGTTTGGGAAAATTGGGGGAGAAAGGGATGAGCATTGCACTAAAAGAAAAAGAGGCAAAACTTTTTCAAACCCGGAAACCCTAGGTGCATACCTTAAAACCAAAATATGAGGTTTGGTGAAAACCAAAAAGCAAAATTAGGCAATAATAGTTGAAGAAAAAAGAAAACAGTAGCGAAAACAAAGAAGAGATGGAAGCGAGGAGAATACCTGAATCTAGAAAAGTTGGAGGAAGCTAAGGATTGCAGATGGAGGTATTGAGACAAGAGCTTTTTGAGAGAACAAAGACAGAGAACGTCAAGTGAGAAGTGGTGAGAAGAGGTGAAAAGTTTGAATATATAAACGTTTTGAATTCGAAGAGTCAGGGGCAGCAAAGTCAATTTTTTTTAAAGCGAGATTTCCCCAAAAAAGTGCAATGATGATCGATATGAAACAACGTGGGCATTAAAAGTGCACGAATATCAATGGCGGCAGAAGTGGCCATCACGTGTGAAAGGGCGGTTATACGTCATGAAGATAGCAAATGTACAGTTGTTAAGTTGTCAGTGGTATAGGCGAATGGAATCCGGTCATATACTATTATCTTTGCATGATGTCCCAGATTGGGGGCAGCTCATGGTAGAAAGGTTTAAACCCGACCAAATGCGGATGAAGGCTATAAAGGCAATCCCAGCCATTATTAAAAGCAAGTGGGTTTTTCAAAGCAAACCAACCCGGAATACACATCGGGGGCAATTAATGCAGGAGTCAAACAAATATGAAGTTCATGCAAAACTCGGTAGGAAGATTAGGCGAGTCAACAATGGCGGCCAAATCTAATGATAAGAATACACTCATGGAACCTTGTCAACCCGCGTTCAAGGTTAAGTAATGGACTCATCAGAAGCGCATTCATCGTGAGGCCCAACAAGGGCAATTTATACTAGAACCCCTCCATAATCAGGTAACACACTAATTGGCCTATAATCAAGGCTATAATCATGGAACATGCAGGTAGTGGGGCTGAGAGGCGCACAAAGCCCAAGGTCCAAACCCTAAGGTAATCTTTATAAAAAGGAGGTTAACTTAAAAGGTACACATTCTCTATTCATCCTATTTACTATCTAGTCTCATTGTGCGTACACCCCACCCCTTTTTGGCTAAATGTCATACTCGTGTTACACAGTGATCTTCTTGATATTCTTCGGTATCTTCCTTATAGATATCCTAAAACAATCATCCTCTTTTTGGTATCTACTTGTAGATATCGATTAACGATCCAATATAAACAACATACTAGTCCATTTAATTTAGATATCGTGTTCTACGAGAAGATATTATCTTAACAGTTCATGTGTTATGGTCCAAAATAGATGCAACTCTTCACCATGGGATAAAACCAAGCCCCCAGATGATTATTCAAGAGATACGGGGTTGGCAAGGCAAACGGCTAATTATTGTGTTTAGAAGAGGCCAGTTTCTTTTTCCATGGTCTCCAATTTTGTTGTCTCCGATCAATGGGGTGTTTTTCTACATCTGTTTTTTTTTGCTCGAGTTTTTCTACATCTGTTCAAGAGAATGGGAGGGCACTTCTGCGATTGCTACATCTGTTACCAAGGAGCTCCACAAATACAGCTTGCAGGTATTTTTGGTTCTTCTTTTTATATAATACTCAATTGATTTTTTTTTTTTTTTTTTTTGAGATTAAGAAAACAAATTAAATTACTTTATTTACATTTATCATTTTTTTCTCTAAATAATTTATCTAGCCTATAAACTAATATATAATTTAATAGTACACAATATATGATATCGTTAAGTAGCTTTTATTTAGGCTTCATTAATTTTCAAAAAAAAATATTATTTAGGTTTTATATTTAGGAACATGAGATAGTACTTTTTATTTCGTCTTCTAATACTCCTCTCAGTCTTTAATATAAAATATATTTAGGAAGTTAATCTTTTTACTAAATATAATATATTGTTTTCATATTTTTCAATCTTCCCCAATTCACCCCTTGTTAATGCTCCTTTATAATAATCAATGTAAAGAGAGAATAAAAGAATTAAGGAAGATAACTAGAATATTTTAAAAATTACGTATGTTATGTTAATTAACTTAACTAAATTTTTTAATCTAATTAAATTAAATAAATACATCTTATATTAAGATATAAAAACTGGATAACTATTAGTTAAAACGCTTGGTAGAAGGACTATATTCCTCCAAGTCAACATGACACTTGGCCATGGTTCTCAGACCCGGACCGGGAACTAATGGGTAAACGGTCCGGTCAGTGGCAAACCAGGTTCAATTTTTTAAATTTTTTTTGAAAAAATAAAAAATGATTTTTTTAAAAAAAAAAATCTTTAAAATTTTATATTAATAACCCTAAGATCTTTATTGGACCGCCAGTTTAATTTCCATTGATTAAATGCCTTTGATCAAGATCTAGATCGGTCTAATGACCGGTCCGGTTTCTAAACCTTGCACTTAGCGAACTTGCTTTGATGGAAGACACCTAGTGAGAGGTCTCTTTGTATTCTTTATTGACTTTTTGTTCAAAAGAAACGCGCTTTATAGCGATGGGTCCTGAACTACCCAACTCACGAACCAAAGGAGGCTTGTCATAAAAGGAGGCTTGTCATAAATTTCATGTCTACAATCATGCCATCTTTCCCACGCCAAAAAACCTATGTATTTAAAATTTTGTTAATACAATAATAATTAAAAGATTGTAAGGAATTTATCATTAAATTCGAAATTAATTTTACATCTCGTTAAAGTTATTACTAAGCTAACATGGTATGGTTCTTGAAATTTGATAATATAATAATAAAATATAATTGATTCTTAAAATAATTTTACATCTAAAACTTCTTAGAATAAAATTAAAATAAATTGAAACATAAGACACACTTTTGCATTGATGCAATCAAAACATAGGAGACACTTTTCTAATGATCGATTTACCTTGAATATTTATACATGATTTCAATTATTGAAATATTGAAGTAAAGCCAAGCGACAAGTCCCATTACGTGAAGTTTACGTTTACGTTGACGTTGGTGCTGCCGTTAACGTTACTTCCTCGAATTTCTTGTAAACAGTACGATGGAAAGTGGTCAAAATTGGCACCTTTCTGCGAGAAAACAAGTTCACTGACTTGGAAACTAATTCTCAAGAGAGATGGAGCCCATTAGAAGAAAAGTTTCTATACAATGGATCCTTCATTCATGGCGCTGGCATCTTGAATCTTCCAACTAGTCAGGAGAGATTGCAGGCTCCTGCAGCTACATAGGCCTTTCCTCTGTTATGAACAAACAGATTTTATGATCATATACATGTATCGGCTAACACAATTCTTTTTGTTTTTAATAGCTGTTCTCCAATTCATAGCAGGTAACTGTAAATCACAAGTAGAAATTATGTCTATCGTACATCAATGTTGGTAAAAGATGAATTTTTTTATTTCATTGATCAAAGTTAACACTGCTGAGTTTGATGTATTTCTTGGGATTCATTCCATTTGCAGGAGTAACTTCAACAGAGTTCACAGTGATTAACAAATGCAACTACACAGTATGGCCTGGCATTTCTTCAGGTGCTGGCAATAATGATAATCCATTATCAACCACCGGTTTTGTTCTTAAAACAGGTGAGTCTAGGATAATCTCTGTGCCCACTTCTTGGAATGGCCGCTTTTGGGGTCGGACTCAGTGCACACAAGACTCCACCGGAAGAAACTTCTCTTGTCTCACCGGCGACTGTGGCTCTGGGAAGCTCGAATGCCAAGGCAGGGCAGGCACACTGCCTGTGACATTGATAGAAATTTCTGTAGGACAAACCCAAGGGCTTGATTTCTATGACGTGAGCTTGATAGATGGATTCAATGTGCCTGCAGCGGTTGTTCCTCGCGGCGGTTGTGGATCCTGCAAGAGCACATATTGCCTGGCAGATATGATCAGCCTATGCCCTTCAGAACTAAGGGTAATGAATAAAGATGGAAAAGTGGTGGCGTGCAAGGGCCCTTGTGAGGCAGATGGATCATCACAAACTTGTGGGAACAACCCTTCCGCGCCGTCCTCTTATGCACAGCTATTCAAGAGCGTTTGCCAACGTGCCTATAGCTATCCTCAAGATGATCAGCTAAGCACATTCACATGTAAAGGTGCAGATTATAATATCACCTTTTGTGAATCCCCCTAAACAAATTTGGAGACATCTGACTCCCCATCATGCACGGAAACCATCACATCATCTCACTACATCAAGGATCCAGATACAATAAGCTCCAATGGGGGTTTGTTCACACTAGGGTTCTTCAATCCTGGAAATTCTACAAATCGCTATGTGGGAATTGGTACATGTCCAAGTCCACTATTGTATGGGTAGCTAACAGAAATCGACCATTAAGGGATACTTCAGGAACTGTTAGGATATCTGAAGATGGCAATCTTGTTGTATTAGATGGGCAAAACCAAACCATTTGGTCATCAAATGTATCAAATATTTCATCTACTACTAGTTGTCGGATTTTAGATTCAGGAAACCTTGTCCTAATGGATAACTCGACCAAAACCATATGGCAAAGTTTTGAGCATCCTTCGGATTCATTGCTGCCAAGAATGAAAATTACCAGCAACAAAAGAACAGGGGAGAAACAGAAGTTGACAGCATGGACAAATCAGTCTGATCCAACCCTTGGCAATTTCTCTCTGAGCCTAGAACAACTAAATTTTGCAGAATTGTTCGTATGGAATGCAACTAGCCCCTTTTGGCGTAGTGGTCCATGGAATGACCAAGAACTTTCAACAGTCCTCAAGTTGAGTTCCGAGAATGATAATGGTGCCGAAGAGATGGTTGTTAGCTTATCAAATGGGCCAGACCTCAAAGAGATAGTTGTTTTGAATTCGATGGGAAAGTTATTACATAAACAATGGGATGATACTAAGAGGCAATGGCAAGAAACCAATCTTGTTCAAAATTCAGATTGTGATGTTTATGGTATATGTGGGGAATTTGGAATATGCAATTCAAAGCGTGCACCAATCTGCAGTTGTTTGAGTGGGTTTGAACCAAGAATTAGGGAGGAATGGAATAGACAAAATTGGGCAGGTGGTTGTGTTAGGAAATCACCTCTGCAATGTGAGAAAGACAAAAATGGGAGTTCCAATGGAAAGGGAGATACATTTCTCCCTCTGCACAATGTTAAGGCACCAGACTTAGGAGGACAATCATCTAATTCAGAAGATAAATGCAGAATTCAGTGCTTGGAGAACTGTACTTGTAAAGCATATTCATATGATTCAGTGCTCGGCTGTTTGACTTGGAAAGAAAATCTTATTGACATACAACAGTTCTTTTTTTTGCTCTGAAACATACAACAGTTCTCAAATGGAGGAATTGACCTATATATCCGTGCAGCCTATTCAGACTTTGGTATCTAAATTTTCTTAGAATACTTGGAATTTAGTTCTCATAACTTTATTTTTTGGCCTGAATTTCTTTACCTTCTTTCTCTTTCATGACAGATAAGACGAGGCATAGGACATTCATAATTATCATTACTGCAGTAATAGCAACCATCATTATCAGTGTCGCTTGTGCATGCTTGTTATGGAAATGGAAGGCAAAACATTCAGGTACTATTCCTCTTTATATCATCTTAATAATTTCAAATCCTACTACATCTGTTAGCTTTTTTATTTTATGAAACTGAAACTGTCGCATTCAAACACAAAAAGTATGACAAACATACCTACTTAGCATGGTCCTTACATCATGCAGAAGATAACTAAGCTTCCAGAGGACAACATCTGTTAGCTTTAAAATGCATAGGCATTAACAATTTAAATATTGAAGGCATTTTTAAAAGCAATATTCATGAGTAGATTTCTTTTGGATAGTTATGTTTCCACATTTTCCTAATGAGGTATCTCCATTTCTTTCTCATTCTAAATTCATATGATCAGCAGGAAAATGGAATAGCAAACAGTTCTTGTTAAAAAGGCATGGTGCAAATGTAGACAAAACAAGTGGCAATACTATTGTACAATTGTCAGAAGTTAAATTCCAGGAGTTATCGGTCTATAATTTTGAAATAGTTGCAATGGCTACAAACAACTTTCAATTGACTAATAAACTTGGGGAAGGTGGTTTCGGTCCAGTCTATAAGGTATATACCTTCATGAATTATTAATCAGTTCAAATTCATCGTGCATAACAACTGTTCCATGGGAACTTCTTCTAGGGAACACTACAAGATGGTCAGGATGTAGCAGTTAAAAGACTATCAAGAGCATCTGGACAAGGACAAGAGGAATTTATGAATGAAATGGTTGTCATTTCCAGGCTTCAACATCGTAATCTTGTAAAGCTTTTAGGTTGCTGCATTGAAAGAGAAGAAAAGATGTTGATCTACGAATACATGCTAAATAAAAGTTTGGATGAATTTATTTTTGGTTGGTTTTTTATGCTCTACCTCTTTCTAGCTATGTATGTAACTTTTTTTTTTTTTTTTTTTGGGGGGGGGGGGGGGGGGGGGGACGCGGTGGAGACAAAACATTTGTTTGCAGGAGTCTTTCTTACAGATATTTGAGTTTTCTTTAAGGTATCACAGGATCCATATAAGGGAAAATTACGCTCGAGTCCCAAGGAAGGGAATTAATTACAATAAAGTCTTGAAATCATCAAATTACGCTCAGGTCCCAAGGGACTTTTGTGTAATTATTTGTATTAACAACAGGAAATGCATATATTAACAACAGGAAATGCATAGATTAACAACAACTTTTAAATACCTGACCATTTACAACAGGAAATGCATATATTAACAACAGGAAATGCATATATTTACAACAATATTTAAACACCGGATTTACAAATGTAAAAAAGCATAGATTAACAACAACTTTTAAATACCCGACCATTTACAACGGGAAATGCATATATTAACAACGGGAAATGCATGTATTTAAAACAACTTTTAAAAAAACCCGGATTTTATTTCCATACAAATAATTACACGAAGTCCGGCTATTTACAACGAGAAAATGCATGTATTAACAACGGGGAAATGCATGTATTAACAACAACATTTAAAAACCTTCATACAAATAATTACGAAGTCCCTTGGGGACGAGCGTAATTTGATGATTTCAAGGGACTTTTTTGTAATTTTTTTCGTTCCTTGGGACCTATATGAAATTTTCCCTTTATATAACCCTCTCCTCTACTATTGTAGATCCACCAAAACGTAAACTTCTAGATTGGGGAAAGCACTTTGTCATAATTGAAGGAGTAGCTAGAGGAGTACTTTATCTTCACAGGGACTCTAGAGTGAAAATTATACATAGAGACCTAAAGGTAAGTAATATCTTGCTAGATGAGAACCTGATTCCAAAAATATCAGATTTTGGTATGGCAAGAATTTTCAAAGGAAGTGTAGATCATGCTAACACAAGAAGAGTTGTTGGAACCTAGTAAGTTTTCATTCCTTATCTAATATTATAGTAGCATACTGAAGATTTTGGTATAACAATTGATTGTTTTATGCAACAATACAGTGGCTATATGTCTCCTAGAATATGCAATGGAAGAATTATTTTCAGAGAAATCAGATGTGTTTAGCTTTGGAGTTATACTATTAGAGATTATAAGTGGAAGAAAAGGCTCAAGCTTTTATAACAATGAGCACTCTCTAAGCCTTTTAGGATTAGTATGTCTCTACTATTTAATAACTTCCTAAATACCTAATTACAGAGTTCTATTCTTAATTGTTGATTTAAGTCTTAGCTCCTCATGATTCCAAAGCTAATAATTATATATGCTTCTTTTGTTATGTGTTTTAGGCCTGGAAATTATGGAATGAAGAAAACATTGTAGAGCTAATAGATCCTGAAATATCAGATCAAAACCTTGAGAAGGATATATTGAGGTGCATACACATAGGACTTCTATGTGTACAAGACCTGGCGATTGAGAGGCCGAGTATGAGCACTGTAGTTTCTATGCTTAACAGTGAGATTGTCAATCTTCCTCCTCCGAGGCAACCTGCATTCATCCAGTGGCAGAGTATATTGAATCAACTGAACCCAGAAGAAACTAAAAGATTATTTTCCAACAACGAAGTTACTATTAGTGACATACAGGGCAGATAGCTACATTGCAAATCTATCACTAAAATAACGGTTTTGAACTTTTGACAACTTCCTAGTTGTTATATTCTTGGTGGCATGAAGTATCTAGTGCTCTGTACATGAGCTTTCCCTCTTTTTAGTTTTTTATTTAATTGCTGTTTTTGTATAAGGATTCCAATTGAAATCATGGTATGATTTGTAACATTTAACAATCTTAAATCCATTCAAGTTTTACTCAATAGTTTCTCAGACATAGTGAACCTGAACTGGTCACCTGCAGCCAACCATACAATTGTGAGGCAAGAACGCACTTTTTTTCCCCTTAAAAGCAATTACTTAAAATTACTTATAAAAACCCAACTAAAATTCATGATTTCAAACTAAAATAAGCAAGGGATTCAGTGAAAATTTGTCCTCAATTACAATTAAGCAAGGGAACTTTTTATCATTATTTTCCTATAAAAAAGGCAATGCATGTTTACCATAACATTTGGAGATCCATGTCATCCACGGTCAGTGACTGCGGGGGTTCCATCACAGTGAAATTGATTCCACTGTTAGGCCCGTTTGGATTGAAGAAAAGGTAGGGATGAAAAATGAAAAGAATGGAATGAAACAAAAAATATTTTGCTTCGATACGTTTGGTTCACAATGGAAAAGAAAATAGGTTGATAGGAAAAATTTTGTTTGGTTGGAAGAAAATAAGATATGAAAATGAGGTAAAATACCATTTTACCCCTAAAAGATAAAATATTATTTAAAACCTGCACTCCCAAGTGGACCCGGCTTCTCTCCTCTGTGTCTCCCATCCACTGCCTCCTTTTTTTTCTTTTTTCAATTTCTCATCTCTCCATCCTCCAATCCCTTCAAGCCACGTCGCCCCTCCCCTAGTCACTCCTTTTTTTTTTTTTGCTCGAACCTCACTCCTTGTACACTTATACGGTTTATGTTATGCAACAAGGACATGAAACACAAAATTTTTTAGTATCTTGAAAAAATATTTCAAGTACTTAGCGATACTTAAAAAAATACTTTATGATCTTAACTGGTATTGAAAAAATACCTTGTGATCTTGAAAAATTATTTCAAGGTCTTTGAAGTGTATTAAAAGGATACTTCGGGGTATTCACCGGTAATACAAAAAATACTTCATGATCCCGAAAAATTATTTTAGGATCTTGGTACTAAAAAAATATTTTAGGATATTGATTTGGTATTGAAAAAATATCTCATGATCTTGAAAAATTATTTTAGGATATTGAAAAAATATTTCAACGTCTTGAATGGTACTAAAAGGATTTTAGGGTATTGACTAATACTAAAAATATCTTGCTGGATATTTTTTCAAGATCTTAAAACAATTTTTCAAGATCATGAGGTATTTTTTTCAGATCTAGGTTAGTATCCTAAAGCATTTTTTTAGTACCAATCGATCTCGAAATATTTTTTAAGATCCAAAAAAAATTGTGTTTTAGGTGCTTGCTGCATAAACTGTATAAGGAGTGAGGTTTGAGAAAAAAATATAAGGAGTGAGGGGAGAGGCAACGTGGCTTAAAGGGATTAGAGGATGGAGATATGAGAAATTGAAAAAGAAAAGAAAAAAAAAAGACAAGGATGGCAGCAGATGGGAGATGCATAGGAGAGAAGCCGGGTCCCACTCGAGTGTGCACTGGAGCACCCACTCAAATTTGAGTGTGCATGGAGTGTGCACTTCTCTTCCTCTATGAGTAACTCTTTCACCTTTGCCATCATGGAAATCACCTAAATCAAAGCCTAATAAAAACATGTCTTCTCCTTTCATTCTCTCAACACAATCGGAAAAATTTCTGGCAGGTGTCTGCATCTCCTCCTCTCATCCCCACTGACAGAACCGTTTGCGTTTGAGTCTTTTTCCTTCTTCACTGTCATCTTCTCTCTCTGCCATCATCACTGTCGCCTTCTTCAAAACTTTCCATTGACAAGCGGGACACGTACATAGCCATGGCATTATCAACCTCGCCGTCGTCGTCAAGCCGCACAAGGTCTTTGCTCGTACGGAGACGGACTTGGCGCCGAAAAGGGTAGGTTGGTCTTCTCCATCCACATGGGAAAATGGGTTCCTAGCAAAATAGGTGAGAACCAATTTTCCCATGTTTAAGGAAAATGATCCACCGCCGAAATCATTTTCCCGTGAAAATGCAAACCAAAAGCAGTAGTGTCGATGGAAAATCGGCATTTTCCATTTCCTTCCCCATTTTTCCTTGAACCAAACAGGGCCTTAAATTGTTAGCGCTGCAAATCTAAAATAACTTAATGTAACAGAATCAGTCAAATTGCTAGATTCGTATATACTCTTTTTTGTGTTCTAAATTTTCCTAGTTCCTAAAACTTTGAACACATTGCAGCACTAGAAATCTAAAATCACAAAATGTAACTCAATATTTTTATTTTTGTCTTTTTCCATATCATGTTTCACATGTAATCTCTTTTATCAGCATTTGTTTTCTTTATGTACCACATATTTATTTAAAAATTGATTGTAAAAATAAAAGAACTTGTATTCAAGAAAACTCCAACAAAAAATATGAATTCTGCCAGTTGAGCCCAGTCAGAATTTGTGCAAAGTAAAAGGGAGAGAGTGCTGACTGCTGACATTTCAAAAGGCGGACAAGGAGAAATTCTTGTATACCCATAGAGTGTCACATCATATGAAGTCTGACCAATCAAATAGCAACACCTAATATGATTTCAAACCTAGATGTCACCCCTCTATTTTTATAGGAGAAGAGAAACAAGAGACTATGTTTTGCTTTTTTCCTTTTTTCCTTTTTGAAAGGAAATAACATGACCCTTTGGTTCTTTCTTTCTTCACCGCCTATTCCATTTCCTTTCTCCCACGTTCACCACAATCCACAGCTGCTCCTACTTCTTTAAAACACTTGCTTTTTCTTTACAAATAAAGCTTCCATTTCTGTATAAAATGAATATCCTTGATAAACATATACAACAGAATAAATATGAAATTTCTGTATTTGACAGGTTATAAACAGGTTTCCAAGTGCTTGGGAAACTAAATTCACCAGTAGACAAGTACCGATCGTCATGCTCATTTGATGGCAATAATTACTTGAAAATAAGAAATTCCCAATTCAATTGAATTCCCAAATTCCTTATGGAATGTAAGAGGGTTACATACCGGACTTCTTGAGATCCACCAGAGTTCAACAGATGCTAGTCCAGCAAATAAAGCAATATAAGTCAGATTAGTCACTGACACCAATAACTCTTTCTCCGGATTTAGCCTCAGAATCTTATATGCTAGCTTCTTTGTTTTAGTCAATAGAAACGTTAAGATTAATAAAGTATTAGCAGCATTTTTTGGAACCTAACGTGCAACATGTTATAAATCACCAAAAAAACTACTGGTTGTTTGATTATACAGACATCCAATGATAAAAATCTGGTAGAATAATTTTTCAGACTAGATATACTGGAAGTATCATTTTAGCATTCCCAATTGCCCATAAAAGATATGAAAAATAAAACAAGCAGATTCTTTAATCAAAACAACTACAACAAATTCTGTAAAATTTTAAGGCAAATGAAAGGTATTTTCATAGAATGCCTAAAAAATAAGATCACATATGCCCATGTCAATATGTAGCTAGTTCCAGTTAAGAGGTAATAATTGATTTTTGAACATATGGGATATAAATCAATGGGCAGAAAATTGCACGACAGAGAAACTTAGCTGTACAGGGCTAAAGAATTGATTAAAAGGTCATTGGATGAGGCTGCAGTTGTTTTTTTCACGAGATGCCAAATAGTTATAACTTGTAAGCTACAGAAAACATGCCTACTTTCTTCCAAATACACATTTATGGATAATCTTTGACCATGTAAATATGGAAGAGTTTCAAATGCTGAGTGAAAGTGGAAAATTACAATTCCATCTTGATCACTTGTATAATAAACCAACACCTTAGATCATTTTACAATCTAAACCCATAATAAATAAAGACTCGCACTAATTACCGTTTCCACAATAAATTACACTAAAACACTGGTTATGTGGAATTATGGAGAGCGTTCAGTTTTCACACTTTTCAGTAATAACGAAAAACGATCATGCGTATCATTAGCACCGAACCGAACAAAACTAAATAACCGAACTGATTTAACCAAATTATTTAGGTTCATTTATTGTTTCTTTTTCTTTCTTTTTATAATATTTTTGAGCCCTCTCGGTAGCAAGCTGGAAAGTAATTTGAACAGAGGCGCCCTATGAATTCCCAATCATAAGAACTTTTTGGCCAATCATAAGAACTTCATGCTTAGTCTAATCCATAAACTTGCGGCTGGAATAAAGTAATATTCACAATCATGTCAACAGAAAAACATGGGCTTAATTCAAAAGAGATAATGCAGCTTGAAAGACAGCAATGAGACACGAGGCCCAAGCACAAGAACACTCAAACAACCCTAACCTGGGCAAAGCTCCCCAGATAATTAGGGTATGCATGGTAATGCTCCCAGAATGAATTTTTTCTTAATTTTTGTTCCCTAAGAATAAAATTGGATGAAAATTATGTTTAGTAAATCCGGTTTATTTTTTTATTCCCAAGATGAACAGGTTTATTTTTTGTACCTGGGACAAAAAAAAAAAGCAGAAACTTCTCTATTCCAGGCACAAACGAGAACCATTTTTTTTGTGAACTTACGCTCTCGCTGCCCATGGCTGGGACCTGGAGCTCGCGATCTCCTCCTTCACCGCCGGTAACTCTAGCACCGCACGCCCTGATTCTTCCGCCGCCGTCTTCCACACCGACGATGAGGACATTGGCGCATCCTCCTCTGTCGGGAGGGTCGATTTGTTACAATTTTTGCCACAATCAGAGCCTGCTCCTCCTGGTTTGGCGCATCCTCCTCGATCTAACCGGAAACCGCCGCCTAGAGGAAGATGAAACCAACAAAGCACTAAACGGCGCTGACCTCGTGAACCACCCACGGACCACCAAACGATCTCCATTTCGATTTCGAATTCGAAGAAGCTGAAGAAGGACTGTATGGTGTGACAGCGAAGTAGAGCAAACCGGCTGGGTTTTTATGATTTTTCTTTTATTCTTGATGGGTTTGAATAGATTTAGACGTGTTTAGCTTCAAGGGATTTCATCGACCATTCTTGGTCTGCGATGCTTGTTGCCTGAAATTTTATTCTTGATTAGTTCCTTTTTTAGGTTTTCAGGTTTGTGATCTGGATTGGTGGGAAAATTTTACATGATTTATGGAGTTTCTGTAGTGTTTGATATTTATTAGAATTTGATTCCCCCTTCATCACCGATTTGCCTTATGCCCTGACATGTTAGCTTCAGAAAGACTGATATCTGTATTGGCTTGGATTGCTTTGGTTTGTTGGAGAATATGTATGCAATGTAGGATTTGAAATATCTTGCTCCTCATATTTACTTCCTCTTGTTTTTTCTTCCTACCTTCCTAATCCTCTTGTTGATTTTCTTTATGGTTGCAATTTTATAATCAGGGCAATAAAGAGGTGTGTTCACTGTTTTGTTCTGATCTTTAAGTTACAATATCATGGCTGCAATTTTATGTTCTGATCTTTCACTTTAACATTCACATTATCATCTTTGTTGTTTTCTTCTTCGGTAAGAAACTTATAATTAGTAAATTTTCTTGTTTAGTGATCCATAGAGTCATAGATTTCAATTAAAGGAAAAAGGACTTGATGTTGAACTTTATTAGGAAAATTTATTCTGTTAAGTGATACCAAAAAGTAATGCTCCCAATCCCCTGTCCCTCGACAGTTTTCTTTTAGAAGTTGCATTTACAAAAGTGCTACTTGTCCTTAAAATTTTGGTTCGTTGCTAGTGAACATTTGAATCTGTTATATCCAACTATGAAATTATGTACAGCTTTAGGAGTGGTTTGTAGAATCTTTCTGTTTATGTGTGTCTTAAGTGTGGCACATGTTATTGGAGGGCTTATTAGTTCTTTTATGCTTCTTCTTCTTCTTGTTCTTGTTTTTGCTGATAGTTGAGTAGTTTCTATTGTTGAAGAATAAGTTCTGAAATGACTGAACATTTGGTTCATGTTATTGATTTGAAAAAATTATTGAAGAACTCTAGGGTAATTGTTATGATAGTCCCCTGATTCTTTAAAAGGCATTTTTCATATTGTAGAACTGGTATGCAAGTTAGGTGGACTTATTTCTCTGGAAGAATATATTTGAGGAAATATGAAAGTGACTGGAGAACTTATTTTAACCTTGTTCAATGTGTGGCTACTGTCTGGTGGCAAGACTGGGAGCTTTGAAGTGCTTTTGTTTATTGCTTAGTTGAGTTGAACTGACTAGTCTTGTTTCAAAATCTTTGAACAACATCACTAAGCATTTCAATTTTCTGAAACGCTTCAAGCACTGGTATTAAAGTATTGACATTCTGTTGAAGCTTTTAGGCGAGGTAGTTGTCTTGATAATGGAATGGAGGAAGTTGTTTCAAACTTGAGCATTTTCGTAAAATTGGTGATAAATGGTGCCCATACAGAACGACGTTGAATGCGTCTTCTTCCTTTCATATTCCCTCATGTCATGTTAGGATTTTTGCTTCGTTGATATTAGTTACTTCTTCTATTTTCTTTTCCAAGTTATGCATTTTTCAATGGGGGTTGAGTGTTTTGGATAACTGTGATTGTGAATTCCTATTTTCTTCTTTGGCAGTGGTATTGTGAGGAGGTATTTCTTCAATTGAGAAGGGCATCCGAAGGCCGGGTTCACAGCAAAATGGACTACATTCATATAATCAGTTGCCTCCCATATGTTGTTGACAAATGAAGAGACATATTCAAAATACATTGGAGACTTGTCATATTTTTAGTTCAATACAACATCAATTATTTTTGCTTTAAATTATTGTGATATCATGAAAATTTAGTTGAGTCATGTGACTAATGTATATTTATTTATTCATTTATTTGTATAATTAATATTAAGGTAATAATATGGTATTAAAAAATGAGAGCAAACGTAAAGAAATAGATTGTTTTATACTGTTGATGAAACCTATAAACAAAAAATAAAGAAATAGATTTGTATCGTATTAGGTAATTCTAATTCTCGAAATAAAAATAAAAATGTGTTAACAAACGTAATTTTGATCTCGAAATGGAAAAAAATTGCGTTACCAAACGTATTTCGATTCTTGGAGTAAAAATAAAATGAGTTAACAAACATAATTTTGATTCTCTAACTCTTAAAGCATTTAATCGAAAAAATTGTTTCATCTCGAGAATCGGTCTTTGGGAACGGAATGGAATGGTTCGCTTACGCACACCCTTACTCTTCTCTTCCTAATATATTGTTTTCTTCCCAAACACGAATCAACTCCAGCGGCACGCACCAAATGATAACTTTCTTTTGTTACACCAAATAGTGACTTTTTAATTCATTAATTTGGACAAATGTTTATATAATCATAAGCCAGGAATACCAGCTACAGATGTTTTACCTTACAGTGAAGCGGATCTGGCTAGGGGCGAAGTCGATGAGCACGCTACGACGGGAGGGACGGTAAAGACTGGAGTTCGAGGGACTGGGGAGTGAGTACAGAGCACAGATACAACAACGAGGGAATGAGGACAGAGACCAGAGGCGACGAAGACGACATGGGGACACTGGGGGAGGAGAACGGAGCAAAGTGAAGCAGAATCAACAGATGAGGACAGAAGAGTTGCACATGAAAGTGAAAGTGGATCGTGTACCTATAATTTAAGATGCTGGCATTTTGGTATTTTTGCATCTATTTTAAAAACTCCAAATGTATATGTATGGGTATTGTTCTCCTTAACCACAGGGATCAAATTAGAGGAAGAAAGTCTTCCCACGTGTAACGTCCTCCAATCCGATCTTGAGTAGAATAAATTATGTGTGCTTAGGATAAAGGTAGGAAAAATGACTTATTTACTATATGACTTATGAAAAAGTAAAATTAAATAAAAGTCACATTATGAAATATTATTAATATTTAGATTGGCGATAGTTTTTGTGAAATTGAAACTTATTTGGAATGGTGGAAGATAAGTGACTTTTGAGATAATTTAAAAAAAATTAAAATCAAAATTACAAAAAAGTGAAAAATGCTAACTTAGAAAATTTAACAATGCTAAAATACATAATTTAATCAAATAATGTTAGATAGGTACTAGATCATAGGTCTCATACAATTTTGTCTCTAACTGTGTCATGAATCTGATTCATTTGGATTGAAGTTGATGCATCATAATTAGTCGAGGAAGGCTCTTCATCTACACAAATATTGTCTACATGACCTATATTCTCATTTTTAGCTTCTATACAATTGACATCTGTTTAAGAATTTCTTCTAGTAAAATTATGTATAGTCATTGTTGAATCAACCATGCGAACTTGTGTTTAATAGCTATATATGCGCATTCTTTGTAAGATTTCAAACATATTCTTTCACAATTTAAAAGTCCTTTTTATAGTGGCCACCTCAAACTCGAATGATAAAAAGTGAAGGCATGTTTATGATTTCTAAATCCATGTTGACGCCTGAATTTTGTCAGATGATAACGCTCATATATGTAGGGACCAAGATACCCAATAGATGTTAGATATCCAACATCGACTAAATAATATTTGCTTATAAAATGGTGAAAACATTTTGAAGGTGTGAAATAAATTCAAATGTTAAATGCAGACATAGTAATTTAGTTAAAGTTATAAAAAAATATATATTTTTTTAAAAAAAGGTATTGTATTAAACATGGAAACACATGTAACAAGTTATAAAAGATAGTTGCAATTTTTATCATACATAAGGGCACCTAATGTCATCAGTAACAAAAAACCCACATACAATAAATAAAACCCATATACTATAGCATTGTTCAACCATTCTACATTTATAGTTCAAGTATATCTAGGGAAGGGAAACCATAAAGCCCAACCAATCTAGCAATTACTTCTTGTTCCCTTTTACTGAAACAAACATTTCCTAACTAGTCTTATCCATCAGAAGCTTCATACATTGGACTCAAAAATTCGAATCACATTGGACTTCCTCAAGGGCAAGCAGTTCAGACATCACGTTTTGCACATTGTGAGCATTGATATCATTTAATGTTGCTACCCTATTCTTCTGATGTATTTTCTATGATGCTGATTGCATCCATGATTTGTTTAGAAGCTGGAATTTTTTGTTTTTTTTTTTTTTTGTTTTCTCTAAACTGACCTATCTCCTCTCTTCCTCTTGGATTGGTTTCTTGAAGTAGTAGGAACGGTTGGTGGAGTGAGGCCCGATAAATCTATGCTTGCTAGATCAGCTGTCACTCATGTACTAGGTACTGGGTTAGCACCAAATAGGTTGTCCTCCTTGTCCCATGGGCCCTCTTCTTCATCCATGGTGGGTCGGTAAACATCTTCCTCATGTTCCTCCTGTGTGTGAGACTGTGTAAAAGATGGGGAAAAATATCCTCTCCAGTTGCAATCGCATCCTTGAATATAATCCTTTACTCCTTTCAAACTTCGGGCGTGTGCCTAAACTTTATATGTTGAATTTACTCGCATAAAAACAAGTAACCAACTTCAACGACTATAAACAAAAATGCCACCCTCTCGCCTTAAATGTCTAAACATAATAGAATCATAGGTGTTTATACCTGTATTTTCTGTCACTACCACTCATTCGATGCAAATACAACATTCGTTGTTGGTTCCCGACCCATACCAGTCTCTTTGGTTAATGTATCTTAGGTCTTCAAATCTTTCCTTAAGATGTTGAACTTATTCTTCAATTGTTTTCTTCATATGATTTCTCAGTTTTCTTATTGAAAGTGGTCACAATATTTGTCCAACTAGTCTTGGTAAATGATAGACCATGCCATTCTTTTTGTAAATTTGTTCAACACACGTGTTGATAAATTCCTCAGTCGAGGCATCAGTCCATCACTACAATATAAGGCACCTTTAACGTCCATTTTTAGGATCCTAAGACGATTGTTTTCAGGGGATAGTGTATGTGAGTGTCATTGAAAGTTTTAAGTTACAATGACTATTTCCGAAAAACAGTCGTTGTTGTAAGTCTTTTTTTTTTTCAAATTGAATGATCTCTAGTATACAACCTAGATGTCTCATTTCATAGACACAAGGTATTCAATTCAAAACACTAAAGACCAAGCAATGATCGCTAAAGAAACTTAATAGCTCTTCTTTATTCAACTATGAATTCAAACTAACATGAGACGGATATTTAAAACCCAATAAAGCTTATTCTAACTAGGTTTTATAAACAAAATCTAAGTTTTGACAAAAGTTTGCTAAACACTCCAAACAAATTTAGAGGCTATTCTGCATCAAAATCTAGGTTTGGCAAAACTTTGCCAAACACTCCAAAAATTGTCTAAAAGCTATTCTGCATCAAAACCTAGGTTTTAGATCCACAACCTAGGTTTTGGAAAAATTTATTTATTTTTCATATTTTTCTCTCTCATCTGCTATCATCAATATTTTTTCAGTACCAGTTAGTATCCTTAGGTATTTTTTTTAGTACCTTGAAATATTCTTTCATAATTAGTCATTACCCTGAAATATTTTTTCAATATCCTAATTTTTATTTTTCAATATCTTTAAGTATCTTATTAGTACCGTTAGTATCTCGAAATGTTTTCAAGATGAGTTAGTACCCTGAATTTTTTTAATATCATAAAATAAATTTTTAAGATCATGAAGTATTTTATCAATACCTTGAAATGTTTCATGATCTTAAAAATTTATTTTAGGATATTAAAAAAATATTTCGGGTAAGGACTGATCTTAAAAAAATATTTCAAATATTATTGACAGTACTCAAAAGATACTTAATACCGATCGGTAATCTTGAAAAAAATACTTCTCATGGTCCTCAAACTTTATTTTAGGATCTTGAAAGAAATATTTCAGTCTTGACTAATTTTGAAAAACAGTTTTAGGTACTACGGGTACTAAAAAAACTTAAGGATATTGAAAAAATACTTCATGATCTTGAAATTTTTTAAGATATTGAAAAAATATTTTATGGTAATAACTAATCTTGAAAACAAATATTCCAAGGTCTTGAAGGGTACTAAAAAAATATTTAAAGATCTTGACCTTGATCTTAAAAAAATATTGATGATGGTAGAGGAGAGAGAAAAAGCTAAAAAAATAGTTTTTCACAAAATCTAGGTTTTGATGTAGAATAGCTTTTGAACAATTAATGGAGTGTTTGGTAAACTTTTGCTAAAACATGGTTTTGATCTGAGAATAGGCTTTACGAACAATTTTGAAATATTTGGAAAATTTTTGTCAAAACTTAGATTTTGATACGAATATTTTCCTGACGGACGATTTTGAAATGTTTGGCAAACTTTGCCAAAACCTAGGTTTTGAAGTGATCCAAACATTATCATTTTTACCTCGTAAGTCCCAAAATCTATTCTTCAAAAGCCATTTTTATCTCGTAAATCCCAAAATTCTTTAGGACTCTTAAAGAGATAAGAATTATAGGGCCCAAAACTATATGCTTAAGCCCACAAATAAACCGATCTACATAGATAAGACCCAGCAAAGTATGTCTAGTAATCTGGAGCCCAAGAATCCGTCAACTCACACCCACATGTACCTGGTCAAGCCCGGGTCCCATTATTTTCGAAATACCAGTGTAACCTAGCCCTAAATTGGTGCAGATGCTAAATAAGTGGGTCTAACTTGATCTCAAATATTGTATTATAAATGGGGTAGTGGGGCTCAGGAGTAGCAGGTAATTAAATCTTTCCTCTTCCTCTCCCACATAAAATATTTCTCTATTGCTCTGTTATCTCAGTATTCTAATAACATCTCTTTCCTTATTTTTTATCTTTAATTTCTTTTTCTTTTTCTTTTTGATAAATTAAAAGTTTAGGTGGGAATAAACACCGATATCCCATCGTGCTGCAAGATACCTCCAAGCTCGTAGCCGCTGACTTTGACAGATATTCTGGATCGCCCACCAACAAGCGCTCACATCAACCAAAGTGCAAGTATCGAACCTCCTTCCTTTTAAGGTGAAAGCGCTAACGCCTTACCTATTGTCGCGCCACTCCTCATTGGCTTTATCTTTAATTTCTTATTCTCATTTATTTTCCCTTTATTATATTTTTTTGGTATCCCACCCGGTTCAACGGAACCTTTGGTTCCAACTAATCCAGATTTCGCTCCGCGTTGGGCTCACGGTCGTTAGGGAAGAGCTCCCAACATCTTTTTTTTTTTTTCCCATTCTCACGCCTCAAACCGAGGACATGGTGGTGTGAGACCTTTATTATTTGATAATTCTCTACATTGTTGGTGACCCTATCCAAACAAGGCCAGCAATGCTTTCCATCTTCTGAGAAGGGCAAGAACTTCTACATTGTTGGTGAATGGACCTCTTATGATACCATATTAAACTCATTTAGTCATTTAGAAGTTCTTGCCCTTCTCAGAAGATGGAAAGCATTGCTGTCCTTGTTTCTACATCTTTGGATTGGGCCTCCATCTCAAATATGTCTCTTATCAAAGCATGTAAAGCCTCCTTCATACTTTTGATTCTTGTACGTGTCAATGGGCTCCCAATGTCTTGCAAGGGATCATGGGTTCTCAATAATGTCTAGGCCTTGCTTGTTTTACTAAGATTTTGTAAGAGGAAGGAGCCAAGAAGGCACAACTTGTTTTACCTCTCGGGTTCAACCGGTGAAGGGGGTCGGACACTCTCACCAAAAGGGAGGGGTTTGATCCCGGTTGGTCGAGTGTTGGAGGAGGTATCCTAGGAGTCTGCGAAGCAGGGTAACCCAGGCTAAGGTAGAGACATATGTGCTTTTAGTCCTGAATTCCCTGCAGAGTGGGCTCTAAACACCCTGCCCTTGGATTATGGATGAGCCCAACCCCTCTCCTAAAATTT
The DNA here is from genome assembly GCA_019022615.1 of Acacia melanoxylon. Lineage (NCBI taxonomy): Eukaryota > Viridiplantae > Streptophyta > Magnoliopsida > Fabales > Fabaceae > Acacia > Acacia melanoxylon. Next base: position 293,602 of record JAFJYJ010000136.1, read on the forward strand.
ATTTATATATATATATATATATATATATATATATATATATATATATATATATAAAGGCACAACTTGTTTTCTTCGTTGGCACTAACAATATATTTGGATGGTGAGAAAATTTGGGAAAGAGAAAAAGTAGGGGGAAATGGAGGAAAATTGATTTTCCCCTATTTGGATTAGAGAGGAAAATAAGGGGAGGAGAAAAGTGAGAGGAAAAATTATAGTTAGATTATAATATTAAATGAAAATTGTCACTGGGATCATACTACTATAGACTCTGAAAAAAACAAGATCCTGCTTGGATTCCACTTCCACAACAAGTTATACACTTACTAGATTTGACATTCCCAAATGGAAACTTTAGTATACTCAGGAGTATAATAACAAAGCAAAAGAAGAAGAAGAAGAAGATGTCCTTGTTATTATTCTCTTCCACTAAGAACCTTCTAGCTGTATATATGTATTGGAACTGAGAGATAATCATATTTTTGATTTCATTCAGCAGTTTAAGTTTGGATCACTTCTACCTGCACAATCCCAGATTCCTAGTTATTACACCAATTAACATCTGCTTTCAATTTGATTCTGTATCATAGCGTTTCCTCTTTTTTTTTTTTTTCTTAAACACATTCCTTTTGTACTTCTTGTTGTACTGAACATATCGTAGCTCAGGATGGTCAAATTGGGGATCTTGCAGAGATAGGTGCCTTTTACAATATCTTGAACATTTTCAAAGACCCTACTTAACCAGTAACTAGACTGTTGAACCCTGTGACAATATTTTTGTTACTTTACTATTTTAGAGATAGGTTGATTGTGAATTGTTACTTGAGGACATACATTTATGACCCAAAGGATCATTCATCACAAGAAGAAGATTATAGACAAAGATTGATTTTAAGAGATAACATAGCTGCTCATATGTGGCATGACCACATGGACATAGATTGAATCTTATTTGATATCTTTGATTAAGTTGTATTACCATGAGATGAGTGGCATTCTAAAGAGCATGGGTAGTTTCTAATAACTGTAATTGATATTTGTTGCAGAGTAAAATCTTGTCTCCTACTCAAGATAGAGGATTAAATAAAATTTTGAACAAATATTGCTTTTGCGATGGTAAGATTGTCCAATAGTAATTATAATAAAATTTGAGGCCAAATTCTTAGTCGCTTTTTAGCTCCTATAATAAAAAAATTTAAAATAAATAAATAAAAATATATGTTTTTTTGGGTTATAATTTTATATTAGTTCGTTACTTTTGTTAAGTTTCTTTTAAATTCTTCATTTTTTGAAAATATAATAAAAATGATCTACCGTTACATCATTAAGGTACTTAATAAAAAAATATTTACATAAAATCAAATAAAATTTATTATAACAATTTTTAACTACATGATGTTAACAAACCAAATAATTTATTTTTATTAATAATCGAATTTTATAAGAAAGGTTGCCACCCACAATCTAAGACATTTACGCTTTAAAGCCCCACTCCCCAAAGAATTCACAACTAAGAGTTCTTCTATAATCTTTTGCACGTCTGCTAAATATCATTTTGGGCACTACATTGTACTGTAGAGCATGGGAAAGGGTTATGGAGAATAAGATTGTAATGGCAGTACGTGTTTGGCCATTACACATTGTAAAAAAAGAAAAAACGATCCACTCTTGATGCATCAAGAGTGGATCGGTTTTTTGGGTTAATTACGCTACATGCATGAACATCAAGAAAATTTTCTTTAGGCAGTTTTCCGATAGAATGAGAGAGAATTACGATGGTGTGAAATATTGGGCATCATATACTTTAAAGGGAAAATATCACTCAGGTCCTAAGAAACATAAAAAATATCAAAAAGTCTCAACCCAAAATTACATATCAAAAAAGTATCTAGAGACTTTTTTGATATTAGTTGTATTGACAATAATAAGTGCTATATTGACAACAAAATTTAAAAATTAGTCCATTCACAACAGAAAAAAGCTATATTGACAACATGAAGTGTTATATTGACAACAAAATTTAAAAATCTGGAGCCATTTTGAATCTCAAGTCCGTAAATATACAAAGACTATTCACAACAGAAAAAGTCATATTGACAACAGGAAGTGTTATATTGACAACAACATTTAAAAACCTGGTCATTCACAACAGAAAAAGTTATATTGACAACATGAAGTGCTATATTAACAACAAAATTTAAAAACTTAGCCATTCACAACAGAAAAAAGTATATTGACAATAGAGAGTGCTATATTGACAACAAAATTTAAAAACCCGGACCATTTTGAATCTCAAGTCTGTAAATGTACAGAGACTATTCACAACAGAAAAAGCCATATTGACAACAAGAAGTGCTATATTGACAACAAAATATAAAAACCTGGAGCCATTTTGAAACTGAAGTCAATATAGCACTTCTTGTTGTCAATATAGCTTTTTCGACAAGGAATGACCTCTATGCGTTTAGGGATTTGAGTTTCAAAATTGCTCCAGGTTTTTATATTTTGTTGTCAATATAGCACTTCTTGTTGTCAATATAGCTTTTTCTATTGTGAATGACCAGGTTTTTTAATTTTGTTGTCAATATAACTTTTTTTTGTCAATATGACTTTTTTGTGAATTGCCTCTCGTATGCGTTTTCGGACTTGAGATTCAAAATGGCTCCAGGTTTTTAAATTTTGTTGTCATTATAGCACTTCCTGTTGTCAATATAGCTTTTTCTGTTGTGAATGACCAGGTTTTTAAATTTTGTTGTCAATATAACACTTCATGTTGTTAATACAACTAATATCGATATGTGATTTTAGGTTGTGACTTTTTTGATATTTTTTTATGTTTTTTGGGACCCGAGTGATATTTTCCCTACTTTAAACGCACACATTAGACCGAGAGATCTCCCTCACTTTTTGTAACAAGAAAATTTCCACTTTTCTTTTAGGTGGGAATGACATAAAATATATATATATATATATATTAAAAGCATAAAAATATTTAATTTTTAACTAGATAATATTCCTATCTAAATTGAAATTTAAAATCTTTTTTATTTATTTTTAGAAATCAAATACTTTTTGGGTGAGATAGGAAAATTTTAAATCAAATATATTGTAATTTATTTATTTTTATATAAATTAAATTAAAAAAAATAGAATTAGTAAGAAAGGAATAAAAACTCTTGGACGTAGCAACAACAACAACGCTCTTCCATTTTCACTGTGTGACCCATGACGCTATTGGACTTTTGGGCCAACGCTTGGATTTGTAGCTTTTTGATAAAAGCTACTTTTTGGTAAAAAGTCAGATGAAAAAGAGTTGATTCAAACAGAAAAAAGTGAGTTGGCTTCTGGATTTGGGCTTTTTTTTTTAAAAAAAAAAAAATTTATTGGCTCAAACGTTATCAAATGGGGACTTCAAACAGGCACAATATATTTAGATATTATTCATTATTCTTTCATTTAAGCAAATACTCTCTCTGGTCCTCTTTATAAGCATTTTTTTATTATGCAAAACATACTAGCGTTAAGATTAGTTCAAAACAATAAATGTGTCAAAAATGTCTTGTTTTTTCCAAATATGCATCTATTTATGAAAAGAGCATAGGAGAAAGAATGAGTATAATATATGAGAGAGAGTGGATAATAAATAATTAAATGAAAGAGAATTAGTGGTGCGTGGTGGATAATTAATGTAAAGATGTGTATTTAATAGGGTTATAAAAGGAAAAAGTAGTTTAGATTTTGAGACACAAGAAACAAATTACTTATCTTAAAGACTAACCCTGAGAAAGAGAAAGCCATTTATAAAAAGCACCAAAGGGAGTACCTTCGTAGGAAACAATTAAGTTCTATGCTTTATACTATGAAATATCAAGAAAAGTCCTCATTTCTTGGAATGTATGGGTCAATAACACAATAAGAAGCTTTATATTCCATAATTAGTTCGATATAATTGGAGTTCAAAACATGTGAGAAGGAATATGCCTAGCTTGTATCTTTATGAATGTGTTTTTTTCTAATCCATTTTCTGTTACACCCCCACCGGCTTCGCCTTTTCGAGTGGCGGGTTAGAGGGATCCTTTTCTCTTATCACCATTCCTTTGCAAATTAGTCACTTTAACCATATATTAGAGTGTGCGCGGCAGAGCATATGATCGATTTGGACAACTACAATATACTGGTAAAGGTACAACAAATACATAAAGTACTCCTTGTAGGGTTAAGGGTACAATCGTCCATAACAAATATTGGACAGTGAGCATAAATCATACAATCGTCCCAAGTATAAAAGTACAACAATCGATAGGGCATCCCCTATTTCTTCAATGTTCCGCACCATTCCCTTACCTTTTCTGCAGTCCAACCGGCCTACCACCTTACACCTGTTTCTTTGAAACCAGTTTGGAGTTCAAAATTGAACCACAGAGTAACTGTTAGATTCATATACAATATGTATACAATGCATGCAATGCAAATCACAATCAGGAAGTAAAAACAAACCTGCCTTTTGCACAATAAACTGGCATGTAGCATCTCCGCAGGACCGCTTGGTTAAGACAAGCCCCTCGGAACTATCAGCGCTAAGGGGTCTCGGTAGTCAGGGCTGCAGACCCCTACCTACCCCAAGAGGCCTTAGTAGCAACCTATAAACACACAGTCACATAGGCCCTACCTACCTCACATATCTCGATCGCAAAGATAACCCTAAGGACACGGTCAATAGGCACCGACCCGATCCTACATGCCCTCGGCATGCGTAGCGTAACCATAAGGACACGCAGTCCAATAGGCACTACAGCCCGATCTCGACGCATCGAAACCCAAGGACACGCAGTCCAATAGGCACTGCAACCCGATCTCCTACATCATGATAAAACACACATGCAAAACCAACATAGAGTATGCAAGTCAAAAGTTACTACCTGGCACACCTCGAAAATAGTAAACTCTTCCCTTGGTGTTGGAATTATGGTCCACACGTGATAACACCCTAGATACAGGCAAACACCTTGCTTTCAATCACACATTCAAACTTTACTTTAAGTTTCATAAAATTCGCATAGCACCAGAATTTCTGACCCAAATTTTATGATTTTTACTAAATTCTAGAAAAATAGTATTGACATGAAATTACTGGCCCTAGAACCTTTAGGATGTCTATTTTATAGGAAAAATATTTCCCAAAGTCAAATAGGTTCGAATCCGTTTCGGTTTCCAAACTTTGGTCACCGGTTTGAGACAAAGTCCATGTTTTTAGGTCATTTTCAATCTTAAATAACTCTTGGTTGGAAAATCCAAATGACACAAAATATTATATAAAAATAATCCTCAGGATGTCTAATTTCACCATATAAAATTTCAAAGTATTCTGACTTTATTTACTACTTCAAAAACATCGATTTTCCTTATCTGCCCAAAGACAGTAAGAGTTGGCAGATTTTCGTATATTAAAGACTTGAGCTTTTTGGGTTTGACAAAAGGTGACCTTACTTACCCCCACTCAAAATCTCGTTTTAGATCAATGGAAACCTAAAAAATATGAGAATCCTACTGCAACTCCATGAAAAACACCATAGGGCAAAAACTTCAAACAAGAAACACGAAGTTGTCGGTGAAGCACTTACCTTAAATCTTCAGTTGCGTATGACCTTCTCTTCTTCCTAAACCAAGACTTGGTTGTTCGCTCTCTTCTCTCCCTCTTGAACACGTGCTAGGGCAGCCAAAAATGGGTAGGAGGTGTCCTTATATAGTCTCCAGGGTTAAAGAAGTCGTCCAATGGTTAAATGACACCTCATGGGGTAAAATGGCCATTTTCGCTGGCTTTTTCTCCAAGACATTCCAAAGTCTTCTTATCCAGGGCATTCCAAAGTATTCTGGTCCAGGACATGTGGCACCATCTTAGCCCTTAAAATTCAGATTCCAAGATTGCCCTTGATGGTGACTTTAGGGGTAGGTTTCCGTCCAGTAATTAAAATAACACTACAGGGGTATAACGGTCATTTTGCATTGCTTTCTCTCCAAGCTAGTGGGACCCACAAATCTGCCCTAGATTTGCGCCATTTATGATCCATGTGGGGTCATAATTACTTGTCTTTCAACTGGTCATGTCATATTCAAATTGTGTGGTCCAGATTAATTCTGATTATTTTATTTTCTCTCTCATCATTATTACCTGATGTGACCTTTTTCTTGCCCTCCAAGCCACTTTCTCTCTCTTATGGGCCCACCAAATTCGTCCTCCCTCTGTGTCCAAGGTTTGGGCCCAACTCCAGGAAACCCTAACCGGTCCCGCTTAGCTTCTTTTTGCCGGTTACACTTTTCCTCGTAACTCGTGCCTTTCAACTGGACTTGTGTGGGCCCGAATCAACAGTCTCTTTTCCCTTACCACAGGTGGACGGAATATAGTGCCTTGGGGAGCAAGATACCCATACTTCAGTATCTCACAACCACCTCGTACTGCATGCTACCCGATAATCCGACCCGAAATGCCACGTGTCCGACCTAGCACTACTATTACTGACTCTTCCTTCTATACTTGATCCAGAAACACGTTCTCTCTCTCCTCCTTGGTTGAACATGCATTCCCCGTCCCACAGGGTCAATGTCCCGTCCTACTAATGACCCTTGTCACTTGCACATTACTCCGACTTATACTCCCTCGAGACTACTTCATGTGCGTTACTACGCAATTGGTCATGGTTTCTTCTTATTTCGACTTAATAGATTTTCCATTCAATTATAACCAAGGGTTTTTCTTCCTAGGGTCCTTAAATAATTTATACCATAATTTCCAGAAGATAAATGCTTCAAATACGAATCAAAATTCCTCATTATTATATTAATACATGTCTGTATACATATTACAGAAGTTTGGGTGTTACATTTTCTCCTTCATTGCTTTATCTTTTTCTTGTGCTTAGTATGACATGATAGATCTCCTTTCACTGAACTAGGCTCTTTATCATCTTATGGAGTAACCATTAATGCCACCCCTTCTATTTGGAAGCATTTCTTGTGTACTTTTTTCTTGCCACTCCTTCACAATGAGGTTTCCTATTCACATTTGTTCTTTTGTGTAGGACCTTTTGTAGACCCATCGGAGTTGCTCCTCAAACCAACATGTTAAGATGATTAGGGTTTGTCAACATGTTTTCTATGTGTTGCTTATGTATCTTATAAAGAGATACACTATGGTTAATAACTCACGTGCTAGGAAAAAGTCATTCTTTAAAAATGTGGTATCCCAAGGTTTGATTGTATACGTAATCATAGTTAGATTTGAAGAAGTAAACGAACTAGCTCGAGGAACTTCCCGTAACATGCCCATACTGGCAAAAGTAGGCACGAGTTTGCCCGTACCTGTAGCCAACCAATTTTGGCATGTATCAAAATAAGATGGGCTAACATGGGACAGGTGGGGGAGAATGGGAAGACCCTTTGAACCACAAAGTTGAACTCTCTGCCATTGACGATTGGCCTTACAACGTCAACTACAATGCCTTTGCCCAGGACCTTTGGATCCTTTAAACCTTATTGCCTATAACCTTCAAACTATACCCTTGTACTTAGATCTCAGTACTAATGTGAGGAAAATCAAAGCTTCTCAATTTGACGAAGGGAGGAAGAAGACAAATCTACAAAGGTTAAAGGAGGAGCATAAGGTAAAGGAACGTCAACAACAAAGATGACATATCCAATGGTCGAGGTTGTTAACGAAGATGAGGGGCAGAGTCGCATTGCAGTCACAACCTCTTCTCACACTATGGTACACGCACGCACACACATGCGAGCGCATAGGCAGGCTCAAGAGTGTGCCCATAACTCGTTTTGTATTATTATCAAGTTCACCTATTTTGTCTCTCTTTTTTTATGGCCCAACTTAACTAGGTATGGGTGGGCATATATAGAACTGGGAATTAGGGTCAGGGTTTAAAAGGGTCAGCCCTTTTAGACTAGAAGTAAGAAAAACATCTGTTTTTCAAAGTCCGCCTAAGAGTGCTAGAGTAAGGGCTGGCCCTACAGGGACCAGTTTTAACTATTTTTCCTCTATTTTTTTTTAAAGAAATACAATTAGTAAATTACAACAATTAAAGTTCTAATTTATCAAATAAATTTTGTAAACATTAATATCCAAACAATACGAATCATTCAACAAATAAATACAGTCACTAATTCATAATTAAAAGTAAAACTATTGTCCACAAATAACTTACATAAAATATAAGAAACATATCACTAAGCAAAGCATTAGTATGATGATTGTCTTTATCATCTTCTTTACCACTATCATCAATTTCAAATACATTTGATTGTGCTTGCTTCACTTTAAGTAGTAGGCTCTACTTCATGAGTAAGAATATCTTGAATTTCTTCTCCCGCATCATGAATACATCCATAATCTTTATCTCGTAACAAATAATAAATCAAATCATAAAATCAAAGTATAGTTATTATGTATTTGTACTTAATTTGATAAATAACTCTATAACAAATACAAAATATATATAAATTAGTAAATTATCATCATATGTGAATCCTTATATCCAATTGAGGATACCGATTTTTTAGGGTTACTTCAACTTCAACATTAAAAAAAAAAACACACACACACACACAATTGAAGGGGTAACAGGCTGACCCTTAGCCCCGTAAGACCAACTTCATTTAGCACCTCCAATTTTCAAACCCGTAGAAGGGCTACGGCTTAAACGTGCCAACTTGATTTCTCGGCTCTAAGTATATATAGGATAAGTTGTTTGCTCAGCCTTAGTTATAGTCCCACCCTCGTGTTTTTTTTTTTTTTTAAAAAAATAATCTTTATTATTATATAAACCCTCTTTCTAAGTAATGAAAATGTAACCTTTAAATTACTTAAAGTATATGACAAAAATACATTACTTCTTTACACCTAATTTTTCATTATTGTGGTGATCGATATGAGCAGTTTTAACTCCAAGAAATTGATATCATTGTAGAACATTTTCCTCCTCCTTTACTGATGATATCTCCCTATTTTATCATGGTATTTAATGTTTTAATTGGATATTTTATTATTAATTTTGGGCTAAATAGTATTTATTATGATTAATCTGAATTAATGATGATTGTATGAAAATAGAGCTTAAAAAAGTAACATTTCCATAAATATTGCAATTGCTATTATTGGATTGATTTTCTTAGAATATAAGTTGCTACCTAATGTTGATTTGCATTGTAGGTCACTTTAAGAGAGTTGGAGCTGAAAATAAGTGAGGAAAAGTCGAGAGCAAGGATGAGGAGAAAAAAATAATTTTTGAAACGACTAAAGTGGAAAGGAAAAAAACATTGTTGAAGGACCAAAATGCAAACTGGCGTTTCATCTTAGGGAAGTACTAAATAAAATTACAGAATGGGACCCCACTATGATGGAAATTTCAGTTTAGTCCAAAAATCCGAAAATCAACATTTCTACTTGTTGGACTTGATTTTTAGGGAGTTGGCTTCTCTCTGCTACCACCAATTGCCATAAAAGCACTGCTTTGATGCAAAAAATGGTGTTTTTTTTTTAAAAAAAATTATTTCATGGTATTGAATGATACTAAAAAAATAATACTTTAGAATACTAAACGGTATTGAAAAAAATACTTCATAATATTAAAAAATTATTTTTGGATCTTGAAAAAATATTTCAAGGTGCTTGATTAGTATTAAAAAGATACTTCAAGATAGTGAGATATTAAAAAAATACTTCATGATCTTCAAAAAATATTTTAGGATCTTGAAAAATATTTCAAGGTACTAGTTGGTGCTAAAAATATACTTGTGATCTTGATCGATACTAACAAAATACTTCATGATCTTGAAAAAATATTTTAGGATCTTGGATGGTCTAAAAATAATATTGACGGTACTAAAAAAATACCTTATGATCTTAAAAATTTATTTAAAGATCTTGAAAAAATATTTCAAGATCTTTTTTCAATATCCTAAAATAATTTTTCAAGATTATGAAGTATTTTTTTTAGTATCAATTAATATCTTGAAGTATCTTTTTAATACTAGTTAGTTCCCTGAAAAAAAAAATCAATATCCTAAAATAATTTTTCAAAATCATGAAGTATTTTTCTTAATACAGCTTTAGTATCCTAAAATATCTTTTTAGTATTAGTCAGTATCTTAAAATATTATTATTATTATTTTTAAAAAAGGCACCACCTTCAATTTTTTGCACTAAAACGGCATCGTTTTATGACAAAGGATGGCAGTGGAGAGAAGCAAGTCCTAAATCTTATGGTTCTGGGAGGGATTATGATTTGAATTTGAGTTTGGGATCAATTGGAAAGTATTTTCTTTCCAATTAATTTTTTTTATGGAACTTAATGATTTTTCTTTGTTGGGAATATTTTGATTTGAATTTGAGACTAATATTTATTAGTTACATTATTGAGGTTTAAATTGAGTTGTATGACTTGAGATTTGAGTTTATTTATATATTTTGAGTTACACTCATTAAAATTGTTTTATCTAGCACGTTGCTAGGTATTATAATTGATTTATATTACTATTGAGTGTTTCTCTGAGTATTTATCATTAAAGAATCAAGTTGTATTAGCTCAATTTAAATTATATACCAGGTGGTATTTAAAAGTACCTTACCAAAAGCTTGGTAGGGTAAAACTTTATAGCCTATAACTCCACAAGTATACGGGCCGTACCAAGTAATAAAGTGATAAGAAAGATATCGTTCCAACGAGGACTTGGTAACCCAACTTCAATTCAACATTAATTTTACAATTTCGTTTAAGTTGAGCAAACCAAATTGAATTTAATAAGAGAAAAGAAAAGAAAATCAAAATAAACAAATTACCACAATAATAAAATGAGCAACCCAGAGTCACTAATCTCTTATTAGTTTCATAAACAAGGTATAAATAGTTATAAGTGCTTGTCGGTCCACTTACAATCATCTCTTGAGTATAATCTGTTATGTCTAACATAATTACACAAGAGGCAATTCAAATCGGACTCACTCTAATTTGATTATGCGGAGCTTCTAGGTATTTGTCTATCCTAGACACAAATTAGATTAAAATCTAATTCCACATTATTTAATCCAAGGTTAATTTAAGATTTCCTTTGTCAAGTTTAATCCTTAATCCCCAAAACATATTTAATAGTGGCCAATCACTAAACAATGAATAATCAAAACAAGATTAAATAAACTGAATTATCATTAAGCAAAACTAGTAAGTAGGTGTTGGAAATTATGCCCTAAGGGCAAGTCATTCTCCATTTAGTTATCACTTCATTTGCATGCTTATAGTGATAGCTGATCCCGGATATATCTTATAGATTATCCTAAATGTCGGTCGGTCATCTACGCGGAGCGAAGATGAAATAAGACCGATATGACTTTGATGAGGTATGAAGATACGAATCAAAGTCATGGGCACTTGTAGGGGTACAAGGTGCTGGACCGACCCACTATGAGAAAGCTGCATGGATTAAGTCATAAGAGTTTCTCATGTATAACCGCGTCACGACGCCCTATGACCTGAGATCATCATGGATTCCTACATGATGAGTCACTGGTTTTTGACCTAGTCAAAAGTCACCTTTGACCGGGTGATGATAAAGGCTTGGATCGGAATCAGTGGTTTTCATGCGGAGGAATGTGAATGTCAAGATGGAATTTGTCCCTCACATTTGTAGAGAGATAATACTGGGCCCCTCGATGAGTGAGTCGAGAAATGTATGGCCGTCTTTGTGATGGAAAGGAGTTTCCATTTCACTTATTAGACTACTCGAGAATCGAGAAAGTAATGGTCAAGAAAAGGAAGTTGACATTATCCATGCCTCATCCTTGACCAAATTATCGAGTGACAAAAGGGACGTGACATGGTTGTACGATAGGTAGTATCGTATCATCGATCCCCATATGAATTGGGTAGTCGCAATGTCTTGCTAGAGGCCGCTTGCGACTTGTGGGCTAGTACAAAGATTGGCCCACCGCCAATCTCATGTGGGCCTCTGCAGGTCGCACACAAGAATAGCCCAACACGAGCAAAAGTGTCCGCATTCATTGAATCTAGGAAAAGTGTCCGATTCATTGAGTCTAGCAAAAGTGTCCGTATTCATTGAATCTTAGATACGTCTAAGATTTAATACCGTATTTAATCTATGGTGGATATATATATATATATTTATATATTTATTATTAAATTCGAAATAATAATATTATTATTTATAGATAATAATATTATTATATATAGTATTTAATTTATTTGATAAATTAAATAACTATAATAAATTAAGATATTGTATCTCGATTTAAATTTCGAATAAAGATATAGTATCTTAGATTTAATTAAATTGAGGTATAGTATCTCGATGTAATTGAATAAAAGATATCATATCTTAGATTTAATTTATAAAGATAAATTAAATCTATAGGCTTATAATTTGGATTAAATAAATATATTATAGATTTAATTAATATATTATTTTAATTCAAATTTGAATTTCAAAATTAATTAGATTAATTTTGAATATATAATACGCCTAATGGGTTTTGAAAAACCTACGGGACATTCAGTCGGGCGTATTAGAAAGCCGAGAGAAACCCTAGAGCAAATGGAGAGACGCGAGTTTTGAAGGCGCTAGCACGCTGCCACAATCGGGTTCAGGATTATTCGTGTGGATACCAAAGAGGAAGCCGATTCGAGGAGTCGACCTCGATCACGATCGAGAAGGTAGCCCACCGTTTAAAGAGAACGAGACGCGGACCGTTTGTTTGTAGGTAATATTCGGTTCCTTAGCCTTGATTTAAACACTATTGAATGATCCTCGGGATGGGATTTGTAGAAATTTTAATCCGCTGCGTGTACGGATCCCAACAGTAGGAACAATTTCTAAGTCTCAAACAAGTTCATAATACTCTAAGTTGCAAAGGAAAAGAAGCATAATCACACCAAGTCCAATAAATTCAGAGTTAAAAGCCATAAAAAGGATCAAAGCCAAATGAGTAAAGTTAAGACAAGCAGCCCCCACTATTGCGCCCCCCCGCTTTCCAATTCCGGCCGTAAGTTACACCGTGCAGTCAAGAAAATGGTTCTCACTCAAACTCGCCATCCCGTTGAACAAGCCGATATATTTCTCCACTCCTTCTCCAGGGAAAAAATAATCACGATGCAGCTCTCCAACTCACGATCGCCTCCTCTCGTTTCTTCTCTCCATCCGCCCGCTTTCTTTTTTTTTTTTTTCGTTCACTACCACCGGGCCCGCAAAATCCAAAAATGACGATGAAGTCTCTTCTTTTTCTATTCAAAATCGTATCACTTGTGCGTCTCTTTCTTTTCTCTCTCTCTTTTTTTAATGCCGCCTCTGCTCTCTTCTTTTTCAATTCGTCTCCACCATCAATTTAGGTCTTCCCCGTCTTCAATTTTGTGGGCCCATTTGCATTAAATCCAATTCACTTTATTCTTTTAGTCAAACTTTCTAAATCCCATCTCCACAAGCTCCGTGCCTAATTATGAAAAAGAAAAGGTAATCATCTAATAATAATAATCATAACAATAAAACTGAATTTTTATTTTTATTTTTTAGAAAACTTCCTATTCCTATTATTTATTTTTTAAACTCAAAAACTTTTTATTTTAAATTGAAACCCATTAATAATGCATCTAGATTGATATCTCTTAAAATCTTAAGAAAATCTCTTTAATTTAGCATTGATGACTTCCTAAATATATCAAAATATATCTCAAATCTATTAAAAATGGAAAGTCATCAGTACCTTAATAAGTGATTCTTATTTAGCGATTAGGACAATTATTTATTAACAATCACTTTACTCAAATTGTTTGGGGTTTTTAATTAGACTTGTGAATTAATTAACTCTCATATCATTAGGCAGGTTAGGATAGCCATAAGTTCACTTCCAAGGAACATTTCATGGTATCATTTCCTAAATCTAATTTTATACTTTCATTCACTGTTTTATCAAAAATGAGATTTGAACATGCACAATGATTCCTTTCCGTACGAAATTTTTCTCAATCACTTCCATACCTTCCCCCAAATTTTACCAATTTGATCTTCCTTTCGCGAAGCCTTCTTTGGATTTCTTTTATATTTTGTTAATAATACACATCAGCCCATTGTAGATCCATTTTATTGTAGATCCATTTTTCATACGACCCTACGTGTGGGGATGTAATATCCAATTACTCAGCTACTCAACAGATATCTTAAGAGGCTTTAAGCTTATTCATACCCTCATTGCCTTTATCGTTTGACGTGAGTACCAACATTGATAATGAAGTGTCTTCCATTACTAGATTTTTTTTTTTTTTTGCTCGAGGATTCCATTACTAGATTAAGTCTAGAGACGATAGCAGAATTGTGTATAGTTTTTTGTATTAAGTTTTAAAAATAATGGAAAGTGGCTGTGCAAATTGAACCCTCAACAATTTCCACCCTCCATTTCTAACCATAACACATCAAAACCAATCCTTACCAGCTATATTCAAATTCATTTATATTAAAGCATGGGTTCAAAGTGGAAATGAATCAACTAGGGTTAGTTTAAAGAATGTCCTAATCTTCTTTTGAAATCAAATAAAATAACGCATAAGCTTTAAGAAAATTCAAATGTTCTGAAATTATTTGATTAAAAAGGAGTATATAAGTCAAATTGTCACACACACACACACAAAACTCCAAGAAATTAATATCATTTTAGCATATTTTCCTCCTCTAACACTACGTGAAAATCCCTACATTTTCTGGTTGAGGAAATTGATGTATTTTTTAAAACTTTGCCTTGCTTTAAAATTTTCATTAAACTAGTTATGTGTATTTGAAATAAAATGTTTATTCATGCAAGAAAAAAGACACCAAATTTTTATTAGATGCTTGTATGTTATCATTTTTCATATGCAAAAGGCGACACACAAATTAGTTATCAAGTTCTGGCACCCTACATTGAGATCACAACCATTGTTACTTTGTTTTAGCTAGAAGGGTTTGTATAAGATAAGTTTCATACCACTATTTTATATGGTCGTTGGCAAAACCATTGTGATAAGCCACAAGGATACACTTTATTTTCTAGCCAGGAAAAAATCATAAGCCGAAAGAAATATTCTCTTAACCGTGTGCTTTTGCAAACCAAGGTTTTGTTGTATACGTCTAAGTTCACTTCCAAGGAGCATTCCATCATATCATTAGCTCAATTTAAATTACACACCAGTTGGTATTTAAAAGTACCTTAATAAGTGATTCTTATCTAGCGATTAGGACAATTATTTATTAATAACAATCACTTTACTCAAACCGTTTGGGGCTTTTAATTGGACTTGTGAATTAATTAACTCCCATATCATTAGTCAAGTTAGGATAGTCATAAGTTTGTTAGTTCTCTATATGTTTTGATGATAACTAACAATTGTAAACTTGAAATGTAGTTTGTCTTTGTTAAGTTGAAAAACTTATTGTCAAAGACAAACTCGAGTTTGGAGTTGTCAAACTCGAATTTGGACTTGATAGAGAGTAGCTCAAGTTTTCTAAACTTAGACAAACTCGAGTTTACATTAGCAAACTCGAGTTTGTGTCATGCAGAGAGCACTCTAAGTTTTTCAAGTTAAAGCAAACTCGAGTTTAGTATTCCAAACTTAAGTTTATACTTGGCCAAGAGTCTTAAAGCTTTTTCATCCTTAGCAAACTCAAGTTTGATATAACAAACTCCAGTTTGCACTTGGCCAAGAATTTTCAAAGTTTTTTTTTATCTTTTAAGCAAACTTGAGTTTGAGTTAGCAAACTCCAGTTTGTGACAGACAGAGAGCTCCTCACTATTTTGAACTTAAGAAAACTCCAGTTTGCATTTGAAAACTCTAGTTTGAGCTTTGTGGACTTAATTTCATTTTCACTTGAAAAAGTTACAAACTCGAGTTTGTCACTTAATGACTCGAGTTTGTTCCTGTTTCAAATTGTTCTTCAAAGCTCAATCGTGATGACTACCTGAGTAAAAACAAAACTCGAGTTTGTGTTTCTAAACTTGAGTTTGGTTTTTTTAGAAAATATTGCAAACTCTAGTTTGCTCTAACAAACTCCAGTTTAAAGCGCTCTGTTTGAAAATCAGCTTACACGATTTTGTGAAATCTTCATGTATGATCTAGATACTTCATATCATCATTCATTACTATTTCTAACTATGTTTAATCAATTTTTTAGTAAGTTTCATATGATTAAAAGTGTATTAGATTGAGGATTAAGCATAAAGCAAAAGGCGACGTCAGCACATTTATTGCTAGTCTAGAAATCTTAGCACCCTTTTGGCAAATCATTCTCTGGACTTTGCAAAGGTTTAAATGCTTTCTTTCCCTCTATGGAAGCTTCATCTCCCAACGGATTAAATTGAAGGAAAGTTAACAAGATTAGCTGAGCACCTGGATTAACACTAAGCAAGAGAGAGAATGGACCAAGTTGCAACCTAAGAGCTACATTAATGTCTCTAACGGTTACATTAATGATTCCAACGGTCATTTAATGCTTCCAACATATATAAGCTGAAGCATTCAAGTCTCTCAACAACTAGAATACAAAAAACGAAAAAGCTATCAAGTTTCAACCGCATTCGGTGTTTTCTACCTACTCTTGTAAAGTATCTTTTGATACATTATACTTCAGTGATTATTTCATCTGATCTTTTACAAAGTTCAACATTGATTATCAATCATTGTAAGAATCTCAAGGTTGTGGGAACCTGTGAGATTGTGTTTATCAGTTTACAACTTGTAAGAGGGAGTGTATCCTAGTGAGAGGATAACTTTCGAGTGCAGAGTGTGCAATTGATTTGAGAGTTAATGAAAATCCTAGAGTGTCTGGGGACTGGATGTAGGTCAAGATTTAAAACCGAACCAATATAAATCCCGATGTGTCAAGCTTTTCTTCTCTCCTCGTTTTGCCCCGTTTTGTTTGTTTGTGATCGGGTGTTTGAAAAAGAATTTTTAAAATCCCAATTTACCCCTCTTGGTGATTTCCTCCATTTACAAAGTTCACTTCCAAGGAGCATTTCATCATATCATTCCCTAAATTGAATTTTATACTTTCATTCATTGTTTATCAAAAATGTTAGTTTAGGTTGTTTTTCAATTATTAAAAAAGAAAATCAACTTCAAAACCCCTTTTAATGTTTTTGTCACTTGGTTTAGTCTAAGAATTAAATAAAAGACTTCTTTAGAGAACACGATCTGAGTTATACCATTCACTGTATAATTTAGTTTACTTTGATTTAACCTAAGGCGACTAAAGATTTTAAATCAATTGAGTTTTGAAAGTAAGTTGTGCATATCCTAGATGTACACAAAGAAAAATGTGTATAGAAAGATTTATTCTAGACTAATAGGATTTATTGGGTTAAATGTGAATATTTGCATTAAATGGAATATATTTTCATACGCCTGTTTCCCCATTTCCTCTTTGAGTATAGATTTTTATTTTATTTTTTGCTCAAACTCTTTACGTATAGATCACTCCACACAAATTTCAAAATCAATGACTTGAGTAAAGTGATATGATATTCACTTGTCAAAGTAGGCTCCTGCACTTATGAAAATAGGCTCAAGAAGTTGTCAAAATTCGTATATGCACTTATGAAAGTTAGGACATCAACTTTTGAATTTTCATAACTTCTCCAGGTAAGAAAATCTAGTTGTCAAAGTAGGTTCATACAATTGTGAAAATAGGCATAAACACTTGTCAAAATTCACATATGCACTTATGAAAGTTGGTAAGGGCAATTCAATAACTTCACATTCCAAAATAATCACAATGTCGTCCCTAAGGACCTTATTTATAGGAGAATTTGGTATGAGAACTTTTTATAATTTCTTACGGTACTTGGGACCTCCTATTAATTATCCCTTCTTATTTCTCTTCCATGGAGCTCTCAAATTTGCAATCTTCTTCTTATTGTTGGGCTGACGTTGTCCAATCTCCTCCTCCTCCTCCTTCTTTGGTCGCTAAGCTTTTGCATAGAGTCTCATTTTTGTATTAGAAAGTTATGTCTCTCAGAAAAAAAAAAACTCTCAGACCATTTGGCTATTGAATAGCCCGAACGGTTCCCGGCTTAAAAGAGAGTCATGGTCCAAAAACAACTGAATGACGGTTCAAAACAGATCAACCTAAAAAATGGCTTTTACCTGAAAAACAAGCCATCGACGATCTAGCTTGCTGGACCGTGTGGGTCGATATGGCCTTCAAATCATCATAGTTGATATTATAAGGACTTAAAAATTAATTATCCCTATAACAAAAGTGCAAAAGGAAAATTTTACAACAATGGAAACTTAAAAGAATATTTCTACACCGATTTTACAATCGATGTAACCTGTAATATCCTGATTTTGCTTTAGTAAAACTCTTTGTACAATATGTGAATATAGTGGAATTAATCGGTGAATTTTGACTATGTGCACAATTGTTCTTGAAGCGTTCAATTGTCCCGAACTCGAAAATTCGGAGACACACGTTGGCACAAAGTGAGACACTTGTGACTAACAATCAATTAAATTAATTGGGCCATGATTTTTGGCTAATAAGGGAAAAGAAGAAGGCTATATAGATTTTTAATTATGATCAAGCCAAAGGTCAAGAATAATTAAATATCTCTTTTTTGTTTGGTTATGTGCCACATGTCATAATAAGTTAGTATGCTGGAAAAATTAAATATTATATGGACATGTGAAAATTAGACAAATGAGGAGCTCATTAAACCTCCCAAATGGCCTTACATTTGGCCTTACATTTCAACAAAAAGAGAGAGCAAAGAGAAAGAGGGGAAAAACCCAACAAGACTCTAATCAGATAGTTGTATTTTTACAAAATGGCATGGATGTAATTAAGCACCTAATTGGAGGTCAAATTGCCTCTTCCCTTCTCAGTTGAAATGGACCCTTCTTATTCACTAATTCTCCTCTTCCTTCTTCATTCCAAATCGGACACATGACCGAAATCCAAGGAGATGAAGGAGAAGAAGAACTAAAGGAAATCAAGATGTAAGTTCTTGCTAATCCTCTCTACCTCCTCTAAGCTTTCTCTAGTAATCCTTCTTGATCCTAAAATCTCTCTTAGTATGGTGTTTTAAGAGGGAGGCTGGAATTGTGGGTGAGCCAAGAAAGAAGAGAAATTGCAAAAACACAAATTATCAAGTCAAGGTTGGTGATTCTTGAACCTCTTTGTAGTAGATATGAATTTGTTGTTGGTTTGTGTTGATTTTTCCCTTGTCTTCTTGAAATTTTGGAAACCAGGTGCTGCCCAAATTTTTAAATGGGGTTAAAGTATGATTAATGGTTCAAACAATAAGCTAAAGATGATTAGAGGCTAGATTATGGTGTTTAAGTTGGAAATCAAATTGTTGTGTTTTCTTGATTTTCGCCTTGAAACAAGGGACCTAGGAAGAGTGTGATTTTGCCTATTTTGATGGTTTCAATGGGTTTAAAATGAAAAATTGTGTAGGATACAGGTTGAGATGTGAATTTAGAAGCTTTGGAAGAAAATTGTACAAAGCCCTAAAATCTGCCAAATAATATCCCCTACGAGACAACCAGATTATATTGTGTTTTTAATTGGGTAAATGATGTCCAATTACCATGAAAAGTTTCAGAATTAAAATAGACATAATGATCTTTAATTTGGTAGGTCATATGTCTTCTTTGGATCCTTATTTAGGGATATATGAATTTTTGAAACTGACTTATGAATCTGGAACAAAATTCTGGATAGTATGTGATTATTGTTGATTATATATTTTTATGCATATGAATGACGGCTAGAAGTATTTTTGGTTAAAAATAGACTCAATAATGACTACATAGGATTTAAAACCACCCCATTTGGACATTTGTACAATTAGTTCTAAGCTTTCAAAGTTTGTGTACAAAATTTGGCAAAATTGGGCCTAAAGGGTGAAAATGCAAAGTTAAGGCCCAAAGTGAATAATTGGATTTTCATAGGTAAATGTGAGCTTTTGTGGATTAATATAGACCAACTAACATTATGTTGAGCATTGTAACATCCCAAGTTGTGGGATTTGGAATTTGAATATTTTATGGGAAATTAAATTGTGAAATTCACCCTAAAATAATTATGGAACAAAAATTAAGGCTTATTTTTCCCTTAATTAATTTATTTTTGGAAAAAGAATGAATTCAGGAAAAGAATAATTTAGGCCTAAAAATTATAGAAATTATATTTTATGGCCTAAAGGAATTAACTGGGAAAGGAAAATCCTTATATGAAATTAAGGATTAATTTATTTTCTAATAATTGCAATTATTTAATTAATGGGCCTATGTAAAGTGCATATGTTAATAGCATGATAATATATGATATGCACATGCTCATGTTTATAGTCATAATGGTTCAACGTACAACACTCTCCAATTCCTATATTTTAATAGGAAACTTAGATTAGGAATTATGGCCAATAATATAAACACATACACTCCCTCATCCAAGCCCAAATAAACTCACTCAAACCCATACTCTAACAATAACAACTTCAGCCCAATATTATACCCCATACGTTTTCTTATCCAAGATAAACAACACACACATATGGTCTACACACGCACACGCACACACTTAACACCTACACTCATTCCTTTACTTCTCATTCCATCTGGACACCATAGCAGATACACTTCATCCTTGTTTTTCTCGGTCCAACAGCAAATAAAAGCCCAAGTATTTCATTTGTTTCTGCTGCACCAAAACACAGCAGCAAAGCATATTTGGATATTAAAGAAGCATATCTAGATATTAAATAAATTACTATACACACGCAACTATATTAGTTTAAACACGTTAACCAAGTAGGTCAAACACGTAACAGTAGATTCATACCATACTCCTCGAGCCCCAACCTACGTCCATAACCTTTGGTCCATCCTCTTTCTTTTCTCGAACCGGACTCCCTAGGTCCTTATATATTTCCCTTCATTCATCCAGCGAAGAGGAACAGAGGTAGAGAACCGAGAGTGAAAGGAAGGTTGAAACCCAGCGAGAGAGAGATTGAGAGCAGAAACGTAGAGTAAGCGAGAGAGAGAGGGGATCTGAGGAAGAAGGAAGAAGCAGACGCATGCCGTGAAAGCTGAGAGCCAGAGAATCCCAAAATGTGTTTAAGCTCCTCTATCTCCTTCCGGTTTCCGTAAGCTCCCAACGTTAGCCTCCTTGCATTTATGCACATTAATTCTGTATTTAAGTCTCTGTTTCTTTGAAACTAAAACAGAGAAAAACTTGACGGGTTATCATATATATATATATATGCTACAATGCTGAACCCACAATATATATTTATATGTGCATAGTCGCTACATTGAAAAGAGAAAAAGAAATAGAAACTGTTGCGGTTTGGCATAACGGCTCAAATGCCTAGACAGCCCAATATGAAATATATGAGATATTTCGTATATGCCTACAATCATGGAGAATCTATCATATCTGCAATCGAGAGATAAGATAGATTATGCAGTTACGATACCAATGCACACCCTATATATACAAGGGTATAAGTCTAAGGTGCACACGTTCTAACTCAAGCCCATTACATTACGCATCACTGTGCACGATCCCACTGAACACATCCCCCATCCCCCCCTTGGCGGATAACCTATTGTATACAGTGATCCCGTGTCTTCCCGAATATCTACACCATAGATACTCCGGTAGGGCCATTCGATCCAATATCAAAACACTAGCCCAACGGGTTAGACATCTGCGTTCTACACCAGAACATTGGCGCCGACCGTGGGGACGTTAAATTACGATCCTCGTGACCACCGATGGCTAACATAAGAAGTTGCAGTCAGAACACCCAGCCTGGAAATCCACAACAGGCTGAGGCCAATCAAAACAATCATGCTCCGGAACCACCGGTAGGGTTCCAGGAAGGAAACGTTTCGGACACGGCATCCTCTCCTCCAGCTACCGCTAAAAACACACGATTTAGCGACAAAGGAGGCCTCAGTTCCAAATCCAGACTTCGTCCTCCTACAAAAAACACAGGAATCGATGCTGAAACGAATGGAGAATGGCGAAAAGCGCAGTAACCTCCAACGCCAAGAAGACCTTAGGGTCATACAGCAGATGATGGAAGAACGATTCAACCAATTCGAGTCGCTTGTTGAGAAGAGGGGTCATAAAGACCTACATAAAAAGAAGAAAAAAGGTCTCGAGACACGGATAGTTCTTCTTCCAGTAGTGGACCGAGTTCGTCACGTCGAGATGCCGGCCGAAATACCCACTTAACAACGGGCTTGGGGCGAGCCCGAAAACGGCCTCGGGTTTAAAAAAATTATGCCCGGGACGGATCTCGGACGTCAAAGACCGAGATTTGGAGAGAATAGCCCGGCCTCGGGGTTCCCCCGAAGAATATAAAATAAAATACTTGACCGATCTCAACCGGGGTCCTTTCTCAAAGGAAATCGCCAATGCTCCGTATCCAAAGAATCTGGATTTGACGCATCTCCCGAAGTATGATGGGACCTAGGATCCACATACCCACCTCGACACTTTCGAGCCGGGCATTTTTGTTCGATCGATTAAGGGCCCGGTCATCTCACGGATTTTCGCGCAACGTTAACCGGACCGGCTCGAGATGGCTCCACACCTTACCCATCGACTCAGTACACAATTTTGAGGACCTCGGACGAAAATTTGAATTAAACTTCACAACTAGTAAGAAGTAGCCGAAGTCCCAGTTCACTTTGAGTAAAGTTATGCAGAGAAAGGGGGAGACGCTCCAAAAATATTTGGATCGATTCAAAGAAGTAGCACTACAGGTACGCTCACTCCCGGAAGACGTTCACATACATTGCATTGTGGATGGTTTGGACCCCACGTCTCGATTGGCCTAGAATATCTTTAAGAACCGAGTACACACTCTCACCGAATTTCATACTCGAGCATAGCGCGATTCTTGGACGTAGAACAAATGGAGATCGCCAACGCTCTTGGAACCGAGAAACGGGGTAACAGGTCGCCCGGGGACAAGGATCAAATCCATAAGCGGAAGGAAGAAACCTCCCAACACCAGCGCAACCGGGAAAGGCGACCTCAAGAAGGAAGAACTGAAAAACAAAGTATGAAAGATACACCCCCCTGAACGCCCCTCGCTCCCAGATTTGGAGGGAAGTGGCCCAAACCGAGATGAGCAGAGCCACAAGACTACAGCCTCCTCGAGTACGAATTACGACGGACCAAACCAAATTCTGTGTGTTTCATGATGGGCCGGGGCACACCACGAACCAATGTTATGAACTCCGAGACGTTATAGAGAGGTTCATCAGAGAAGGGAAACTACGTCAATACATGATACAAACCCAAGGACGTAAGAATAACAAATGCAGACCAGAAGTCCACAGTAGGAGCCCGATCACCGACCCGAAGAAAGATAATAAGCCATGGAAGTCAACGACGGAAGAAGATGAGTTTCCAGAGGCGCAGTTTCACTGCAACGCCATTAGTGGAGGCTTCAAAGGAGGGGGAGATACTATTAGCCAGCCTAAGAAATACTTGAGAGAGGTCCTCTCTGTGAGGGGCGCCCTGAAGTTTAAAGCCGACACCTCCAAACCAACGCCTCCACCACTGCTTTTTACTAACGAAGAACTAAAGGACGTAGTCCCGGGGCATCAGGATGGCTTAGTTATCACGGGAACTTTGGCACGATGCCAGGTAAAAAGAATTTTTGTTGATGCAGGAAGTTCAGCCGATATCATCAGCTGGGATGCGTTTAAAAGAATGAGGATGGATGTGGAAGATCTCAAGCCCTGCAAGACGACCCTCATAGGGTTTAATGGAGAACATTCACCTCCCAAAGGATATATCGACCTAAGGCTGACGTTGGGGACGAAGGAGGCTTTCAAATCCGAGCGGGAAAGATTCATAGTAGCCGACTTCCCATCCCCGTACAACGTCATATTGGGAAGACCAACCATCCACAACTGGGACATGATCGTGTCCACGAAGCATCAGAAGCTGAAGATGGTGAACAGCAGAAACCTAGTAGTAACCGTTAAGGGAGATTAGAAGGAATCCCGGCAATGTTATTTCGAAACTGTTCGGGAGGGAGAAGGCGGACCATCATCACCGCCTCGGATTCGTAGGGGTAAACAACCCCAAGGGCCCAGAGTGATTAGACATCCAGTAGGACTGGTGGAGCTTGACCTTAGGGACGAGCCCGAGATCCCCCGTCCGGAACCCGAGGGTGAGTTAGAAGAATTAATCCTCGGGCATGATCCCTCGAAAACCACGAAGATCAGAGGCGCGATGGAGTCAGACTTGAAAACTAGGCTGATTGAGTTCCTGATACTGAGAACGGGATGTATTCGCCTGGACGTCTTCCGAGATACCAGGGATCGACCCCAACTCCTGCTGCCACAAATTGGCTATTCGGCCGGGGTCTACGCCTGTGGCGCAGAAGAAGAGAAATATTGGAGCAGAGAGAAAGAAAGCTTTGGAGGAACACGTTGACGAGCTATTGGTGGCCGGGTTCATTAGGGAAATACAGTATACTACTTGGCTCTCAAACGTGGTCATGGTGAAAAAAGAAAATGGAAAGTGGAGGGTATGCACAGATTATACCAACTTAAACAAAGCTTGCCCTAAAGATTCTTACCCGATGCCGAACATCGACCAATTGGTAGACAACTCCTCTGGTTTTCAATTGCTATCTTTTATGGACGCATATTCCGGCTATAATCAAATCCCCATGCACCCGGACGATCAAGAGAAAACGGCCTTTATGACTGACCAGGCTAATTATTGCTACAACGTAATGTCGTTTGGTTTGAAAAATGTCGGGGCCACGTATCAGAGGATGATGAACAGGGTTTTCGCCAACCAGATTGGACGGAACATCGAGGTTTACATCGATGATATGATCGTAAAAACCAAAGCGCCAGAGGATCACATTAGAGATCTAGAACAGACGTTTGAGAAGTTAAGGAGGTTCCATATCCGTCTAAACCCGATCAAATGTGCGTTTGGGGTCCCAACTGGGAAATTGCTGGGTTTTATGTTAACAAACCGCGGAATCGAGGCTAATCCCGACAAGTGCAAGGCCGTCCTTGACATGCAAGTCCCAAGGACGAAGAAGGAAGTCCAGCAGCTGACCGGCCGACTTGCCGCACTTACCAGATTCTTGCCAAGGTCGGCTGATAATGCGCTTCCATTCTTCAAATTGTTGAAGAAGGAAACGCATGGATGATGGAACACAGACTGCGAGGTCGCCTTTGAAAAGATCAAACTCTGCCTGGCGACCCCACCAGTCCTATCAAAACCCGATCCAGATGAATCATTATTCTTATATTTGTCCATTGGAGAAGAAGCAGTGAGTGCCGCCTTGGTAAGGAAAACCGAAGTCGACCAGGCCCCGGCCTATTTTGTAAGTAAAGCATTGCAGAGCTCGGAATTACGATACCAGAAGTTAGAAAAGGTGGCTTTCGCCCTCCTCATATCGGCCAGAAGGCTTCGGCCCTATTTCCAAGGACATCGAATAATAGTCCGAACCAGCCAACCACTCCGCCAAATATTACACAAGCCGGATCTGGCTGGAAGAATGACCAGCTGGGCCATCCAGTTGTCCGAGTTCGATATCGTCTACGAAGCCAGGCATGCAATCAAATCTCAGGCATTGGCGGATTTCGTAAGAGAACTCACCTCGGTGGATAAAACCGACGAAGATCAAAAGCAAGTATGGAAGGTTTATGTTAATGGTTCCTCGAATTCAAAGGGTAGTGGAGCCGGAATTATAGTGGAAAGCCCGGAGGGTGTGGCCATTGAACATTCCCTTCAACTAAATTTCCCCACATCAAACAATCAAGCCGAATACGAGGCGTTACTCGCTGGATTACTATAGGCCAGAGAACACGGAGCACAAAGAGTAAGGGTGTTCACCGACTCCCAGCTCATAGCAGCACAGATCGAGGGTACGTACCAAACAAAAGGCCCGTTATTGGCCAAGTACCTCAATAAGGCAAATGAGGTGATCTCATGCTTCGAAGAGGTAATTATTACCCACATATCGAGAGAGGAAAATGCCAGAGTCGACATCCTTTCCAAACTGGCCAGTACCAAAGGCCCGGGAAACCATCGGACCGTCATCCAACAAAACTTAGCAGAACCGAGCTGCATCATGGTTATTTCGGCAGCAACAGATTAGAGATAACTGATTGAAGATTATTTAGAAAGAGGAATCATTCCAATCGACTCCACCGAAGCTAAGAAATTGATCAGAGAAGACGCCGTCTATACGATGATTGATGACCAGCTATACCGGAAAGGTCTGCAGTCTCCTATGATGAGGTGTTTGGGTTCGTCCGAGGTAAAATATGTTCTTGCCGAGATACATCAAGGAGCCAACGGCCATCACATGGGGGGCAAAGCCCTGGCCAGAAAAGCCCTAAGGGCCGGTTACTATTGGCCAACCATGAAGGCGGATGCTATGGAAATCGTCAAAACATGTGATAGTTGCCAGAAACACGCCAAGATCATGTGGCCCTCGCCATCTGAATTAAAAGGCATCTTGGCCACTTGGCCATTTTACAAATGGGGCATGGACCTCCTCGGCCCCTTCTAAGCAGCACCCGGGCAATTAAGGTGGCTTATTGTGGCAGTAGACTACTTTACTAAGTGGATCGAAGCCGAGCCCTTAACCACCATAACCTTGGCCCGGATACATCATTTTTTTTCGTCATAACATTGTTTCGCGATTTGAAATTCCAGCCGAGGTAGTCACAGATAACGGGACCCAGTTTATAGACCAAGGGTTCCAGAAGATGATGTCGGACATCGACATTATACAGCACTTTGCCTCGGTCGAGCATCCACAATCAAATGGCCAGGCCGAAGCAGCAAACAAAGTCGTTCTCGACGACTTAAAAAAGTGGATGCAAGACGCCGAGTCCAACTGGGTAGAACAACTCTATAGTGTACTTTGGGGATATAGGACAAGCGTGCAGACTTCAACCCAGGAAACCCCTTTCCGGTTGACTTATGGATGTGAGGCGATGATCTCGGTCGAGATAGGGCTGCCGACATGGAGGAAGGTCAAGGCACTACGAGATAGTGAGGAAGCTAACGATGACAGCTTAAGAACGGACCTAGACCTGATAGACGAGATTAGGATCACGTCACATTGTAAAGAGCTAGCCGCCAAACAACTCATTGCGGCAAAGTACAATCGGAAAGTCAGACCCCGTTCCTTCAACAGGGGCAACCTAGTACTCCGATGCGCAGACATTGGAAACAAAAACGCCAGAGATGGCAAACTAGCAGCAAATTGGGAAGGTCCCTATCGGGTTAAAGAGAAGCTGGGCAATGAAGTGTACACATTGGAAACCCTGGCGAGGAAGCCCATCAAAAGAACATGGAACGCCGACAAGTTGAGGATCTATTATAGTTAGACCTCGGCCAAGTACTAGCACAACCTCAGACACCCTGAGTCTGATCCTGGTTATTTTTTGCAATTTTAGTATTTAAATTTGAGTCATTTACATTCTTTATTTGTGATGACATCATCAGCTCTTTAGAGCTCGGAATTCCCTTTAATGAAGAAATCCTCAGTGGATGCTTGAAATTACAACTTAAGTTTACACCGCGGTCTTTAGAGCCCAGTTTTCAATTAAACCCATGGATGACACTAGGGCCGACGTGCCTAGGTTACGAGCAATGCGAAGTTGCTTGTATAGGTCTTCGCAAAATTGACGCGTCAACGATCGCTCCTTGATAAAGAAGATGAATTGTCATTCCGACCCTGATCAGGTCCAAATGTTTAAAACGTCGCGTTGCGGACACCACGTTTTATAGATGTGACAATTTGCCCTTATCCTGGTGATGATCCCAGACAACGGAACCGGAACTCGGTAGCGCGTTGAAATAAATACCCTTGGTGGTTAAAACAAAGAAAACCCTACCACCGATTCCCAGACAATAAATCTGGAAGAAAACGCAGATCTGTACAATTAAAAGACCCTGGCCTGGTCTTACAAATTTTAAAGATATGTCAAGGTGATACATTACTTAAAAGGTTCAAAGATGTCTGTACAGCTAGCACATACGCCGGGTAAATACAAAAACAAAAAGGGCATAAACGCTCGATACAAAAAACAGACGATGACAACCACCTCAACATCTCAAGGGTCGGAAGCAACCGGCTTCTCAGGACCCAAGCCATCTTCAGAAGGAGAGCTAGGCGAGACCTCGGGTTCTTTCTCCTCCCCCTATCGGGAGCCGTCAAGTTCCGAGATTGAACCATCTTCAGGAGACGAAGGAGGAGGGAAAAACTGGCCCTGGTGAACGTAAGCGAGATAATGACACTTGCTGAGATCCAAGGTCACGTCAGGATTCCAGTGCCGGATCTGGGCCAAGGTCATATCAAACGCATCCTTCGTAGTCCGGGCCACGGTTGAAGAACAGTTGGCGTGGGCCTTCTGGGCATCTTCGAGCTCGCCTTTGACCCCCGATAACTCCTCGGCCAAACTCCCCCGTTGAGTCTGGACAGTCTTCAGAGTGTCTAGGCATTTGGAATGAGCGGCTTGCATGTTATGAAGCTTGGACTTGGTGGATGTCAGCTCACCCACGGTCTTCTCAGCCCCTTCCCGAACAGCACTGAGCTCCTCCTCTAGCTTCTTCCTAGCCGCCACGGCCAGATCCCTTTCGGCCTCCATCCATCACTTTTCAGCCGAGATCCCGACTATCTGGTGTTTAAGGTGAAGCATGGATTGTGCCAAGCCCACCCCGTAGCGTAGATGATGTTGAACCGAATGAATTAAGCGCTCATCGGCCTCATTCAGGGGGATAGTAGTGTCGAGGAACCGATGTGGGGGAAAAAAGGAAACACTAAGCTCTTCGGTTACCCCTTTTTCCCAAGCTAGGCCGCGCGATAGCTTAGAGGGAGGAAGAGGAGGAGGAGAAGGCGTAGCCGGGACGGACTGAGAAGAAGGTTGAGCCTTTACAGTCACGGCCTCTTAGAAGCAGGGGCTTGAGACGCTGCTCGCACCCGTCCCCGACCAGCCTCGGCCTCGACACGTTTCCGTATTGGATTGGAGGAAGGAGCTCCTCCAACAGGGTTTAACTGAGTCAAGTAAGAGGACAGTGGATTCATAGTTTGGGCTGCAATAAAAAGAGAACAAACTAGGTTAGAGAAAAGATATCAACACAAATACTTAGTCGGACAGTACAAAAAGTAAAGTAGACTAAGGAAGAAAATGTACGCTGCGTCGCCACAAGCTTGGCCGCAGTATGTGAAAGAATCCAAGCTACGGTCCGTACACCGTGCTCTTTGACATCAGTCACTAGCTGGGATACCGAGATGACATCCTCGGCGGGGAGATCGTCCCCATCTACTTAATAGCTGGAAGAGTCTTTTTTATGATGGTCCTCGGTCCAATAAAGCGAGAATTTCCATTCCACGTCCTTAGATTCAGGACCATTGAGGAACCAGGGTTGCTGCCCAGAAATAGCGACAACCTTAAAGAAACTGGTTTTGAAATGTTTGAAAGAGTCGGAGAAAGGGACGAAGAGTTTTTGACCAGCAACACCTCGGAGGGATGTCAACCCTCTCAAGTCCTCATTATTCTTATCAGACCGAGGTGTAAAGGGACAAAAGAAGAAGAAGAAGATGGATAATTTTGCAGGAATAGGCTGGGGAAAGGAATGACAGAGGCGTTCGAAGGCCAAAACAAAACCCTACCCATTAGGATGAAGCTGGGTAGGAGCAAGTCGGAGATAACTTAGAACAGCCATATGAAATTCGGTAAATGGGAAGTGAATACCGAGCCGAGTATTAAAATCTCTGAAGAAAAAGAAAAAGGAAGGATTGGTTCCTTCCCGGGCTGCACAGACAGGCTCCCCAGTCGAAGGCAGAGAAAGGACGCAGGAGGAAGTATCCCCCAATTCTAGCCTCGTGATGTCAGACTGAGACATCAATGAATGAGTTATTAGTACCCCATGGGCGACCCAGGGGTATTTTGCTAATATATTTTGAGGCGGACTGGCAGATTCAGATTCTCCAGTCACTGAAAGGGTCCTATCAGGCAAGGGTGACTCCATTTAGACCTAGAAACACAGAAAAGAATAGGGGCAAAAATCAGTAACTGAAGGGTATACCTGACGCGTGCATGTAAATACTAGAAGAAGGGCGACTTCCTGGGTTAGCAGCCGAAGTAGAAAGTACTGGGGACCTATGTCGGCAGGAGCCAAGGGTAGTATTCGCCAGGGAATCCCAGCCGTGTGCGATGAAATAAGAGCTGTCTGCGAGACAATCCCAACAAGGGCCAAGGTATCCCTCGGGCATAGATTCTACCCTGGCACGCGGAGGGGGCTCGTAGAAATTAAGAGGCTCGACGGGATGGCTTCAGTACATCTCGGCTGCGGGGTTCGGTGACCCACTTAGGAAAGGACGAGCGGTTGGGCTCCTAACCGAGGTGGAACGCGACCTACTAGTACTCCCCTACTTGAGGCGCCGTGCAAGTAAAGGTTAGATCTAACCCCTCGGCAAAGGCGTCCCCAATATCCAATGGCTGGCCCTTGGGAAACGAGCGCGTAATGCCTCTTCTTCCTTTTCTGGGGTGAGAGATGGGTTTGAAAATGACGAAGGATTGTTCCTATCCATCAAAACACAGGGGTAGAAACCTAGAACAGGCACAAAAGGAGATGAGACGCAGGAGAAGGCAAAGGGGATATTCTAACAAAAAGGGACAAGCACGGAAGGAGGAACACAGAATCCTATCAATACCCAGAAACTCTCACGGGGACTCAGTTTGACAAAACCAGAAATGCAGAAGTATGCGTAGACAAGAGGAGAACATGGCGGATGGAAATCACAAAAGCTGTAAAGAAAAGAGAAAAACAATAGTAATGGAAGAGGAAAATGTATACCTGAGTAAAAGAGGTAGGCAATGAACTGAGCAGTAGAGGGAGTGTAGCTGGAACAAAATCGCAGCGAAGAGCAGAGAGAGTCGTGAAAATAACAACGTCAGACGAATAAAAAAGTGAAAGTAAGTGGGAGCAATGGAGGGAAGAGCAAAACAAAGTTCAAACATCAGGGGTAAAAGAGAGAATTTGCCTTATTCGTAGGAGTGACGTGCGAAGCAATAGGTGCATTAAATACCACGAAAATCGAAGGTGGCATAGCAGGGCGGTGGAAATCCCTCACCAGTCCAGGGGCGCCACATGGCAGGGGGCAATGATGGAGGATACAAAAAGTTTCTCACCTAGAAGTAAGCCAGAACGCTTGGCATTATCGCGGACTCGGCAAACCCCCCAGGATGAGCTTCCCGAAGACAGGAACCTCCTGGCATGACTGAGATCGTACCTCGGATTCCGAAGAACGCAACTCCCGTGGTCGAGGCCTGTAGTAATCCGGTCTAAATCGTCGCCAAACGCCACATGGCAGAAGGATAATTGACATCCCGAACTACGGTGGCTTTGATCCCTATACAGGGTACGTAGGCCCTAGGCACCATCCCTAGGTCAAGCCTAAATAAATATTTTATCCGACATGCTAGGCCGACGGGTATAGCCTATCTCAGTATTGAACCTCGGACAGAAAGTACCAGAGCATGATACATCTCGGCAGATCAAACGCTTGAATTACCGAGCTGGGGGGCAGCTGTTGCGGTCCGGCATAACGGCCCAAATGCCTAGACGGCCCAATACGAAATATATGATATATTTCATATATGCATACAATCATGGAGAATCTATCATATCTGCAATCGAGAGATAAGATAGATCATGCAGTTACGATACCAATGCACACCCTATATATACAAGGGCATAAGTCTAAGGTGCACACGTTCTAACTCAAGCCCATTACATTACGCATCACTATGCACGATCCCCACTGAACACATCCCCCATCCCCCCTTGGCGGATAGCCTATTGTGTACAGTGATCCCGTGTCTTCCCCGATATCTACACCATAGATACTCCGGTAGGGCCATTCGATCCAATATCAAAACACTAGCCCAACAGGTTAGACATCTGCGTTCTACACCAGAACAGAAACATTACTGGATATATAAAGGAGATATTAAAACTTTGCTTATAACATTGCACGTAGGAATAAATAGAAAGCTTGCTCCTTGTATATATGTATATATCTGGACTTGGAAATGAAAAAAATGGTGTACATATATATATATATATATATATATATATGCACATAACACTGCCTTTAAAAAGAAAGTATATTACTACGTGTATATATACATGTTCACGTTGCACATTTAAAAAGGAAGCAGGAAACTTGTTGATATATGTAGAGTTCACTGTACATGAATGGCTAACTTTTCTAAGATGCTGATAAAGGTATATATATATATATATATATATGAAAACCAAAAACTTTTGTTTGTTTGACATATATGGTTTGGAAAAGATTGAGAAACAGATAGCCGCGTTTTTTATGTATCATTATACTTTGGGAAAAACCATGAGAAACATCATACTTTAGGAAACCATTAGAAACATTAAATCTTATGCATTAAAGCATATTTTTATATGGTGATTGGTTTTAGAAACTCCTAATTTAAAGTGTTAGGATAGCCCTCCGGGAGTTTAAACTAATTATAGGGTAATAATAAAATAAATAATAAAAAATAAAAATAAAAAAGTAAAAGTAAAATGGATAAATAAATAATAATAAATATTATTATTATTATTATTAAAAAGGGGAATAAATAATAAAGAGTTATTAATTAATAATAAATAAAAGAGTGTTATTATTAATTAATGATAATTAAAAGGGTATTATTATTAAGGGAATTTTTAGGGATTAATAACCATTTTTAATTCTCTAAAAATAATTCACGTAGTTAGTTACTTTGCGACACATGAAGTGACTAATGATAATGATAATGATAAACATTTATAGGCATACCTTGACACCTCAACCGATCACAACACATACCAGACAAAGTCAAGGAATCAAGCTTGAGGTGGGTAACTGTTATCTTATTAGCTTGTATGTATGTATTTCATGTATGACTGATCATTGTTGCTAGATAATTTTGCATGTGCGTATCCTAGTTATGGATTGAGGCTGCGTGTCTCATAGGGCTACGTGTCCTAAAATAGGGCTGTGTATCCTAAAGGGCTGCGATCCTTGGCCGATAACTGTAAACTGTTTCACCCCTACCGGCCTCACCCTTTCGGGTGGCGGGCTAGAGGGATCCTTTTCTCTTATCACCCTTCCTTTTCAAATTAGTCACTTTAACCATATATCAGAGTGTGCGCGGAAGAGCATACAATCGGTTTGGACAACTACAATATACTGGTATAGGTACATACAATAACATAAAGTAGTCCCCGTAGGGTTAAGGGTACAATCGTCCAAAATAAATAATGTCCAGTAAGTATACATCATACAATCATACAAAATGAAATAAGGCATTCCATACGTCCTCAATCTTCAGCTTCATCGCTCTTACCCTTATTTTTTCCACGGTCCAATCGGCCTATCGCCTTACACCTGTATCTTTGAAACCAGTTTGGAGTTCAAAGTTGAACCCTAGAGTAACTGTTAGACTCATATACAATATATATGCAATGCATGTAATGCCAATCATAAACGGGAAGAATAATTCTGCCTCTGGCACAGTGATACTGGCATGTATTTCTGCCTCGGGCACAATCCGCAATACCACCTGGTTAAGACAAGCCCCCGGAGCTAGGGCGGCCAACCCTAACTACCAACCCCAAGAGGTCTCAGTAGCCACCTATGAACACACTGTCACATAGGCTCCACCTACCTCACACAACTTGGGCCTCAGTAGTGACCTAAGAACACACAGTCCAATAGATACCACCTACCTTACATGCCAAGGGCCTTCGTAGTAACCTAAGGACACGCAGTCCAATAGGTACCACAGCCCGACAAACTCTGGACTGCAACAGTAACCCAAGGACATATAGTCCAATAGGTACTACAGCCCAATCCCTAACATGATAAAACACACATGCAAGAGTAACATAGAGTATGTAAGTCAACAGTTACTACCTTGCACGCATAGAAAATAGTAAACTCTTCCCTTGGTGTTGGATATGTGTTCCACTCGTGCTATACCCTAGCTACAACCAAACATCATGCTTTTAATCATATGAACAAATTTTGCTTCAAGTTTCATGAAATTCGCCTAGTACCAAAAATTTCCAGAATCTCTGATCCAACTTCTCCGATTTTTAATACATTCTAGAAAAATATTTTTGGCATGAAATCAGTGGCCTTAGAACCCTTAGGATGTCTATTTTATAAAAAAAAAAATTCCCAAAGACGAATGGGTTTGAATCCTTTTCTAGTTTCCAAACTTTGGCCACGGGTCCGAGAGAAAAACCATGTTTTTAGGTCATTTTTAGCCTTAAATAACTATCGGTTGGAAAATCCAAATGACACGAAATATTATACCAAAATCATCATCGGGATGTCTACTTTTACCATGTAAAATTTCAAAGCATTTTAACTTCATTTACCACTTAAAATCCATCAATTTATCTTTGCAGCCCAAAAACCATAAGAATCGGCAAATTTTCGTATATTAAAGACTTAAGCTTTTTGAGTTTGGAAAGAGGTGAACCCACTTGTCCCCATACAAAAAAACATTCTGAATCCATTAAGAACCTTAAAACATGAAAATCCTACTATATTCTCACGAAATCACCATAGGGCAAAAGCAAGAATTTCCAAGTCGTCGGTTAGGGACTTACCTTGGGATTTCGGTTGCGTATAGCCTTCTTCACCTCTTGAACCACTAGCTTCAGATGGACCCTCTTCTTACTCTTCTTGGGCTCGTGCTTAGCATGTGGAAAATGAAGGGGGAAGTGTCCTTTATATAGGCCCCAAGGGTGAAGGCTTTTACCCAAGTTTGGATATTAACCATTGGCCAAACGAGTGCTTCAAATTTAAATATAATTTCTTTACTTGATTCTCAAGGATTCTAGAGAACTCCTTGGGCAGATGGGTGGCGCATTCCAAGACCAAAAATAAGATTCCAAAATTGCCCTTGATGGTGGTTTCTGGAATTGCTAGTTGTAGGTTTTTAGCCTAGGGGTAAAACATTCATTTTGCACTGCTTCTTTTCCAAGCCAGTGGGACCCACGTGATCTGCCCTAGGATGCGCCATAATTTCCCTTTATGTTCCATAATTACTTGTCATTCCATTATCAAGTCAGATTCAAAAGGTGTGGTCCTGATTAATTTTGATTATTTTATCTTTCTCTCCCTTCATAATTATATGATGTGACTTTTACTTTCCCTCCAAGTCACTTTCTCTCTCCTCTAGGCCCACCCAAATTCGTCCTTCCTCTGTGTCCAGGGGTCTGGGCCTGACTCTGGAAAACCCTAACTGGTCCCGCTTAGCTCCTTTTTGCAGGTTACACTTTTCCTCGTAACTCGTGCCCTTCAACTGGACTTGTGTGGGCCCGAATCAACAGTCTCTTTTCCCTGACCACAGGTGGGCGGAATATAGTGCCTTGGGGAGCAAGAAACCCATATTCCAGTATCTCATAACCACCTCGTACTACATGCTACCCGATAATCCGACTTCTGACCTCCAAACGCCACACTTCCGACGTAGCACTACTATTACTAACTCTTCCTTCTATACTTGGTCCAGATACCTATTCTCTCTCTCTCCTCCTTGGTTGAGTACGCATACCCTGCCCCACAGGGTCAGTGTTCCCATCCACTAATGACCTTTGTCACTTGTACATTACTCCGACTTATACTTCCTCGAGCTTACTTCATACACAAGTTACTTCACTATTGGTCATGGTTTCTTCTTATTTTGACTTAGTAAATTTTTCATTCAATTATAGCCAATGGTTTTTCATCTTAGGGTCCTTAAGTAATTTATTCCATAATTTCCAAAAGATAAATGCTTCAAATTTGAATCCAAAATTCCTTATTACCATATTAACACATGTCTGTACACATATTACAAGAGTTAGGGTGTTACATTGCTACCCCCGTAAAATAAATTCCGTCCTCGAAATTTTAGCTATACATCAATCATACTCTTGGCCATAAAATCCGGATAACGCTTTTTCATGTCCTCAACTGTCTCCCATGTCGCTTCCCTCGGAGATAATCCCTTCCAAACAACCTTGACAGAAGGAATGCTCTTCCGCCGAAGCTGTTTCTCTTGATGACCAATAATCCGTTCTGGTTCCACCACGAAAGTGTGATTATCTTCGACATCAACATCCTCATATTCCAACACATGCTCCGGGGCCGACTGATACTTCTTCAGTTGGGAAATGTGAAAGACATCGTGCAACCTGCTGAGGTTTGGTGGCAATGCCAACTGATATGCCACTGGCCCTCGTTTCGCTAGTATCTCAAAAGGACCAATATAACGACGGCTTAGTTTTCTTCACTTTATCGCTCTACCGATTCCAGTGACGGGAGATATCTTTAAGAATACATGATCACCCACCTCAAATTCTAGAGGTCTCCTCCTCGTATCTACATAACTCTTTTGTCTACTTTGCGCTGCCAGGAGCCTCTTCCGAATCAAGCTAATCTGCTCAGACATCTCATCAACCATCTCAGGTCCGAACAGTTTCCTTTCTGATAACTCTGTCCATCCCAGGGGTGATCTGCATTTCATCCCATACAATGCCTCATAAAGGGCCATCTGTATTCTGGAATGGTAGCCATTATTGTAGGCGAATACCGATCCCAACTGCCTTTGAAATCCAGGACGTAGGCTCGCAACATATCTTCTAATGTCTGGATCGTCCTTTCCGATTATCCATCAGTCTAGGGGTGATAAGTTGTGCTAAACTTCAGCTTTGTTCCCATTGCCTCATGTAACGCTTGCCAGAATCGAGAAGTGAATTGAGGATCTCTGTCAGAAATGATGCTCTTTAGCGTACCATGGAGTCATATAATCTCTTTGATATAAATCTCCGCCAACTTCTCCGGAGAATAATTTGCACTTATAGAGATAAAGTGTGCCGATTTCATAAGTCAATGCACAATCACCCAAATAGCATCGTTGTGCCTTATCTTAGGAAGGCCTACTTCTAAATCCATGGTAACATCTTCCCATTTCCATTCGGGAGTCTTAATTCCTTGCAATAAGCCTCCCGGTCACTGATGTTTGATCCTAACTTTCTAGCAAGTTAAACATTCGGCAACATACCTTGCTACGTCTTTCTTTATACCTAGCCACTAAAATTCTGATTTCAGATTCTGATACATTTTCACTGCTCTTGGATGAATAGTGTTCTTACTTTTATGTGCCTCATCCAATACCTTCCGTCTCAATTCCTCCACTAATGGCACATAGATCCTCTTCTTATACCACACTAATCCATTCGGCGAGAGGTCATAATCCGTCGATTCACCACGAGATATCTTCTCTCGAATGAACTTCACCAGCTTATCTCACTCCAGGGCTTCTACGATTTTCAATCTTAAACCATTCTCCTCATGACTGACAAGGAGATTAGCAATGTAAACTCCAGGGAATTTACTCTTACTTGTCACCACTTGTCTTGATCAAATCTCTAAAATCCTCAATCAACTTTTGCTCTGCTATCATCATGGACGCTACTTGCACACCATTTATCATACCACATTCTTATTTATTCTATACCCAGGTGTGGTACTTAACCATCTAGGACTAATTGATCCATCCTCACAACGTATGGTTATGCAAGTCTTACGATCTTACTCATTTTGCCCCTGGCTAATCACCTATTGTCCTTCAAGCTCATTATATTACCATAACACAGGATTTTCTTACCTTATCAACTAGGGAATCACCCTCAGGCCTTAGGCATCTCCTCTTCAACTTGGTGCAGATCATATGTCTTGTCAACCTCAGGATGCACTCTAGACGCATTAATCTAACGTCACCATGCCAGTAAGTATTCCACACAGTGCTAAGCATCACAGGTCTCACAGCCCAGGGACACTGCCCCGTGAAAACTTGCATACCGAGCCTTACCGCCCTGAGCCTCTGCTAATTTATTACGTTTGAGTTTTCTCAATTTTAAGCTCTTAAACCATTTCACTTTTGCTTAGCGTGGTAACTGGCATCTGACTTAATCAGTTCAAGGTTCACTTGGTAATCATGAAGGGCCACTTGGTAATGGATACCAAGTGGCCCTTAAGCTTTGGACTTATGCCTCAAGTCTAAGGTTCGAGCCACTGGGGAGGCGCTCTTGGGAATTAATTTCCCAAGGGACAAAACCTCTAGAGGAGGGGACAATACCTGCCCTAGTAGGGGTCGGCCACCACGTAGGCGTGGGAGCAATGCTTCGGGGACGGTGGTCCTGCGTTCCAGTAGGGAACCCCAGTTACAGTACGCCTTGTTTACTGTGAATTATTCTATGCTTATACATGTGTTATATTGTCATTTACATTTCATATTTGCATATAAGATTAACTGTTACCCCTGGGTTCATTCATTTGAACTCCAGACCGCATGAAAGAAACAAGTAGTGGATCGGGATCAAGAGGGAAGATGCAGCTGTAAGGGTTACAGTAGATTGAACTTTTTGGAAAGAATAGGATTAGATAGACTGTATTGTATTGTTTATCATTTGTCTATTTTTGGATTATTGTATTAAGATACCCCTGAGGGATTGATTCGAATCACGAAAAATTTATCCTCATGTTTTCAACTAAGTTATTTTAAGAAAGATTTATTCCGCAATTAAGTCGTCCAAATTATTTCGATGCCTGTGTGCTATAACTCTGATAAATAAAGGCACAATTAGGACGGGTGTCACAAGCATAATGTCCATCCTAATGCCTTTGAATAAGTAGTAATCCATTGTCCGTCATTCAATTATTATAAGAACCTAACCATGTCCAAGGGATCCAAAGGGTTCGAAGTCGAATTTGGAAACTTGTAAGTAACCAGGTAGTAACTCTAACTCTCACATACTCTGTATGACTGTATATGTATAGTTGAACTTTATTTGTAAACACTAAAGAGCCGTTGGCTGGAGGAACTGCTTGGTATCTTCCCTATAGTATCATTCAAGAGCCATGTGGCTGGAAGAACCCCTTGGTCTCTTCCCAAGGACACCATTTGCAAGCTAGTTAAGTGACACCATTTGATGACTAGATGTAAGGTTACCTAGTGCTGTGGTAATGAATCATGTGATGATGAGTTGTAATTTATGTTGCATGTGATTTGTGATGTTTGATTTCTGAATATGGTCATGTTGCTATGTGGATTGTTTTCTGCTTATGGTTAATTGTACGTTTATGAATAAATATTGTGCACTGTCGATACTTTATATGTGAGGTTAATCTGTTACTCTGGGATCCTTCGAGATTCTAACTCCTGTTACTACCTATGAAATCTCAGACATACACAAGTTCAGTACTTGGTCAAAGCAGTGGACAAAGTTTAAAGAGCAAGGCGGTGGACACAAGCAACACAGCGGTCATGGGCAAATGATGGACGCAGACTTGAGCATTAGTTAGGGTTAATTACAAGTAGTTTAGCTTTAGCTTTAATATTTATGTTCAAAGTTTATAAGAGATGTGGAATCGTGTTTGACTTGATGACTGTACTGTGATGTAAGAATCTTGTGACATACTCCTGTTATGTAACCAAAACTTGTATTTTGTTATCAGTATATGATGCTATATCTGTTTTACCCACTAACCTGAGCTATACTCATTTGGGTTTGTGGTAGAAACTACTTTTTTAATGTGATTTACGATTTATGAGATAAATGTATAAGAAGAATTTTATCTCGACTTATAGAAAGTGCTATTCAAACGCCAACTCAAACAAATACATAAGATGCTTATTGGTGCGGCTTTTGCATTCCATTGTAGAGAGAGGAACAATATTTTTAATGGGTCCCACCTTCCTTTTTTTAAATGGAGAAAGGACAAAATTACAAAAAGACCCATTAATTTTCTGTTTATAGTCCATCGAAAGAATGAACATAAATTACAAAAAAAAAAAAAAAAAGTATACCTCTAGGGAATAGGGATAACATTCCTCGCGCGGCACATGGAAGATATATCTAGCTTGTTTTTTTGGCCAATGGGAAGATATATCTACTTATCTAGCTAGTTAGTAATTAAAGCGGTACCTATAATGTCGGAAACTCATAAATTAATACATTAATTTCCCTTCCTTGTATGTGTGTGTGTATATATATATGGATAAAGTATACTTTTAGTTCTTTAAATTTACATGAGATATATTTTTGGTCCCTTAACTTTATAAAGTATACTTTTAGTCCTATAATTCTAATACTGTTAGTTTTGCTAACGAAAAATGCAAACTCAAGTGATAACGGTGTAAATTTAAGTGATGATTTGTGTAATTAAATACTATTAAGCTTAAATTGAAGAATATATAAAATTTATGTAATTAAATGTAATTAGTCATCACTTGAGTTCGCTACGTCAGTGTTTTCCGTTAGCAACATTAATGATGTTAGAATTTTAGGATAAAAAATATACTTTGTTAAGTTAAGGGACTAAAAGTATACTTTAGCATATATATATATATATATATATATATATATATATATAAAGAGAGAGTGATGGTGAGTGTGAGACAAAGTCACCAGACAGAAAAGTCCAATTTCTGACCAATCAAGCTTCATGTTTGATTGGAAACAAAGAGAAGAGAAAAATAATTACTTATCCCCTGTGTTCTTTTAAACATAAATGAGGAGAAAAATGAGGGGGAAAATAAATATAAGAATCAAGTTACTACTACAAGAAACACATTCACCCTTGCATCTGCTTTGTAAATAAGACCAACTAATTTAAAGTAGCATAAGCTTATAACTTCTTTACAAATTCATTGCCATATGACTTTTTCCCCAAATTTCATTCCCTTAAAGCATAAACCTTATTCCTTTTTTTGTTTAGATTCATGCAACTTTGTACATCAATAATGTCTCTCTAAATGAAAAATTGTTGAGTTCTGAGTCTGAGGTATTTTTTCTTTTGTTCTTACTTTTGTCCTCTTATCAAAACATAGTTCCTTGTCATTTTAGTATATTTGTCAACTAAAGAATTGTGGTGTGAAGGGAGGGTACAAGGCTTTCTATTCTTGGTGTTTGTTTGTTCATAAATGCTTGACGTTTCTTCAAAACCAGGTGCCTCAATGAGAGACAGCTCAAATTGACTTATAGAGTCTATATGGAAACAACTTATAGAGTTGGTGTCAATTGACTTATATATTTCTATCAAAACAACCTCATTCTCAATTTACATATATCTATGATTTGTCTAAACGGCCACCACTCTGATCTATGGCAAATTTGGAAGGGAAGGAATGCTTTTATCTAGGAGAATATACACTGCTCATTTGCCTCAGATGCAGGGCCAAAATATACTGTTTCGCCAGAAGACAGAAGATAGAGATTATGGAAAGGTTGAAAAACTTCACTGCTAGGCTGATGGATAGATGCTACAATTGTTCTCCTAATACCATCCCTTATGTTTAGACTGGCAATTCTGCTCATAACATAATAAGAAGCTGCACTATCAAGTCCACTAGTTGGTTCATCAAGGAAGAGAAGTTTCGGACGTGTTATAATTTCAATGCAAATGCTAAGTCTTCTCTTTAATCCGGTATGTAGCAGAGATGTCTTGTTA
Organism: Acacia melanoxylon; assembly: GCA_019022615.1. Taxonomy (NCBI): domain Eukaryota; kingdom Viridiplantae; phylum Streptophyta; class Magnoliopsida; order Fabales; family Fabaceae; genus Acacia; species Acacia melanoxylon. Next base: position 335,237 of record JAFJYJ010000136.1, read on the forward strand.
CAAGAATTATGAGATGCACAGTAGATTCTCAAAAAAAAAAAGAAGGAACAAGGAATTGGGCACAGTATATTTCTCTGCAAAATCTTCAATCATTATCTCTGATGATATGAAATGTTAAGCTTAAGGAGATATCCCTACTATCCCAAATTATCAGTAGTACTTAGCTTCAAACAAATCATACGTGTTTAATGTTTTTGGGGTGTTACCATTAATTATAGTTTCCAATTTTTGGTTTGTACAATCACCCTTCAAGCCCAACAAGAATATCCTCCAGATATACAAAGCAAAGATAAGTTTCTCTTACAGAGTACAATTGTGGGTACAATCACTGATGTTGATGAGCTTCCCCCAACAAGTGGTAATTCTTATTTCGCTTGCAGTTTAATAAGAATTCAAAGCTATCGACGAGTGGGTTATGCCCAGTCGATTAGGTGATCTGCAACAACACAGGCATAGGTCGTTTATGGGCAGAAGAAAATTCAAAGCTATCGACGAACAAGTGTAAAGGAAAACAAATTGCAATATCCCGCGACAAACAAACTTTGTGATTTTTAGGTAATTGTGCGAATGGTTTGATACAGAGAAGGAGAAGGAAAAGGAGGTTTACCTGTAATAGAGAAGAGAAGGAGAAGGAGAACTGGCACGAAGGAGAAGGAGTATTCACGGCGAGAAAAGGCGATGGCGAAGGAGAGACTCATACGGCGCGAATTGGAAGGGTATTTGTGGTCATTTTGTCTGCAAATCAAAATAACCGGTCCAATGTTTTTCTCACTCTCTCTCATCTAGCGCATTAACTTTTTTTTAAGCTTCAGATTGGAGCTTCAAAAAAAAAGAAGAAGTTTAGGCTTTTTTGTGACTTTTGTTTTTTTTTAAAGCCCCATCCAAACACATAAAATAATAAAAAAATACTTTTTTTTTCTTAAAAAATGACCTTTTTTTATATAAAAAAGTCCATCCAAATGCAGCCTAAATCTTGTTTTTTTGGCCATCGAATCATCATTGTGAAATCAATGAAAGAAACAATGAAGAAAAATGTAGAGGTATACGAAAATGGCCCGGAAAATATATAAAAATAAGAATTAAAGAGTAAGTAAGGTTGTTAAACTAGCAAGTTTAAGTAAATTTGTGACATTGAGGTAAACTCGTATTGTAAATTCAAATGTAAACTAGTAAGAGTTTACTCTTATCATTAAATACATGTTAAGAATGTATTATTAAATAATAAAATATAAAAAATAACAATAATTTAATTTAAATATTTTTAAATCCAAATAATTAAAATTAAATCCATCAACATTAATAATTTATTATTTTAACAAAGAAATTTCTATAAAACTTATATTTAAAGCCATTTGAGTATGATTAAATAGAAAAAGTTAACACAAGTTTAAAGATGAGTTGACACGGTTTGGTAAGTTGAAATGAAAAAATGGTATATAAACTCGTGAGTTTATCGAGTATACAAAGATTATAAATTTACTAGTGAATCGAATCGATTTTGTAAGTTAGAAGAGTAAAAATGTTAAACCTGAGAAATAACTCATAAATTTAACAACAATCCGCTACAACCAAAGAATCAATCATTCTTGGCAAACTTTCCCAGGATTGTTGACTATTCAACTATTTCCAATTCTCAATTTTTTCTAACTTAATATTTCGTTAAATCTCTTTTTTAGACATAACTTAAAAAGATGTGACCTCTTTTACTTTTTATAAGATACAATTATTTAAATAGATATATTCATTTTTATAAGATACATTTTGAAGATGTTTAAATATTTAATGCATTTTTTTCATTTTTACTCTTACTTAATTATATGTCTCTCTCATCACTTTTTTCACTAATTCTCTCTCTTACCCACATTCTTTATAAATAAGGGTGCTTTTAAAAAAGGAGTTACATTTTTCTTTTTTATATATTTATTGTCTTTAATTATTTTAACTAACTTATTTATCTACGTAATTTAGTTATTTGTATTTTGTATCTTATAAAAGGGTAGGAGGAAGTAATATTCTTATAGAGAATTGGGGTGTAATTTAAAAACATATTTAATGCTACCCATAGACAGGTCCACCATAAGAAAATTTCAACTTAAATTTCTAAGCATTTTCATTTGAATTTCATTTGACTTAAATTACTTTTAATTTTTTTATTAGAATAAAAAATTTAATTAGATTACTAAAAATATCTAAACGAGCTTTGATTTCCATTTTTACTTTTAATAAATATCATAAATTTAAAAATATAATTCATTGAAAATTGACAAGAAGAATATTTTTAAAAGTAAAGTACTTAATGCTCTACTAACTTTTATAAAGTAGCCTACATTCTTTTTCATAAAATTATTTTTGAAAGTACACTTCATAAATCAAAGAATCAAATAGAGTATTTTGCTCATGGTAAAAAAAAAACAAAAACAGAGAGTAGTATGCAATTTGCCCTAGGTTAAACATAATTTCGACCTTGGAAAGGAAGAATTTGGTCTGCTTGTGTTAAGTCAACCTGTGGATTAGAAAACGGTGTTGGGGCAGGTATTGGGTCTTACATGAAGTCTAAATTTAATTTGGATAGTTCCACCCCTTGTCCTTGGTTTAATTGGTAAAAGAGGATCAGATATTCTCATTAAAGGGAGAGTGTTCGATTTTGGAGTTGATCTGGGCGTTGAGGAAGACATCCTAACTTTATGGTGCCTAGATAAACACCTGGGGATAATAGAATGCTCATCTTGCCTAACATTGGAATTACCTAGAAAGAAAGAAGATTTCACCTTATTCTTAGATCGTGGGTGAGCCCAACTCATTTCTTAAAATTTTCATCTAAAAAAAAAATTGGATAGTTCAAATTTCAAATTATGACTTCTTATATCAAAGTATCATTGCTTAAAAATTGGATATTTAAAAGTTATTTGAATCACATATAATGTTTAATGGTCTAATATCAATTTAAATGCTCTCAATTTAAAATTAATACATTCCACATATCTTTGTGACCATGGTAACATGGGCTAGCCCATGGGTTGGCAAGATGGAGTGAAAAAATTCCAACCCAACCCGCCATAGGGAAAGTATGTTTGATATGTTGTGGAATTGGTTAAGGCGTTGTGGGAGGTATTCTAGAGGTTTGGCGGCAACAGTAACCTGCGCTAAGGTGTAGACATGTGTACTCTTAGTCCTAAATTTCTTACGAGTGGGTTCCAAGCGCTTGCTTGGGATTGTGGGTGAACCCAACACCTCTCCTAAAATTTTTATATATATAAAAAGGGTGCATTTTTGGTCTATAAAGCCAATTTTGACTGAAAATCTTGTTTGATTTGACTTCGTAGTGAACTAACTTCATGAATACAGTTGTCAATAAGGCCCAGCCCAACTCAAAAGGCTAGCTCTTGATAGGCTTGAGCTTAAAAGGGCTAGACCTAAAAAGCTTACCTAACTAAAATTTGACTATTTTTTAAAGCTCAACCCTCAAACATGAAGGCTCAGGCTGGCTCATGGGATTTAATATACTTTTAGAATTTTATTATTATTTTATTTTTACATATCTAATTTTTTTTTAAAAAAAAGTTTTATGGAGTTTCTAGTTCAAATTATAAATATTAGCGAGATAAAACTTGACTATTTTTTAAAGCTAGACCCTCGGATATGAGGGCTTAGGGCTGGCTCATGGGACTTAATATCCTTTTTTAAATTTTATTTTAAATTTTGAAGTATCTAAATTCAAACTTATAAAACTAAACTATATCAAATAATTGTCAGCAGCATTGATTTTAATAAACTATTAACCTAACTGCAAAAGAACTATAAAACTAAAAATCAGACAAATAATATACCAAAAAAATATTAAAAAAAAAAACGAAACAATTTGTCTTTATCTTTTTCAAGAAACAAAAGAACTATTTTGATTAGTAATTACCACACAATATTTATATACGAATTAACTTGTACACATTCTACAATCCAAATCAAAGAGTGGGAGCGGATAGATGGAAATCAATAAAAAGCTAAATTTTGATATGTTTGTTCACTTTAAAATTCTTATGAATTTATAATAAATTTCCCCTCTTTTACTACCTAAGCATAAACCTCTCTAGATATTTTCCTCCCTTTACTTCTTTTCAAATTCCAAAATTTTTGAACCACATAAATGCCAATAATAGTAATAATTAAGTCATCAAGTAGATCTTAATAATAAAATAATTAAAATATATATCTTCTAATCCTAAAAATACTATGGGTTTAAACGGGCTAGCCCACAGTCCAAAGGGTCAGGCTTTTTATTTATGAGTTTAAAAGAGCTAGCCCTTTTAAGCTTGATTTTCCTTTACATCTTGTAAAATGTAAGCCCGACTTTGGACTTAAAGAAGCTTAAAAGGGTCCGCCTGATACGTCCAACTAGTTTTGTTGGCTCTATCTAGGATAAAAGCCCATTTAAATCCAAAGCAATTTGAAACTACTTCCAGCAAAATATTTATTTATTTTATACCCATTAAATATATCTAATTATGTATGTTTTAGCATTTACCTTTTTGTAATAATACATTAACTTTTTTATAATTGTAATATTTATCTATAAGTTATCAAATTACATGCGCACACACGTGTTATAAAACCCATATCATTTTTCGGTCATGTTATTTCAAATTATTTTACATCTAAACGTGCATTTCAATTATATATTATTGAAATAAATTTTAATTTACTAGACTGACTTTTTAACAACAGCACATCTAAAAATAAGTCACATTAGAGTAATTGATTTTTATCTCAAGTTCAATTTGCAAAAGCCAATTGGAATAAAAATCACTTTTACAAACATTAATCCAGATAAGTTTGAACTTGGCGATCGATCGATGGACCAACCACCAACCCACTCTTTTCTCTATTTTAATATTTTCCATTTTTTTCCAGACATATTTAAAGAAGGCCATTGGATGTATAGGAAATGATGGTAGATCAAGTAATATGAATTCTTCTAAAAAGAGGCAAAGAAAGAGTAAAGAGAATGCTCAATGAAGTTGTTACGGACTTATATTAGACCTAGTTACGGAGCGGCCCAATAGGGGGCAATATGCTGCAGGATCCTAATCCACCTATAATCAAGGAAGATCTCAATAAGGGATTTTCCCTAGATTAAGCAGTTACGGTACTTGGGCTATCAGACGCACAAGGCCCACAAATCTCAACCTAAGGTACACTCTATAAATAAGAGGTAAAACCCTAAGGTACGAAGACTTTACTCTCGACTATTTACTATATCGTCGTCCTTTCACCGTGCACACACATCACCCCTCTTGGCGAAAGCCTCCCTCGTATACAGTGATCACACGTTCTCTTGGGTATCTGCTCCATAGATATCCACCTGATCCACTATCAACCTGCAAGCCCACTAGGTTGGATATCTATGTTTTATATCAGAACAGAAGTTATTGAGCAGTGTCTTTGATCAACAATTTATTTAAAGATTTGGCTATTGATAAAACTTGTTGATGTTGGTTTGATTTTTAAATTAAATTACAACTTGTGTAGACTAAAGTCAATTTGTTTTGCTATCAACTGTCATCCATGAAGTAGTTGGGCATCTTAATTATGATGTGATATTCATATAATTCAGCCTTTGACCGTTTAACGTCTTCTGGTTACCAGGCAATCCTCAGGCAATGAAACGAGTACTTAATATTACATCCATTGTGTAGTGCAGAACATTACAGCGTTAGTCCACAAATTAGCCACAGTCCACAGATCAAAATAACCAATTCCATGCCAAACACAAAAACGTACCTCATCTTTTTCACCAGAACTATGGGATTCAGAATCAGAAGTCTCAATTTGATCAATCTTTTGCTTGTGCTGTCCGGTTTCCATTTGTGTTTGAGCTCTGCAATGGACACCATCACATCAGGTCAATTCATCAGAGACCATGAGACAATAAGATCAGATAGCAGTGACTTCAAGCTTGGATTCTTCAGCCCTCCAAATTCCACAAACCGGTATGTAGGAATATGGTATCTATCTGAATCTAACATCATCTGGGTGGCTAACAGAAACCAGCCACTGGTTGATGCTTTTGGGATTGTCACAATCTTGAAGGATGGGAATATTGTGATATTGAACAAACAGAATACGAGTATCTGGTCCTCAAATGTCTCAAATGTTGCAACCAATTCAACTGCAAAACTTTCCAACAGTGGGAATCTAGTCCTCTTTGATGACAACACTAGAGAAACTATGTGGGAGAGTTTCCAACGTCCTTCTAATCTCGTTGTACCAAAGATGAAGCTACGTATAAACAAAATAAATGGGAAGAAGGTGGAAGTTATATCATCATGGAAAAGCTATTCTGATCCATCTTTTGGATACTATTCTGCTTCTCTCGATCGGCCAAATGCTCCTGAGGTCTTTCTCTGGTTTAATGGCACTCGTCCATATTTTCGAACCGGTCCATGGAACGGGAGGATTTTTATTGGGATACCCAATATCTCATATGTCTACCTCGATGGATGGAGAGTTGGAAATGAAGATGATGGAACTGTTTATGTAACTTATGATCTTGCAAATGATACTGCCTTTGCAGCTCTTGGCTTGACTCCTCAAGGCCATCTTTGGATGGCATGGTGGACTAACAAAAGGGAAGTTTGGAGGGAGGTGATTAATGGGACTTACTGTACTCACTATGGCAGATGTGGGGCATTCGGAAGCTGTGATTTACAAAGTTCACCAATGTGTAGCTGTTTGAAAGGGTATGAACCAAAGAAGTTAGAGGAATGGAATAGACAAAATTGGACTAGTGGATGTGTGAGGAAGAAGCCAATGCAATGTGCGGGGGTAGCAGATAAACAAGATGGGTTAGTGAAACTTGAGAACATGAAAGTTCCAGACTTTTTGAAGAGGTCAACATCTGTTACAGAAGATAATTGCAGAACAGAGTGCTTGAATAATTGCTCTTGTGTAGCATATGCATTTGATTTGAATGGCATTGGATGCATGCACTGGAGTGGGGACTTGATTGACATAGAAAAATTCACAAGTGGAGGGGTTGATCTTTATATTCGTGTGCCTTCATTTGAACATGGTACCATCTTTTATGTTTGAAATCTAATGTTTCATGGCATTACAAAGTTTTCACCTACGCTGGTTGACATTTTGTTATGAAATGCATAAACGCATTCACACAAAAGAATCATTGCAATTACAGTGACCATAGGAATTATTACTTTAGCTGCATGTGCATATCTCCTATGGAAATTGACCCCTAAGAATGCAGGTTTGTAATTACTCATTTCTTGATGTGAAGATTATATTTATTTCCCGTAATGTTGCTATGATGTGCAGCATTTTACTCGCTGAAAATATGATATGATTTTGGACGAAAGAAAGTGTAGATGGGACAGATTCACATAATCGGTCTCAAGGAATGATTAGTCAACACGAAGGAATCAAAATGGACGATGAGGTTCCTCATTTTGATTTTGAAGTACTTGCAGCTTTGACAAACAACTTCCATTCAACAAACATGCTTGGACATGGTGGTTTTGGTTCCGTGTACAAGGTAATTTGTTTTGTGTAGTGAATCATTTTCTTACGTAAAGAAATGAGTAATTTCAAGGGAGCATTATCCCATATTTCAATTGCTAATTTCTTTGTTTCATACCATCTTTTATAGGGGCAATTGAAAGATGGACAACTAATTGCAATTAAGAGACTTTCAAAAGCATCAAGACAAGGGCAAGAAGAATTCATGAATGAGGTTGCAGTAATTTCAAAGCTTCAACACCGTAATCTAGTAAGGCTTTTAGGTTGTTGCATTGAGCAAGATGAAAGAATGTTAATCTATGAGTACATGCAAAACAAGAGTTTGGATACAATTCTGTTTGGTAAGTCCATCATGTTCTCTGTGATAGTTCATCATGTTTTTTAGCTCTGCTATGATTTATAAAATAAAATCCTTTCTTTTCTCAATATTCAATGACTTGCTAATTTAGGCAAATTGATTCACTTGACCATGCACTTACTCTATGTTACCTAATCTATTCTTTGGTTGCAGATCCAATCAAAAAGAAAAAGCTAGACGGGCAAACACGTTTTAAAATTATTGAAGGAATTTCTAGGGGTTTGCTTTATCTACATAGAGATTCTAGAATAAAAATTATACATAGGGATTTAAAGGTTAGTAACATCTTGTTGGATGAAGAACTAAATCCAAAAATATCAGACTTTGGAATGGCTAGAATATTTAGAAGCAATGAAGATTAAGCTCGTACTAGAAGAGTGGTTGGGACATTGTAAGCATGTCTTATTTCCTTAATTATTGAATCATCATGCAAATGGCAATGCAAGCTAACTTGGTAACTTTTTGATGTAGTGGCTATATATCTCCTGAATATGTAATGCAAGGGCAATTTTCTGAAAAATCAGATGTTTTTAGTTTTGGAGTTCTATTGCTAGAGATTGTTAGTGGGAGGAGCAACTCTAGATTCTATAACATGGAAGGATGTCAAACCCTGCTAGGATATGTAAGTATCTTCAGTACTTGCTATTGTTGGTATGAACTTTGTAGTTTCATGTATGGATTTTTGCATATTGTCAGGTATGGAAGCTATGGAATGAAGAAAAACTTGGGTCCTTTATAGATTCAGATATACACTATCAAGGTTCTTGTGACGAGATGTTGCGGTGTATACACATAGGACTTCTTTGCGTGCAAGAACTAGCAAAAGAGCGACCAACTATGGACAATGTAGTGTCTATGCTTAACAGTGAGATTCTAAATCATCCTCTTCCAAAGAAACCTTCGTATGTACTAAATGAGACGGGATTTACTTCAGAGTCCACTTCACAAACACAGACTTTGCACTCTCCTAACTTTGCCAGCATCACCAGTGGCGGAACTTAGTTAGGACATGGCCCCCCCAAAAAAACAAATTAAAATTTTTTTAATGGAACTTTTTTTTAGCGTAATAATACAACTTTGGCCCCCCCAAAGTAGTAAAATTAAATTTTGGCCCTCCAACTTCTTCTTCTTTTTTACATTTTTCCCTCTTTTTATATCTTTGGGCTTATAATTCAATCTTTGTTCTATGTGGGGTCGTGTATGATTTATGTTAATTTTGTCATTCTTTTCTATATTTCATTCTAATTACCGAAATTTTTAGCTTATCAGTGAAATTTACTTTTGTGGTGTATCCCTTACTATGCTTTTACCCATTCTACACTTACTTATAGATGAAGTTAATTGACTTAATTTCATGAATTTTTTTTTATTCTTTTCATTTTTAATGCATTTAAAACTTTCCTTACAAAAAAATTTTAGGGGCCGCCCCGAACCCCGAATCCCCACCACCGTTTGGCCCCCAAACTTTTCCTCCAAGTTCCGCCACTGAGCATCACTGATGTAATTGGGAGATAATAGTACTTGTATTTCATTAGGATTTAGTTGTCCATCATAGATGATTATTTCATTAGTTTTGGTGTTTTTTGAATCTAATATTTCTTCTACTACTTTCTATGCTTAGATATTTTTGTTGAAATAGCAGTCGGGGAATTGTCTTATATCTCAACCAAATTATGAGGCTAATTTAGAGTTAAACTCTGTTCTGAAATCACTTGAGGATGGTATCATGGTTTGCTTATCCAATGAATATTTGTGCCAGGAAAAAAGGTACGTTCCATTCGGAGGTAGCGTCAGTTTTGTTGGCTTTGAATTTCTTTCAGAGATAAAGAATATTATCAGAAACCCAGAGCTTGCATCTGGCCAGGAATAAATAAAACAGAAAATTATGATTACTTACAAGTAATAACTTGCTGATAAAACTTAAATTGCTGAAAATATATTTCACTTCGTTAACAATTAACCTACACATAAGATTTAAAGTGAATTGAAAAAAATATATGACAAGTTTCAAAAGTTGTTTTAGCCAAAAATATATATACATGTCTAGCATATAGCACGCTTTTGGAAATGAAGCAGCAGTTTCAAGTGATTACTTTCAAGTGAGAGTAAATAGATTTTTTTTAAAAAAAAAATATTAAACAACGGATGCGCATGCTTTCACAATAACAAATGCAAATAACTTTTAAGAAAAATATATAAACCATATTTAATTTGTGTTGTTTAAATTTTATAAATCTAGCTGGTTTAGATTTTTTATGTTTCTGTATTTTTTAATCTTTAGTGACTATTTAAAAATAGTTTCCAACCACTGTAATAATAATTTTTTTTTTTTTGCGAAATATTTTTGTAAAATTTTAAAAAAATAATTACATGCATGCTAATGGTCCAAATCTGCCACTTTTATAACATCTCCACTACAAAGCAGCGGACATATCACACTTTTGGGGTTTTGGGAGTTTGAAAAAGGCAAAAGCATTAACTGCTAAATCTGCCACTTTTATAACATCTCCACTACAAAGCAGCGGACATATCACACTTTTGGGGTTTTGGGAGTTTGAAAAAGGCAAAAGCATTAACTGCTGTATTATTACTTCTAACTTTTCTCCCAAATTTGATGTAAGGAGAGTGACATATAAATACCATATGAAATTTCAAAACCTAGAGAAGCCCATTGAACTTGTGAAAGGATAAAGAAGGGATAAGGGGCCCTTCACACTTTTGTGCTTCTAGTTATTCTTCCTCATCCTCTTTCTCCCTCATTCGATCTTCCTACAATTCCATGGCTGCTGTGTCGCTATGGAGATGAAGCCCGCCCCACAGCCATCGCCGCACGCCTCCCTTGTTGCCGTTGTCAAAAGCCAACTCGACCTCCACAGAAGATTATGAACAAGCTTGGTATTCTAGTGTGACAGAACCAAGCAATGTTCGGCGAAATCAGGTTCTTCAGCTTGATGGCGCCAACCTCATTGAGAACGGGGCATACATAAAGCCGACTGAGGTGGGGCTTTGATTTGATTCTGGGTTGTGCTTCTAGGTTTCACAAAAATCGCAAAGAAGTTTGTTTTTGGTTTGATTTTTTGAAATTTTAATTGTTTGGGATGTGGTGGTTGTTAGGGCTGGACTCTATTGTTGGAAAGGGAAGGAATGAGAGATGAAGAAGAAGGTGGACAATAAAACAAGCTCAGGAGGTTGAAAAATCCAATAATGAACAGTAAATGAGTTTGAGGAACAAGAAGGTGAATAGTAAAGGTGACATTTAACAAAAGTTTGTAATGGGCTTAACAAGTCCATGAATGAGTTTAACAAGTTTTGTAATGGGTTTAATAAGTTCATTCGTCAGGTGTTAACAAATGTGGACAAGTTCATGCAGACTTTTGTTATTTACTATGAACAAAATTCGTAATGGGATGAACAAGTTCATGAATGAGTTTAACAAGTCTTATAATAGGTTTAACAAGTTCATTCGTTAGGTGTTAACAAATGTGGACAAGTTCATGTGGACTTTTGTTATTTACTATGAACAAAAGTCATAATGGGATTAAAAAGTTCATGAATGAGTTTAACAAGTCTTGTAATGGATTTAACAAGTTAATTCGTGAGGTGAAAAATATGTTTAACAACACCTGATGAATGAGCTTGTTAATCCCGTTACAAAACTTGTTAAACCCATTCATGAACTTTTTAATCCATTACGACTTTTGTTCATAGTAAATAAAAAAAGTTCACATGAAATTGTCCACATTTGTTAACACCTGACGAATGAATTTGTTAAACTTATTACAAGACTTGTTAAACTCATTCATGAACTTGTTAATCCCATTACAAATTTTGTTAAATGTCACATTTACTGTTCACTTTCTTTTTCCTCAAACTCATTTACTATTCATTATTAGATTTTTCAGCCTCCTGAGCTTCACATTCTTTTTCATATCTCCTTCCTTCCCCTTCCAGCAATAGAGTCCAACCCCAACAACCACCACACCCCAGACGATTAAAATTTCAAAAAATCAAACCAGAAACAAATTTCTTTGTGATTTTTGTGAAACCTAGAAGCACAACCCCAAATCAAAGAAAAGCCCCACCTCCGTCGGCTTTGTGTTTGCCCTGATCACAACATGGTTGCTGCCATCAAGTTGAAGAACTTGATTTCGCCGAATTAGTACCTTTCTTGGTTCTATCACACTAGAATACCGAGCTTGTTTAGAATCTTATGTGGAGGTCAAGCTGACTTTCAATGGCGGTAACAAGGGAGGTGTGCGGCGACGATGATGGGGTGGGCTTCATCTCCATGGTGACACAGCTGCCATGGAATTACAAGAAGATCAAATGAAGAAGAGAGAGGATGATGAAGAATTATAGGAAGCACAAAAGTGCGAAGGGCAGTTTGGACTTTTCTCTAAAATTTCCATACCCTTATGTAACACCCCTACTTTTGAAATACATGAGATTGTATAGTAATAAGAAGCCTTGAGTCAATTTCGAAGTATTTATCTTCGTAGTTTATGGCATAAGTTATTCTAAGGGCTCTAAGATGGAAAGCCATTGCTTATAATTAAATGAAAGATTACTAAGTCAAAATAAGATGGAAACCATGACAAGTTATGTGGTAACTTGATGAAGTAAGCCCGAAGAAGTGTAAGCCGGTATAATGTATAAGTGACAAAAGACATTAGTGGAACGTGAACACTGACCCTGTGGGACAGGGTATGCGTGTCCAACTAGGAAAGAGAGAGAGAGAATGGGTATCTGGACCATGTGTAGAAGGAAAGTCAGTAATAGTGATGATTCGTCGGACACGTGGGGTTTTGGGTTCAAAAGTTGGATTTTCGGGTAGCACGTGGCACGAGGTGGTTATGAGATACTGAAGTATGGATTTCTTGCTCCCCAAGGCACTATATTTTGACCACCTGTGGTCAGGGAGAAGAGACTATTGACCCGGGCCCACACAAGTCCAATTGAGTGGCACGAGTTATGAGGAAAAGGGTAACCGGCAAAAAGTAGTTGAGCGGACCGATTAGGGTTTTCCGGAGACGGGCCCAGGGCCCCAGATGCAGGGAGAGGGCAAAATTTAGTAGGCCCAGAAGAGAGAGAAAAGTGACTTGGAGAGAAAGTAAAAGGTCACATCAAGTAATAATGAAGAGAGAGAAAATAAAATAATTAGGATTAATCTGGACTACACATTTTGAACCTGACATGATAATGGAATGACAAGCAATTATGACCCCACATGGAACAATAATGGCGCAATCTTGGGAAGATTTAGTAGGTCCCATCGACTTGGAAGAAGAGCAAGACAAATGACCATTTTACCCCCGAAGTGTTATTTTAATTACCGTACAAAAACCTACACCTAGTAACTCCAAAAACCAACATCAGGGGCAATTTGGGAATCTGATTTTAGGGCTAAAGAGGCGCCACCCATCTGCCAAGAATTCTCTAGAATTCTTGAGAAATAAGTCAAAGAATTATATTTTAATCTAGACATCCTTTCGACCATTGGGTAATAACCAAAATTGGACAAAAGGCCTAAACCTTGGAGTCTATATAAGGACACTTTCCCCCCATTTGCCACTTGTCAAGGACGAGCTCAAGGTGAGGGTGAAGAGGGACCAGCTGAAGGTTTTGATCCAAGGAAAGAAGAGGGCACACGCAACCGAAATCCCAAGGTAAGCATCTCACCGACAAACTATAAATTCTTGTTTCTTCCCTATGGTGTTTTTCGTGGAGTTGCAATAGAATTTTCATATTTTTGAGGTTCTCAATGAGTCTAAAATGTGTTTTTGTGTGGGGACAAGTGGGATCACCTCTTTCCAAACCCGAAAAGCTTAAGTCTTTAAACTACGTAAATCGCCAACGTTTACGGTTTTTGGGCAGCGAATGGAAATTGATGGTTTTGAAGTAGTAAATGAAGTCTGAATGCTTTGAAAAAACATGAACTTTGTTTCAGACCAATGGCTTAAGTTTGGGAATAAGGAAAGGACAAGAACCCATATGACTATTTTAATATAAACTATACATCCTAAGGGTTCCATGGCCACTGATTTCACGTCAATACGATTTTTCTAGAATTTATTAAAAATCGGCGAAGTTGGGTCAGCAATTCTGGAAAATTCTGGAGTTAGGCAAAATTTATGGAACTTGAAGTAAAGCTTATATATGTGATTGAAAGTGTGATATTTTTTTGAACTTAGGGTGACATCACGTGTGGGACGTATTTCTAACGCCAAGGGAAAAGTTTGCTATTTGCAAGGCGAGCCAGGTAGTAACTGTAAACTTGCATACTCTATGTTACTTTCACATGTGTGTTTTATCATAATGTAGGAGTTGGGCTGTAGTACCTAGTGGACTGCGTATCCTTAGGTTACTGCTAAAGTCTAGGTATGTCGGGCTGTAGTGCCTATGGGACTGCGTGTCCTTAGGTTGCTGGTGAAGTCCGAGGGCATGTAAGGTCGGACTATAGTGCCTGAAGGACTATGTGTCCTTGGGTTACTACTGAAGTCTGAGGTATATGAGGTAGGTAGGACCTATGTGACTATGTGTTCATAGGTAGCTATTGAGGCCTCTTGGGGTAGGTAGGGGTTTGCAGCCCTGACTAATGAGACCCCTTAGCGCTATGGTTCCGGGGGCTTGTCTTGACTAGGTGGTCCTGCGGAGGTGGTGCATGCTAGGTTTATTATGATTAATTTCCTGATTGTGATTTGCATTACATGCACTGCATACATATTGTATATGAGTTTAACAGTTACTCTAGGGTTCAACTTTGAACTCCAGACCATTGTGGAGATAGAGGGGTGAGGCGGTAGCCGACGGAGCTTGGAGAAGGCAGGGCAATGATGCGGAGGGTTGAAGAAATAGGGGATGCCCTATTGCCTTTTTTTGTATAACTGTTGTTTATGATCATTATTTTGTTTGGATGACTGTATGTAACCCTTCGGGGACTTATTGTTTGGATCTTATATGTTTATTAGTATGTAGAACTTGTCCAAACCAGGTCCCGTGCTCTGCTGCGTTTACTCTGTTATATGTTAAATAGACTAAAGTACTAAGGGAAGGTAATTAATTAAAAGGAATCCCACTAACCCGCCACCCGAAAGGGTGAGGCCGGTAGGGTGTAATAGTTTGATTGCCCCTTATCCCTTCTCTATCCTTTCACAAGTTCAATAGGCTAATTTGGGTTTTGAAATTTCATATGGTATTTGTATGCCATTCTCCGTAGAATATATTAATATGTATAGAAATGACGAAGTTTGAGAAATTACATACCACACTTTTTGATTTAGGTGTAAAACATACCACACTTATGCCCTTATTGCTTGTCAAGTTGTTGTTCACAAGCAAGGTTAAACCCAGACGGACATTGAACTAGTCGGGGTATTGGGTCAAGGGTTAGTAGGTCAGACCGAAGTCAACCCTGGCCTAGACTAGTGAGGTATAGAAAATTGAAAATTAATTTAATTTCGTATCACACCATCCAAAATTCTATATATTTCTTCAATACCTTGAATCATTAGCAAAATAATCATATACTTATAAAATATTCTTTACAATTTCCTTAACAAATTGACTTCATAGTATCATATATTACCAATGACATTTGAATCTGTAATAAATAAATTATTTTATAATATATATTACTTACGTAAATAAATAACTTGTGCTTATCTAGTTATCCATTAGATTTTGCTGAAGACCCTGCTCCTTCTACACCTTGTACTTGCGTACTACATGAGCATCATCAATCTATTACTATAGGCTTAGGTGGATCTTTTTCAAACCAAGGAAATAATAAAATCTAGGGTTCAGGAAAATATCCGACAGGTTTTAGACTCTTTCAAACACCTTTTTACCCATTGGTCATTGGAAAATGAAACACCTTTTTGACCATTGCACATTGGAGGGACAGGGCATTCCCGCGTCTTCTTCTTTTTGACACCAATATTTACTTACATAATAGTTTTACATTCAAAATGCTCTGCAACAAATCACTAACAAAAAGCCTCACACTTTCTCTTTAGACTTTCTTGCAACAAACAATAAATAGTCTTCCAAATCTTCTAATGAACCGTGAGACCTCAGTCAAGATGTGAACTTTGGCATGAGATTTCTCAAATCCAGTACCAAGACATGAACTTTTTCCATACTCGTCCTTATCTGAGGTAAGCACATCTTCCATACTCATCCTTCTCTACCACACTCGTTCTTTCTTGAGGTAAGCACCTCTTCAAACCCACTTCTCCAAAATCGTTGAGGCAAGGAGATTAGGGCTCAACAGCAAATGCTAAACGAAGGCGCGAGGTAAGGGTGAGTCCCTTCGTCCTATTTCAGCCAAAAAAAATGTTAACTTCAGTGACTCCCCAGCAACTCCCCTATGTTACCTCTGAGTCATCCTGAGTTAAGGCTGAGTCAGGATGACCTCAGGTTTGTGACTTACCCAAATCGGATTAGGGCTCGGCTTGCCGGTTTTGGGTCTGAACCGGCTAGTCCGGTTTAGATTTAATAACATTGCTCATAAGAAACACTTTGTTTTGGTTTCATTGGACCTCAATGTGGACCAATACAGTCAAACTAACAGAGTATTTGTGTTGGTTTATGATGAGTCCTTTTGAAGCTGTCATGCTTTGTGTTGACTACTTTTGGATAGAGGGATAAAAAAAGAGACCCCATTGTCAACATTGCAGATGAACTACCTAGTGAACATCATTCCTTCTTCCACCACCAAATCAAACCTTACTTGTGTTGGGATCCGTACATGCAGCGGAAGAATTCTCATCCTTTAAAACTTACGGATCCTTTGATAGGATCCATCAACGGCGTTTAAATCAAGGTTTGTTAGAAATAATACCTATGCAAAATTTGTGAGCGTCCTACGTTTGATTTGATCTGGTGGGCTACCTACTCGATTAACAGGAGCAGACTCTGCAAATCCCCTCCCTCTACCGGTATCCACACGAACAGCCTCGAACACCGATGGCAGCGTGCTATCGCCTTTATTATTTTCGCGTTTCTCTTTTCTCCCTAGGGTTTCTCGTGGCTTTTATAATTAGTCTTGCAAATATCCCGTAGGTTTTTCAAAACCCATTAGACGTATTATATATATTCAAAATTAATCCTTATTAATCTTAAAATTTGAAATTTGGATTAAAATAATATATTAATTAAATCTATCCAATAGATCCGATCTAATCTATTTAATTAATTTGAATTAAAAGCCTCCTAATTTAATTTATCTCTATAAATTAAATCGAGATATGATATCTATCTATTTAATTAAATCGAGATACTATATCTCAATTCAAATTAAATTAGATATATGATATCTATATTCAAAAATTAAATCGAGATACAATATCTCAATTTGTTTTAGATATTTAATTTATCAAATAAATTAAATATAAAACAAATATTATAATTTCTATTAAATTATATTATTATATTATTTTCAAATTTAATATATATATATATATATATATATATATATATATATATATATATATATATATATATATATATATATATATATATATATTCATCCTAGATTAAATATAGTATTCATTAAATCTTAGATATATCTAAGATTCAATGAATCTTGACACTTTTACTCGTATTGGGCTATTCTTGTGTGCGACCCTGCAAGCCCACATGAGACTGGCAGTGGGCCAATACTATACCAGCCCACAAGTCGCAAGCGTTCTCTAGCAGGACATTGTGACTACCCAATTCATATGGGGATCGATGATACGATACAACTTATTATACAACCATGTCACGTCCCTTTTGTCACGCAATAATTTGGTCAAGGATGAGGCATGTATAATGTCAACTTCATGTTCTTGACCAGTACTTTCTCGATTCTTGAGTAGTCTAACAATTGAAATGGAAACTCATTTCCATCGTAGTATGGCCATACATTTCCCAGACTCACTCATCGAGGGGCCCAGTAATATCTCTCTACAAATGTGAGGGACAAATTCCATCTTGACCATTCACATTCCTCCGCATGAAAACCACTGATCCCGATCCAAGCCTTTATCATCACCCGGTCAAAGGTGACTTTTGACTAGGTCAAAGATCAGCGACTCATCATGTAGGAATCCATGATGATCTCAGGTCAAAGGGCGTTGTAACGCGGTTATACATGAGAAAAGCTTATGACTTAATCCATGCAGCTTTCTCATAGTGGGTCGGTCCAGTACCTTGTACTCTTACAAGTACCTATGACTTTGATTCGTATCTCCATATCTCATCAAAGTCATACTGGTCTTATTTCATCTTCGCTCCCGCGTAGATGACCGACCAGGGACATTTAGGATAATCTATAAGATATATCCAGGGATACAGTTATCACTATAAACATGCAAATGAAATGATAACTAAATTGAGAATACTTTTAAAGACATTAACGTTTAAAGTACAATGACTTGCCCCTAGGGCATAATTTCCAACAACTTGCACATTAGAATGGAGCAATCAAAGTATATGTCTATGACAACCAACCACAGATATATATATATATATATATATATATATATATATATATATATATATATATATAATGGCAAACAAAAAAATTGTTGTCCAAACCTTCTAGTCTTTTTTTTTATGAATTGTAGACCCAACCGAAAGAAAGGCCGATAATTGAATATTTCATACACTTCTTTTTATCTCTTGATTAATAATTTAGAACTCTTTAGTTAATAAATAATGACTTTTATACTTATTTGGGCTTTGGACCTTTTATTATATTTTAGCCATTTTTGATAATAAAATTCCAGTTTTACATTGCTTCATTATTCCTACCATAACTCTTGAACCGACATCGATTTGCCTCATTTGTGTTTCATATTTCAGATGATTCAGAGAGCTACAATTATTATGAAGACATGAAGGGCTTATTTGGACAAGAGGGCGGTCGATTTTGGAGCCGAAGTCAGATTTTTATTTGGGCTCAAATTTGTAATTAAAGGCCGTTTTTTTTTTTCTGTTTTGGGCCTGAATTGTGGATTGGAGCCCTATTTCGTTTTTCCATTTTAGGTTAAGTGTGGCAGCTGCCACAAATAGATTTCATTCAAGTTTTTACTCAATTTTGGATTAGAATACAGAAGTTTCATTTTCTCTCAACCTGTTCTTCGTTTGTTCATCGTGTTCTTCGTGTTCATGATGAACTTCTTCATCGCTTCCCCATTTTCGTTCGCATAGCTATGATAGGCTAGGATTTTGTGATTGACCCATGGATTGAGGATTCCATGAATCCAGAGGACACGCGCTTCAATCGGTAACGTAATTCGTTTCTGTTTATTTTAATCGGATCCGATTATAATTGCAGATTAGGTATTATATTTAATACCTAGATTGATATCCCATGGACATAGGTCAGACCGGGTTCTGAGAGAGCGTTGTGCGATCGCATAGCGAGCTCGCCACATGTTCGATCAAATGCTAGACGATCGTCTAGTCGAGGGAATATCTGGGCAAATGCAGAGATCTTGGTTTGTCCAGAATCAATCACGAATTTGGTTATTATCTTTTTGTCCGATGAAGGTTATGGAATCCCAATTCTGGGTTAACCGTTTTTAATCTGATTAATCGTTGTTAATCTGTTTCTGCATATTTTTCGTTTTTAATCTCTTTTGAATCAAAAACCCCCAATTTGTTATTGTTCTGTTTCGCTGTTGCTGATTTAAACCGACTGTGAATTCGTTGGGAAACGACCCAGGTTACATTATACTGCAAATCCTTTTCTAACCTGATTATTTTGGGAGATCACGGCAAATCTCTGTCAAAGGCCCTAGATTTTCCCTTCTTTGGCTATACCCACACACTATGAAGCACCGATTTTGACACGACACAATGTTTCGAATATAGGATGTCGATACTTTACTTCAAAAATACTAATATTTTGATACGTTCCGATACATCTTAGTATTAAATAATATTTTTAATACAAAGAGTGTATTTCACAATGTATATCAATTTTCACAGTTATATTTTAATACTACAACTGTGAACTCCCCACTAATCATTGGGATTCATTGTATATCGATTTTTAATATCCTCAAACTCTCACCCTCATTTTCATCCATACAAGAACATCCCTTTATATTCATTCCCTTTATTATTTTGTCGTTCTCTCATGATTGCTTTCTTTTCGTTGTTTGTTTCCCTTTTTCCAATGGCTCCGAAAAAGAGAGTGAGACATCTAATTCATAGTCTCAAAGACATGACCTTTATATTGGCAACAACTTTATCGCTCAAAAGCCATGTCTCCTCTGTTTGCCTCTATGTCCTTCGGGCCACTAGTCACAACATCTTATCTCCCCTGTCGCCAGAACGAATCACCGCCGTCATGGCTCACATATTCTGCCACGTGTCTACATAGAAGCTCTCATGGACTGACTTCACGAGACACAAAATACCACGGTTGCCCTGAAATGTTGTTGACGAAGATGCATATGGATGAATATATGTGGCCAACGGCTCTAGTGGCATCTCAAAGGACGGGAATCCCAAATGATCATTAAATAGGATCTCAAAATAAACCAGTTTCTGCTCATAATTTTTCATCAGACTAGTATGCTCCTAATCTTGACATTCATAGGAATAATAAACTTCAACATTGTTTCCAGCAAGATTGTTGAAATTCCTACAAAAGTATAGTACATGTTGTTTGGTACTCAACTTCTCTTGGGTCTACTTAATATTAGATATAACAACTCTTATGCTTGCTCTTACATAGTTGAACCATATGATATTTGGGCAAAGAGTAATTAAATCAATAATAGAGCAAAATATAATTTTACCCAATTAAATAAATTCAGGCAACAAATCATAAAGGGTAACAAATAAATGATACCAAGATGTTATTTCTCAATGACAATTTGTAAATACACTTTATGTATAAAAGATGTCATTGATGAAAACTTCATGTAATGCATGAATGAGATTAAATTTGTCATAAATGATAACAAAATATTCAAATTGTTTCAAATCTCAAATGTTCCTTAAAATCATGATAGTGTATTATGAAATTGAGATTTCGAAGGCATAAAACAAAATTCATTTTTTTAAAACATATTTAAAATCAATGCTTACTCTAAAACATTATGGAAGTCAACTTGTTAAATAATAGGGTTAAGGTGCAGATTTGCCAACGAACTATTACCCAAGGAGCGTCTGGCACAAAAAACAATTGAAGGGGCCAAATTGGCCAACGAACTATTAAAAAGTGAAAAAAACCAAAGAACTATTAAAAAGTGAAACAAATACCAAAGAACTATTAAAAAAAAAGCTATCACTATTACGTTAAAATATGAGGCACTGGCGTAGGACGGTGGTGGAAACGCTGGAGAAAAGAGCGGTTAAGCCTTCTTGTTGGATAAGGCAAACACCAACAGAGATGAGACCCATGCGAGCAGGCGTTGTGGCAACGACGGTTGCTACTTGTAGCATCGGAGGCACGCAACCAGGGTGCAAGGCGCGTGCCGGTCGAAAGCTGTGGACTGCTGGATGAGTTCAAGAAGGTGAGTGGAACACTTTCTAACAATGGAAGCTTTAGAGACGCTGACGTCACTGACATGTGACAGTCAATGGAAAACGGAGACACCAACGACAGAGGAGGGGTGATGAAGGAGGAGGGCGACGACGGAGGAGGGCCGACGATGAAGGTCTCAAGCAACGTTGGAAATGAAGGTGTATAGGAGAGAAGGAATGATAGATTGAAATGAAATGAAGTGGGGGAAGAAAAGAAGGTAACATCGTGCAATAGGGGGTTATGTGTGGGGCTCGCGAGAGAGACTTTTGGCGTCTAAATTTAAACTTAAATGCCAAAAGTCATGCTTTTGGAGTCTATGTTTAAAACTTAGATGCCAAAAGTAAACTTTTATCACATATAATTACAAAAATGCCACCGCCTCTATTTTTTACTTACTTTTTTTTTTAAAGAAAAGGACATCTTTCTGGGACGCAAAAACCATCTTTTGTAGTAGTGAATGATTTTGCTATTGACCAAGAGTTAATCTTGCCTTTTAGAATTGTGTCTTGAAATATATACATGGCTATAGTTACTCAAAAATGGATGAAGACAAAGTTGATGTATTTGAGTAACAAAATGACTACTAGGATTCATGGATGATGAAGCACATACTCATTAGTCCAAATGACTAGATTTTAGAATATTATCCTAGTAAGTTATTCTACTATAATGGTTAATTCACTAACACTCAATGCATTAATAATGCTTGGAATAACTCGGCCATCACATTGAATACCAAAGATCAATATGTGAATGATAGGGGAAACTCTATTGGATGAATTTGAAGCATATCTGACATTTAGTACATAAAAACATGACCTCCAATTTTGAAATTCCATTTAAATGCAATCAAAGCTTGAAAACATGTGTATGCATTTTTATAAATAATGTGAGTTGTAATCCAAACAAGTTTTCAAAGACATAAACTTAGAAAGTCATGTATAACTTATGGTCCATTAGCAATTTGAAAACATTTTGAAAACCATAAATGATTGATTGCTAATGGAATGCAATAATGGACAAGTATTCATTACCCATATATGTAATTCATTTAAGTGCAAGATAGGGTAAGAATTAGATATCACCGTAATTCCTCTTGTCCTTGTAGTAGCTTGCTTGGTTACTATCAACATCAAACATAGTTTGTTTAGCTTCCTCAAAAATTGAATTGTTTCTTTATGTTGTCACATTCTTGAGAAGCTTTCATTGATCCTACAAAATCGTATAAATATTTTCATTTCTTGGTATCTAATAAGTCATATTTTAGCCATGTATTTCCTATGTGTTATGATTGTTTTGTATGGTAATTCTGAGCTTTAATGTGTGTTATTTGATAAAATATGTTGGAATTCATGCACTTGTGGAACTAGGGGATAGATGTAGTAAGTTGTTGCATTCTGAACACTATCAAGCATTTAGGCAGAAGAAAAGGTTGCATTTGGATGCATTTTAATATCGCATAATAGAACCGATACAATGCTACATCATAGTGGGTCTTTAATCTACCTTAGCACCACAATGCCACCATTATATTATAGCAGAGTAAATGACACTTGGTTATGCACTGTGTTACACAGATCTCTTCTTAAGGATATTTCAAGAAATAAATACAAGTTATCGAGTTGACGGCGGTTGATTTGACAGAGATGAAAATAAAAGATGTGAAGAATCGAATAAAAGATCTACAGAATCCTGAAAAATTAAAGAGAGAATCAATCAACCGAATTTAGGGAGTCAGGCCTAACAGAATTGGAAAGCCCAGCTCATTAGACATATGGTACGAAGGACCTAGTTATAAAAGGAAATGATGGCTAACCCTAAATGGGATTGCAAGTCAGAGAGTAGAGAATAAACAGTCCCAAATCAGTACTACTCGATTCTGAAGAGAGATTGGGATTCATAGAAAGAGAGAGAGAGAGAGCTGTAGAAAAGACCTAATCCATTCCAGAAGTTGACGGAGCTTTAAAAGACGTAGAGACGTCACATGACAGGAGGTTTCCTACACTGTCGACTACTCTGAAAATCTTCTTTATTTTATTTTCCTTTCTTAATCTTCTCATGGGTTGTTCTGCTGTAATCTTGATTTTTTTTGCCTCATCAGTCATGAACTAAACTTCCATTGGTTGAGCGAGGATGAATTCTTAAGTTGTAGTATGAACCCAGTTGGCTAAGTTTTCAATTCAATAAATTTAGTTTGTTTAATTGTGATTTATTGTCTTGTCTATTAGTTGGTCGCTAATAGGCTAGATTAATGGCATTGGTCCACTGGAAGGGAGTCGAGGTTAGACCTCTTTTAAACAGTGAGTGTTGGGCGAGCATGTATAAGGCTCGATCTAAATTGTAGGCTACAAGAATGGGTTTACCTCACATAGCCAATACACCTAGGTTAAATTGACATTCTAAGCTAGAAAATCGCCATAGGAATATGGGAGAAGTAGAGTAAGGGTGTACTTATAGGATGTAAACTCTTCTGTATAATTTAGTTGTGGGTTAACTGAATAACATTGCGATAGGAATTTTGTTGTAGCATTGCAGAAGTTGTGTAGTGAAATGCTATAGCAATGCGTCAGATGCAAATTGGGGGATTAATGCAACTTACGATGAAATCCGAGCTCTGCCTATTTTAACTCTGATTTCTCTCAACCGATTTATCAATCATTTATCTATTTTATTGTTAGTAGTTATGTTCAAAACAACCACCAAAACTATTCCCATCACGCAACTTTCAGAAGGAAACTGGCTACATAATCGATATTAATAGTCTTTGTGGGATGATACTCTACTTACTCTTTACTACTTGTTCGACTGGTTCACTTGCCACAAGAGGATTTTGACCAATAGTATCCAACCTTACTTGGATCCAATCATCGTTAGCTTTTAAGAACAAAATTCACATGCTCTTATGAATATAATCAATTTAGAAAAATTGAGCACAATGAATTAATCATGACTTTATGCACACAAAAAATACTTATTTTCAAATCATCATGTATGCATAAAGAATTAAACTTTTGACCATTGCAATCCCTTTATAAATCTATTAAGGGGATTTTTACTGGAAGTGAAAACCCAATTTCAAAATAATTTGCAATGCTCATTCCTATGATTACAAAATATAAAACCTTAATAAATATTACAGATAATAGCATATGATATTTATAGTTGTATACCTACCTTAGGTACTTGGAAGATTGACTTTGCTTACCCACTAATTCTTTATATGTTTTCTTGTAGGTGTATGCGAAGCTCTCTTAGAAGATATAGATTGCAAGAATCTTTTCCTTTGTGCATGAGAGATCCTTCTTTTCTTATTCTCCTCAAGATAGTTGAATGGTACTTCATCGTAGTCCATTCTTGAGGTAGAATATATTCCTCTTACGGGTGTCCATTGCTTCCAGCAATGGATGCTCTGAGAGTTCTCCTGTTTGATATAGGCGCTATATTCCTTTTTATTGGTGAATGAGGAAACTCTTGGCTTCTTCATCGTATCCTTATGTCCATTGATTTTCAAATCATCTTGCGCACATGGAGCACTAGATGGACATTTTGGTACCCACTTATATTTGGGTCCTTGTATGTTAGTATTGGATCTTACTTTTCCTTTCGGAACCCAAACAAATTTATTCCTCACATTAAAATTTCTTCTAATATAGCATGTGTGAGAAATGTGATCTGATTTACCACAATAATTGCAAATAATAGAATGATGCTTATTATGAACATTTTTGAAAGTATTATGCTAGTTGAGTAGATGCAATATCAAATGACCCATATTTGTATATTCTTTTCCATATTTGTATATTCTTTCTTCCCCACATGATTTTCCCGCGTGACTCAAATTATTTTTGCTTTTCATAACAGAATTGGTAATTGGTTGAAAAACAATTTTATGCAAACTTTCAAAATCATTTTGCTTAAATGTACAAGAAGAATTTAAAGGTTTTACCGTAACAAAGCATCTTGAGCTTCGATAAGGAATCGTTCATGATGATCTCTCCTTGGGAATCATCTTCTTCTTGTTCTTTTGTGCTAACTAGATCATGGAAGTGTTCTAAGATTTCTCCTTCTTCATTCTCAACTTCCAATTGTTCATCAACCGTGGACATGCAGGTTATAGTATCAGATGAACTGTCAACACTTTCAACTTCAACACCATTGTTAGAAGCATATATAGAATTAAGGAATCCTAGATATCTTTACACAAGAGCAAAGTTTTATTTTCTCAAAATCATTTTCGGTCAAAGCACTGTATAGGATTTTCATTGCTCTAATGTTTCTATTTCTGTCCAATCCTTTCTTGGTTTAGAATCAAAGACATTTGTAAAAACATTCAACATATCAAAATCAAGGCTTTTTATAAACGATGTCATTCTAGCTTTCTAAAACCAAAAATCAATATCTTTGAAAAATAGTGGAACTGTATAATCAAAACCTTCTAAAAATGAGCAACACCTAAATTCAGCCATTGTAACTCTTGAGTATGAAGTCCTTTAAACGAGAACCAAGCTATGATACCAAATGTTGGCACTGGTTGATGCCTAAGAGGGGGTGAATTAGGTATATGATAAAAACTTTAAAAATTTGAAAATCTTTTCACATCTTAGTAAAAGCAGTTCGTATGACAGTAATGAGTTATAAAGCGATAGTCAGTCATTCAAGCATATATGCTGGAAATATAGGAGTTTAGGGACGAGAATACGTAAACTGTGATTTATCTTGGTTCGGCCCAATCCATGATGACCTATGTCCAGTCCCCAGGCTCCTCTTGAGAGTTTTAATCCACTATCTTGTTTAATTTTGGCAGAAGAGAAGCTTCTAAAATCCCACAAGTTTAGCCGAGCACTTGTGCAGCCTTTCACAAATATGTCACTAAGATACTCCCCTATACACACCGTAAGGATACAACCTTTATGATCAAGGATTCCAATCAATCTTCTCTCTCAGAAGTGTATAAATGAATACTGAACTACATTACAAATTATCTCACTTTCTACAGTAAGCTATATAAACATTGACAAAATAGAGAGCGTATGAGGTAGGAATCAGAGTGTTTGCGTTTCAATGGTGAAGTTGTAAGCTATTGTCATTAGCTTTGTCGATGCATTTCTTGATCAGTTTTGGCTTGATTGAGTCTCTATTTATAATTGATGAAGTTCATATAACTGTTGAGTAAATTCTTCGTTATATCTCTTGCAACATGACTATTAGATGTGTTCAAATTATCCATTGGACTGCATAAGCTTCCTGTTAGACACAATTCGTAGTTGTTGGCTGAATTGAGAGTAAGTCTTTTTCGCTTTGCTGCGACAACGCTTGTTAATCAACTTAAGGTAGACTACTTTCACCAGAATGGGTATTGTAGAAAGAATGATCATTTGCTTGCTCTAAATTTGTTTCTGTGTGTGCTCAGTTTCTGCAATTGCTTTTAATGTTTCTGACATAAATCTTGCTTTATGATAATTTGAATGTAATCCATCAACTAATCATTAGAAACTCACTAACAAACATGTTTAGAAGCATTGGGAAAAATAATGAGTAATAATCAAATGTTATGTAATGATAATCAGAAATTTTGAATTTATGAAGATGAAGCTTTAAAAGAAATGTAAGAATATTACTTGACTATAAACTTGGTCTACTTGAGTAAGTTTCAAATTCTTTCACAGAGAGAGTTCAACAGACAACTTTGTTCGAGTAACCTACTTGAATTATGTTTCAATGTGCTCGAACAACCATTGTGAAAGCCAAAGTGTTAGAATCAAAACATATATGCTCGAGCAACTTTATTTCCTTGCTCGAGTATTGTGCTAGAGTAAGACAGATCCTTTCTCGAGTAAACAACCGAAAGGTAGAAGGCTTAATTAACAAAGGACACATGCTTGAGCATAATATTTCCTTATTTGAGTAACATGCTCGAGTAAGATAGATCCTTGCTTGAGTAAACAACCAGTAAGGTGGAAAGGTTAATTAACAAAGTACACATGCTCGAGCATAATATTTCCTTGCTTGAGTAAGACAGATCCTTATTGGAGTAATGATAAAAGATAATGGCAATGAATATCCTTGCTCGAGCAATCACTTACTTGCTTGAGTAAGTATTATACTTGAGCAATATCTTGGTATGCTCGAGAAATAGTCAGACATGAACTTCCAGGATTAAGCTTTCAGCTTTAATACTCGATTGATCTTCTGCAAAGATTAGACTCCATAATGTAATGACTCTCAAAGTGTAAGAGTATTGGTAGCATGAAAGTCAAATTCCATATAGCTCCAAATTTGTCAAACCACCTATACTCAGAAAGATCTTTAATTCATCTTTCTAATGCAAAAGGAATCAGCTCTAAATTCATTATATGCAGCCCATTTCAATTAAATTAATAAAAGTTATTCTGGACCAACATTTTTGCAACATCTTGAACTAACTGTGAACTTCAAAAAATCATATCTCTTCTAGTTGATATTTGTTTTTGAAAGACGGAATATCACCAAGAGGGGGGGTGAATTGGGGATATAAAATTTTCTTCACAAAAATCCTCTATTAACAGTTAACGAAACAGAGATGAACAAAGTAGGATAGGGAGAGATTGAACACAAGTGATTTATCCGGTTCGGTCTAAATCCTCGACCACGTCTAGTCCCCGAGACTCCGGGATTTCACTAACTCAAATGATTACACACTCTGTAACTCTTGGAGTAATTCTCTCACTAGAACTTACTCCCCCTTACAAGTTGTAATCAAATAACCCAATCTCCAAGTCCCACGACTTGAGATTCTTACAATAAATGATTTCAATAAATGATACTCTCTCTAAGAGTGGATAATGATAATCACTGAAGTACAAATATCCAAAGATATTATTTTTAAGATTGGAAACAGTAAATGCTTAAATCACTAATTGAATGCGCAGAGTTTCGGTAGGTGATGAAATGAATGCTTCTGCTATTTATAGTTGAGGGCATTTAATGACCGTTGAAGAGAGATTAAATGAGCTGTTAAGAATAATAAATATATCCGTTGAGTTTGAACATTGCTCTGTCTCTTCGTATCTTCCGATGTTGCCGTTATTCTCCGTTGACATTCTTCATTCAATTTTTCCGTTGAGACTCAGTTAAAATGTTGACTGGGAATAGTCGGAATGCTTTTCGCTTGCTCGGAAGTCCATTTTCCACTTTCGTGCTTTATCTCTGCTCAAACATTTAATGCGTCTGACATAATCTTGCTTTATGATAATTTGAAGGTTAAAGCTTGTTAATCATGTCTGAAACTCATCAGCAAACTCATTAAACTTGGTTAGGAATAATAGGAATCAATAACATAGAATGCCCAAAGCTTAATCAAAGAGTTGCAGATTACGAGGATGATGAAATCAAATTCTGATGCACTTAACTCGAGTTACATATTAGCAACTCGAGTCATAGACATGATGCTTTGAGATAGAAGTGATTTGAACATTTGATGAATCGAGTTATTAATACTGACTCGAGTTAAATATGTGATTTTATTTTACATAGAGGCATGTGAAGAATGATGACTCGAGTTATGGACAAAGTGACTCGAGTCATATCGCACTTCAATTTAGTTAAAGCTTTTACGTGACTTGCATAACTTGAGTTATATCAAATATCAGCAAATTGTTATCGAAAAGTCATTTGCAAAAACTGAAGTATAGTGCCTAACTCAAGTTGATAAGTGGTAACTCGAGTTATGTCCTTTGTAAAAATTGTTTTTCTTAAAAACATGACTTGAGTCATATTTTGTTAACTTGAGTTACTAAATTCATAAATCATTTCTCAAGGACTTAGAGATATTTTGATTAGGGTTGAAATATTGTAACTTGAGTCAATAATCATTACAATTGTTAGACATCATCAAAACACATAGAGAACTAACAGTTTTCCATGATATTGATGTTTTTGAAAAGTTATTTGAGTCTAGTTTCATATGCCATTGGTTTCAGCTCGGATGTGTATTTTGTGAGATATACCTAAAATACCAAAAACTGTCTATTGTGTAACGTGAATTGTAGTGGTAACTTTTGAAATTTATAGCTCTTTCATCTGAACTCATTTGGGCTTGATTTTGGTGTCAAAATGACAAATTGGGAGTCTAGTTTCATATAAAATTGGTTTCACCTCAATCGGATCTTTGGTTTGGGAGATATCATCG
The DNA here is from genome assembly GCA_019022615.1 of Acacia melanoxylon. Lineage (NCBI taxonomy): Eukaryota > Viridiplantae > Streptophyta > Magnoliopsida > Fabales > Fabaceae > Acacia > Acacia melanoxylon. Next base: position 364,817 of record JAFJYJ010000136.1, read on the forward strand.
AATAACCATACCTCGCTCAAGTAAAACGCTGAATAGGGACGAACAGAGTGGCTGGAACACACTGGATAATTGAGCAAATAAGGTTATGCTCGAGCAACATGCTTGAGTACTTAATATCATGCTCGAGCATGATCATTGTAGCTCACCATAGCGAGGACTAAATTGGCATTTTGAAAATTCATGGTACCAAATTGTCATTTTTGAAATTTGTGGTACCAAGCTGTAATTTCTGAAATTTGAGCCCCAACCAATTTCTTTCTTTCTTCTTCTTCTTAATCAATCCAATTCAATAACTTCTTTATTAATCTTCTTCTTGATCATTCACCAAATTCTTTTGATAACTTCTTGTTTCCTTGACATTCTCTGTAAGTTCTTCTTTCTTTAATCTCTTATCTCCTTCTTGATTATTCTTCATTATTCAACTTGAATTAATCTACATTAAATATAGTAGTTAGTCAATATAGGAGATAAATATATTATATAAACTTTTTGCTCTTAATAATGACATCTATATGTGACATTATCAAAACTAGTTATATCCAACAGATTGGTTCAATTCTCTACTTGACATCAATCGATGGATATTCAATTCGATTTTGGCATGTGTGCAAGATATTAATCAACACCTAAAGAATCACATGTTGAAATAGTGAAGAGAATCTTCAGATATTTGGGAGACACGACTGAGCTTGGAATTTGATATCCCAAAGGTGGCAATGAATGTTTGATAGCATACTCGGATTTTGATAATGGAGGATACAAGACTGATAGAAATAATACCAGTGGTCAATGCCAATTTCTTGGTTGCTCTATAGCTTCATGGTTTAGTAGAAAACAACATTGTGTCTCTATCATCCACTAAAGCTGAGTTTATAGCAGCTACAAGTTGACATATTGACATAAGATATTACTTCATTAGAGATCATGTGTAAAAGAAGGATGTCAAAGTAGTTTTCATACCCACACATCTCCAAGTGGCTGATATTTTCGCAAAACCACTTGCTAAAGACCAATTTTTTATATATACAAAGAGAATTGAGAATGGAAAATCACAAACAATTGTTATCAAATTCTTTCAAATCATGTTTTTTAATTGTTTATTATGTTTGTTTTGATGATTAGTTGGCTAACTTAAGAATCGAGTATGTATAAAGTTGTTTTATAGGAGCCTTGAAAGATGCTATGTTCGATGGTATAAGAAACATGGGCAAATAGAGAACTCATCACCACGACATCACCATGGTAATGCCTGCCAATGATGAATACCATCACACGAGTGATCACTTAAGTGATGACAAAAGAGTGCCAAGTGAAGGAGAACACTACAATATTCAAAAGTAGGCACAAAGTAAGCTGACTTTTTGAAGAAGAGGAGCAGTCATTGACCACTCGAGGGGTCACTCGAGTGACCATCATCACAGAGCTGAAACATTTCTAATTTATCCATTAATAAGCTAATGAAGTCAAAAATCAACGAGAAAAGGTTAAGAGATTACTTGGGCCAAGTATCATGTTTTTAAATTATTTAAATTTTTAGGCAACATTACTTGGGTGACCACTCTAGTGATGGCAGTATGATCACTCGAGTGATATCGAGGCCCAAGAGTTTTATTTGAGTTGGTAGTGTCATATTCATCAAATCACTTTGAGTGCCACTACTAGTTCTCTAATCAAATTTTCTCACAAATTATTCCCCACTCCATTCTTACCAAAAACCCTCAAGATTAACACCAAAATTCCTCCAAAAATGTTCTCAAATCCTCTGTCCTAGACTTTGACAATCACAAGCTCCAATATTTATTCTATCCAATCTTTGAGCATCTAGGTTCTGCAAGAGCATGGCAAGGACTAAGACAACCATAAATGAAGAACAAGAGGCTTCTCAATCACCATCACCTCCTCTAGCGAAGAAATAAAAAACTACTTGAAAATCAAAACTGAAGAAACATCCTTGACCAAAAGTTCTTGACAAGGTATCACCTGAATCTTAACCAAAGGCCAAAGGAATTGTTATACAAGAGCCAAGAACAACTAGATCTATGACAAACCCTTCTTCTCTAGAAGGGAGAGGAAAATTAAAAGCTCTTCCTAGTCCACCAGGCTCAGACTCTGACTAGGACACACCCTCTTGGACTAAAATAGATTGACAAGAGCCTAGATATAATACTAGAATCACCAAGATCATGGCTAACATGCTAGAAGAAACAATTAGTTCCAAAATTCCTACTAGACCAAGGCTAGGAACATGAAGAGCTAGGGAAGGTCCATCATGTATGCCTATCTAACCAATGATACCCCTTGAAGTAGAAGCTTGGGAATAAGGAGATAATGTAGAAACAGATGTCTTGGTGGCACCTATAGGTTACTATGTAGGAAAGCTAGATGACTCCAAGAAATTCTTACAACATTTTACAACCACTACTACAAAAAAGTGCTTTTATGTCCTTAAAAGGCGTCTTATTAATAAAAAAAAGGAAGTACAAAATAAAGGCGGTGGCATTTTTGTAATTATCTGTGAGAAAGATTGACTTTTGGCATCTAAATAATTTATTTAGATGCTGAAAGTTCTGATTTTGGTGTCTAATATTTTATTTAGACACCTAAAATGGAAGATTTTGACATTTTGTCGCATGTTGACTATTTTTTGGCGCCATATGAATTGTTTATGGCGTCTAATTATTTTTCCTAGACTTCTATTTGATATCTTTAGGTGTCTAAGTATATACATTAGACGCCAAAAGTGCCCTAATTTTAATTACCTGGCCCTACCATTTGTCTCAGTCTTCTTCACGGTCAAAACCAGCGCACTACTCTGCCTCCTCCCGTGAAATCCTTGGCATCTCTCCCTCCCTCTCCCACCGTCGCGTCTTCACCTTTCTTCTCGAAATCCACTGTCGCTACGCTCCTACTCCCTCCCTCTCCCACCGTCGCGCCTTTACCACGATAAACGACTTTCCTGCATACGGAAATTTGTCATGGTATAGTGTGAAGGGGCATAAAACATGTCCGATATGTGAAGCAGACACAAAATTCCACCAACTAAAGCACAGGAAAAAAAGGGTCTACCTCGGTCACATGAGGTTTCTTCATCGGTTCCACCCATATTGTAGGTTAAGAAAGCGTTTTAACGGCTTACCGGAGCATAGAATGGCTCCAAAGGCATTAACCGGAGAGGAAGTTTATAGTCGGGTGGAACGTATCAATGTCATCTTGGGTAAGTAGCAAAGGATTGCAGGTGAGAAGAACATATGGAGGAAGAGATCAATTTTCTTTGATCTTCCATATTGGCGTATTCTTGATGTGAGACACAGTCTTGATGTGATGCATATGGAGAAAAACATTTGTGATAGCCTTGTCAGTACGCTTTTGCACATACCAGGGAAGACTAAGGATGGAATTAGTGCGAGACTGGACCTGGTTGATATGGGAATAAGAGAACGATTACTTCCACAAATAAGAGAAGATGGTAAGAGGGCATATATGGGGCCAACATCGCATACACTATCAAAAGCGGAGAAAAAAAGTTTGTGTGGGTGTTTATATGACATTAAGGTTCCACAAGGGTATTCTTTTAATGTGAGCAGGTGTGTGTCAATGAACGATTTGAAGTTAATGGGAATGAAGTCCCATGATTATCATGTGTTGATGCAACAACTATTACCAGTAGCTATTAGAGGCATTATGAAAGATGAAGTATGAACCACTATAACAAAGCTGTGTATTTTTTTTAATACTATCTGTAACAAAGTCATTCACATTGAAAAGTTGGATGAATTGGAAAGTGGGGGTTATATTATTTTGTCCCAACTAGAGATGCATTTTCCTCCGCATTTTTTGATATAATGGTGCATTTGATAGTGCATTTGGTAAGGGAGGTAAGGCTCTGGGTCCGGCTTTACCTAAGGTGGATGTACCCTTTCGAGTGATATATAAAGATCTTAAAAGGGTATTCTAAAAATCCTTATCAACCGGAAGCCTCAATTGTTGAAAGATATTGTTGGATATGATTAGTTTTGATGATGTATTTATAGATGCCATTATTAAGAGCAAAAAGTTTGCATACTACATTTATCTTCTACTTTGACTAAGTCTTATATTTAATGTAGATGTGAAGTTCAATATTGAAGAATAATAAAGAAAGTAGATTGAAGAAAGAAGTTCTTGCACACAATATAACGGGAATATCATAATGTCAAGGAAGCAAGAAGTTATCAAAGGATTTTGGGAATAATCAAGAAGAAGAGGAAATATTGAAGAAGGTAGAACTTGCAGAGAATGATAAGTCCAAGTTGAATGACAGAGAATGATCAACAAGAAGATCAATAAAGAAGTATTGAATTAGAGAAAGAAATTGAATCAAAGAAGATGTGAAGTCAAATGATAAAGAATGATCAAGAGAAGAGAAGAAAGAAAGAGTTGAGTTATGGAGAATGATCAAGAGAAGAAGAAAGAAAGAAGAACTTGTTGAATGAAATGAATATATCATTATTCAAGTTTCTAGATTGATACTAGAAGTATCCAAGATCATATGGAAGTTGGAATGGCTCAATTTAGAGTTAAAAAAAAGAAGCAAATATGAGGTTTAGGATGAGGAAACTCGAGTCATTAAGTTTAAACTCGAGTTTACTACCTTGCTGCAGTGATTTGCTTCTTGGATACGAGAAAACTCAAGTTTAGTACTCCAAACTCGAGTTTGTCACTAACTAACTCGACTTAGTAGTGTCTTCAGCATCTGTGGCATCTCTGGACTACGCAAATTTGAGTTCATAAGCATAAACTCGAGTTTACAGTGCTCTTCAGCACCTCTGTTCTACTCTGTTTCACGTTTTGCTTAGGCGAGGACTGGTAATTCGATGATATCTCCCAAATCAGAGATCCAATTGAGGTGAAATTAGTGGAATATGAAACTAGACTCCAAATTCATCATTTCGATATAAAATTCAAGCCTAAAGGAGTTTACATAAAGGAGCTATGCATTTTGGAAGTTGACACTAAAATTCATGTCATATAGCAGACCAAGCTTAAATGTTTTGAGTGTATCTCACAAACTACAAATCCAACTGAGTTGAAATTGGTGGCATATGAATGTAGACTCAAAAGTATTTCTATCAAGGCTCGAACCAACCAAAACAGAGTTTAGACCGGGGAGATATGGCCTTCTAAAATTGACAGTCAATTCAGGATGTTGCAAAAACGCTGGTCAAGAATAGCCTTCATTCATCTGATCATAATAGTCAGAATACAATGAGTTTGGAGCTGATTCTTGTTGCATTGGAAAGAAGACTCAAAGAGATATATGGGGATAAGTGGTTTGCCAAATTTTGAGCTATATCAAGTCAGAAAGCAACCAAGGGCAGAACAACTTGCAAACTCGAGTTTGTAAGTATCAAACTCGAGTTTAGCTCAGATAGAGAGCAAACGATGGTTTTGGAGAGAACCAAACTCGAGTCAGTAAGTGATAAACTCGAGTTTGGCTCAATTAGAGAGAAATCCAGCTTTTTACAACAAAAGGCAACTTGAGTTTACGTCTCTGCTTCAGAAAATCACCGTGTCGAAAATCTCGTTTCTCATCAAGAACATCTAGATGATTACCCAAATGACTTATAATACTTCTTAACATCATTTATATCATTTGTTTCCAAGTTTCAGGTGATTAAACGAAGGATTAGATGCAAATATTTAAAATGTCAAATTTGTGTCAGAAACATTGAATGTGCTACGGAAGCTCTAATGGCTAGTTCCAACTGATCTCCAACGGCTACTATTCACAATGGTCATATTCTCAACGGTCAAATGATCTTCATCTATAAGTAAAGACACATTCAAGACGGAGAAAAATGATGACAAGAGCTTGCACTATCAAAATGTCAATATTTTGATCTCAACATTCATCTCATACACACTCTATTCTTAATGCTTATATAGTTCATCATAAAGAGTGAAGTGATTCATATTGTACTTCAGTGTTTATTCATTCACTTCTGAGAGAGAAGATTCATTGTAATCATTTTTATTTGAGAGTTACTCAAGATTGAGTGATCTTGAGTAGGAAACAAATTGTAACCTTACATTAAGTAAGGGGGAGTATCTCGGTGAGAGATTTGGCTTCACAAGTGCTGGGGTGGACTTATGGGTTTGTAAAGGCTTCTCTTGTGCCCGGATTAAACAAGAGGATAGTGGATTGAAAATCTCAAGTAAAGCTTGAGGATTGGACGTAGGTCAAGGATTGGACCGAAGCAGGATAAATCTCAGTTTGCATATTCTCTTCCCTTATCTCTTTATTTCCAACATAATCATTTGAATATCTGACTATTAGTTTATGTATCATTACTATCATACATACTACATTTACTGAGATGCGAAAAGATTTTCAAAGTTCCTAAGTTTTTATTATTCATCCAATTCGCCCCCTTTTGAGTTTACCTGGTTCTTACAGATATGTAATTGAAGAGGCTATGGACTTTTACAAAGATTATCTATCAGGGGCCACGGTACAATCTCAGCACGACGAAGGGATAAGCAAGGGAACTAGAGGACTCAAAATAAAGAATATGCCTCGTGAAGAGTTGTTGCAGGCACACTTATATATCTTGAATAATATGGAAGAAGTTCAATCATACATAGATGAACATAGACAGAGTTTGAAGAATATGAATCCAAGGAAGAATGACATGCAGATAGCGAATGAGCAAAACAAGACTTTCATAAAGTGGTTCGAGGAGAAGGTGTCGCACGATATTGGGGTGTCTAATACAATCGAGTGGTTAGCTTGAGGGCCTTCTTATTAGGTCATCACTTGGAGCGGTTATGAGATAAACGGGTATTCATTCTACACCAAAGACCAAGATGACAAAAGTTCTATGCAAAATAGTGGTGTGATGGTTGAAGCTAAATCCGTGCACTTTTCGAGTTCGAAAGACAAAAACCTCGTATTAGCATCAATGGCTTATTATGGCGTTATTGAAGAAATATGGGAGATGTCTTACAATAAGTTCAAAGTTGCTTTATTGAAATGTAAGTGGGTCAGCAATAATACTGTTGTAATAGATCCACAGTTTGGATTTGTCTCAGTTGATCTTCATAGAGTTGGTCATAGAGATAAGTCATTCATTCTAGCAAGCCAGGCGAAACAAGTGTTTTATGTCACAGACCTTACAAATAAAAAGATGTCCATTGTAATCCAAAGTATAAAACAGAAGTATGGTGAAGAATCCTTAAACCTTGACGATACACCACCTTTCACAACAAATCCACATACAACAACTGAAGTAGAATTGGTAGATGATGAAGAATATACTGTAAGAAATGATCATTGTGAAGGAATATGAGAAACCATATAAAGTAAGACCTTAAGTTATGAAATAGTATTGTGTGATTTTTGTTTTCATTTTACCTGTTTGTTTATTTTATTCATTTAATTACAACTTAATAACCTATCCTACATTTATTTGTCTTAATAGGAATATGGACAACTCTGATGGGTCACACAATGATGAAGCCGAACCCATTGTGAAAAGGGTTAGAGGCAGCACAAAGATGGGAGTTTTAGTTACACGTCATGATCAACAATGGGAGAGGCTGCATGTGGACTTCGATGTTAATAAGAATCCAATTGGTGATGAGGAAGACAAATTCATTAGCTATATTGGCTATTTAGCTCGAAGCAAAGTTTGCATTGTTTACTCGGACTGGAGGTCGGTTCCACCAAAAAGGAAGGACTTGATTTGGCAACAACTTTTGGCATATAATTTTCAATGTATCCGCATTTGTTTCTTTAGTTATATTGCTTGAAATGTAATTATCTTATCATTTACCTTGCAGCAAACGTATGATGTCCCCGACAATAAGGCGATGCAGAAACACTTGATGGGGGAGGTTCATCTTCGATGGAAAGATTTCAAGAACAAGCTCTCTCAAAAGTATATTCGAGGGGCAAGGAGGAACGATGATCCATGTGCTAAATATAATACATTTCTCCAGAGGACTAGAGATCGTTTGTGGCGTCACGGTAAGAGCCTCAATTTATTGTAAAAGTTCTTTCAAATCTTTTCTTATCTTTTATTTCAATATACTTGACATCATTGACTTAGTCTTCTTTGTTTTTGTTTCACAGGAAGTAAGTGAAGCAAATAAAGCAAAGCAAGCAGCAAATAAGTACCAGCATTACATGTCTCGAGCTGGTTATAAAAAGCTTGAATGAAGGATGATGGCCGAAGAGTTGGAGAAAAGGGAGGAAGCTGCCAAATCATATCCTAGCATAATTGTTCAGGCCCCAGATCCTCCTCCACGTTACCAAAAATGGAAAGCTGCGAGGGTTAAGGGTGGCAAATACATCAATCTAGTTGTTGCTGAGGTTGCTACAAAGATCGTAAGTAGTAAAAATTGAAGTATGTAATTTCCAAATTGTTTCATATTACAGGTATTTAATTTTCATTGGATTAAAATGGTATGATACAGGATTCACTTGAAGAGCAGAGCAGCCAAGGTTCATTCACATCGAGTCACCGGATGGACATCCTATCAACAGTGATTGGGAAAGCAGATAACCCTGGTTGTCTTCAAGGGGAGCCAAGAGGAGTTGGCGTCGGAAAATATTTTGGATGCAAATCACATTGTTGTTCACATGATGAGCCTAGTCCGGAGCTTGTAACCATACTTCAAGCGGAACTCTTGGAGATATCATGAAACTGGTGCGTGGTGAAATGGCATCTATGATGTAATCGTCGATGGAACGCCCAACCCAGGATTCCCCGGCCGTGCCAAGCATGAAAGACAGTTATAACCCTCCGGAGGTACTACAAGTTGAACCTTTTCTCCCTCTACAGGGTGGACAACCTTGTAAGCTATTTGTGGATGTCCCACAACTTTGTCAAGTTGCTGATGCTCTCGTTCACTCACAATTCACCACCCACCATAATAAACAAATTCCAAAAAATCAACATAGGGTGACTGTGACGTCTGTTCGAGAGGGGGAAGGAGAAATAGCCATCCCGATCCCTGATGACGAGGTTCCCAAACTAGGCAAGGTGATAGGATTGTTCATCCTTTGGCCGAAGAAACTTATTAACTACGTGCTGGCACCTCCAATGGTAGGAAATACTAACTATTACTTGAATTTTAGACTATTGCTATCATTATTGCTATGTTTATGTGTTTTAGAGCAATTATTTTGTGTATGACATCCTTTTGCTGTGACTTGGGGATTTTTGTTGTCAAACACGAAATTGCTTAAATTGTTGTATCTAAATCTGATTTACACTTGCTTAAATATGTTGTATCTTGACATAAACTTGAACTACATCTGATTGCTACATTTTCTTGTCAACCTACTCATAATCTGTATTTTATATTTTACTAGGATGAACACCATGCGACACAATTTCCTTTCTTGGCACGACTGCAACAAGTTTATAATGACATTACAGAAATCCCTATGCAGATGCCTAAGGGAATTCTCGACTCAAGAGTGTCATCGTATCCTTTAACAATTGACAACGAAGATCTTACGCAGTTTATTCATTTAAAAGAGCTAGATGTATGTGGGCTTAAACTTGGAGTCCTGTAAGTAATTTTTTACCCTTCAATTAATCATGTGATTTTTTTGTTTTATATATTCAACAATCCATTTATCTTTTTAATTCCATCTTAGTTTCTTCCACAACCTATGCATACAAATCAGAAGAAATGAGTCATATGGCTTGTTATGTCTATCAAACACAGCAAGGAGCCACATTACCTTGGAATTAAGGACATCTTATGTGGGTTTTACAATGCAAGAGTCGAAATTGCCTTGTTATCTAGCACCAATTCATGAAGGGTAAGTATTTTAGTTTTGTCTATTTAAGATGTTTAAGAATAAATTGCCTTCTTATCTTAACTTAATCTTATTTTGTATGTATTGTTCTAGTTATCATTGGACTTTGTGTGTTGTTTGTCCACCCGCTAACATCGTCTATTGGTTCGATTCCTTGGGTAAGAGGCCACACAAAGATATAAAAACCATGTTCAGCAAGTAAGTAAACTTTTTTCTAAATCATTGATATTCTTGAATTAAATGAATTGTTATACGGCCTATTCATTTTCATTTAAATGATAGTGCACTGAAGGCATATAGATTGATTGTTGGGATTAAAGGGGGTCCAAGTAGAGAACTGACGTGGGTTTATCCGAAAGTAAGTAGTTTATTTAAATTCAAGTTATTTCATTGACAGTGGAATTCAATATGCCTTTATTCATTAAAACGAAATTCAAGTAACCATTTGCTTTTGATTTATAGTGCCCTTGACAACCAGGGGGCATTGAGTGCGGATACTATGTCATGCTCTACATGAATACCATCATTCAGAGCGGACTAACTTAAGATTTTGAATAGGTAATTGGTCCTTCATTCTCAAATGACTTTTTGAAGTTGTACTTTAGTTGTATAATTAATTCATTCACCTAATTGATTTATCTTATACCTTGTTTTCCATTTTACAGATTTTTGGTATTAAGGATGCCTACTCGGAGGGAGATATGGATTTTATTCGAAACCTGTTGGCTAGACATCTTCTTGAATACATAGATTAATGAAGTTAGTCTTTATATTGCTTAATTAGTAGTAGGTAGCTAAACAACTTTTTTGACACTTTGTGGTGATTGTTGTACATAAAAGTAGTAGTAGTTACCACTTGAATTAGTTAGAGAAAATTGGTTAAGATGATTTGAAGTTATAGCCACTTACACTTTGTTAGCCAATTCATTTGTTATATATACACTGCATGTATTCTGTTTCTGTATAAGGTTAGCTAGCTAACCTTTTAGCACATAAGTGTTTTATATTTTATCACATTGTGGTGATTGTTGCCTACTGATAAAAAGGTTTTTGTAAGGGATTGTGGGGCAGTGAATATACAGAGAAAATATTTTTTTAAAAAAATACTTAAGGCGTCTGATTACGAAATTAGACACCGTAAGTGTACTTATGGCGTCTAAGTTTCATTATTAGACGCCGTAAGTATAACTTACGGCGTCTAATTACAGAAATTAGACGCCTTAAGTCTGCACTTAAGGCATCTAATAAATCAACTTAGACGCCTTAAGTGTACTCTGGGACACCACTCTATGCAATACTTAAGGCGTCCTATTTTGATAATTAGATGCCTTAAGTCATCTAGTAAAGAAAGTTAGACGTTTTAAGTCATAACTTAATGCGTCTAATTAAAAAATAGGACGTCGTAAGTTTACCTACGACGCCCCCCGATAGGCGTTCTGCGGAAAAAGGACGTTAAATGTGCAAAAAATTGGACGCTGTAGCCCTTTTTTGTAGTAGTGAATAAGAAAAATGTGTAAGATGTTCTATGTGAACCTACAAGCTCTATATGATTCTATTTAATTGGATTTTTCATCCTTTCTTAGTCATTACATGCCATGATTATTTGTTAATATACCATATTGTCCTAAGATAGTAAGATACTTCTACTACAATCTAGAACCAGTTAAAGATTGTTCTGATGGTAGATATGTTATTTAAGAAGAATTTGAAACCACAATGAGAGGAAAGAAATTCCTAATCTTAGCTTCCAAAATCAACAAGTGGTTAGGAATTAATGATCCTCCATAAGATTCTTCTGCAAAGCTCAAACCAGGATACATTTTTAGAATACTTAGACCTGGTGAGCCTATGGGACTTCTCAATTTCAAACCAAGTGTTATGTGTGATTTACATCACATTATTTGGTATATATACTCTTAGACAATAGTAAACAAGTCCAATAACTTCTCTCACTTTATAGATCGGGATAATGGGATGATGGCTTCAATTCTAAGTAAGGAATAACGAAACTTGGATGAAATTGTCTTCTCAGAAATCAAGAGATATAGGCACACCTCTTCAAAGTCAACTCGAATTCTTTATTCCCAATTGTTGTTTCTATTTTTGAAAGCTAATAAGATTTGGTACCTAGAACCAAATGAGTCTTTAGAGAGGTTACCTGAGTTTGGAAGATATCAGATTGGGAAATTGGGAATTGACTTGCCTTTGAAACATCCACTTGTCACCAATCCTAAGAAGAGAAAGATACATGAGTCGATAATGTGAGAGAGCAATCAAGGAGGGCTTTATGTTGACCTATTATACAGATGTATTTGAAGGAAATACATAAGGGATTTCATGTTGACCTAGCCAACACCAATGCTGAGTTTGTCTAACATATTGATGAGAATATGGCAAAGATGTGTAAAGTCATGAAACAGAATTACAAGGAAGAGCTTGCTCATTAGGAAGCTCAAACTCAAATGATGTTTGAATTTGTAAGCCTATTGAGGTCTCTTCATGAGAAATTGTATGCCCTGATTTTTAGCGTCTTCACTCCCTTACAGCCAATGCCTATTTCATGTGATTCTGTTCAAACCACAGCTGATCCAACGTCTACCCCTGCTCCTGTTATTTTTAGAAACACCCTTGTTTAATAATTGGTTGGTGGATTTAATTATTGATCTCATTAATAAATACTTTTTTAATGATGATACAAAAAAAATCTTAATAAATGATCCAGATAAGGTTATTGTTTTTTGATAAATAAGACTAAAAAGTAATATAAAAAAAATTCTTTAATAAAAAAGACTATGAGTAATTCAAATAGTCTACTTAGAGCAAATTCTAAGGGTGCATTTTCTTTAATTTTAATATAAAAAAAAATTGTATTTGAGAAATAACAAAATAGCCTAAAATAGCTTTTTTAAAAACAGAATTTTTTTTATATCTATAGGAATTAGCTTTCCATTCCCATTTCCTTTATATACGTATAAATATTGTGCCAATAGAGGAATTAGTGTTTTATGACTTATTTAATTCGGTGAATATCCTATAAAAAAGAGAAAGAAAAACTCTTGCAATAAATCCAAAATCTAACAATGTAAATTATTATATACAAATTGGATCTCAAATCCAACGTATCACTACTACAATGAATGAATTCTAATTCCCCAAAAACGTATGTTTTTTAAAAGAAAGTAAAAAATAAAGGCGGTGACATGTTTGTAATTTTTTGACATATTGGACGTCTCTATTTAGAATTGGAACACCTAAAGTAGATTTTAAGCATCCCAAATTTAAATTGATACGCCTAAACTTTAGGCATCCTAATTAAAAAAGAAAAGTCAAAAGAATGGGATTTTGGCGTCCCAATTTAAAGAGACACCAAAAGCACTACTTTTAGTGTATCTTTTAGAGTTGGGACGCCTATTTGGACACTTTAGGCGTCCTAAATTTAAATTGGGATGTCTATTTGGACACTTTAGGTGTCCCAAATTTAAATTGGGATGCCTAAAGTATAATTTTTCCCACTCATTTAGGTACAAAGCCTCACTTCTTTTACTTTGAACCTCATGGCTTCCTGACCTTTTCCCCACCCACCACACCTAACTTCCAAATATGCAATTGCCTCTGTGTGTGTGTGTGTGTGTGCGTGCGTGCAATTCCTCAGCTCTTAAAGCATGGTTGTGCCCAAAGATGCTGCCCTCTTCCTCGCTGGTGCTATTGCTAATGTTGCTGCCGTTTGAAAGGTACCGCCTTTGCATAGGTGTCCAATTATGGTCTTGAAATGTACCGCCTTTCTTCATTATTTTTTTTGAAAGATGTCGCCTTTTGTCGTGATTTTGCCGTGAAAGGTGTCACCTTTTTTCTCCCTCTTGGACTCCATAGGTGAGGAGGACTCTTGGAACAGTGCCACTTTGGACTCCATCGATGAGGACTCTCCTTTGACTCGTGAAAGGAGCCGCTCTTTTTCTCTATTTGTTTCCTGCTACTCTGTTCCTGAAGACTTCCTGGAGGTAGAGAAAATGGAAGAGGGAAGATGGTGAAGGTGGAAGAAGATGGTGCCGCGAATGGATTGTCTAGCATGTAGATCTCGAAGGTCATTGTTGTGGCTCTATTTTCTTGATAGAGAATGACTGGTTGAGATAGAGGAAGTGTATGGCCAAGAATACAGGTCAGTAGTGGTGGTCCAAGTGTTCTGATCTTCACAGGCACGTGAAATTTTTTGATTTTTAAAAATTTATGCGTCCCTAATTGTTTTGGGATTCCTTATGTCTCTCTTACTACATCCCTCGAGATAGGTGTCCCCTTAAAAAGGAACACAAAATAGAAAAAAAAGGGACATTAAAATACCTATTTGTAGTAGTGTGTTCACAGGCTATATAAGTATTATAGTTGAAAATATGGGTTAGGCCCGCTAGTTATGGAGGGGTTTTTCCAAAATGTGGGTTGTCTCAACCTTGACCCACTAAACCGTGGCTTGCCGAGGGCTAACTTGTCAACCTGCGGTTTGGTGTCATATCCAAAATTTAAGCCAATGAATCTAAGTTCCTCTAAGGCTGGGTGTGGAGGTGTGATCAGAGATTGGAATGGCAAAATGGGAGATGGGTTTCTCAAAACAGATTGGAATTTGTCAGGCTCATTTTGCCGAGGAGTGGGCTCTTCTTGAAGGGATACAACTGGCTTGGGATATGGGACTTAGGAAATTAATTGTTGAGTCTGATGCAGTGGAAGTGGTGAGGCTGATTCTGGATCCCGAGCATAATTCTGGGAGTCTTCAGCTGATCAAAACTAGAGAACTTTTAGGTAAAAGTTGGCAGGTTCAAGTCAGGTGCATTGACCGTGAAAGTAATAGGATTGCTGATGCTTTGGCAAAAGTGGGAATATCCAAATCTTCTTTGCTTGATGTTTGTCCTTTTTATTTGAGATCTTGGGTTAACCAAGAATGTTTGGGATTAATTTCCCCTCCTGTGTAATGTTTCTTATTTAATATAGGCTTCTAGCCATCTTTTATATCAAAAAAAAAAAAATTAAGCCAAGTAGTTCAAGAATTAATATGAAATTAATAAGCTACTAAGCCCAATTAAATAAAAGTCTAAAAAATGCCCTGAAAGGATAGAATGATGATAAAATTAAGTCTTTCCAAATAAAGGTTAAATGCATAATTAAATGTCAGTGTAACATTCCAAATTTTTATTCTAAAATTTAAAATTTAATATATAAATTTAACGTTGAGATTTGAGTATCTAAAGTCTTGGAATTTAGGTATTTAAGATTCAATAATAATTAATCTTGTAATTGTATCAAGTACAAAAAAATATCATTTGGTAATAAGGAATGAGTGGTATGGCAACTATCTAGTAGAAAGATGAACTCAAACTAAACAACATTGAAGGAGAGATGGCAAGTATTAAAGCATATATAAAGCATTTTCAGGAGTAAGTTCATGAAGCCCAACAGTAAATACAAACTTAAAACAACTTAGCTTGGAAACAGATGTTTGACACATAAGCCACTTTACTATTAAGATCACTAAAATGAGTGTAGAGTCAACACCAAGCCATGATTTGGGTCTTGCTCAAGGGGAATATGAAAAAACCTTTTTCTCCTATATAAGGCCCTTAGCCTAATTACTTGGCCTTCATTAATGTAGTTGAAATTTTAAAAACAGTTAACCATGATAGAAAAAGGTTCAAACCACACTTTCCAAAACACTATCATGGTTGAAAGGACTTGAACCACCGATAGAAACAAATCATGATAGAAAATTGTTTATCTACTCAATCAAGCCCATCATGGTTAAAGAGATCAACCACAATTAAGGGGTTGTTTAGTATGAGGAAAGGGAGGGGAATTAAGTGAAGGAAAAAAATTTATGTTGGATTTAAAAAAAGGGTTAAGATGCAAAAAAACCCATGAGTCTTTACCTAAAATGTGCCCAACACTATATGCTTTGTGGGGATGCAAAAGTACCATAAACTTTTTAAATGAGAGAAAAAATACCATCACCATTATATTGACTATTAGTTGAATGAAAATGCTTATATGGAAGCTGATGTGGCTATGATAATTTTCTAGGTGGCTGGTAGTGAAGAGAATGTTTATTTATTTATTTATTTAAAAAAAGACATGCTAATGAGTGCCACCTTACTTAAACTCTCACCAATAAAAAATATCACCTAATCCAACTTTTATCCTAGCTATCACTCTCTTTTCTTCTTATTTTTTTTCTCAGTGAAATAATGTATTCTTCTTTTTTCCTCTGAGTTAAAGCCACCCTAAGCACTCGTTCTCTTCCTTCTTTCCGTAGTAGTTTCAGATATGAGTGCCCCAACTTCAATATCCATCAAAACCACAACCAGCCACAGTGCCCGCACCTCCGCCACATCCATTGTTGTTAAACCTCCACCCTCTGAAAAACATTCCTTCCATGTTCTTCATCACTCACTTTCCCTAACACGACCCTAGTGCAAATGTAATAAATCGCCAAAAACAAAAACAAAGTTCAGTTTAGCAGTATCATCCCATCAACAAACCCATATCAAGTCTTAATCAAACTGAAGTCAAGAAAAAATAAAAGAAAGAAGAATAAGAAAGCAATAACCCGACTACAATTAAGAAAAAAAGAAATAGAAAAGTAGGGTGTCGAAATCCTTTGAAAATGATTTCAAAGGCTCACTACCATGCACTCGATCTCTCCGGCTCCAATGAAGATGAAGTCGTCGTCCTTCTCTTCTCCGATTTGATCTAGATTTTCAGAAGAGATGAAGGAGACAATTAGATAATATTGATGCTTAAGGAAGAGTGAAAGCAAGGGTGTCGAAATCCTTTGAAAATGTGAGCTTTGTGAAAGAGAGGAAGGAGACGATCTTCGGTTAGGGATATGATAGTTGAATAGAAGGAGGGAGGGCTTGGCAGCTTGTTGGCAAATCAAAGAAGCAGGTTTAACTTTCATAATAATATTCACAATACAAGCATAACATAATACTTCTAAGAAAAAAAAATCAAGCCCGCCCATCCATCTTGTTCCTTATTATATCTTTTGGACGTGGTATAGCCCATTAGCGCTGGCATACCTAACCATAAGCTACCTAGTCACTTCAAGAATATTGCCTTCTCCCATGCCACCTACTATATATTGTAACAAGGAGGTGTCCAGCCAGAACAACTTAACTCAAATCCAAACAAGGAACTAGAGAGCTTATAGGCACAATTTCACCAAATTTCTTCCACAACCCAAAATAACCCCACAATAGAAAACGGTATATGTGTGTGTATAGTTTTTAAAAAACATTTCATTCAACTACAAGGTTGAAATTCTCATCATATAAAATAATCCATCACAGACATCTTATCAATCACCACAACAACAATCCCAAAATATAATCCATGTTCATAACATATCAGTTGCTTCACTGAGTTAAGTTCTTAATCAAATATACAAGAGATTTTCTAAAATATTGTCAATTAAAAAACAAATCAATCTACAACAATTAGCCTTTGCTTTCAAAGCGAAATCTTGTTCCCAATTATTCGATCGGACTTTATAGTAAGCATGCATATAAAATATAAAATAAATTATCCTCAATTGCCTCAATTCCAAGCTTAACATTTCAAGCTTTGAGAAATAAAGGCACCAATCACAATCCGGATCACAAATCAATCTACACAACAATGTAGATACAAATTTAGTACATAAATTGAATGATCAACTTAACTGTAAGTTAAAGTTTTGAATCAATTATCAAAAAATTCTAATTCCACACTAAAATCTCAATAATTTACGTTAACCTTAATTCAAATATTTTCTTAAAACAATAATTAATTGCATGTTTGATCAAACCATTCATCAAGACCTTATCATGCACACACTTGAGCTTTGGACTTCACGAGGCCCAAAATTTTTAATTAAATAACACTTCATCTTATATCAAAGCATCCAAAATAAACCAGATGATGCAAAATGAGCGCTAACGTGATAATATACAATAATCCAACATATACCAAAAATATGGAAGCACTATTGTTAGCATCAGTAGCTTAAGCTTTCAAAGTCTTTCCTAATAGACCAGCACGAGAACTATCACTTGGAAAACTGTTAAATCAATGGGGTGAGAGAAAAGCCTTAGTAACCAACTATCCAACTCATTAAGCTTGCAGATATATGCTCGTAAGGTGCCAAGTGGAACAATTTATATAACAGAGTATTAGATATATATAATTCGCAAAATTCCACATCACATATTACATGTCGCAAATTGCGTATCACAATTTCCCTATCACCTCATATCAAAATTCCCAAGTTGTATCTCATCAATCGAACTGAACCGCCTTATTTCCACCGACTAGACCCATGGGCTAAGTTACTATCCATGTTATTGGCCACTCAAAAACTCATTGGTCATGTGATGAGGATTGGAAAAAGTCCATAGAGCACAATCTGAAACCATGGGTCTTTTCCCCTTGTTGAACTAGTAGGGTGTCACAGCCCCTCATTGAACTAATGTGGTAGTTCCTCATTGAACTAGTGAGACAGTCCCTCATTGAACTAGTGGGACAATAGAAAGCCAACCATCATGCACAATAGAGGCTATACCACTTAGTAAAACAAACTACTCCATTTCATCCCAATCTAACCATCACAATAATTATCAATAAATAGCTCTATGGAATTGCTTAAGATTTTCACATTTATAAAATGATCTTTAAATCACCTTTATATACATGACATAATGTATCATTTCTTAGTTCATATGTGTGTGTGTATGTATATATTATATTTCCCAATTCAAATCATAAGGTTCTACAAGGCAATTTATATCTAAATACTCATCAACATTGTGAAAGCTTTCTTAATCTCAATAAACATTTCAAAGTATTCATTAAAGTATCTAATCAATGTTAATGTACTATTTTTATTCTCATAATCATTTCACAAAATACTCACAAACAACATACTAATGCACATAACAAGTGGAAAGTGGTTATTTCTTGCTAAAGAAAATTATTACCAAAATGCTCCTAATCCAAGATCTCATATACATGCCATAATCAATCCACAATAGTCAATTTATTACACGTTAATAATGTTAGTTCTCAATGTGTTTTGATGATTAATAACAATTGTAAACATGAGAGAATGTTTTTGTTAAATATTGATTAAGCCTGTTGATTTTAACTCAAAAACATTCTGCCAGCGCCAACCTCAAGCTTGGGTCTCCAAACTCGAGCTTACCCTTTACAGAAGGCAAACCAAGCTATTTTGCTCTTTCTAAACCTGAGCTTGGTCCTCAAACTTGAGCTTATCAATTTCTATGTAAAGTTTGTCTTTTTACAAAGAGTTTACAAAACATGTAAACTCGAGTTTGGCCTTTCAAACTCGAGCTTGCATCAGACAGAAAGTTTTCATGTTTTTCCTTGAAAGAGTAAACTCAAGCTTGGTGATGTAAACTCAAGCTTAGGTCTGACAGAAGCTATTCAAGTTTTCAAATATTTTTACCAAACTCAAGCTTGCCTTTGCAAACTCAAGTTTGGGTCGACAGAGCATTGTCATATTTTGAGCTTAGCAAACTCAAGTTTACACCTCTAAGCTCAAGCTTGCACTTTAGGAATCAAAATTATTTTTGACATGAATAGTGTCAAACTCGAGCCTGCTCACTAATAAACTCGAGCTTGCCATTTTCCATTTTGGCTCTCAAAATGATTTCAAACTTGTTTCCCGAGAAAAGCCCAAACTCGAGCCTACTCACTTATAAGCTCGAGCTTGAGACTTCCAGAAGCAAAACCCAAGTTCTAAATGAAGACCAAACTCAAGCTTGTTATAGTAAACTCGAGCTTGGAACTTCAGAACAGATGAACGCATTTGCGTATATTTTGTTCGTTTTGATTTATGCTTTAGCTTGATTCTGCGAAATGGTTACTCATGATTTAAATGATTCATATCTGTTAGAACTGGCTATCACCCAAGAGGGGGGGTGAATTGGGTGTCTAATAAAAATTTAGATAACTTTAAAAATCTTTTCGCAACTTTGCGAAAGTAGTTCGAATGACGTAATTAGTTTATAAAGCAATAATCAGTCATTCAAACATATATCTTTGGAAATGTAAGAGTTTAGGGAAGAGAATATGCAAACTGTGATTTATATTGGTTCGGCCCTTCCTTGACCTACGTCCAGTCCCCAAGCTCCACTTGAGATTTTCAATCCACTATCTCCTTGTTTAACCGGGCACAAGAGAAAGCCTTTACACCCTCACAAGTTTGGTCGGGCACTTGTGTAGCCTTTACAATCTCTTACAGAGATATCCTCTTACGTACTGTAAGAATACAATCACACACTCTGTAAACGAAGAATGGTCACTCCACTCCCCCTTACAAGTTGTAATTGATACACCCACACTTAAGGTTCCACAACCTTAAGATTTTTACAACTAAAGGAATTAATCGGTGTTTAAGAACTCCTCACTGAGTAGATGAATGCTAATCACTGAAGTACAAAATCGATCATCTCACTCTCTACTGTAAACTATATAAACATTGAGAAACATAGAGTATGAGTTAAGCGTATATTCATAATGTCGGCATTTCGGCAGTGCACGCTCGTATCTCTGTTTGTCCATTTTGAATCCTTCTCCTTTTATAGTTGATGGAAAGCATTCGACCGTTGAGCAATTCTTCCCGTTCAGGATATGATCGTTGAATGCCCGTTGGATGGAAGTAGCCGTTGAGTCTCGGTTACGCAACCGCATTTAATGCTCTCCCCGACACAATTTGCTTTTCGCTAATTTGTTGTTTAATCCATGATAAAATCATCTGAAACTCATTAACAAACTGATTAAAAGCAATTAGGATTAGTAATGAGTAACGTTATAAGTAATGGGATTAAACACAGTGATTTATAGATTACGCAGACGGAGATTTGAAAACAAAGGGGTCTTGCTCGAGTAGGAATCCATTCTTGCTCGGGCAAGCTTCTCATGAATATGTTCTTGACGCTGACGATGCTCGGGCAAAGTATTTTGCCCGCTCGAGCATGGTGCTCGAGCATGATAATTATCATGCTCGGGCAAGCTTCTTTTACAGAGGCTTGAAAGTGTTCTGCTTCGTTGTTGCTCGAGCATGGAAACTTTCTTGCTCGGGCACGACATAGACAGAGGCGGAGAAGTGAGAGCGCATCGCTGTTGCTTGAGCAACCCAGAAAGCATGCTTGCAGAGAAATATAGATTTGGTGATGTTGCTCGAGCATGAAACCAGGCTTGCTCGGGAAAGCTTCTTAATCATCGTTGTCTCAGGGTATGCTCGGGCAATCCTTCTCTCTTATTCGGGCATGGTGCTCGAGCATGATATTTATGTGCTCGGGCGAGCTTTTCAATATGCAGCAAAAATCACTTCCTTTCGATGTTGCTCGAGCAAGCTTGAAATCTTGCTCGGGTAAACTCCAGGCAGAGGCAACTTCAGAAAGTGAACGTAAGTCTGCTTGGGCAAACTTTTTCCTTTGCTCGAGCATAATGCTTGGGCAAGCATTTCTTCATGCTTGGGTAAGTTCTTCTTCGTGAAAGAATTAAGTGTTTCTTCTTGATGTTGCTCGAGCGAACTATCTTTCTTGCTCGGGCAAGACTCAGACAGAGGTGAAAGCTTGATGATGCTCGGGCAGCCTTTTGGACTTTGCTCGGGCAACATGCTTGGGCAAGCTTTCTTCTTTCTTGGGCAAGGCTTCCTCAACTTGAAGATTTTTGCCTTTGTCTCGAAGTTGCTCGGGCAGACCTGTGACCTTGCTCGGGCAAGGTCGTGCTTCCTGTCGTTTTTAGATGTTGCTTGAGCAAGGTTCATTATGCTTTTGCCATGGTGTTGCTCGGGCAAGTTTATGACCTTGCTCGGGCAAGGTCATGCTTTCGGTGCTTTCAGATGTTGCTTGGGCATGATCACTTTGAACTTTATTTTTCCTTCAGAGAGCTCGATGTTGCTCGGGCATGGTTATAACCTTGCTTGGGCAAGGTATACTTCTTGATGCTTTCGAAGGTTGCTTGGGCAGAATCACTTGTACATCACTTTGACAACAATTTCCAGCGAGCACAACGTCTTCGGCAAAAATCCAAATTTAGCAAATCATCTCATCTCAGAAACATCTTCAAATATTCCTTCCATTTCAATAAGAATCAACTCCAAACTAGTTGTATTTCGTCCATTAACTTCATATGAGTGGAGGTTGATCTTATCCAGCGTTGTTGCAGAATCCAGAACAGACTATCAACTTAAAAACATTATAACTCTTTGAATTGATCTTCGTTTTCTGTGTTCTTGATGTTTTTGAAAAGGTATTTGAGTCTAGTTTCCAATGGCACCAATTTCCGCTCATTTTGATTTTCCGTTTGTGAGATACACTCAAATTACCGAAGGTTGGTCTGGACTGTGACGTTGATTTTTGTTCCAACTTGAGAAATTCATAGAGCTCTCATCTGGACTCCTTTGGACTTGATCTTTTGTAAAACGTACGTGTTTGATGTCTAGTATAATATTCCGCTGGTTTCATGTCAATCCGATTCCTGGTTTGGGAGATATCATCGAATTACCAGAGGTCGCCTGAAACAGAGCTGAACAGAGTATGCTGATGCCACGACCTTGCTCGGGCAAGGCCTTATTTCTTGCTCGAGCAAGAACGGATTTTGAGCGTTTTTGGGAGAAAATGCACCTTGCTCGGGCAAGAACTTTGTTGTTGCTCGAGCATGACTTCGAAACTCAATTTACTCGAGCAAGACACTGTTCAAGTGAGAAAAATAGCTGAGATTACATAAATGCCCCCAAACAAACCAGTATTCATCCGGAAGCTTGAACTTGCTTGTTTTAACTCCGAATTGAGTCGTTCCAACTTCTATTTGATCACAGAGAATTGAATATTGATATTCTCATGATATTTAACAAGTTCTTCTTTCTTCAAACTCCATTCTTGATCATTCTCTATAATTTAATTTAGACTAACCTATAATAAACAAAGTAGTTAGTCAATGTATATGATATAAACTTTTTGCTCTAGATAATGGCATCAATATAAAACATCATCAAAACTAAGCATAACTAAACTTATCAATATTTCTAACCAGATTTAACCAGTTTGCCTATGAGATTTCAGAAGACCTAAGATCTGATTTAGGAAACATTTGAGCATTCAAAGACGAAAGATGATCAATCAATGCCTAAAGCTATTATTCATCAGATTTCCGTCGATCTGATTTAACGGTTTAAATATTAATTGGAGATATCCCCTTATGCCGAAATTGGTGCAATAAATTGAAAGCTACAACGGACAAATTCAAAGAATCAAAGCTGCAATGTCCTCAACAGCTATATTTAGCAGACCATGGACTCAACAACTATATTTTTGAATAGGCCCAAGTCTGAACGCATCTTCAACGGTCACAAACTTCAATCCAGTATAAATACATGAAGATTTGAAGTATGAAAGCAGAGAAGATATACACAGAAAACACATACAAACATTTGAGTCTTTTCCTGCATTATAGTTTTCATTTGTATCTTTGATACATTGAGTTTAAGTGTTTATCAATATCTACTCTTAGAGAGAGTTCATTTTTGTGTATATCATTCATTGTAAGAATCTCAAGTCGTGGGACTTGGAGATTGGGATAATCAGAGTACAACTTGTAAGGGGGAGTGTATCCTAGAGAGAGGATAACTTTCGAGTACGAGTGTGTATCGATTGTATACAATTACTGACTTGTAAGGGAGTGAGTCCTAGGGAGAAAGGATCATCCCGAGTATAGAGTGTGTAATTGTATTTGAGTGATAGTGGAAAATCCCAGAGTGTCTGGGTACTGGACGTAGGTCAAGGAGTTGGACCGAACCAGTATAAATCTTCTGTGTCAAGTTCTTCTACTCTATCTCTATTTACCTTGGTTAAATATCTCTTGTGTGGGTGATCTAAAAAGATTTTTAAAATCCCCAATTCACCCCCTCTTGGTAATTTCCTTCACTTTCAAATAATTCTTCAAGCCTCCACATAATAAAAATAATAACTTATAATTTCATATAACTAAAAATCTATTCTGAGTTACTAGCCTCTTATTGACATCATCATATTCTGAAGGAGGTTTTTAGACTGCTTGTTCATTCATAGTTTTAATGGGCACATAGTCTCCTTCTTTGATGACTTGCCATAACCCGTATTCTGTGGCTATCACGAACACTCTAAATTTTTCTTTCCAAAATGAGATATGTTCTCCACTGAAGCTAGGAGGTGCATCATCTGGTAAGATTCCTCCCATGGATCCTTTTTGGGACGTTAATCCGCAATGAGAGACTAGGCTCGATACCAAATGTTAGTGCCAACGTATCACCGGGAGGGTGAATTGGGTGATATTTAAAAATTTAAACCGAAGATGAAAATCAATTTAATAAAAAAGAAACAATTAGAGAAATATCATCGAAGTGTACACAATGGTTTATATTGGTTCAGCCTTAATTTCTTTACCTACGTCCAGTCCCAAGAGCGTCTCTAAAATTTTAACTATCGTTCCAAGATTACACGGGTTCTTGGTACTTCAATACAGAGTAATCCTCACTAGGACTCACTCCCCCTTACTAATTGTAATCTAACAACCACATTCAAGCTCCCACTACCTTGAGATTTTATAGAGATCAAATTGATTATAAAACTCTCTCATAGAGTAGATATAGAAACACTGATGAACAATGAATATAAGAAGATATTTCACAAAGAGTATATGAGTAATAAATGAGTAGTAATTAATTGAGTGCTTGATTGGTTTCTTCGAATTGAATGCTGTTAGATATTATTAGTTTTGATGATGTCTTATATAGATGCCATTATTATTCAGAGCAAAAAGTTTATATCATATACATTGACTAACTACTGTATATTTAATGTAGCTTAGTCTGAGTTGTATTATTGAGATTAATCAAGAAGGATATAAGAGGTTACGGAAAGAAGAACTTGCAGAGAATGTCAAGAAAACAAGAAGTTATGAAAATATTTTGGGAATAATCAAGAAGAAGAAAAGATATTGAAGAAGGTGGAATTTCAAGAGAATGATGAGTCTAAAGAAAAAAGATTATGCCGAGATGGGCTAACGCATCTATACACATTGTTTGTCTGACTGTTTGCATATGTTCGAATTGGGATGTTAAGTTCAAACTAAGAAGTTAAGTTCGAACTGGGAAGAATTAAGAAGAATGATCAAGAGAATAGAAGAAAGAATGAAGAACTTGCTAAATGGAATGAGAATATCATTATACAAGTTCCAAGATTGATTCTAGAAGTCTCCACGATCAATTCGGAGTTAAAATAAGCAAAAGGGAGCTTCAGGATGATCTAACTCGAGTCATGAGGTTACAACTCGAGTTAACCACTTTGTTACAGCGTTTCTGGGTTTCTGGACTGATATAACTCGAGTTATCACTAATCAACTCGAGTTGTATAACTCGAGTTACAATGTATCTCAGCAACTCTGTTCACCTCTGTTTCACGTTTCAGCAGAGCGAGGTCTGGTATTTCGATGATATCTCTCAAACCAGAGATCGGATTGAGGTGAAACTAGTGGCATATGAAAATAGACTCTCAATTCATCATTTTGATATAAAATTAAAGCTCAAAGAAGTTCAGATCAAGAATATATGAATTGTAGAAGTTGGGACTAAAAATCACGCCACAGTGCAGACATAGCTTTGGTATTTTGAGTGTAACTCACAAACTACAAATCATATTGAGTTGAAATTGGTGGCATATGAAAGAAAACTCAAAATCATTTCCATCAAGATTTGAACCAAGCAAATCAGAGTTCAGACCATGAGTTATGGCCTTCGAAAGTTACAGTAAGTTCAAGAAGGTTCAAGAACGCTCAACATACAATGAGTTTGGAATGAGTTGTTGACTAGGCTTTGATAACTCATGATAGGACTGGAAACTTGAGTCAACGTCAATCAAAGAGGTAGACAGAGAAGAATGAATATTGGGAAGAGATTTTAACTCGAATTAACAAAGTAGCGAGCAATGTTCACAACGTCTCGAGAATTCGATCTTATTGTTATCAATTGATTTCTACTTGCTATGCTCCTCAATGTTATTAATAATCTTCATGAGCAAGTTTCAGTTGATCAAAAGCTCGGATTGAGGATCAATGACAATGCTAACAAGCATAAGTGAATGGACTGGTTTAACTCGAGTTAAGCAAGATAACTCGAGTCAACCTTCAGGCAGAAAGCAATCAGAACTTTGGCGCACATACTGAAACTCGAGTTACGAAGGATAACTCGAGTTAGGAAACTCGAGTTACATACAACAACTCGAGTTAGAATTCAAATGCTCATCTATTTATAGTTGAATACCATCAATGACCGTTATGAAGGTTCAAGCTTTTAGTTGTGAGTGTTCAAACTTTTTGTTAGACTGATGAAGTTTTTCATTAGAGATAGATTGGAGTTATTGGAAGAAGTCAAGGTTAAGTCATTTTCGCTTTGCTACAACATATGTATACATGACATCCCTATGGTTTTCTCTGGGATTGCTTAAGGCTAGGTTACTTTCGTCTTCCATCGCAATGGACACTTCAGATGATATTCATTTGACCTGCTCTAAGATCGCTTCGATGTGCTCCATTTTTTGTCATCGTAATTAATGCTCTGACACAGTATTTGCTATTTTATATTTTGAGTATAATTCGAGAATTAAAACATATGAAACTCATAACTAAATATGTTTAGTAGCATTAAGAGGTAATATGAGTAGTAATCAAAAGTAATCGGATGATAAATAGTAAATTTGAATTCTCTAAGACAAAGGTTAAGTTTAGCAAGAATAGACACTCGAGTGTCATAAAGCCACACTCGAGTGCTACATTGAGTCACACTACAAAAAAAAAAACTATGTTTTGCGACGGAAAAATTCCGTCTCAAAAAAGCTATTTTTCGTCACAAAATTGGTTTGCGACGGATTACGGTCCGTCACAAATTATGTCGACGCAAACCTCTTTTTTGTGGCGAGAAAACAAATTTTCCATCGCAAATACGTAATTTGCGGTGAAAATTGTATTCCGCCGCAAATTGTAACTTTGCGGCGGAAAGTATTTTCCACCGTGAACTTGTGATTTTGCGGCAAAATTCATTTTATTTAGAAGAAATATAAAAAATACTTAAAAAAATTATGAAATAAGACTTGTATATCATAAAAATATATTGTAACAATCATAAGAGTTTACATAATAAAAACAAAATATAAATAATAATGTTGCGACCAAAATGAACCAAAAAAAAGTCTAACTAGCGAGCGGCATGGTCATCATCACCAAGAGGCGACCCCGTACCCTTGCCTTTCAATAGGGACTAGAGTATTTCCGCATCTCCCTAATCATCACTCGTTGCTCATTCAGTTGATCTTCTTGATGACTCACCACCTCTTCTAACGCCTTCACCTTCTTATCATCTACAAAACCAACATTATGAAGTCCGTTTATGTTTTGTACTTCATTTAAATGGATGAGGAAATAAAATGTAACAATTGATAGAAAACGTATTACGTTTACCTGCAGAAACACCTCCAACATAGCTCGATAAGTGCTTCGTAGATGGCTTCAATCTGCTGGCAGAGGCACCCATCCCGAAGGCTCTCCCTTTCTTGTTAAATTTTCCTGCAGCTTGAATGAAGAGACTCTCGTTATCGGACTGAGAGGATGCCGAGTCGTTCTCAATCTGCGAGTCTCTCCCCTGCGATAACTGCTAATAGTTTTCCTACAAGCACAAAAATACATCACATATAAGACATTTTAAATGAAATAAATATATCACTATTTGAAACAAATAATAAATGTAATTAATGTCTCACCGCGAATTGTTGGGACTTAGCGTTAATCTAGTGCCTCCCACTACTTTCAGTTTCCTAGGAATAGGTCCGCTCAAAGGTAGCCCAATCAACCGATTCTGCAGGAACTTCCCTGGACGCTGTCTGCAAACACAAATGATGACCGTTAATTACTTACCTCAAAGTACAAAATATTGAATGTTGAAATAGAAAATAACATATACTTGCAATTTTTCGTCGATGCTCGCTATATGGAATGGAGCCGCTAGCATATAATGGTCCTTGCATGTTAATTTATTTTGCTCACTTGCCTTTATAAATTCTCGTCAGTGGCCCATCTTTGAAGTAACTGTTCTACCGTTTCAGGTTGAATCCAAGTTGTCTTGCCTTTATTATGTCTCAATTTATAAAACTTATCAGACAACCACTTGCTTCCCTTGAAGTTATAAGTTTTTTTAAAAAAGTTCTGATCCTCATTAAACCACTTAAACTTTTTCTAAAAATCAATAATAAACAATTAGTGCTCCAAATTATAAAACATGTTAATCAGTTTGCAAAGATGAGAAGAAATTAATAACCATAAATCATATAACTTACCAAGAACTCATTAAACCAAGTGTTCGATCTTCCCGAGGAATCTCTCGTCCAAGCGGCCCAAGGTGAGTGTAATTATGGAATATTTGATCCCGATGAAATCACTTTGATTATAAGGATCAAACCTAAAAACATAGGAAATGTTGTAAATATTTTCATACAAACTAAAGGTAAAACATAATAACATTATGAGTATGATTACATGACATACACGGTGGTGCAGATAGGATGGATCCATCTCAGTCCTGTCGCAGGATCAACCGATCCCCAGACTGGTGCATCCGAGGAACTAGCTTCCCTGACTGGCTCTGAGGCGATGCAGTGTATTGAAGGCAAAAGTATTGAAAATGTTAGTACATAGATGCTTAAAGAAAATAAAATATATGTAAATCAATCAGAAATCATAAACTAAACCTACTCTGCCCCTTTTTGTGGATAAGTCGGAGTGACATGCACACCTATACCGCCCAAAACGAAGTCGGTAGTAGACGGTGAAGATGACATATTTAGTGGTGGCAGCTCTGGGGAAGAGCGAAGCCCTCTACCTACAGAGGGGGAAGATGATGTCGCCCAACCCCCTCTGATCGGACGGGGCCAAGCTGTACCACTACCACTACCACTACCTGAAGGCCCTATTTGAATGCTCCATCTCTAAACACTTATAAACATTATGTTAAATTATATATTCATATAAGAAATATACTTAATATGTCAATAGCGAAATAACAGAGTATCTTGTATAATAAATTGACATAAACAAAAAAAACTTTCACAAATCAACCGGACGATTCTTGTTCTTCGACCTTTGCTTGCACACCTTCCTTTGGTGTCTCATAGTCATCGAATTTAGATTCAATATTAGAGTAAATCTCTTGTGCATCATCGTCTGATTCCTCATTGTCAATATGGATATGAATCAATTCTAACTCTCCACATCAGCTTGGAACAGTTCAGTCATATCGTTATTTGATTCTAAATCTTTCGACTTCGGTATAATATTTCGTGCTTTGGTTTTGATAACTCCCATCCACCCTTGGCGGGATGTGGGGTATGATGTATAATAAATTTGTTCCTCCTGTTGAGCAAGAATGAATGTGGGGTATGATGTATAATAAACATTTCCATATTTGTCCACTTTTGTCTCATGCAAAGTGTTATCAAACCACTCACATTTAAATAGAGTCACCGACTTGTCCCACTTGTAATCCAGCTGAATTATGTCAATTAACTTCCTGTAGTAGTCACCCTCGACCCCGTCAACTTGGCCACCTCGACAACATACACCGTAATATTCACTATTTTCAATGTGTTTGAAACCTTCCCGTAATGGACGTTGTGCATCTTGAAGCATTTTATAGAACCTATAGGCTGCCGGATTAGGATCCTCTCCCATGTATGACGGTTCAGCATGAGTAACAGGATCAAAATATTGGCCGATCAACGGTCCCGCGACATCCATAACTAATTGTTCATATTGATTAAGGTTGTCTCAATGAGTACTGTCTCCGTAATAACCATTCGATGTCTGTCGGACTTCCCCATGAAATTCCCAACATGCATAATTCGTCATGAATCCTTTTTTACACAAATGAATTTTGACCGTGCTCGGATCTTGAAATTGCAAACACCTACATTTCACACACGGACAACTGATTGCAGTACTAAAATTAGTTGAGTACGCCAAAGCAAATTGGATGAACTCTTCCAAACCCTCCAAGAATACTCGAGTAAGTTGTTTTTTCTGAGTTTGATAATTGTACATCCAACTCCTATCACGATCGCCTTCCATACTTCCCCAACCCAACCCTACACAAAGACTTTTGGAACAAACACAATAATGCTAACTAATTCAACTACTGTAATATCCTGAATTTTGGGCCCCGAGACTTGAGAATAAGCCTGTAGCAGGCGGACGACTAGACCCTATTTAGGAAGTGTAATACTAAATTTGGAAATATTATATGGGATTCCTATGAGTATTTGGACCAAGAGTTCAAGAGTCCTAGAAATTAAAGTGTCAGTGAAGAAGGGCACAAAAACACTTATACAATGTTAATCAGTTAGTAGAAATGATATTTAGTTATGCCCTAAGGTATGGGATGATTAGCTAAGCAAAAATGTGCCAAAATAAGTGTGCACATGACATTTCCTGGTCTGGTAAGGATTTCCTATATTTTTTTTTTGAAGAGATAAGAATGAAAAGTCATTTGTAATAATTACACGAGGACACGCGCCACTACGGAAAAAAAGTCAAATCCTTACCTCTTAAGCATTCAATTTCGTCCACCTAGGGTTGAACAAATAGTCAAATTCTTACCCCTTAAGCATTCAATTTGGATCAAGTTGAAATTTTACAAGAATAAATTAAACATCCTAAGGTTCACCTTGATGTATAGTTGTGTCTTTTGGATTTTTCTACTAGGAGACATAAATTGATAAATTTGGTCCAAAAAGCAATAGTGTATTTCTGACCAGAGTGTGAAAATTGGGTTACACGCCAACATATAAGTACTTTTGGTCTCTAGAAATATTTTTCTTGAAAAATAGAAATTTAAATGGTTCAATTGGAGTTGGTTTCATGCAAATACGATTTTTTTAGAATTTATTAAAAATTGTGGAAGTTGAGCTGGACTCACTGGATTTTCTAGAAAATTAATAAAGGGCTCGGTTTTAACAAAAAATGAAAGTGTCTTTTTGGAAAATGGTAAAATAAGGTCTTTTGGTGTTATTTAGGGTTGAACCATACCTTGGAAAGCTAGTGGGCTCATTAAAAGTTGTAAGACGATACAAACCCCACCAGGTAGTAACTGTTTTACTCAAGTACTTTTGTGTTTTGATGTATGTTTGTTTTGCCATGCTTGTTTTGTGTATATTCTTGCCAAATATGCATACAGAGCATGTTGGGGTTCGAGTCCCTAACTATGTCGTTCCTAGCGCTGAGGATGACCAATTTGAGGCAAGCCTTAATTGGCGGCTGTACGGGTTGATAGGTCCGGGGCTGTCCTAGTGCAGGCGGCTCTACAGGTCCTGACTCCGGTAAGTATGAGGCTTGCCTTGGTAAGGTAGCCTGACGGCACTTGGTAGTCAGTGATGTGTATGTTTCTGTTTGCATATGTGGTATGTTTGGCATATCACTGTGTTTTTTATATCTGACATGGTTGCATGCATACACTTTACACATTTAGTACATGAGTATTGACAGTTACTCTGGGGAACAATATCGGACTCTAGACACTTTTGTAGATGTAAGGGGACGTACCTGAAGTGAAGGACCTTTTTGGAAAGGTAGAGCATAACAGTGCAGATGAAGAATAGGGAAGGCCCTATTATATTTTGTATTTATGTTTTTGGATGACTGTATATATTTTGGTATTTATTTCTGGATGACTATACCATTAACCCTTTGGGGACTTTTACTTTCTGTTTATTTTACTTTTACCAATACAGTAGATCGTCCAAACCGATTAAATGCTCTATTGCGCCCACTCTGATATATGCTAAACTGGAGTAATTAACCAAGGAAAGGTAACAGATAAAAGAAATCCCTCTAACCCGCCACCTGAAAGGGTGAGGCCGGTAGGGGTGTAACATTTTAGTATCAGAGTATGTTTGGATGGTACTGGTAAAAGGTATAATGGTTAAGGGAACTGATATTCTTTCGGGTAAATGGAGCAGAAAAGACATATAAG
Organism: Acacia melanoxylon; assembly: GCA_019022615.1. Taxonomy (NCBI): domain Eukaryota; kingdom Viridiplantae; phylum Streptophyta; class Magnoliopsida; order Fabales; family Fabaceae; genus Acacia; species Acacia melanoxylon. The sequence goes on from JAFJYJ010000136.1 coordinate 396,721, forward strand.
GAAGAAAGGTAGGCTCTAGGAAGTTAAAAACTCCACTGATGGATAAGACAACATGGAATGTGAGTTCTGCTACAGATTTTAAGACCTTTGATATGGAAATTAGGGTCTAAATTAAATTCCCGAAACGAAATTGAAGGGAAGAGTAACTTAAGAACACTGAAGGAAGGTATTATAGAAGAGGAGACCGACCGTTGTATCAAGAAATGGAGCAGTAGAGATATACCCCGAGGAGCAGGGTTCAGGCTTCAAAAGTGGATACTTTGGGGATAGTTGAGATGGCACAGAATATAGACTCTGTTGCTAATCCTAGAGCCCTTGATAATGAGTTGAAATATGATTTAAATCCCCAAATCTTATCAGACCTTTAAGGTTAAGCGTGCTTAAGCGAGGAAAATCTCGGGATGGGTGACCTCCTGGGAAGTATCATAGGAATATGAAATCCTTTGATTTGATACCTGAGTACTTTGAGGCATTACTTATGGGGATCCTTAGAAATGCTATGAGGATGTTAGATTGACTAATGATATGATTGAGATTAGGCTTGAATCTGATCTTAAGCAGAATTAATGCTTAAGCTAAATGTGATTAAGGTTGTATTAAGGTTCCAATACCTGAGAATAGGAACCCTGTGAATCGATATTGAGTTGTCAAAATGTTTAGGTATGATTGAGGATTAATGATTAACCTTGAGGTAATATAATGATATTAAATTATACCCTGTGATATTGAGGATTGAGATAGAATTAGAACCTTAGAAATAGTGTTGATGTTATCCGAATATTTTGAGGTTTAGACTAGGAATATAAATTACGATCCTAGTCTGTATTTTGGGTATTGTTAAGGTAATATGATTCCTTAGTCTAATTGATATTGAGGTTCTAGGAAACAATTATAAATCTGACAATTATTGATTTAGGGTTATTTGAGGATAGTGCCCAAATGTTGTAAGCTATGAATTTTGTTGATCATAGCTTGTTTATTCGGTATTATTGAGGTTTTAGAATTATGTTAATGAACCTAATAATCTGATTTGATAATGAGTTATTCTTTAGGCATTTGATTGATTTGAATGCATTGAGGCACTAGAGTATAGTACCCACATGTATGAGGTGTCTGGAGGTTACTAGAGACTAAAAAATGATTTTAATCTTATGATATTCCCTTAAAAAGAGTAATTGATAGTAAAAACCTTGATAATATTGATTGATGTTGTGTCATCAGCATGTTATCTGAGGTATGTTTAAGGACAGTACCTATATGATATGGGGTATTTTGAGGTTGTTAGTTGCTGTATTAGCATAGGAAAAGATCTTGAATAAAGAATATTCCCTGAGAGTGTGTGATTGAGTCTTAGTGTCTCGATAGAACTAATTGATAGCTAGAACCCCGGTAGCCACAGGTTACGGTCTCATGTTTGGACCGATAGCTGTAGATATGATATTGGCTAATAAATCCCTGAGATATGGGTAGATCATCCAAAAAGGGAAAAAAATGGATCTGAGAGTATGCCTGGAGTTGAGTTATTATCAAAAGTTTACAACGACCTCAGATAAAGCTTACACGGGGTAGTATATTGCGGTGAGGTGCTCCAGCGCCCTGTGTAATAGCATTATGATATGAATATACAGTAAGTAAGGAGACCTACTAGATTGATATGACTTTGGGTTAATAAATTCATATGTGCTCAAAGAGGAGCCTTAAGCCATATAAAGATTGAGATATCCATGGGATGGCGAGAATTTACTGACTACTAAACCATGAATACCGAGAGTGCCAAAAAGGTTGTAAGCACGAAAGTTACGAGGCATTATTCGGAATGGCTTGACAAATGAAACGAAATGAACTAAGTATCCTATGAATGGCTTGAGTAGCCAAGGATAGAGTCGAGAAGTAATTGGAGTTGGTGACTTTCAATGTCGGTTATGCGGTTCTTGGTATGGTTGAAAATTGAATTTTGAACTTTTTGTCAATGCACCGCTATATTCGAAATCTTGAAATTGAATGTTCTAAAAAGAATCTCTTTTGAATGAAATGTTTTCTATGAATTTGAAACCAATTTGAAGTGTTTGTTCTTGAACTATGTTGTCTCATGGATAGGGTCCTGATGGAGCCCATATTTGAAATTGAATTTTGAGTTATATGGTGATGGGAGCAGTACGGAATTGGAAGAGGCCGAAACTATTGTAGACATACTCGGTTCTTGGATCTTGCCGACGTTTTTGAAAATGTTTTAAAGTGTTTGGCCATTGTTGAAAATTCTTTTGAAGGGATTACTTTTGTTTGTTCTCTATATGTTTTGATGATAAGCGACAATTGCAAACACAAGTTGAAGTTTGTCTTTGGTGAGTTGAAAAGCTAAGCTGTCAAAGGCAAACTCGAGTTTTGGTTTGGAAACTCGAGTTTGGACTTGACGAGAGAGTAGCTCAAATTTATAAAGTAAAGAAAACTCTAGTTTGCTTAGGCAAACTTGAGTTTGCAAGACACAGAGAGTACTCAAGTTTTTCACATCAAGGCAAACTCAAGTTTGGGTTTACAAACTCGAATTTGTACCATACAGAGACACTTGAAGTTTCCTAAAGAATACAAAACTCCAGTTTTCAACTACCGAAAGTTTGTAAAAGTTTTCTCTTATGAGGAAACTCAAGTTTGGGTTTTGTAAACTCGAGTTTTGGTCAAATAGAGAGCTCCCAAAGTTTTGAACTTAAGTAAACTCCGGTTTTCATATGGAAACTCCAGTTTACACCAAACGAGAGTTTTGTCAAGTCTTGTAAACTTGACCAAATTCGAGTTTGTGTTTTCCAAAATCGAGTTTGGGCTTGGTAGAGAGTTTAAATATTTCTCATTCCAAGCAAACTCTAGTTTGCAATGGCAAACTCCAGTTTGCACTTGGCCAAGCATTTCTAAGTTTTCCAAAGTTTTGAGGAAACTCGAGTTTACATTTGGAAACTTGAGTTTGTGCTTGACAGAAAGTTGACATGTTTTATCACTTTGAGAAAAATCAAGTTTACATTTGAAAACTCCAGTTTTCACTTGGCAAAGATTTTCAAAGTTTTCAATATTAAAAAGGAAACTCGAGTTTGGTTGTGGAAACTCGAGTTTGTACCTTACAAAGAGCTTTGCTCATTTCAATAATTTGAAAACTCAACTTTACATTTGGAAACTCTAGTTTTGAGCTTTTAGACTTAAATATGTTTTCACTATAAAAGTCAAAAGCTCGAGTTTAGTTTTGGAAACTCGAGTTTGGCTTTCTGCAAACTCAAGTTTGTAAGAACAAACTCGAGTTTGTGTCGTTATGTTTGAAACTCAAATTGCATGAATTTGTGAAATCTTCATATTTAATCTCAATACTTCTTATCATCACTCATTACTATTCCTAACTATGTTTAATCAGTTTGTTAGTGAGTTTCAGATGATTTAGACGATGTTAAATGAAGATTTAACCAAAAGCAAAAAAGTGACGTCAGCACATTAAATGCAAAGTCCAAAAAACTTGCATCCTTTTGGACAATCATTCTACACACGTTGCAAAGGGATTAATGTTTCATTTCCTCATCCAGTAGCTGCTCTCCTAACGGATTAATATTCAAGAAGTCAACCATAAACTTCTGTGCGACTGGATTAACCAAAGAGTAGAGAGAGAAGAAGACCAAAGTTTAACCTAATCCTTCCTTAATGTTGGCAACGGTCACATTGAAGATTACAACGGTCATTTAATGCTTTCTTGGTATAAATAGAGTTGCATTCAATTCTTCTCAACAACCAATCTGCAGAAAACGAAAATCATTCAAGTTTCCAACTACTCTTTGAGTTTTCTTGTGAAAAGTATCTTTTGATACGTTTGTACTTCAGTGATTATATTTATCCACTCTTAGAGAGAGTTCATTTATTGTAAATCATCTATTGTAAGAATCTCAAGTCAGGGGACTTGGAGATTGGGATATTGATTGCAACTTGTAAGGGGGAGTAAGTTCTAGTGAGAGAATTACTCTTGAGTTATAGAGTGTGTAATTAATTGAGATAGTGAAAATCCCAGAGAGTCTGGGGACTGGACGTAGGTCAAGAGGTTAGACCGAACAAGTATCAATTCCTTGTGTCTTGCTTCTCTTTCTCCTCTCTGTTATACCCTATTTTCAGAATACTAAAACAAAGCTTTAGAAAATAATTTTTAAAATTCCCAATTCACCCCCCTTTTGGTGATTTGCTCCACTTTCAAGTTTTGCAGAGCTGATACTCACACCAATAGTGTGTGCTCCCAATTTGAGTAGTTTCGCCTTGTGAGGGCGCGTGTTTTGCCTTGTTTGGCAGGCACCCATGCAGGCATTTGGAGCAGGGCTCCAAGGATGATGGTCCTTTGTCCCGGTATGGGATTTCAGTGGGTGGCCTGTTATTGTATGTGCCAGTGCGGACACTGGGTCTCGGGAAGGGACGGAAACTCTCCCACATTGGCCGACCAGTGTAGTGGTTTGGATATGAAAGGATTGGGATGTATCGCTATACTGAAAGATTGAAGTGGTGGCGAGATCTTTTGAATGTTGAATTTGTGAAATGAATAATCTCGCTCAATAATGTATGCCAGTAGTGAATGTTTTCTGAAAACAGTCTGGCAATGAATTGTTTTCATGAAAATTTGAGCTGGCAGCGATTGAGTTTGAAAATGTGAAAATATTGTTTTGTGTGATTATGAAAATGTACTGCGACCACAGAGATTTTCAAATATGTGAAAATTTAAAATGTTGAATATGAGACAACATAGTAAGCAGTGACTTGACTGTCGTCGCTATTGTATGAAAACGAAAAGCGGTGCAGTTAGAGATTATGTTGATACAGGAACAAAAACTGATAGAATGGTCTAAAAATCTCGATTAGTTAAATCAGATAGTGTTTGCCAGTTACTGTGCCAAGCAAGAGGAAAATGATATGAGAATTTAGAATTGAGGAAGCTCAGACAAGTTAATGAGCAGAGGCTCAAGGCAATAAGACCCAATATGCAAGGTTGCATGGGGCGGTGTCCCTGGGCTGTAAGACCTGTAATGCTTAGCATTATGAGGAATGTTGAATGTCTAGAGTACATCTTGAGGCTGGCAAAACATTTGATCTGTACCAGATGATAGATGAGATGCCTAAGGCCTTAGGGCGATTCCCTAGGTAGTAAGGCTAGAAAGTCCAATGTTATGATAATAGAATGAGCCAGAAGGTCAGTATGTGATAAGCCGAAAGGCAAAATGAGTAAGGCAGTGAGGCCTGCATAACCAAGAGCTCAAAAAATTGCCAATGAGCCCTTTATACTACACCTGGATACAAGATGAATAAGAACAATATAAAAGCATATTGTGTGTCTGGTAACCTTTACACGAGACAACTGGGACAAAGTTGAAATTCAGTACCGCTTATCATCCCTGGACTGGTTGTTAGTCGGAGAGAACTATCCAGACACTTGAAGATATAATATGAACTTGTGTCTTGGATTTTAGAGGTAGTTGAGATCGATATTCACTTCTGATTAAATTTGTTTACAATAACAGCTAACATTCATGTATACGAATAGCTCCTTATGAGGCTTTGTACAGAAGAGAATGTAGATCACCTATCGATTGGACAGAGTTGTCTAAGAGGAAACTATTCAGACTAGAGATTTTTTATGAGACTTCCAAACAGATTAATTTGATCCAAAGAAGGCTCCTCGCAGCATGAAGCATGCAAAAGAGTTATGCTGATATAAAAAAGGAGACCTCTAGAATTTATTGTGGAAGCACATGTTTTTCTTAAATTATCTCATGTTACTGGAATCTGAGGAGCAATAAAGCAGAGAAAACTAAGTTCCAAAATATTGGTCCTTTTGAACTATTGGCCAAATGAAGACCAAGTGACGTATCAATTGGCATTACCACCAAATCTCAACAGGTTGCATGACGTCTTTTATACACCTTAGTGAAAGATATGAAGAACCGCTACCCTGATTTTATGTCCTGAAATATGAATAGTGTATAGCCTAAATTTCGAGGACGAAATTTATTTTACAGGGGAAGACATGTAATATTCTGAATTTTAGGCCCAGAGACTTGAGAATAAGCCTGTAGAAGGCAAACGAATAGACCCTATTCTGGAAGTGTAATACTAAATTTGGAAATATTATATGGGATTCCTACGAGTATTTGGATCGAGAGTTCAAGAGTCCTAGAAATTAAAGTGTCAGTGCAGAAGGGCCCAAAAACACTTATACAGTGTTAATCAGTTAGTAGAAATGATATTTAGCTATGCCCTAAGGTATGAGATGATTAGCTAAGCAAAAATGTGCTAAAATAAGTATGCACATGATATTTCCCGGTCGTAAGGATTTCTGCGTTTTTCCGAAGAGATAAGAATGAAAAGTTAGTTTGTAGTAATTACACGAGGACACGCGTCACTACGGGATTAAAAAGCAAAAAGTAAGTAATGATTATAGGGGAAAATAGTCAAATCCTTACCCCTTAAGCATTCAATTTCCTCCGCCTAGGAGAGAAAAGGAAAAAAATAGATGATTTTATCTGTACCCAGGCCCAAACACAAAATGCAGGCCCCACAGGTGATTAGCCGGTAGAAAAGGGACCGATAAGGACCATTTAGGGGCTTCTTTTGGACTGAATGAGACAAGTGTGGGACCACTTTGGGAAGTTAATAATGAGCCACCTAGGTATGGATAATCAGGGGAAAATATATGAAAAGTTGAAGAAAAGTACAAAAAGGAAGCACCCGGTTAACTAGCGGGGCCCAGCATGGACCGATGGAAGGAGATTGGACCGGATAAAGTGGAGAAGGTAGAGGAAAAGCATGAGGGCAGATTTGGTGGGGCCCAAATAGCGCCACCTAGCCCTTATAATTATTAAAAATTTGCTTGGAGGAAAAGAAAAAAGCAAAATCAGTCCAAAAGTCAAAGTGTAGGTCCCACTTTTTGGATAAAAAAGGATAAATCTGATAAATTGGAAAAAATAAAATTAAAACCAAGGGATCTGATTTGTGGGCCCAAGATGGCACCACCTAGCCCTAGGAATCATCTAGATATCTTGGGGAAAAGGAAAAGAATAATAAAGAAGTTCGGGGCCAAAACTAGTAATTTTCATAAATTTCGGCCAAAGTATGTAATTTTCTCCATTTGAAAGATAAAAATCTGAATAAAATGAGGGGGATGCGCCACATGTCCTACCCCTAGAGAATTCTGGATTTTCTTGAGAATTAAGTCAAAAAGCCAGATCAAATTCATTAATTACTGGAAAGGAATTTACTCCAGTTATTTTGGACTGCTTGGCTTCCTTTTAATTATTATTTAAAAGCTATGACCCTTCATTTTCTTCCAAAAAGTGGTGTGATCCATCTGAAGGAAAAGAAGAGTCCAGAAAGCTCCATAACTAAGATCAAGAGTCCAATAACTCAAACCACCAAGCCAAAGCTTTGAATCAGTAAACATCGAAAACTCAACTCTTTAAGGTTCAAAATTGGGATTTTCGTCCATGATGTTAGGGCTTGGTGTTCAGGTTTGATTTTGGTGTCTTTGAGGGTTCCAATGAGTCTGGAACATGATTTTGTATGGGGTTAAACTATGGTTTAAGTTTCCAAACTCAAAAACACCGAAAATCCTAAGAGCAAGCTTCCCGCCGGCCTTCCGGAAAATCTGGGTAGCAAAGCTTCAAACACGTTTTTAAAATGGTAAATGAATTTGGATCAAGCTGAAATTTTACAGGAATAAATTAAACATCCTAAAGTTCACCTTGATGTATAATTTTGTGTCGTTTGGATTTTTCTACAAGGAGAAATAAATTGATAAAGTTGGTCCGAAAAGCAACAGTGTATTTCTGACCAGAGTGTGAAAATTAGGTTACACGCCAACATATAAGTACTGTTGGTGTCTATATATATTTTTCCTGAAAAATAGACATTTAAATGGTTCAATTTGCATTCTTTTCATGCAAATATGATTTTTTTAGAATTTATTAAAAATCGTGGAAGTTGGGCTGGACTCACTGGATTTTCTGGAAAATTAATAAAGGGCTCAATTTTAACTAAAAATGAAAGGGTATTTTTGGAAAATGCTAAAATAAGGTCTTTTGGTGTTATTTAGGGTTGACCCATACCTTGGAAAGCTAGTGGGCTCATTAAAAGTTATAAGACGGTACAAACCCCACCAGGTAGTAACTGTTTTACTCAAGTACTTTTATGTGTTTTGATGTATGTTTTTTTTGCCATGCTTGTTTTGTGTATATTCTTGTCAAATATGCATACAAAGTATGTTAGGGTTCGAGTCCCTAACTATGTGGTTCCTAGCGCTGAGGATGATCAGTCCGAGGCTAGCCTTAATTGGCGGCTGTACGAGTTGATAGGTCCGAGGTTGTCTTGGTGCAGGCGACTCTACGGGTCGTGACTTCGGTAAGTCCGGGGGTTGCCTTGGTAAGGCAGCCTAACGGCACGTGGTAGCCGGTGATGTGTATGTTTCTATTTGCATATGTGGTATGTTTGACATATTACTGTGTTTTTTATATTTGACATGGTTGCATGCATACACTTTACACATTTAGTACATGAGTATTGACAGTTACTCTGGGGAACAATATCGAACTCCAGACACTTTTGTAGATACAGGGGGACGTACCTGAAGTGAAGGACCTTTTTGGAAAGGTGGAGCATAACAGTACAAATGAAGAATAGGGAAGGCCCTATTATATTTTGTATTTATATTTTTGGATGATTGTATATATTTTGGTATTTATTTCTGGATGATTGTACCCTTAACCCTTCGGGGACTTTTACTTTTTGTTTATTTTACTTTTACCAGTACAGTAGATCATCCAAACTGGTTAAATGCTCTATTGCGCTCACTCTAATATATGCTAAACTGAAGTAATTAACCAAGGAAAGGTAACCAAAAAAAAAGGAATCCCTCTAACCCACCACCCGAAAGGGTGAAGCCAGTAGGGGTGTAACAACTACTAACCTAAGTTGCAAATACAACTGGCTGCTTATACCAGCCAATTACCACTTAATCAAGAAAGTGGCAAACAAACACATGTTGTGAACAAAGAACATATCCCAGCAAGCAACCAGAGAATGAGGATTGTACACTAGAAGATGAGAACAGGCATGTGGAGGGGGCATGAGTTCTCAGAGATGAACTAAGTTATTTTTTTAAGAAGCATCCTATATTACAAGTAGATGAAGTAATCTTTTTCTCTTTTTTACTTTGATTTGAATAAATCCATCTCTTTTGACTTAGTCATAATTTAATATATTATTATTTCCTATATTTATATATCAAAGCCTAGTTACCATTTTTAAAATTGAAAATTTTTGTCCACCATATAAATAAGTTATTGTGTATTTTTTAAAATAAAATTATCAATCACATTCCTTAGGTTTTAATTTTGTTTTTCATATGAACACAAATATATGTGAAATACAATAAAAATAAATTATCACTTATTGTCTAAAGTTATATATTATGTTGTTTCTTAAACTTTCAATTTGGTAATTTTTTTTTTAATTTCTTAAACTTTATTTAAATTTTGCAGGGAGAATGGCAATTAAAAACGTACAATGGCGGAATCTTAGAAGAAATTCGCATTCCAGAATCTCTAATCAGGCTAATAATGCAGTGCCTGACAACAACCCGAATTAATGTATTGTGGAATGGGGGGAAAACTGGTGATTTTGAACCGTCCAGAGGTCTACGTCAGGGGATCCCCTATCCCCATATTTGTTTGTCCTAGCAATGGAAAAATTATCACACATCATTACAACAGCGACCAATGGCGGAATCTGGAAGCCGATAACTGCAGGGAAAGGTGGACCAAAGATATCTCATTTAGTCTTCGCAGATGACTTGATGGTGTTTATGGAAGCTAAGGAGGATCAAATCCACACTCTTACTAAGTGCCTAAAGCTTTTTGAAGATATATCTGGGGGAAAACTCAGTGTAGAGAAAACTTGTGTGTTTTTCTCTAAAAACACAACGCCGGAGGTCATGGACAGGATAACACAAACTAGCGGTTTTAAACGAGTCAAAAACATGGGACGATATCTTGGGGCAATGATGCAACATGGAAGGGTCTCAAAAAAATTATACAAGGGAATTATTGAGAAGGTGCGTGACAGGCTAAATAACTGGCATCAACTATGCCTATCCCAAGCAGGGCGCATAACACTATCCCAATCGGTTTTGGCAGCCATACCTTTTCTCCAGATGCAAAGCTGTAAACTGCCAACGTCAGTATGCCAACAAGTGGAGAAAATGCAAAGGGAATTTATATGGGGTGATACGGAGAATCAAAGGAAGCAACACTCCATTAGTTGGGAGATCATCACTTCCCCAAAGGCGGACGGTGGGCTAGGTCTGAAGCGTTTGGAGATCATGAATGTCTCTTTTTTAGCTAAAAAAGCCTGGAGGATGCACTCTGAGCCTCACCACCTTTGGGCTCAGGTACTGAATGCCAAATATAAGTCCGGTAGAAGGGCGGGGTCCTTGTTTGAGGTCCGAAGGGGTGACTCCCGGCTCTGGAAAAATCTATGTAGGATGTGGCATGCATTGGAGGATAGGCTTGTTTGGGAGGTGGGAGACGAAAGAGATGCCCGTTTCTGGAAAGACAGATGGCTTCTAACATCAAGCTCACTGGAGGACATGGTGCCGAGCGAGAATCCTGAAGTTAACGAGAACATTAGGGTTGCCGAAATGGTTAATCCGACGGGGGAATGGAACCTACAGATGATCAGCACTTGGCTACCGAATAACATTGTGGACATGTTTCATAGCGTCCTTCCTCCCTCTCCGTTAGAGGGTCCTGATAGGAGAATGTGGAGTTTCCCTGATTCTAACTTAGTCACAGTTGGGGCTATATATAAAAGCCTTTTACAACATGCTGCAGCAGATGAGACTGCACAAAAAAATGTGGAAGAGACTCTAGGTGTGGAAGGGTCCGCAGAAAGTCAAAATTTTTGCATGGAAGATGATGCACCAACGTCTACCAACGAAATGTAGAATTGCCAAATGGAGTGGTGGCGACGGGCTATGCCCCTGCTGCAAAAGGGAGCCCGAATCCTTAATGCATGCTCTAAGGGACTGTCCCACCTCAAAGAGGATATGGGAGAATCTTGATCTCACTACGTTTGAGCGGGGTTTTTTCAATCAGGACACAAACTCATGGATGATACATAATTTCAGGGTGGCTGATAATTGTAATGCTCTGGAAGGGTGGCTAACGACGTTCCTTGTAGCATGCTGGAAAATCTGGTCCTGGAGGAACAAGGAAAATCAGGGTGAAGGGGTGCCTCCCATTGAGGTCAAAATGGAACTCATAAGGAGACTGACACAGGACGTGGAAGAGGCGGCAGTGCTTAAAGGGTCGCGAGTTAATGCGGGATTCAGCCAACTCAACATAGCCTGGCAATTTCCTGATGAGGGCTACATAAAGATCAATACAGACGGGGCAGCGAGAGGCAATCCTGGATCCGCAGCCTGTGGCGTAGTGATTAGAAACACACAAGGACGCTGGATGGGAGGTTTTGCATTTAGGCTGGGGACATGTTCAGCATTCAGAGCAGAACTATGGGGAATTTTGCATGGATTAGAGGCTGCCTGGAACGTCGGGCACAGAAAGATAATTCTGGAAAGTGATTCGTTAACGGCGATCACTGTGCTCACCAAAGGTGGGGGAGCAGTCTGTGAGATTCGTCTTTTATCTCGTATACGGACCTGGATGAACAAAGAATGGGAGGTGCAACTACAACACACTTACAGAGAAGGAAATATGTGTGCGGATTGGATGGCCAACTACATGTTTGATCCAAACATTCAAATCGACAAGATCTTTTTTGAGGAGCCCCCAGGAGGAATTCTTCTGCTTTATCAGGCGGACCTCGCAGCAGTTAGCAGGGAGCGCACTGTGGCTCTTCCTTGTTTGTAGTTTATTTGTTTTGACTTTTTCGTTGGGGTTTTAACCCTTTTGCTTACCCAAAAAAAAAAACGTACAATGGGAATGAAATAAAATCAGGAACTATTTAATTATAACTAAATTTATAAATGAATATTCTATCTTTACAATTTGAAAGTCCGCATTTTATGATAATATATAAGATTCAAAATTTTGAACTATTTATTCCTAATTTTGTATTCATACGTTTGAAAGAAATTTTGCAACTTTTGGAAGTATGAACAATATCTTAGAAAGTTAAAACAAATAATATCTTTAGAGTGTAAATTATATTGTGGTTTAAGTATATTCATACTTAATTAGTATTGTGGTTCTATCTATTTTAAACTCGTTATTCTTTCAAGTTTTAGTTTGTCCCCTTAGAATTTGAAGAAAGTACATCGATTATTTTTTATATCATTTTACCCCATCATCAGAGTAAATAAGTTTTCGAACTTAAACTTCATTTAGACTTAAACGTAGTACTTGTATTAGATTTTATTACCAATATAAAATATTTAATAGCTTTTTTTTCTTAAGTGTTGCTTGGTAAGGGTATTGTCGTATGGGGGACATATCAATTTACAAAAGGTAAATAATGTACTTTTATTTGGTTTTTTTATAAACACATATGTTCTTTTATTTGATGCACCCTTGGATACTAAATGCATACACATCTTTTAGTGTTGATTAGAACATGAGTTTTCCACTAAAAAAATATTAACCTCTACAGAACCTAAAAATTGAAGTTTCCAATATATTATAAACCTAACTAACTATATATAGAGAGAAGATATGTGTGTGTGTATTTTTAATGCACTTTATTTTCTAGTTCTACCCAAGAAACTCTAGAGGATATGATAATGTAGGAGATGAAAACATAAGACCAAAGCTGAAATCCAAAACAAGAAAAAAGATGTGGGCTTTTATCGTCCGTGAAGTGAGTATAATTGATTACTAGTTTTATGGCAGAGTTGGGATTCTCTTCTAATGTCAAGGTGCAAAAGATCTAGAAATATGGTGTGTTATATTATAGGACAAATGTTTACAAAAGTTAATGAATGCATATTGACCAACTTAGGAATGCTCATTCAATTTTTTTTTTTTTTTTGGCCAAAATAAGTAAATTTTATTAAAACCTACAATACAAGTTAACACACGTACAACTCACCAAGAAGCATAAAAATAAACAATGAAACAGCCTAATAACCATAAGACAAAAGAGTTAACCTATATAATAAGCAAAAACCAAAGTCTTTGATGTCTAGAGAATCTTGAGGTTACAATCGGATTATCCCAACTTGTGACCTCCCACTTATGAAAAAGCAAGAACATTTGGTGGGTATATGAAACTTTTTTGTTTCGATAAAGATTATTAGCAGCATGTTCATATGGAAACATATTTAGAAGTCCTCGGTTAAAAAATTGAAGTAAGAATTATGAGAACCTTTTCTATCTCTGAGTGAGAAGAGAGCAAGAGAGGAGTTTTATGTGCATATAAGTAATGAACAAGGCTAATAATGAGACAGTCCACAAAACATGTGCTGAAAAACAAAATGCTAGCGTACAGGGAGGCCGCCAGACGTTGAGAGGAGAGGAGGAGAGGACCGGAGCTGCGAAACCATGGAGCAAGGAGGAGGGGAGGATCTGTAGTGCGCTGAAAGGAGGAGGAAAGGGCCGGTGGTTCGCAACGCCAGAGTAGGGGACAAATTCAAAGGAAGAGCGGTGGGCCAAGGGGGAGGACTAGAGGAGGTCGACGACGGTTGTTCACGAACGGACTCGCGGTGGCCTGAGGGAGAAGAAGCGGAAGATATGAGGCGAACCGAGGGAGAGAGACGTGGACTTGAAGCAAATGGCAGACGTGAGGTGACATGGGGAAGGAATAGGTTCTTTTTGCGGCGGAACAAAGTTTCCCTCGCAAACTTAAGAAACTTTCCGAGGAAACAAGCTTCCGCCTCAACAAGGCTTGCTTTTTCGGCGGAACAAAAGTTCCCTCACAAAAAGGTATTACACGGTGGCCAAATGGCCACAAGATTGCGAGGGAAACAAAGTTCTGCAGTAAAAAAGAAAGGAGGGATGCCGGCGGCCAAATGGATGTCGGATTGCGAGGGAACAAATATTCCGTCACAAAAAGCTGACTTTTTTTGCTGCGGAAACTTTGTTCCCTCGCAAAAAGGTGGTCAGCAACCATTTGGCTGCCGGATTGCGAGGGAACTATGTTTCTACCGCAAAAAGAAGTAGTCCTTTTTGCGGCGGAACATTAGTTCGGATTGCGGTGGAACTAAGTTTCCGCCGCAAAAAGGCTTCTTTTTGCAGTGGAATCTGTTTTCCCTCGCAAAATTCCTTTATTTGCGAGGGATTTTTAGTTCCCTCGTAAATGGATGAACATTTGTCAGGGAAAGTCTTCCCTCACAAATTCCGTTGCAATTTATACATTTTCTAGTAGTGTCACTCGAGTGCACCTCATAAAAGAGACAACACTCTTGATTCATCAACGAGTGTCTTGCACTAAACTTGCAAGTGTTTTACCTTTCACTCAAGTGTTCGTGTTCATACTCGAGTGTCCGTCTCAATACTTTTGTAAATCAAGCGAGTGTCATGCAAAATCTATGCCGGTGTTAGCCAGCAATCGAGTGTGCACTTATGTACTCTAGTGTCCAACATAACACTTCCTGAAATGAAGCGACTGTCAGGAAAAATCTCTGCAAGTGTCATGTACGATATTTTGTAGCACTCAAATGTTCATCTCAGAATACTTTAAAACAGTTTCCAGATTCAGGTTTTAGTTTAAATTAACAATTGTTTACTCGAGTGTCTTGAAATACACACTCGAGTAGCTTGAATCAACAAGTCTTCTTTCTTTTCCAAGTTTGTTATCATCAAAATATAAACCAAGAACTAACATTCTGCCCCTTTTTGTTGATGACAACACTTGGAATTTTTGAAAATATTCATTAAAACTTTGAAGATAAAAAAGAAAGTATATGAGAAACATATGCATTACATATTCATTGAATAATAAAGATTTCATAGATTGATAGGTTGATACAGAAACATAATTCAAAATAAAACATGAAAGTATGAACATAAACATAACATCAGACAATCAATCACTCTCCTCCTTTGTCATCAGGAAAAATGGTAGGGAAGGTGAGGTCTGAGGATGATGGAGGTATGTAGATGACCATTGCTGTAGAGGGGTCAATAGGAGGTGCAGTGCTGGCAGTGGAAGAAGTGGAGGAAGAGGAAAGGTTGAGAGTGGGATCTAGGTAAATAGAGGTAATAGGGGAAGGATGAATAAGAGTAGTGGTAGATAGTGGAACAGGAGAAGGGAGAGGGTCCTTAGGGATAGGGGTGGTGGTAGTCTTAGGCACAAGAGTAGAATAGGTGGTTCAGGGATATGGGTGAACTCAGGAGCAGGTGGAGTGGACCTAGAAGGTGCAGATGGTGTAGAGGAAGGTTGTGGGTCAGTGGGCAAAGAAGGCTCAGATAATGAAAATCCCAGAGTATGTAATGTTAGGATCCGTACACGCAGCGGAAGGATTTTCATCCACTTAAAACTTACGAATCCCATCTGAGGATCCATCAATGGCGTTTAAATCAAGGTTCGTTAGAAACCGTACCTATGCGAACTCGTGAGCGTTTCGTCCAGTCCGATCTCGTGTGTGTCTAGGACGTCGTATGTCTTGAACGTGGTGCCATCTTGTTTGGTCAAACAGGAGCTGACTTTACGTGTCCACTCCCTCATCGGTATCTACACGAACATCATCCAACCAACGGCAGCGTGCTAGCGCCTTCAGTGTTTTCATGTCTCTCACTTTTCTCTCAAGGGTTTCTCGCGGCTTTTCTAATACGTCTTACAAAATATCCCGTAGGTTTTTCAAAACTCATTAGACGTATTATATATTCAAAATTAATCCTTATTAATCTTGAAATTTGAATTTGGATTAAAATAATATATTAATTAAATCTATGTAATAGATCTAATCTAATCTATTTATTTAATCGTAATTAAAAAGCCTCGCGATTTAATTTATCTTTATAAATTAAATCGAGAAATGATATCTATCTATTTAATTAAATCGAGATACTATATCTCAATTAAAATTAAATTAGATATATGATATCTATATTCGAAAATTAAATCGAGATACAATATCTCAATTTGTTTTAGATATTTAATTTATCAAATAAATTAAATACAAAACAAATATTATATAATAATATTATAATCTCTATTAAATAATAATATTATATTATTTTCAAATTTAATAATATATATATATATATATATATTATCCTAGATTAAATACGGTATTCATTAAATCTTAGACATATCTAAGATTCAATGAATCTAGACACTTTTCTTCGTGTTGGGCTATTCTTGTGTGCGACCCTACACAGCCCACATGAGATTGGTAGTGAGCCAATACAAGATTTAGCCCACAAGTCGCAAGCGACCTCTAACAAGACATTGCGACTACCCAATTCATATGGGGTCGATGATACGATACAACCTATTGTACAACCATGTCACGTCCCCTTTGTCACGCGATAATTTGGTCAAGGATGAGGCATGGATAATGTCAACTTTCTGTTCTTGACCATTACTTTCTCGATTCTTGAGTAGTCTAATAATAGAAATGGAAACTCCTTTCCATCATAGTATGGCCATACATTTCTCGACTCACTCATCGAGGGGCCCAAAGATATCCCTCTACAAATGTGAGGGACAAATTCCATCTTGACCATTCACATTCCTCTGCATGAAAACCACTGATTCTGATCCAAGCCTTTATCATGACCCAGTCAAAGGTGACTTTTGACTAGGTCAAAGACCAGCAACTCATCATGTAGGAATCCATGATGTTCTCAGGTCAAAGGGCGTTGTGACGCGGTTATACATGAGAAAAGCTTATGACTTAATCCATACAGCTTTCTCATAGTGGGTCGGTCCAGTACCTTGTACTCTTACAAGTGCCTATGACTTTGATTCATATCTCCATACCTCATCAAAGTAAAACTAGTCTTATTTCATCTTTGCTCCGTGTAGATGACTGACTAGAGACATTTAGGATAATCTATAAGATATATCCAAGGATACAGTTATCACTATAAACATACAAATGAAATGATAACTAAATGGAAAATACTTTAAATAACATAAACGTTTAAAGTACAATGACTTGCCCCTAGGACATAATTTCTAACATGTAAGACGTCTTCAATCTTCTTGATCTTCTTGGTATGCTCATCTTGAAGGTCAAAGATCATATAGAAGTTGGTATTTATCATATCAACCAAAATCTTCATTTTTGCTTCCAAGGTGGAGATTAGGGATTCATTTAAAGCTTGTAAGGAGACATTGGATGCCCTCAAAGAATCATTTGACTGCATCATAGAATCCATAGTACTCTTTCCAACATCATCATAAAGATATAAAGTTTTCAAATTCCATTTAAGAAAGACTTAAATTAAACTCAAGTTGGCGTGTATGTGAAAATAATTTCTTCATCACCATAAAATTACTATAGAAACATATCGAATTAAGTCTCCTTCCTTTCAAACATGTCAACTAACACCTAGTAAACACTCAATATTAACTCATACAACAAACATCTTTGTCACACTTGCTCGTCACCATAACTCATCAAAATCTCATAAACCAAACAATTCATCCATCACCACATGATAATCAAACTTTAAATGACAATTCATACCATCCAACCATACCTATTTCATTAGCAAAAAAAATGGTTTTCTTAATGTTTCCCTGATTCCATGATTTAGTTTATAATATCCACCATTATAGGTTTAAATTCTCCTTACATGCATTTTATTAAACACCCTATATTCACTCCATTTTACAAGCTTCAAGAATAATCTTTCAAAACTACAATCCCACATTTCATATACATTAAAACTACAAATCCAATCTTAAGTTATTACCAAACCCCTATACAACTCAAACTAATTAGCAATTGGAGGAATATATATCCTTTCCAAACCACAAACCACGAAACAATTTAGAGAAGGGAAAAAAAATTCTCTACTCATTCATAAATTGAAAGAATTTTGGAAATCAAAGGATGAGGAAGTTATTCATACATACCATGTACAATAAATGCACAAGAAAATGATAGAAGTGAGGAAGCAATCTGTATTGTCCCCACTCTCAAACAAAAACGTCAAAGAGCAAAGAAAGAAGAGAACACTCAGTGCACTTAACATCAACAAAAGAAAGGAATATCAATACCAAGAAAGGAGAAGGGAACAGCCAATCGGTCCTAAAAGCTCCCTCCCTATTTCTTCTGCAGATATGTTGACTGGAAATGAGGGGGAAAATAGCGAGAAAGTCTGATGAAGATGAGTAGAGGAGGAAGGAGAAGAATGGTTGATGAAGATGATGGTCTTGCACACAAATGAAAAACATGAAGAGAAGATAAGAATGGCGAAAGAATGGCCATGTGGTGTTCAATTTCTCAAAGTTTCTTGAAGCTTCCTTGGTCTCATTCACGGCAAAAATAAAAAGAAGTAGCAAGGAGTATACAAATATTTAATTGAGGGCTAAGGGCTTGTTTGGTAAAAGACCAAAAACCCATGAAAAATATTTTAAGCTACATGATTAAAACCCATGAAGACCGAAGTGGTAATGCATTTGTCGGCCAATGTGGGATAGTTTCCGTCCCCTTCAGGGACCCAGTGTTCGTACTAGCACATACAATAACAGGCCACCCACCGGAATCCCATACCCAGGACAAAGGACCTCTGTCCAGGAGCCTCGCTCCAACCGCCTACGTGGGTGCCGGCGACAAGGCAAAACACACCCCTACTAGGCGAAACTACTCAGATTGGGTGCCTACACTGTTGGTACGATTGTTTGCTTCTCAAAAACTAATCCTCTCAAAACTTTCAACAACGGCCAGCGATTTCAAATCATTTTCAAAGCATAGTTCTGTACTGCTTCCACCATAAACATGGTTCACAATTCAATTTTAAATCGGGGTTCTATCCGGACACCCTATCCATGAGACAACATAGTTCAAAAACAACCATTTCAAACTGTTCTCAAATTATGAAAAAATTATTTCATTCAAAAATTCAGTTTGGAAAATCCAATTTCCAAAATTTCATAAACATAGCAGCAGGTGCATTGGTAAGTTCAAAATTAAATTTTCAAACACGCCAGGAACCAGACAACTGACATAGAAGGTCATCACTCCAATTACATTTCAAGCTTTTTTTTTTTGCTACTCAAGCCGTTCATAGAACACTCAGTCCACTTCATTTCATTTGCTCGACCATTCTAGATACAATGCTTGTAACTCTTAGGCTTACAGCCTCTTTTACACTCTGCCCGATATTCATGGTCTAATGTTGTGGCCTTTTGCTAGCCTATGATCATACCAGTCACATAGAACTTAGAGCTTCTCATTGACCATATATCCAATTCAATGACGTGAAGTCATACCAATTTGGTAAGTCTCCTTACGCACTGTATATTTGTATCATAACCCCCCTCAGTGATACATTTAGCACTGAAGCACCCCATGGCAATACCTCGATATTGCATCAAATAATCCTTATTTGGGGTCATTCTGTATATGATCTTCCGATAATGATCCAGCTCTAGGCATAGTCACAGATTCAACTTCCCCTAACAGGTATTTAATCCACATCTTTCCGGGAAACCATTAGCCACTATCATATCTACAACCATCGATCCTAATCATAAGACCGAAACCTGTGGCTATTGAGGTTCTAGCTATCAACCAAACACCTCTCAGGGAATATTCTATATTCAAGATCTTTCCCTATACTGATACAGCAACTAGCAACCTCAAAATATCTCATATCAAATAGGTAATATCCTGAAACATACCTCAAATAAAAGCATCAATTAATATTATCAAGGTCTCTATTCTTAATCGTTCTTTCTAAGGGAATATCATGAGATTAAAATCATTCCCTAGTAACTAGTAACCTCCAAATACCTCATACACATGGGTACTATACTCTAGTGCCTCAATGCATTCAGATCAATCAAACGCCTAAAGAATATCTCATTGTCAAATCAGATCATTAGGTTCATTAACCTAATTCTAAAACCTTGAACATACCCAATAAACATGTTATGATCATCATGATTCATAACCTATAACATTCAGCCACTATCCTCAAATAACCTCAAATCAACAATTGTCAGATTCACGATTGACTCTTAAAACCTTAACATCAATTCGGCTAAGGAATCGTATTACCTCAATAATACCCAAAATAGGAACTAGTATCACGATTCATCTTCCTAGTCTAAACCTCAAAACATTCAATCAATATCAATCAATATTCACAGGATCCCTATACTCAAATACTAGAACCTTAGTTCAACCTTATTAACATTTAAGATCAGATTCAAGCCTAGTCTCAATCATATCCTAACATCCTCATAGCATCTCAAGGGATCACTATAAGTCAAAGCTTAAAGTACTAAAGCCTCAAACCAAGGAATCTCAAATTCCTATAATACTTCCCAGGGGGTTACCCGTCTCGAGATCTCTCTTGTGTAAGCACGCTTAACTTTCGGGTGCCAATCTTGTTCTGGGGTACTCATACAAGTACAAACCATTTGCCTTTCCAGAAACCAGGTATCAGTTTCGCCATATACTTCCCTTCTAATCTTCATTGTGGGAATCGGTCCCTGATCTCCATATCAGAGACCCCAAGGTTAGCCACATAACCCATACTCTGTGCTACCTCTTCTATCACAAGAGTCTTACCTTACTGGAGCCCAACCCTTTTCCTTAGGGTATATATCATTTCTGCTCCATTTGCCCAAAATTACATCTGTACCCTTAACCATCTCAAATTACCTTTTACCAGTACTGTCCAAACCATGCTCTGATACCAAACTGTTACACCATTACTGGCCTCGCCCTTTCGGGTGGCTGGTTAGAGGGATCCTTTTCGCTTATTACCTTTCCTTGTTGATTATTCACTTTTATCATATATCAGAGTGTGCGTGGCAGGGCATATGATCTATTTGGACAACTACAATATACCTGTAAAGGCATACAAACAATTACATAAAGTATTCCCCGTAGGGTTAAGAGTACAGTAGTCCAACATAAGTATTGGGCAATAAGTAAGTTCATACAGTCATAAAAATATACAATGAGATAAGGCATTCCATACATCTTCAATCTTCATCTTCATTGTTCTTACCCTTATCTTTTCCACAGTCCGACCGGCCTACCGCCTTACACCTGTATCTTTGAAATCAGTCTGGAGTTCAAAGTTGAACCCCAGAGTAACTATTAGACTCATATACTATATGTATACAATGCATGCAATGAAAATCACAATCAGAAAATAAATCTGCCTCAGGCACAATACTGGCATGTATGAATCTACCTTTGGCACAATAAGGGTAAATCACATCTGCCTCTGGCACAACAAACCGCAGGACTGCCGGTCAAGACAAGCCCCGGTACCATAGCGCTAAGGGCCTCGGAAGTCGGGGCTACGGTCCCCTACCGGCCCCTTCGAGGTCTCGGTAGCCGGCTATGAACACACGATCACACGATCCAGTCCCTACCTACCTCATATACCTCGATGCGTAGCGAAACCTAAGAACACGCGATCCTATAGGCACTACGGCCCGATATACATGCCCTTGGTACCGTAACGGAACCTAAGGACACACGATCCGAAGAGGGCACCACGGCCGATAAGTATTCCTTGGACTTCAGCAGCAACCCAAGGACACACAGTCCTCTAGGTGCTATAGTCCAACTCCTACATCATGATAATACACACATGCAAGAGCAACATAGAGTATGCAAGTCAACAGTTACTACCTGGCACGCCTCGAAAATAGTAAACTCTCCCTTGGTGCTTGAAATATGTCCCACACGCATTAACACCCTAGATACAGCAAACATATCATGCTTTCAATCATACATCCAAACTTTACTTCAAGCTCCATAAATTTCGCCTATAACCAGAATTTTCCAGAATTTCTGACCCAACTTCGCCGATTTTTAATAAATTCTAGAAAAATATAATTAACATGAAATTAGTGGACATGGAACCCTTAGGATGTTTATTTTATAGGAAAAATATTTACCAAAGTCATCTGGGTTTGAAACTTGTCCTTATTCCCAAACATTAGCCACTGGTCCGAAACAAAGTCCATGTTTTTGAGTCATTTTCAACAGAAAAGAACTCTTGGTTGGAAACTCCAAATGACACAAAATATTATATACAAATCAGCCTTAAGATGTATAATTTCACCATGTAAAATTTCAGAGCAAATAAAGTTCATGTACTATTTCAAAACCACCAATTACTACACACTACCCAGAATCGGCAGATTTTCGTAACTTTAAGACTTAAGCTCTTCGGGTTCGTAAAAAGTAACCTTGACTTACCCCCCACAAAAAATCACATTTTGGACTCATTGGAAACCTTATAAATACCATAATCCTACTGAAACTCCACGAAAACCACCATAGGGCAGAAACATAAAGCACTAAGTTGTCGGTGAGATGCTTACCTTGGTTTTTCGGTTGCATATGACCTTCTTCTCCTGGACCAAGACCTTGCTGTTGGGATCCGTACACGCAGCGGATTAAAATTTCTACGAATCCCGTCCCGAGGATCACTCAATAGCGTTTAAATCAAGGCTAAGGATTCTGAATATTACCTACGGCTGAAACGGTCCGCTTCTCGTTCTCTTTAAACTGGTGGGCTACCTTCTCGATCGCCAGGTTGACTCCTCGAACCGCCTTCCTCAACTGGTATCCACACGAATAATCCACGAACCCGATTAACGTGCTAGCGCCTATTGAGTTTGCGTCTCTCTCGGTTTTACTCTAGGGTTTCTCGCGGCTTTCGTAATACGCTCGACAAAAAGTCCCGTAGGTTTTCTAAACACGATCGACGTATTATATAAAATTAATCCTCATTAATTTTGAAATTCGAATTTTAAATCTGGATTAAAAATATATTAATTAAATCTATCTAATAGATCTAATGTAATCTATTTATTTAATCCGAATTAAAAGCCGATCTGAAATTCGAATTTTGAATCTTCGATTAAAATTATATTAATTAAATCTATCTAATAGATCTAATCTAATATATTTATTTAATCCAAATCAAAAGCCTTATAATTTAATTTATCTCTATAAATTAAATCCGAGAAATGATATCCATCTATTTAATTAAATCGAGATACTATATCTCAATTTAAATCAAATAGATATATGATATCTTTATTCGAAAATTAAAACATGAGATACAATATCTCTATTTGTCTTAGTTATTTAATTTATCAAATAAATTAAATACTAAACAAATATTATATAATAATATTATAATCTCCATTAATAATATTAATATATATTAATTTCGAATTTAATATATATATATACACACATATATATATTTATCCTAGATTAAATTCAGTATTCATTGAATCTTAGACATATCTAAGATTCAATGAATCTAGACACTTTTGCTAGATTCAATGAATCTGGACACTTTTCTAGATTCAATGAATCTGGACACTTTTGCTCGTGTTGAGCTATTCTTGTGTGCAACCATGCAGGCCCACATGAGATTGGCAGTGGGCCAATATCGTACTTAGCCCACAAGTCGCAAGCGGCCTCTAGCAAGACATTGCGACTACCCAATTCATATGGGGATCGATGATACGATACTACCTATCGTACAACCGTATCACGTCCCTTTTGTCACGTGATAATTTGGTCAAGGATGAGGCATGGATAATGTCAACTTCCTTTTCTTGACCATTACTTTCTCGATTCTCGAGTAGTCTAATAAGTGAAATGGAAACTCCTTTCCATCACAGTACGACCGTACATTTCTTAGACTCACTCATCGAGGGGCCCAGTATTATCTCTCTACAAATGTGAGGGACAAATTCCATCTTGACCATTCACATTCCTCTCCATGAGAACCATTGATCCCGATCCTAGCCTTTATCATCACCCGGTCAAAGGTGAATTTTGACTAGGTCAAAGACCAGCGACTCATCATGTAGGAATCCATGATGATCTCAGTCATAGTGGCGCCGTGACGCGGTTATACATGAGATAAGTTTATGACAAAATCCATGCAGCTTTCTCATAGTGGGTCGGTCCAGCACCTTGTACTCCTACAAGTGCCCATGACTTTGACTCGTATCTCCATACTCATCAAAGTCATACTGGTCTTATTTCATCTTCGATCCCGCGTAGATGACTGACCAGGGACATTTAGGATAATCTATAAGATATATCCAAGGATCAGCTATCACTATAAACATGCAAATTTAAATGATAACTTAAAAGAGAATACTTCAATAAACATAAATGTCTAAAGTACAATGACTTGCCCTAGGGCATAATTTCCAACACTTGCTGCCCACTCCTTCTTCCCTCCTTGGGCACGTCCTAGGGCAGCCAAAAATGGGGAGGAGGTGTCCTTATATAGCCTCCAAGGTTAAAGAAGTTAACCAATCGTTAAATGACACCTCAGAGGGTAAAATTGTCATTTTCGCTGACTTTTTTCCCAAGATATTCTAGAATATTCTTTTCCAGGGTATTCTAGAGTCTTTTGGTCCAGGATATGTGGCACCATCTTAGCCCTTAAAATTCAGATTCCAAAATTGCCCTTGATGGTGACTTTAGGGGTAGGTTTTAGGTCCAGGGGTAAAACGGTCATTTCGCATTGTTCTTTCTCCAAGGCCGTGGGACCCACAAAATCTGTCCTTGGATATGCCATAAATTCCCATGTGGAGTCATAATTACATTCCTTCACCTTATCACATCAGATTCAAGTATGTGGTCCAGATTAATCCGGATTATTTTATCTTACTCTCTCTCTCTTCATAATTACATGATGTGACCTTTTCTTTTCCTCCAAGTCACTTTCTCTCTCCTCTGGACCCACCAATTTTGTCCTCCCTCTGTGTGCAGGGGTCTGGCCCCGACTCCGGTAAACCCTAACCAGTCCCGCTTAGCTCCTTTTTGCCGGTTACACCTTTCCTCATACTTTGTGGTGCCAAAAAGTCAAACATCCAACCCCACAATTCTACGTGTCCTACTAGCATCATTACTCTTTGTCTTTTATAATCATGAAGGGACACGTGTCACCATTCTATTTGGCCAACACAAAAGTATGCCATCATTAGTTATCATGACAGTACTTTATCAAAGTTACTTTATCAGTATTTGCCTGAGATCCTGCCTGGGTTTTCTTTATGAATACTGATTGCCTTCTCAAAAACGCAGGGCATACCCAACTGCCCTGAAAATGCCATGTACTTACTTATACCAGCACATTTTCGCTCGACTAATTGTCCTATACCCCAGGATATAGTTGGTTGGCATCCTTTCCCCCGAATTTATGCCGTATAGATCTTATGTGTCCCATTTTCACTAGCACCTTAATTCCACGGCTTATGCATACAAGGTCCACTGACTCGTATGGCCGAGTTACTTAGTCCCAGAGAGGCTTCCTATGCCTCGACCTTCTTGGGACTCTTCCCGAACTGGGCCTAGTCATCCGTCTATTCTAGGCTTATTCTTAATTCTCATGGTCCAAAATTCGAGGTGTTACAAATTTGAGCATTCCAGTAATTTCATATTGTTAGAACAAAATGAAATTGGCCTTTTGGCTTAAAGAAAAATCAGCCAAAAACCAAACATACATAACAAACACAAGCTCTACTAGACAACCATATACTTGTGTTGCGCTGCTTTTACTAGTTTAAAAGAAATAATTCATTTTAAATTTAAGGTATATTACATGCATTAGAGACCTTTGCGATTCTGTAGCGGTCAAAGCATAGAACCGCTACAAATTTACTTTTTTGGCAAAAAAAATTCCAAACTAACTAATTTATGAATGAAACCAATTAGTTTGGTAAAAATAATTAAAATAAAAGAACTCTCAATTAATTTAATTATTTTCTTTAATTTCCCCAAAACACTCGAGAGTAATCAATTAGGAATAATGAGTTTACGGAAAATAGTCTAACATGCCCGTGAAGATTCAGATTCAGTATAGCCACCAATCTCCCAGGAAAAATTCACTGACTTATTTTGATCAGAGATATTTTTCAAAGACAATGGTGACTATAATGGAACCCAATCTTCGATCGCAGGTTGAACTATCTTCAAAATAGTAGAAGTCTTCACGTCAGAGAAAAAAACTAAATCTGGATTGTCACTAAAGGAACTGCCTCGGCTACAAGGAAGAGAGAGGCAAATATCTGTAGCTCTCATCTCTCGACATAAGAGATCAGGGCTGCAGATATATGCATGTCTTCGACTACCCAGCCGAGAAAGTTCATTCAGCGACAACGCAGATTTGGAAATTTTTGAAAATTTATAATTAGATGTACTGACAGATTAACTATATATAGCGTAAATATTTGTAGCGATTAATGGACAAACCGCTACAAAATTATAGTATCTGACGCGGTTGTAGCTTCGCTTCACAACGACCGCCACAAAACGCTATCATTTCGCTTTCTTGTAGCAATTTCTTTCATATAACCACTACAGAATTACAGCGACAAAGTTCGCGCCAACGCTGGCACCACATTTGTAGCAGTTTTCCCCTAAAAACTGCAACAAATGTTGCGCCACAGAGATTCGCGCCATGACACGCCAAGTTGGCGCCACATTTGTAGCTTTTTTCCCCTAAAAACCACAACAAACTTTGCGCCACAGAGATTCGCGCCATGATGAGCCAAGCTGACGCCACGTTTGTAGCGGTTTACTTTAGAGTAACTGCTACAAATATCTCAGCAAACATCCCCGTAATGCTTTTGCTGCTAATTTGTTGCGGTTTATTTGAAAACCACTACAAAAACGCGGTTAATAATGATTTTGTAGCGGTTATTTATAACCACAACAGATAAACCGCGACAAATGTTAGTAGTGCTATGAGTTCTCACCATTAAACTTTAATGGATACTTACAAAAATTCTAACATGTTTAATCTTAATAAGTGGGGTTGTGATGCAGGACAAGAAGGTGAAGAAATAAGAGAGGGAAGGAGAGATAGAAATAGAGAGAATATGGAGACTAGAGGAGGGAGGACAACAACAAGAAGGGAGAAACCAGATATATGATTGGAGAGAGGAGAGAATATTCAGTGAAGAAAATCAACAATCATTTATTCAAATCATTCAAGGATCATTACAATTGAGAACCCTAACTTTATTTTTAGAGCTTGATGATGATGATGATGATAAAATAATAATAATAAAATTCAAATTCAAATATAAGTCTGAAATTCAAGATTTACATTCAAATTCAAATCATAGGTTACTAGATATCCTATTTTATTGGTATAAATAAATAAATAAATGCTAATAATAACTAATTCTTTTCCATGTCCAACATTTCTCCCCCACTTGAAGAGCTGGACTCCTGGCGAGTTAAAATTGAGGCACAATTCTAACTAGAGAATGGCGGTGTATGACTTGTTTCGATGTGGGAATCCTTTACAGCATGTGAGGTAGCGTAGGAGAAAACCGCAGGAGATGTGAGCAGCTTGATAAAACTCCAGTGCGATACTCTGATATGGAAATCCTCTCCAACATGTTTGGTAATTATAAAGAGAGAATCATGAGAGGAATGACGAGCTTGATCGTGAATAACACATAGAAAGCCCTTCCAACAAACAAGATAATGTTGGAATTGACCAAGAAGTTGCGGATTGATCCTTGAGGATGCACCTTTCAGATTCCATCATCTAAGCCAAAAGAAATTTTAAAAGAAGAAAAAACTGAAATTTATGTAGGTATGTATTGAGTAGACAAATAAAAAAGGAAAATAAAATAAAGAAAGGGAATTAATGAAAGGGGAGGGTCTGAGGGTTCCCAAAGAAAAGATCGAAGGACCTTGCAGAAGCTATAGGGAAAAAGCAGCGAAAAGAGGAAAGGGAAGCAAGATCGCATGTTTTAGGAGGGAAAAGAAAATGAAAAGAGGCCATGACTGACATGGGGAACAAGTCTAACTCAGGTGGAGTCAAACAAGGGCGAGGAAGAATAAAAAAAACTGTCCTTTTGGTAAAGTTCTGAATTCTAATTTAGGATAAACTGTTAAAATATAAAAAACTACATATCATTGACCAGCAATTTTAAATTTTAAATAAGCTGATCTGGCTTGCATTATGTTAACTTTAGCGGTAGGGGTTTGATAATCAAGATTTGAAGGTTGAGGATGTGATTTCTAAACTTTTAAAAGTGAGGGAGGTTATATGTAACATGATCAAAGTTGAAGGGGTTTTATGTCTTTTGGCTAAAAAGAAAAAAGAAATAGTTGAAATTATAAAATGGTACAAATAGAGGCCTGTATTCTATTTCTTCCCTGCCTCTCCTCCGTCTTCTCTGCTTTGGCCTTTGGGGATATATACATTTGGCATCGGAATCTTGGAAAAATGTGGTAAATGCATGAACCCGGATAGAAGTTTATGGAATAGATTTCGAAAATGCTTTAAAATGAACGGATGATTGAATATTAATGCATTCAAGGGATTTAACTATTCATATATGTGGCTAATTAAATACGATCGTTTGAAACTAACAAAACATTGAAGGGGGGGGGGGGGGGGGGGAGGGGGGACTACCTAAACTAAGGATATTTGCAATTGGCAAGTTCTTTCACACAATTCTCTGATATTTGCAAATGGCAATTAAGGTGTTTCACAGAATTCTTCAACTTCTACTCCAACACCTATCACCCCTCTACCTAACTGTGATATTAGTAATGTTGTGGTTGTGTAAAAAGTTTAGGTGGAGGTAGACACTGGTATCCCATCAGGGTCAGGGCATGCCTCCAGGCTCAAAGAGCGCTTACAAAGGTACTTACAGATCGCCCACCAACGAGGCTCTCACATCGACCAGCGGGTGTCGAACCTCCTCCCTTTTGGAGTGGAGACCAACACCTTAGCCAACTGTGCCAATTTTCATTGGCTATTAGTAATGTTCTCAAATCTGTACATGGTGCGACAAATTTCATGAGAAATATTAAAATCAAACAACTCACCACTTGCCTTGCTTCAATTTATTTGGGTAAGAAGAAGTTTGAGCTTTCAAATAGATGAAATTACATTTTACACATCTTTCTCTTTTTTGTATCTCCCACTTGAGATCTATTGTACTGAATTATCCAAGTAGCTTCAATATTTGAAATAAACATATCTTAAATGGTCTTGTTCATTATAATCTTAGAGGCACCCTGGAAAAAACACAAATTTACTACTCTTTCGTTTAAATCTAGTCATATAATCTCCTTTGCTTATATAAAATTGATCATTTTAAAAAAAAAAAAAAAAAAAAAAAAAAGAGGACGTCAAAACAGCTTAGTTGTTTGGGCAAAATTAGTGTAAATGATTAACTTAACTAATTTTTTTAATCTTTACAAATTAGTTATTTAAGTACTACATTTAGGATTAGAGGGAGTATTAAAATTTGTGAAGCGCAATAATTTTAACATGAAATATTCATTTTTGACTTTTCGATGAACAAATTAACCCCCTCCCTACCCGTACATGAAACCTCTAAAATTAAGACAGCTATACGTCTTCTATATACAAAAAAAAATAAAATTTAGATACAAAACTTGAAATTTGAACGGTTCATCTCCGGTAAAACATAACTCCTCGCGTAAGTTTTGGTTTCAAATGCCACCAAAGTGGAGCACCCGTTTACCTGCTCATCCTTTGGACGAGCGAGGGGAGCTCGTCTGACGGACGAGCTCTCGGTCATCGATCTGACAAATGAATTTTTTTTTTTCGTTTTTTTTTTTACATAAAAAAAATCATTTTTAAAAAAATGTTAGTTGAGAGATTAACTTTATTTTAAGTTCTCTACTCATTAAAATTAATTTTTATTAAAAAGAAAAAAGTAATAAAATATGGGTTGTCGATCTCGAGATCGACGGTTGAAAACTCATCCGGACGGACGAGCTCCAAGCAGATAAACTGGTTCCCCAAAGTGGTTGGCTTGGTCTGCTTTATTACGAATATCAGATTCATTTAATTCAACTATTGACTCTACTAATCGATCAATTTTCGCTGATGATGAAGCAAGTACCTTACAATTTACTGTCGAAGCGTACTACATGTGTCGTGCTGAACATCACATACACATACATACATACATACATACATACTACCTCCAATCAGAACTGGTTGGCTAATTAACATAAACTAAGGAAATTAATTATGTTAATTATTTGTAACATATATATACCATGGTTTTTCTAAACTATCACCTCTCATTTTGACTACCACATGATAGAAACTCCTTCATATATGCAATTAATAGACATACCTTAGAAAAAAAATTATAAATTTAAGACTCAAAATAGATTAAGGTCTTATATTTAGAATCAAATCAATCCCCCTAAATAGCTCTTATATTAAGTACAAAGAGTGTATATTTATTGGTAGATAATACATGCACATAAAAATGACATACACACATCTATCGTGAATTGTCTCACACAAGGGTTTAATGCAGCTAGATTTGATTTGTTATGCTTTCATATGTCACCAAGGTAGAAGTTGGCCCATCGTATCATGATATAAAATTAATTTAATTTAGCTGTTGACATCTTCAAATCAATTATTTCATTGACGAGGAACCAAGTTCGTAAAAATTCATCTATAACCGAACGCGTTTTGCGTTGTGTCAGTGTGGAACGTACTTGAAAATGTGACACCACAACTCAGCCAAACATGAGAAAATTCAGCTGCATAGAAAACTTCAAAAAAATGTATGTCATTATTTTCTCCAACATGGGATTTAGAACCAGAAGTCTCAATCTCAACTTGATAAATCTTTTGCTGATGATTTCCATCTTCCATTTGATTTTAAGTTCTGCAATGGACACCATCACCTCAGGTCAATTCATTAGAGATCATGATACAGTAAACTCAGAAAACAGGGACTTCAAGCTGGGATTCTTCAGCCCACAAAATTCTACAAACCGCTATGTTGGAATCTGGTATCTTTCTGAATCCATCATAATCTGGGTGGCGAACAGAAACCAGCCACTGGTTGATGCTTCTGGGACTGTCCCAATTTCTAGCAATGGTAATCTTGTGATACTGGACAAACAAAATATGAGTGTTTGGTCTTCAAATATCTCAAATATTGCAACCAATTCAACTGTGAAACTTCTAAACACTGGGAAGTGGGAACCTAGTCCTCTCTGGGGGCAAAACGGGAACAACCATATGGGAGAATTTCCAAGATCCTTCTGATATCATGGGGCCAAAAATGAAGCTCGGCATCAACAAGAGAACTGGAGAGAAGGTGAAAATTACATCATGGAGAAGCTTTTCTGATCCATCTCTTGGATACTATTCTCTTTCTCTTGAACGCCCAAATGCTCCTGATGCTTTTCTCTGGTTTAATGGAACTCACCCATACCATCGAACCGGTCCATGGAACGGTAGGATTTTCAAGGATCACCAACGATGTCAACTGGATGGAGTGTAGGACATGAAGATGATGGAACTGTTTATGTGACTTACAATTTGGAAACTAATGCTGACTTTGAAGTTATGGGTTTGAGTCCACAAGGCCAACTCTGGATAACAGAGTGGAATAACAAAAGGGAGGTTTTGAGGCAGGTGATAAATTTCACTTATTGTGATCTCTATGGCGTATGTGGGGCATTTGGAATCTGCAGTTCACAAAATTCACCAATTTGTAGCTGTTTGAATGGGTATGAACCAAAGAATTTAGAGGAATGGAATAGGCAAAATTGGACTAGTGGATGTGTGAGGAAGAAGCCACTGCAATGCGCGGGGCTTGCAGATAAACAAGATGGGTTTGTGAAACTTGAGAACATGAAAGTACCAGACTTTTTGGAGAGGTCAACCTCTGTTACAGAACATAATTGCAGAACAGAGTGCTTGAATAATTGCACTTGTATGGCATATTCATTTGATTTGAATGGCATTGGATGCATGCAATGGGGTGGGGACTTAATTGACATCGAAAGCTTCTCAATTGGAGGGGTTGATCTTTACATTCGATTGTCTTTGACTGAAAATGGTACCTTTTTCTGTTTAAAATCTAATGCTCCATCATATTTGAAAGTTTTCACTGAAGATGTTTGACTTTTTGTTAGGAAATGCAGAAAAACATTCACGAAAAAGAACAATCATTATTGCAATTACAGTGACGATGGGAATCATTACTTTAACAGCGTGTGCATGTTTCTTGTGGAGATTGATCGCTAAATATGCAGGTGTTGTAATAAACTATAGATTTCATTAGCATGTAATTGTGAATATGGTTGATATGATGAGTAACATTATGTGTTGAAAATAAGATGTGATTTTGGACATAGGTGAGACAGATTCCCACAGTCAGCCTCAAAGAATGATTAGTCAAGATGATGAGTGAACGAGAGAAGGAGGAGAGTGTTGATGGTGCTGGTGGCGAGTTTCATACCTTCCGACGGTGAGAAAAAAGCTAGTGGAGGCTGAAGGAGGAGCAAAGATGGGAGATCTGTGGAGGGAAGGAGAACGAGAAGGAGCCAAGCAGGAGAGAGAGATTTGAAGTGGTGAAGATGGTGGAAGAGATAGATCTGAAAATGAAGTTTGAAGGGTGTGTCGGTGTTCGTGTCAGAGAGAGATGAGACTCTGACGACTTGACATATCGACTGAGAACAAATATTGAAAGAGTCTTACACTATGTTGCGGGAATCATCCCAGTAGACAATGCATTTTTTTTTGTTGGGATCAAGAAGCACGTCGGTTTTGGAAAACTTCATAACATGGCAATATCTCATCCATCTAAAACTGATTGAAGATGTTGATTAGTGAGAAAATAAAAATCAAAAGACCACCAGATATTTGGTTGAATCATTGATGGGTCACGTCACACTTATTAATTGAGGTTTGGCGCACTGGTTGCCAAGAGAATTGTTGTGAAAAATTAGTGTAAAAATGTAAAAACTTTCATTTTTATTAGGATCATACGTATTGAAACGCAAGTAAAAACTGGTTCAAACAAAAGGTCGAGGGAGAGGAATGTGTTTCTGATATAATAAAATGGTTAGCATGTGGTTCTGAGGGTGATGTCATACGTTGGAATTTGTATGTGATCAATGGCTATACATTTTACACAAAGTCCTTAGATGATAGGAGCACCATTCAGAACAGTGGTGTTATGTTAGAGGCTGAATCTATGCACTTCTTCAGTTTGAAAGACAAGAGGCCTAAATTGGTATTCATGCCTTATTATGGGGTTATTGACGAGATTTGGAAGGTGGACTATGTTAAAATCAAATTCCTCATTGTCAAATGCAAGTGGGTTAATGTCAATATTGATGTTCAGATCGATCGGCTAGGATTTACATTAGTCGATATCAATAGTCGAAATTTTGGAGATAAACTTTTTATTATGGTAGACCAGGCGAAACAAATGTTTTATATCACCGATCAGGAAAATAAAATGTGGTCTGTAGCTCTACAAGGAAAAAGGGTCATTGATATTGATGAGGAAATTCATTCAAATTATGGTCTTCTTGAGATTACTCCTTTTTCAAGGGGTCTCCCGGACATGGACTAAGAAGATGAAGTGGATAATGAACCCGACATCAGAAATGATTATCATGAAGGGATATGGGAGGATATCCCTTTATAAAAGAGACAATTCATAAGGTAATATCATATGCATAATTCTTTGAAAACTGTAAGGTTTTAACTATATTCCTTTTTATGTTCTTGAACAATGTCATTGACTGTGAAGCTTTTGTTCTTGTTTTTATTTTTGTGGCAGGATTCAATTGATAGGGGCTTGTTACAAAAGAGGAATGTTATGTTGTTGGGTGAGAATCTGATGAAGACATGGTGATTTGGGCATGTATATGTTCATTTAATTAATTAGGTAGGTGTTGTGTCTTTGTAACTTATCTTATTGTGTGTGTGTGTGTGTGTTCATTAAGGTGTTGTACTGTAATAGTATATTCATTAAGAGGCCACATAACTCATGGTGAATAATATTTTTTTCCATTTCCAATTCAATTTGTAATTCTGGATTGTTCATAGCTTGTAGCTTAAAGTACTGTCTTTAAGGTGTTGGATGTGTATGATCAGGAAGAAATAGAATAGGGGAAAATTCAACTTTTAAGATCAGTGTATTTAATGATATCCCAGTCTTAGATGATGATTTTTTGAGACTGGTGTATTTTCATCCGGTCTTAAAAGTCAGACTATTTAAACCAGACGCATATCTCCAGTCTTAAAAGACATAAACTTTTAAGACCGGATGTATTTATTAGTCTGGTCTTAAAGGTCGGTACTTTTAGACCGGTCTATGAAAAGTAAGGTCTTAAAGTTTGGTTTTATCAGACCGGTGTATTTAATCGTTCGGTCTTAAAAGTCAGAATTTTAAGACCGGACGTGTTTTTGTCCGGTCTTAAAAGTCATATTTTTAAGACCGACCTTTTTAGTTGTTTGGTCTTAAAATTTTTGTTTTAAGATTGAACAAAAAATATATCAGGTCTATATTGAATGATTTTTAAGACCTAATATTTTTAATGTCCGGTCTAAAACAATTTCTTTAATATCAGTTCGAGTCTAGTCTTACAAATTACAGACTTTTAAGATCGCCTGAAACAAAACCGGTCATAGATCCGGTCTTAAAAGCATTTTTTGTACCCCGTACCAGTCATATTTATATCAAAGAGATGTATTATTTCCTAGACCTTACTCTCTTTGTATAATCTCCTTTGCTTATATAAAATTGATCATATATATATATATATATATATATATATATATATATATATATAAATAAAGAGGACGTCCAAACAGTCTAGTTGTTTGGGCAAAATTAATGTAAAATTAACTTAACCAATTTTTTAATCTCTACGAATTAGTTAATTATTTAATTACTATATTTAGGAAGAAGGAGTATAAAAATTTGTGAAGCGCAATAATTTTAATATGAAATATTCATTTTTGACTTTTCGATGAACAAATTAACCCCTCCCTACCCGTACATGAAACCTCTAAAATTAAGACAGCTATACGTCTTCTATATACAAAAAAAATAGAATTTAGATACAAAACTTGAAATTTGAACGGTTCATCTCCTGTAAAACATAACTCCTCGCGTAAGTTTTGGTTTCAAATGCCACCAAGGTGGTTGGTCGCTTTATTACGAATATCAAATTCATTTAGGGCCCGTTTGGATGGCGCTTTTAAAAAAAAGTGTTTTTTTTAAGTTTTTTTTTCTTAAGATCTAAATTGGAGCTTTAAAAAAAAGCATTGTGTCCTTTTTTTATGACTTTTGCTTTTTTAAAAAAATATCATCTAAACACATAAATTAATAAAAAGGTATTTTATTTTGTATTAAAAAAGTGCTTTTTTTTATCATAAAAGACCATCTAAATGGGCGCTTAATTCAACTATTGACTCTTCTAATGGGTCAATTTTCGCTGATGATGAAGCCAGTACCTTGAAATTTACTGTCGAAGCGTACTGAATGTGCCGTGCTGAACATACATACATACTACCTCCAATCACAACTGGTTGGCTAATTAAGATAGATTAAGGAAATTAATTATTTGTAACAAATATATTTTAGTTTTTCTAAACTATCAACTCTCATTATGACTACCACATGATAGAAACTCCTTCATATGTGCAATCAATAGGCATATCTTAAAAAAAAAAAAGTAAAATACTGGCCACCCTTCCGTTTGCCTTAATTACACAGACATCCTCTCTATTTTGGAAACCCATATGAACCTCCCTTAAAATTAAACATATGTTACACAAACCTCCCTTATATTTTGATATTCTATTTCCATCCACCCAAACCGTTAGTTGACCGTTAAGTTTGACTTTTGAACCTTTTTTTTTTTTGGAGTAAAATACTCTCACTACCCTCATATTTTGCTTTAATTACATATACATCCCCTCTATTTTGAAAACATACGCTTAAGTCTAAACAGTTAACTCGTTAAGAATATTCTAAAAAGATTCCAAAAATATATTTTTAACTAAAGTTTATATAAAAATAAAATTTATTTACTATTTTACCCTTAATACTAATATTTTTTTAACTATGTTTATATATAGAAACTTACACATTGTTGATGTATTTATTTTGTCTTGCACATTTTGACTAAAATTGTTTTAAAGAATTTAAGAGTTTTTTTTATCTGTTCCTTAATTTTTATTTTTATATTTACAAATAGTTATTTGTTTGATGATTTTATATTGATTAATGTAATAAATATCACAAACCATGTTGAATATTCAAGTAAGTTATTAAATAAACATGTGATTGATCAAATGTGTTTATAAATATTTGTGAAAAAAGTATTAAATTATAACTTTAAATGACACATACAATCTCAAACTTATATAGTTTATTATATTTGACAAAAATATATGTGTTTAATATATATTTTAAGTCATAATTAATTTATAATATCAAAATTAATACTTTTTTTAACAAATTAGAAAGTTAAAAAAATCTATTAGAATAAATTTTTGGTTGTATAAATTTTTATTAGCCTATATGTGTGTGTGTGTGTGTTTAAATAATTCTAATATTGAAAAGGGATATTTTGGTAAAAAAAAAATAAGAAAAAAAAGGTTCAAAAGTCAAACTTAACGGTCAACTAACGATTTGGGTAGATGGAAATAGAATATCAAAATATAAGGGAGGTTTGTGTAACATATGTTTAATTTTAAGGGAGGTTTATATGAGTTTCCAAAATAGAGGGGAGAGTCACGTGTAATTAAGACAAAAACAAGATGGTGGTGAGTATTTTACTCTAAAAAAAATTATAAATTTAAGAGTCAAAATAGATTGAGGTCTTATATTTAGAATCAAATAAATCCCCTAAATAACTCTTATATTAAGTACCAAAGAATATATAT
This sequence comes from Acacia melanoxylon, assembly GCA_019022615.1. Lineage (NCBI taxonomy): Eukaryota > Viridiplantae > Streptophyta > Magnoliopsida > Fabales > Fabaceae > Acacia > Acacia melanoxylon. Next base: position 433,596 of record JAFJYJ010000136.1, read on the forward strand.
TTATTGGCAGATAATACATGCACATAAAAATGACACATACACATCTATTGTGAATTGTCTCACTCAAGAGGTTTAATGCAGCTAGATTTGATTCGTTATGCTTTCATATGTCACCAAGGTAGAAGTTGGCCCATCTTATCATGATATAAAATTAATTTAATGTTGACATCTTCAAATCAATTATTTCATTGACGAGGAAGCAAGTTCGTACAAACTCATCTATAACCGAACGCGTTTTGTGGAACGTACTTGAAAATGTGACACCATAACTCAGCCAAACATGAGAAAATTCAATTGCATAGAAAACTTCAAAAAAATGTATGTCATTATTTTCTCCAACATGGGATTTAGAACCAGAAGTCTCAATCTCAACTTGATAAATCTTTTGCTGATGATTTCCATCTTCCATTTGATTTTGAGTTCTGCAATGGACACCATCACCTCAGGTCAATTCATAAGAGATCATGATACAGTAAACTCAGAAAACAGGGACTTCAAGCTGGGATTCTTCAGCCCACAAAATTCTACAAACCGCTATGTTGGAATCTGGTATCTTTCTGAATCCAACATAATCTGGGTGGCGAACAGAAACCAGCCACTGATTGATGCTTCTGGGACTGTCACAATTTCTAGCAATGGTAATCTTGTGATACTGGACAAACAAAATATGAGTGTTTGGTCTTCAAATATCTCAAATATTGCAACCAATTCAACTGTGAAACTTCTAAACACTGGGAACCTAGTCCTCTCTGGGGGCAAAACGGGAACAACCATATGGGAGAGTTTCCAAGATCCTTCTGATATCATGGTGCCAAAAATGAAGCTCAGCATCAACAAGAGAACTGGAGAGAAGGTGAAAATTACATCATGGAGAAGCTCTTCTGATCCATCTCTTGGATATTATTCTTATTCTCTTGAACGCCCAGATGCTCCTGAATCTTTTTTCTGGTTTAATGGAACTCGCCCATACCATCGAACCGGTCCATGGAACGGTAGGATTTTCCAAGGATCACCAACGATGTCAACTGGATGGAGTGTAGGACATGAAGATGATGGAACTGTTTATTTGACTTACAATGTGGAATATAATGCTGACTTTGCAGTTATGGGTTTGAGTCCACAAGGCCAACTTTGGATAGCATATTGGAGAAACAAAAGGGAGGTTGTGAGGCAGGGGATAAAAGGCACTTATTGTGATCTCTATGGCATATGTGGGGCATTTGGAAGATGCAGTGCACAAAGTTCGCCAATTTGTAGCTGTTTGAATGGGTATGAACCAAAGAATTTAGAGGAATGGAATAGGAAAAATTGGACTAGTGGATGTGTGAGAAAGAAACCACTGGAATGCGCCGGGGTTGCAGATAAACAAGATGGGTTTGTGAAACTTGAGAACATGAAAGTGCCAGACTTTTTGGAGAGGTCAACCTCTGTTACAGAACATAATTGCAGAATAGAGTGCATGAATAATTGCACTTGTGTGGCATATGCATTTGATTTGAATGGCATTGGATGCATGCAATGGGGTGGGGACTTAATTGACATCGAAAGCTTCTCAATTGGAGGGGTTGATCTTTACATTCGATTGTCTTTGACTGAAAATGGTACCTTTTTCTGTTTAAAATCTAATGCTCCATCATATTTGAAAGTTTTCACTGAAGATGTTTGACTTTTTGTTAGGAAATGCAGAAAAACATTCACGAAAAAGAACAATCATTATTGCAATTACAGTGACGATGGGAATCATTACTTTAACAGCGTGTGCATGTTTCTTGTGGAGATTGATCGCTAAATATGCAGGTGTTGTAATAAACTATAGATTTCATTAGCATGTAATTGTGAATATGGTTGATATGATGAGTAACATTATGTGTTGAAAATAAGATGTGATTTTGGACATAGGTGAGACAGATTCCCACAGTCAGCCTCAAAGAATGATTAGTCAAGATGAAGAAGTTAAAATGGATGAGATGGATGATCTTCCACTTTTTAATTTTGAAGATCTTGTAATTGCTACGAACAATTTCCATTCATCCAACAAGCTAGGACATGGTGGCTTTGGTTCAGTATACAAGGTTTCATTGTTTTTGAGAGAAACAAATTGTATGGTGGATCTACTTTCTTGTACAAATGAGTTGTTTTACAATAGCTATTTTTTGTTCTACATTGTCTTCCAGGGGAAATTGAGAGATGGACAACAAATTGCAATCAAAAGACTTTCAAAAGCATCAAGACAAGGGCAAGAAGAGTTCATGAATGAGGTTGTTGTGATTTCAAAGCTTCAACATCGCAATCTAGTAAGATTGTTAGGCTGTTGCATTCAACAAGCTGAGAGAATATTAATCTATGAGTACATGCATAACAAGAGTTTGGATGCAATTCTATTTGGTTAGTTGCTTTTCCCCCAACAGTTCATCTTGTTTTATACTGTATTATGAATTTTAAAAAAAAGATGCCTTAGTCTGTCATTTTCTCAATATATAATAACTTGCTAATTTTATGTGAATTCAGATTCTCTGAAAAAGGCACTAACTCTAAGTCACCAAATCTCTTCTTTATTTACAGATTCAATCAGAAAGAAAGAATTAGATTGGCAAAAACGTTTTAAAATTATTGAAGGAATCTCTAGAGGTTTGCTTTATCTCCATCGAGATTCTAGAATAAAAATCATACATAGAGATTTGAAGGTTAGTAACATCTTACTGGATGAGGAGCTAAATCCAAAAATATCTGACTTTGGATTGGCTAAAATATTTAGAACCAATGAAGATCAAGCCAATACTAGAAGAGTGGCTGGGACATAGTAAGCAAGTTTTCTTTTGTTAATTATTAAGTCATCATGCTAGTGAAATGTAAGTTCACAAAATAAATTTTCAATGTAGCGGCTATATATCTCCTGAATATGCAATGCAAGGGCTATTTTCAGAAAAATCAGACGTTTTCAGTTTTGGAGTTCTAATACTAGAGATTGTTAGTGGAAGAAGCAATTGCCGATTGTATAACATGGAGAGGGGATCTCAAACCCTTTTAGGATATGTAAGTATCTTCTCTACCTATTGTTACTGACATGAACTTTCTATTTTCAAGCATGGATTTTTGTATATTTTCAGGTATGGAGGCTATGGAATGAAAGTAACCTGGTGTCTTTTATAGATTCAGAAATACAATATCAAGGTTCTTATGAGGATATTTTGCGGTGCATACACATAGGCCTACTTTGTGTGCAAGAATCAGCAAAAGAGCGGCCAACTATGGCTAATGTAGTGTCTATGCTTAGTAGTGAGATTGACAAACTTCCTATTCCAAGGCAACCTGCATATATACTAAATGAGATGGGATTCAATCATGAGTCCACTTTAGAAACACTGGGTTTGCACTCTGCTAACTTTGTTAGCATTACTGATATCAGTGGGAGATAATATTGCACAAATAATAAGAAATTATTGTTAAACTTCACTAACTAGGATTTAGTTTCCTATTATGGATGATCATTATATTTAATTAGATTTGATGTTTCTCAAATATATATTCTGAGTTTTTGCTGATATCTGTTGAGAAATTGTTTTTTATCTCAACCAGATGAGATGGTAAGCTCGTGTTGGTCATTTCTACTTTTTTATGATCCAATGAATTTACCTGAGTATAATATTTTTGACAAGAAGGCAAGTTGCATATATACGAGCTACATAGGCAGTGTTTGTTTTGTTGCATTTGAAGTATTGTCAGAAAATTTAGGATTATTACAAGAAACCAAAAAAGATGCACAAGACATAGAATAAAAAAAAGGAAGACACTGTTACAAAGTATAGATTTAGAGTCTCCAATTAACATCTTTTTTTTTGAAAAACACGTTAAGAATTAGGCGATGACGTTTTTAAAATTTTCTTACTTTCAACGTCTAATTTTTTAAAACAGATATTAAAAATGTTTATTATCATCAAATTTTAAAATATGGACATTAAAAGTAGAACTTTAAAGTTCTTTTTTGAAAAATGTTTTACTTTTTTTTTTTTTTTTGGATAAAGTAGGCAAGCCGAAACTTGAAAGGGGAGTTAGGAACCAAATAGTGAAGATCTAGCCCTTAATACATCCAAAAAGAAAGCTAAGATGAACATGAACGTTTATCGTTCAAAACCATATCTAGGCATCCTCTGGGGATATTTGGGACCATGGGCGGATCTACATAGTGGAGAACTTGCCCCCCCTTGGATTTGGGGAATTGAGTTTTTTTTTTTTTTTTTTTTTTTTTAAATAAATAAAAAAAAAAAAAAAAAAAAAAAAAAATAATAATAATAATACATGTTTGAATGATTTTTCACCCTTAATACATGAACACCGCACTTCATAATCGGATGGGAGATGAATGGTTGAATAATTGTTTAGTGCCTTATATTGAAAAAGATGTATTTGATAGCATTGATAATAAGACAATTATAATAGAATTCCAAAAAATTAGGCATAGAAGGATGGCATTGTAATTATTTGAGTAAATACCCTTTTGAGTCCCCCGGAAAAAAACACGGACCCCATTTTGGTCCCTCACACAAAGAAATGCCCTTTTTAGTCCCCGAAAAGGACGAATAAGGTCAATTTGTGAACATTTTGGTCCCTCGCAAATTTCCAAAAAAGCCCTTTTTAGTCCATAAAAAAGTTCCATTTTAGTTGCTAGGGACGAAAATGGGGTCCGTGTTTTCTGTCGGGGACCCAAAAGGGTATTTACTCTAATTATTTTTTATGGTAATATACTTTTCTTATTAAAATATATGTACTTGAACTTATTGAGTGCCCACCCTTCATTGTTATTTATGTAGTTGCATTTCTAACAGCACTTAGATTAGCTTTTCTAAATGACAGGTTTGTAAAAATGCCATTATCGTGCGTACGTGCTCCAGGGCCAGTTCTTCTCAGCTCCTTCATCTCCGGATGATGCTTCAATGTCAGAGTTTAACAGCTCTAGGAAAGGAGGGGAATGGGAAGCAGAGGTCTCGCCCGACGCTCCTCCTAGAGAGGGAATGGGTTCTGAGAAGCCAACTGCTTCAGACTCCTGAAAGGCTGAGGTGGTTCTCGTCTGTAGCTCCTCATTTTGGGCGTCTGTGCCCTTTTTTTTGACTTTGTATTTGTCCGGCATGTGTGCCGGTTGTATGAACAATTTTTAACTACCTTATTAATATATTGCAATATTGTTTTCTAATTCTAAGGTAAGTTTAAAAATTTCATGACCAGGCCAGGGTCTTTAATTGTGCAGATTTGCGTTTTCTTCCAGACTTGACGTCTGGGAATCTGTGGTAGGGTTTTCTTTTTTTAACTGCGTAGGGTATTTATTTTAACCGCACTACCGAGTTCCGGCTCCATTATCTGAGTTCATCACCAGGATAAGGGGAAACTGTCACATGTTTAAACTGTGGTGTCTGCAACGCTACACTATAAACATTTTGACCTGATCAAGGTCGGAATGACAATTCATCTTCTTATCTAGGAGCGAGCGTTGACGCGTCAATTTTGCAAAGACCTCTACAAGCAACTTCACATTGCTCTTAACCTGGGCACATCGGGCCTAGTGTCATCCATCTAGATGGGTTTTACTTGAGACCGAGTTTAGGGACCTCGGTGTAAAACTTAAGTTATTGGTGGAACGCATTTGAAAACTTCCACTAAGGATTTCTTCATTAAGACGAAAATCAAACTCCAAAGAGCTCATAATGTCATATGACGAAAATATCAAATGTAAATGACTTAAATTTAAATACTGAAAACATAAAAATAATCGGGCTCAAACATGGGGTGTCCAGGTTCTTTTGACGAGCTTCCTTCCTAGGGTTTCCAATGTATGTGCTCCATTGTCCAGCTTCTCTTTGACTCGATAAGGACCTTCCCAATATGCTACTAGCTTGCCATATCTGGCATTTTTATTTCCAACATCTGCGCGTCGAAGTACTAGGTTGCCCTTGTTGAAAGAACGGAGTCTGACCTTCCGATTATACTTTTCCGCAATGAGTTGCTTGGCGGCTAGCTCCTTGCAATGCGCCATGACTATGATCTTGTCTATCAGGTCTAGATCTGTCCTTAAGGCGTCTTCGTTCGACTTCCCACCATCTTGAAGTGCTTTTACCTTCCTCCATGACGGCTGCCCAATCTCGACCAGGATCATCGCCTCGCATCCATAAGTCAACCGGAAAGGGGTTTCCTGGGTTGAGGTCTGCACGCTGGTCCTATACCCCCACAGTACACTGTAGAGTTGTTCGACCCAGTTGGACTCTGCGTCATGCATTCGTTTCTTTAAGCCGTCTAGGACGACTTTGTTGGCCGCTTCAGCCTGGCCATTTGATTGTGGATGCTCGACCGAGGCGAAGTGCTGCTTAACATCAAGGTCCGAATCATATCCTTGAACCCTTTGTCTAGAAACTGGGTCTCGTTGTCCGTGATTACTTCAGCTGGAATTCCGAATCGAGAGACAATATTATGACGAAAAAACCTTTGTATCTGTGCCGAGGTTATAGTGGTTAAGGGCTCGACTTCAATCCACTTAGTAAAGTAGTCTATCGCCACAATGAGCCACTTGAACTGCCCGGGAGCTGCTTTGAATGGCCCAAGGAGGTCCATACCCCACTTGTAAAAGGGCCAAGGGGCTGAGATGCCTTTTAACTCCGATGGCAGGGGCCAAATGATCTTGGCGTGTTTCTGGCAACTATCACATCTTTTGACGGCTTCCTTGGCGTCTGCCATCATGGTTGGCTAGTAATAGCCTGCACGCAGAGCTTTCCTAGCCAAAGCTTTGCCCCCATATGGTGGCCGTTGACTCCTTCATGTATCTCCGCCAACACATATTTTGCCTCGAATGAACCCAAGCATATCATCATTGGGGAGTGCAAACCTTTTCTATATAGCTTATCATCAATCATCATATAGACGGCGGCCTCCCAAATTAGTTTCTTTGCATCGGTTGAGTCGGTCGGAATAATACCTCTTTCCAGATAATCCTCAATCGTCTTTCTCCAATCTATCGCTGCTGAGATAGTCATAATGCAGCTCAGCTCTATTAGGTTTTGCTGGATGACGGTCCGGTAGCTTCCCGGGCCTTTGGTACTAGCAAGCTTGGAAAGGATGTCGGCCCTGGTATTTTCTTCTCTTGGAATGTGGGTGATGATCACCTCTTCGAAGCTGGAGATCACTTCCTTTGCCTTATTGAGATACTTGGCCAACAAAGGACCTTTTGTCTGATAAGTGTCCTCAACATGTGCTGTTACGAGCTGTGAGTCGATAAAAACCCTTACTCTCTATGCTCCATGTTCTCTAGCCTGCAATAATCCGGCAAGCAGGGCTTCGTATTCGACCTGGTTATTTGAGGTCGGGAACTTCAGTTGAAGGGAGTGTTCAATGGCAACACCCTCTGGGCTCTCGACTATGATCCCTGCTCCACTACCCTTTGCATTTGAGGAACCATCAACATAAACCTTCCACGTTTTGTCTTGGGCTGCGTCGGTCGTATCTGCCGAGGTAAGTTCCCTCACAAAATCTTCTAACGCTTGCGATTTGATTGCATGTCGGGCTTCGTAGGTGATGTCAAACTCCGATAACTCGATGGACCAGCTGGTCATTCTTCCTGCCAGGTCCGGTTTGTGTAATATTTGTCGGAGCGGTTGGCTAGTTCGGACCACTATTCGATGTCCTTGGAAGTAAGGCCGAAGCCTTCTTACCGAGATAAGTAGGGCGAAAGCCACTTTTTCATGCTTCTGGTATCGTAGTTCCGAGCTCTGTAATGCCTTACTTACGAAATAAATTGGGGCCTGGCCGATATCAGTTTCTCTCACCAAGACCGCACTTACTGCTTCTTCTCCAACTGATAAATATAAAAATAAGGACTCACCCAGGTCAGGCGTTGACAGGACTGGTGGGGTCACCAAACAGAGTTTGATTTTTTCAAAAGATGCCTCGCAGTCCGTGTTCCATCCTCCCTGCGTTTCCTTCTTTAGCAACCTGAAGAATGGGAGCGCGTTCTCGCCCGACCTTGGTAAAAACTCGTAAGCGCGGCCAAGCGGCCGGTCACCGGCTTGGACTTCCTTCTTTGTCCTCGTGGCCTGCATGTCGAGGACGGCCTTGCATTTATTAGGATTGGCTTCGATTCCGCGGTTTGTCAGCATAAAACCCAAGAATTTCCCGGCTGGGACTCCAAATGCACATTTGGCCGGGTTCAAACGGATCTGAAATCTTCTCAACTTGTCAAACATTTGCTCTAGATCTCGGATATGGTCTTCCGGGTCTTTAGTTTTCACAATCATATCATCAATGTAAACCTTGATGTTTTGTCCGATCTAGTCAGTGAAAACCCTGTTCATCATCCGTTGATAGGTGGCCCCGACAATTTTTAACTCGAAAGGCATCACGTTGTAGCAGTAGTTGGCCTTGTCGGTTATGAAGGCCGTCTTCTCCTGATCGTCCGGGTGCATGGGGATTTGATTATAACTGGAGTAGGCGTCCATAAAGGATAACAGCTGAAAACCTGACGAGTTGTCGACCAACTGGTTGATGTTTGGCATCGGGTAGGAGTCTTTTGGGCAGGCTTTGTTTAAATTGGTATAATCCGTGCATACCCTCTATTTTCCATTTGTCTTTTTTACCATAACCACATTGGAGAGCCACGTAGTGTATTGTATTTCTCTTATGAACCCGGCTACCAATAGTTCCTCGACGTGCTGCTCCAAAGCCTTCTGTCTATCGGCTCCAATATTTCTCTTTTTCTGCGCCACGGGTGTAGACCCCGGCCGGATAGCCAGCTTGTGGCAACAAAAGTTAGGGTCAATCCCTGGCATCTCGGATGACGTCCATGCGAATACGTCCTGGTTCTGCCTTAGGAATTCAATCAACCTGGTTTTCAAATCCAGATTCATCACTCCCCCAATCTTCGTAGTTTTTGAGGGATTCCTTCCGAGGATTAATTCTTCCAACTGGCCCTCTGGTTCTGGACGTGGGATCTCGGGCTCGTCCCTGAGGTCGAGCTCCACTATGCTTACTGGACGTCTGGGCTCATCGTTTTTTCCTGAGTCCAGGAGTCGTTCACCCCTACGAATCCGAGGTAGTGATGATGGTCCGCCTTCTCCCTCCCGGACTGTCTCGAAATAACACTGTCGGGACTCCTTCTGATCTCCGTTAACAACAACCACCTTATTCTTGTTGTTCACCATCTTCAACTTCTGATGCTTTGTAGATACTAGCATGTCCCAACTATGGATGGCCTGGCCCGCCCAATATGATATTATATGGGGAAGGAAATCGGCCACTATGAACCTTACCCGTTCTGATTTGAGAACCTCTTTGGTTCCCAATGTTAGTCTTAGGTCGATATATCCTTTAGGAGGTGAATGTTCCCCGTTGAACCCTATGAGGGTCGTTTTGCACGGTTTCAAATCTTCTACATCCATCTTCATCCCGTTGAAGGCATCCGCGATGATATCCGACGAACTCCCCGCATCAACAAAAACCCTTTTAACCCTAAGACGTGCCAGGGTTGCCGTGATAACCAAGCCATCCTGATGTCCCGACACTACATCTTTTAGTTCTTCATTAGTAAAGACTAATGGCGGTGGCGTCGGTTTGGTTGGGTCGTCTTTGAACTTGGGGAGATCTCTAACAGAGAGGACTTCTCTTAGGTATTTCTTGCGCTAGCTTATGGTATCTCCACCCCCACCGAAGCCTCCGCTGACAATGTTGCAGTGAAACTGGGCTTCTGAGAACTCGTCTTCCTCGCTGGCCGACTTTTGGCACTTCTCGTCTCTCTTCGGGTTGGTGGTCGGGCTTCTACTACGGCCTCCTTGCTTGCGTTTGCTATTTTTACGCCCCTGAGTTTGTATCACGTATTGGCGTAATTTGCCTTCTCTGATGAACCTCTTAATGGCGTCTTGAAGTTCATAACACTGATCCATAGTGTGCCCCAGTCCGTCGTGAAACACACAAAACTTGGATTGGTAAGTTGTGGGTCTAACTCGAGGAGGCCGTGGCCTATCAGCTCTCTTCATCTCGGTCTGGGCTACTTCCTTCCAAATCTTTGAACAAGGGGCGTTCAAGGGTGTGTATCTTTCATACCTTGTTTTTGCTTCAGGTCTTCCTCCTTGAGTTCGGCTATCTCGGTTCCGCGTTCGGTGGAGGGATTCTTCCTTTGGTTTACCGGGTTGATCCTTATCCTCGAGTGACATATTTCCCCTCTTCTCGGTTCCAACAGCATTGGCGATCTCCATCTATTCTACGTCCAAGTACTGCTTTGCTCGGATATGAAACTCAGTGAGAGTATAGACTCAGTTCTTGAAAATATTCTTGGCCAATCGAGACAAGGGCTCGAAACCATCTATGATGCAGTGTCTGTAAACATCTTCCGGGAGTGAGCGTACCTGTAAAGCTACCTCTTTAAATCGATCTAGATATTTCTGGAGCGTCTCCCCCTTTTTCTGCTTGATTTTGCTCAGAGTGAATTGGGACTTCGGCTGCTTCTTACTAGTTGCGAAATTCAATTCGAATTTGCGTCCGAGGTCTTTAAAATTGTGCACTTAATTGGTGGGCAAGGTATGGAGCGAATTTTGAGCCTATCCGGTTAATGTTGCTGCGAAAAGCCGTGATATGACCGGACCCTTAATCAATCGAACAAACATGAGCAGCTCGAACGTGTCGAGGTGAGTGCGTGGGTCCTGGGACCCATCGTACTTCGGGAGGTGCGTCAAATCTAAATTCTTTTGGATACGACGCACTGGCAATTTCCTCGGAGAAAGGGCTTCGATTGAGATGGGTCAAGTACTTCATTTTATATTCTCTTAAGGAGCCCCGAGGCCGGGCTATTCTCTCCGCGTCTCGGTCTTCAGGTTCCGAGATCCGTTCCAGGCGCAGCTTTTTCGAAGTCGTAGTTCTTCTTGTATCCCGCCGCGCTAACCTCGGTCCTCCACTATGGGATGGGCTACTGGTATCTTGTGTCATCCTTTCCTTCCTTCCTTGTGGGTCTTCACGACCCCTTCTCTCATAAAACGTCTTGAACTTCTTAAATCGTTCCTCCATCATCTGTTGTATTACTCTTAGATCTTCCTGGCGCTGGAGATTATTACGCTTTTCATTGTTCTCCATTCGCCTCAGCATTGACTCATGTGCTTTCTGCAGGAGAATGACGTCTGGATTGGGAGTCGAGATCTTTGTGGCTGCTACGTCACGAGCTTTGTGGACAACAGGAGGGCAGGACGCCGTGTCAGAAACGTTCCCCTCCGGGATATCGTCCGGCTGCTCTTGAGCTTGATGGTGTTGATTAGCCTCGGCATGTGGTGGATTTCCAGGCTGAGGGTTTCGACTGCTGCTTCTAGTGTTAGCCATCGGTGGTCACAAGGATCGAAATTTAACGTCCCCACGATCGGCGCCAATGTTCTGGTGTAAAACCCAGATGTCTAGCCGGATGGGCTAGTACTTTGATCTTTGATCGAATGGCCCTACCAAAGTATCTACTTGACAGATATCCGGGAGAGCGGAGGATCACTGTACACAAAATAGGCTCTTCGCCAAGGGGGATGGGGGTTGTGTTTAGTGGGAGAGTGCACAGTGATGCTGAATGTAAATAGGTCTAAGTTAGAACGTGTGTACCTTAGGGTTTAACCTTTGTATTTATAGAGTGTACCTTAGGTAGGATATCCAGGATCTATCATGATTCATAGCCGTTATTTCATATTCGAGATATGATTTCCGATATACTGATATTATAGATAATAGCAGGATTACCCAATATCATCGGAGTGTCCCGTGATTGGGTTTGTTCCTTAATGGGCCACATCAGCGTTGGGCCTGATGGGGATCCGTAACAAGTTCTAAGTTTGTTTTCGTTTTTTTAAAACTTTGTTTCTCTCTCGGATTCGCCAAAAAACAATTTGACGATGTACTCCTTGAGATCAGAATTATTATTTTAATGCCTCCTTATCCCTTTATTGAAAATGGAGTTTTGTTTATTTTGGTCAGAATATTGAAAATGGAGTTATTGCTTTAGTCTTGTTACAAGTATGTAGAAAAATTGAAAAGCTTATTAAAGATGAGTACTAAAAAATTTATGTTTTGACTTTGTTTTCTCGAATGTATCACCTTGGAGTCATTTTTGTCTGCTGCCAAATTGTGTTGGTGCTGTCAATTTTGAATTGTACAAGTGGATTGAACTTGATTGCTGTTGAATTGCATGTTTTGCCTAGAGTTTTGTAGCATTGAACTGTAAAGCCAAGTTGTGCGCATTGAAGCTTAATTTTGCAAAGTCTATGAGCTTAATTGTTGCTTCTTTGGAATTTATTATCCACATATGTTTTGGTAAAAAGAATAATCTTCTCCTTTGAGAATAATCAAAAAAGGAAAATGTTCAATTGGAACATGAAAACGTGATCGAATTGGTCCTAATTACTCTTCGGGACGAAGTGGAAGAAGGGGGAGATTCTTGAACGAGGAAAAGGATCCATTGACTTCAAAAGAATTGAACGAGGAGCCGTATGAGGTGAAAATCTCATGTAGGGTTTTGTAGCGGACAGTAAGTATGACTTATCTATCAACTTTTCAATCCATTTTGAGCACGGGTTTTTCTGGCCCAAGTGTATCTTATTTTTACCACGAATTTTTTTCCTTGGTTAACAATAGTTGTAGTTTTCCCAATATCCACGGGTTCCTTAATCTTCTTATTTCCTCATAGAGGAAATAAGGTAATTAGGTGGTATACTATTTTGATATGTTTAATGAATCTCCTTATAACAACCTATGCATTCTGTTATCATTTCCAATTGGACGATCCATTAATCCAGTTGACGAAGAATTATAAATGGATCCAATTTTTTTGATTTTTACTGGAGATTTGGAATAGATGGACTCTCTATAGGCCCTATTTTGCTAACGGTATTTATCACCACTTTAGCTACTTTAGTGGCTCAACCGGTTACTCGGGAATCCCGATTATTCCATTTCCTAATGTTAGCAATGTATAGCGGTCAAATATGATCATTTTGAGTAAAACCATCTTATCTTGTGAAATTCCATCAATCTTTAGCAAAGTCGTTGAGTTAATGGCTGGAATTAGGTGCTGCCTTATTTATACATTGATTGGAAGTTGATTAAAAGGCACCTACATTTTCATTTGAGCTTGCTGTCACTTAGAAAATTTTGTCTAGAAAATTATGAGCTTTGGTTTTCTACCAAAACCCTCCCTTCCCTTTCCTTTCCCTCCAAAATGGAACTCCCAAACAAAGCCTAAAGGTTTGGGGCATTCTAAGCAAGTTCAATAGTTATGCTATTGGGAGTGATAAATTTTAGTCAAATTCTACTGTTTTAGGCACTTTTTCGATTTTCCTTTTTGGAATTTTTCCAGATTTTTCATTAGGTAAGTTTTGAAGTTTTCTTCTTAGATTTTTCTTGATTATTAGGTTATTTGAACTTGAGTGTCTAATTGCTATTAAGTTTTGGAATTGGTAGTTGTACTCTTAGCTATGCTTACCCCCCGTACAAACTTGTGACTGATGAGTTTGAATCTTTTTGGAAATACGATATGATAATCGGTTTTAGCAAAATAAGTATGGAAGAGATCAAGAATTTTATAAGGCAAGATCAAGCGGGGAAGAATGGAGCGGGATACTTCACCGTGCGGATCCACTGTCGCCTTATTATGAAGCCCTCTCTCCATTGGAATGGAATGGAATGAAGAGTTAAATGACAACTTCCTCGGCACGTACCACGATAACAATTCTGGTCTGTCTCTCTTATCCACTAATTTCTTTTCTTTTCGGTCTTTGGTTTTTAAATAGTCGCCTCTTTCACTTTGTTCATGTTTTGTACGGGGCGTAGAATATTTTTTTTGGCATAATTAATGTTATTTTCATTGAAAAATATTGCTACTAATAATAATGCATGGCTGACAACATATGAGGGTGCAGAGGGAAAGAGCAGGGAAGATGAAACTGAGTGATTTCAGCGATGTGTTTCATCTACCTATTGAAGAAGCAGCAAAGCTAGTAAACTCATGTCCCACAGTTGTGAAGAAGATATGGCACAAAGAAGGATTAGCCAAATGGCCTCACATAAAGGTTCCTAATTAAATATAGTGTTTTCGCTTTTGCTTCTTATCAACTTATCATGTTGAGATCTGTCATATCCCACTAGTATATTGACATTCATCAGAGTATTGCCACAACTGATTAGGGGGCCAGCAAAATAGCGTTAACTATAAAGTTCTTGATTACATAATAGGAATCCCCACAGAGTTTATACAAATTATTCACAAATTCTACAAAATTACTATTACACTATTACAGATAGCTGACACAACTGATTGGTCTAGTCCGAAAACTTCATTTGTCGGTATCTGCTGTCTTGTCCTAGGAGCCGCGTCCGATACACTGTTTCACAAATAATAACAAGGACTAGGATTCAAATATATCTCATAGTAACAGTTAATCTCAAATAAAATGCATGCACATTATATTATAGCTAACCAACCACAATACATTCAGCATTCAGAGATCACATATCACATATCACATATCACATGCAGCACCAACTGTAAATAAGATCACATAATCCATACCACAGCGTTGGGAATTCAACTTGGCATCACCCATATCATTTGAATGCAAATAGGTTTCGTAACGCAAGAACCACTAGTCTACTAGGCCTTACTGCCTACCATTGGGAAGATACCCTATAATGGATGGCTCTTCTAGCCAATCGACTCACGAGTGGACTGCCCCTATGAGGTAGGATTTTTCCAAACATGGTTCAAACATACATATAAAGTCATATATAGTATGTGAGAGAAGAGCTACTACTTGGACATTTTACCAATTCCCGAATCGGCTACCAATCCTTTCGTTGTCCCAGGCAAATGTTAGCTCTTATAAGGAAGAGGATCCTCATGTCATCTTTTTTCTCATTTTCCCTCATTAGCCCATCTGGGCCGTTGATTGGGAAGATGAGAGAAATGTTAAAATAGTATTGTGATTAATTGGACGGATATGATTTAAAGATGATAAGAGATAATGAAAAAAGGATTATGAGAGGAACCTAACCCTTATCTCTACTACCCATTGCCCTTAATTCCTCATTTTCAGGGTAAGAGCCTACACTGCCAGATTTTTCATTTATCTTTGAAAAATCATAACTTAATCTACATAGACCCAATTAAGGTAGTTCTAGAGGCTAACCGACCCTTATTAAGTCCAGATTTAGGGAAAAATAACGCTCCTAGCCAATTGGATGTACAACATTCCAGAAATCCTCAAACAACCAAACTGTCCAGGATTTGTTGCAGTTCCAGTGCCCAAACTTTAACAATTCATATCTTATAGTCTATTGACCCAAACGACACATATTATATATCAAATTCAAACTTAAGATGTCTACTACAATCCTGCAAATTTTCACAATCATTGGACATCATTTGGTTAGTAAAAAAAATGGCACATACTGAGTGCCTCCAGAAAATGAATTAGGCAACACTACTACTTCATTATTTAATTTTTGGGTTTTCAATCTAACCCTTCCAAAATTATGATCACAACTTATTCCCACAAAATTTCGGGTGTAGAATCCATTTCTAACCTCAAATTTAACAAAATCCAAGCCCTTTTCTGAGGAACTGGTTTGGCCGAACCTTTAGGGCTTTTTGGGCCAAAATTTTGTTTTCTCTATTGATGCTTTCGGTATCAGTTTCTCACCTTTATTCCACACAACTTTTCATTTTAAACTCATTGGAAGCATCAGATATAACAAAATCACACCCTTTCATACTTAAACAGTGATTGGACGAAATCAAAACATATGAACAACTCAAGAAAACCTCAAGATCAACTCAAATCGGACCTTATACGTACCTTTACTTGATTCCATAGAAGATTCTTGATATCGGTAGTACCTCCACCTCGTAGATGACACAAAACAATTTAGATTAAGAATATGAAACTATAGAATTGTTGCTCTGACTAAGAGGAATAACGTTAAAGAAGGCCTCGGGAGCATCGGCTCCGGACCTCAAGAACTCACCTATCTCTCTCTCTCTCTCTCTCTCTCTCTCTCTCTCTCTTTGGGCCTTACCCTCTCCTTCTCTATTCTAGCCGAAAATGATAAGAGGAATGGGAAAAGAGAATTGTCAACGGCTCGTTAAACAAGCCAAAGAAAAAGATGCGGTGGCTTCTTGAATAAGCCAGGGGACGACTTGGCTAACAAGTCAGGGAAAGTGGCGTCTTGAACAAGCCAGAGGGAGGAGGTGGCGTCTTGAACAAGCCCGAGGGAGGAGGTGACGTCTTAAAGGACAAGCCAGGAGGAGGTGAGGTGGCGACCTATGTGGGGTCGACACCTTACTAACCTCATTTGACCATTTTAGCCCTTTATATGACTCATTTTACAATTTGGTCCTTTACTCAATTTTGCACAAGAGTCAAAATTGGTAGAATTTTCAATCAATTTTGAAAATTCATATTTTTATGCACAAATGTCCAATTGCAGTGATTCCAAATATTATGTGACCATTATTAAGTCTCTTTTTAGGAAGAAATGCCTCCCACTATCAATTACACAAGCACTGTTCCAGAATCATCAGTCAATACTCACTGGTCCAGAAAACATTTCAGATTCAATACCTAACTTCAAAAATTCATAATTCATTGTGTACAGATCCAATTAACCTATATGACATATCAAATTAAAGCTTATTATGTCTACTTAAAATTTGGAAAGTTTCATAGCCATTGGATATCATTTTCTTAGTCAAAAGCACGTCGAAATTGATGCTTTCGTAAATCCTAATCACAAAGATCAAGGAAATCCCTTTTTCAACTCTATTCCTTCTAATTTCAAAAAATTTGGGATGTCACACTTCTCGAACTGGGCTTAGTCATCTACCCTCAAGTCTCTAGGCTCAAAATTTAAGATATTACAAGATCAATTATATATATATATAGTTAAAGGGATTTTTTGGCATATCATATTTTGCTATTTTTTATTGTGTCTAATTTTTCTGTTGGGTTTGATTTTATATTTAAGGAATGAATTTGTAGAGGCTTTTTCTCCCCTTCCAATCCAAAAAAGAAGTCATACTTTTGACATCTGTTTTTCAACTTTCATGTGGAATGATTTTCACATTGGCAATAAAATTCAAACTCACACTCCTATAGGGTAAGAGCTATATTTGTATAAATTGAGCACACCTTAATTAATTTTATTACGATACACTCCCTTCAATAAAATTTTTCAAAACGTTTTAAAGATTGCACTTAATGATCCCTTTCAAGTCTTTTGGTAAAAAGTGGATTATTAGATTGAGCGTTGTGGTTTTTGATGTATACATACAAAAATACATACTCTACTAAACACATATACAATATATAACAGGGTTAAGGGACATAAATGCGCATGAACTGTTCTTTTGGGAGCTCCTGTATCATAAACTTTATATGGGTGCAAAAATGTCACTTCTATTAAATAGGTTAACTGCTGTGACTTTATATTTGTAGGCCCACAATTTGTCAGCTATGTGACATGGAGTTTGAGATGTGGAGGGGGGGAGTTGAGAATGAGAGAGGGAGGACGGAAGAGGAAGAGGTGAGAGAGAGAGAGAGAGTGATGTGAGGATTATTTTATTAAAATAATCATATAAATAAGAAAATGTGGGCCAACAAACAAAAAAGTAACCACAGTTTTGACCCCCATTTTAAGAAGCTTATAGGCTTTTGCATCCATATAAATTTTATGGTGCCAAGCACTTCTAGGAGAAATGTTGATGGGCTTTTCTTTTTCTCTTAACCCTATTTAAAATCTGTTCTTTTACAGAATAGAAAATGTTCTGGTGTAGAACACAGATGTTTAGCCTGATGGGCTAGTAAAGTGCTATTGGATCAATAGGTTCTGCCTGAATATCTATGAGGCAGATATCCAGGAGAGCGTGGGATCACTATATACAAACGAGGTTTTCGCTAAAGGGGGTGATGTGTGTACAAAGTGATGACTATATGTAAATAGTTCAGAGTTAGAACGTGTGTACCTTAAGGTTTTACCTCTGGATTTATAGAGTGTACCTTAGATTGAGTTCCATGGGCCCTGTGATTCGAGGCCCTAGTATCATATCTGCTAGATATTGATCTAAATATCCTTGGATTATAGATAAGATAGGATTTCCCATTATTATAGGCAGATCCTGAGATATGATATATTTCATATTGGGCCACCTCGGTGTTGGGCCTAATGGGGGTTCGTAACAGAAAATAAAAGCTGCACTTTTTCCATCTGTTGTAGAAGTCAATTGTAGTATTTTCACTTTGAATAAACAAAGATGATATTACCAAACACACACACACACACACACACACACACACACACACAAAGCAATAGGATTAAGGTACAAATTTGTTACGGAAGTTTTTGTTGAAGAGTAATAGTACTCTGGAAGTTTTTTAAGATTCAATGTTGCCTCAGAAATGTTAAAATAGAATAATGTTGCCACTTACGGTTAAAAAATTAACAGACAACATCAATATTTTTAAGGGTCAATGTTAGCATTTTAATGTTATGATGCAATATTGTTATGTTTTGAAACTTTCGAGAACATTAAACCTAACAAATCTTCCCAAGTAATATTACTCATAAGTAAAAACTTCTAGAATAAATTTACACTTTAACCCTGTAATAACACCCACATCTAATTCATTAATGTACTTTGTCGGCCACTTTAGGGATTATACAATGTAGTGTTATTGAAAATATGGTCCTTGCGATGTGGCAATGCTATTTTCTAGCTGTTTGTGTCCAATTATTAACGTACTTTGTCGGCCACTTTATAAGTCCAGCATGTTACATGTTTATAATATATGTTGTTTCGGTATAGAACACAGATGTCTAGCCTAGTGGGCTAGTGCATTGCTATTGGATTGATAGGCTCTGCCTGAATATCTATGAGGCAAATATCCAAGAGAGCGTGGGATCACTGTACGCAAACAAGGTTTTCGCCAAAGGGGGTGATGTGTGTGCACAGTGACGACTGTATGTAAATAGTTCAGAGTTAGAACGTGTGTACCTTAAGGTTTGACCTCTGTATTTATAGAGTGTACCTTAGTTTGCTGGACCTCATATGATCCCTAGCCCGAGTATCGTAACTGCCTTATCATATCCTAAGATCTTCCTTGATCATGGGTAAGTTGGGATACCCATTCATTGTGGATAGATCCCGATAGATAAGTTAGATATTATATTCATTGTTGGGCCTTACAGATATTGGGCCTGATATAGGTCTGTAACATATGTATTATGATATAGCCAGCTTGACTTGACCATAAGCAATAATGCAATGATGATGAAATAATGCAAGATGTAAATATGACAAACGAACTGCTTCAACTAAAAATAAAACTACAAGTTTTGCTATGGTTGTTAGTTACCAAAAAAAAATCAAAAACTTAGTCGTATGTGTACATCCTCCCAATAAATGCATTAAACTCTTGTTTAATTAGTTGAGATTGTTGGATATGATTACGTTTTGATGATGTCTTATATAGATGCCATTATTAAGAGCAAAAAGCTTGTATACTATATTTATCTTCTACATTGACTAACTGTTATATATATTTAATGTAGATTAGTCCAAGTTGAATTATAAAGATTAATCAAGAAGGAGATAAGAGGTTACGGAAAGAAAAAGAAGAACTTGTAGAGAATATCAAGGAAGCAAGAAGCTATCAAAGGATTATGGAGAATGATCAAGAGAAGAAGAAAGAAAGAAGAACTTGCTTAATGGAATGAGAAAATCATTACACAAGTTCTTAGATTGATTTTAGAAGTCTCCACGATGATATGGAAGTTGGAATGGCTCAAATCGGAGTTAAAATAAGCAAAATCAAGTTTTGGGGTGAGTTAACTCGAGCCAGGAAGCTTAACTCAAGTTAAAATGGTTTCTACAGTGTTTTGGGCTTCTGGTAGGGTTTGACTCGAGCCAAGAAACTCACAGACTCGAGTTTGGGTCTTAACTCGAGTTAGTCATATTGTTGACTCAAGCCAAAGGTGATTTTCAAGCCATTTTCGCACTCTGGAACGAGTTGACTCGAGCCAGGCTTTAGTTGACTCGAGTCAGGCATGCTTTCAACAACTCTGTTCTACTCTGTTTCACGTTTAGCTCGGGCGACGTCTGGTAATTCAATGATATCTCTCAAACCAGAGATCAGATTGAGGTGAAACTAGTGGCATATGAAACTAGACTCCCAATGTGTAATTTTTATATAAAATTTAAGCCCAAAGGAGTTCATATGAGAGAGCTGTGAATTCCACAAGTTGGTGCATCAGTTAACGTCACACAACTGACCAACCTTCGATGTTTTGAGTATATCTCACAAACTACAAATCAAATTGAGCTGAAATCGGTGGCATATGAAAGTAGACTTAAAATGCGTTCCATCAAGATTTGAACCTTCCAAAAAGGATTTTATACCAGGGAGTTATGGCCTTCGAAGGTTGACACTCGAAATTCTGGATTCATTTCAGCATAGGCTCGGTTTTCTGGATATAGCTCACAATATACACAACCAAATGAAGTGAAACCAATTCCATATGAATGTAGACTCAACAAGTGTTTCATAGAATTTGGAAGCAACCAATTTTGATGAGCACCTCCTCAAATCAAGTTCAAGTCAAAGAACAAAGAATTGAGGATTTTGCCTCGAGCCGAAGTTCCACCTCGAGTTTAAGTGAAGGCGAAAGTTAGACATTCGAGAGAGGGTTTTACCTCGAGCCAACAAGTGCACCTCGAGTCAGAAGGATCATTTTTCAGAAATCCCAAAGTATTTTGTTGTACCTGACTCGAGCCAGGATTTTGGTCGCCTCGAGTTTGGGGACAGACTCGAGCCAAGGGTTTTTTGTGCCTCGAGTCAAATGCTTCTGAAGCTAATGGATTAATTGATGATTGACTCAAGCCATAGATATTAACTCGAGTTAATCATTCTGATTTCCTTCTTCTCTGGTCTCTCAAAATCAAGTTGACTCGAGCCAGGATAAATATTGACTCGAGCCAATTTCTCTCAGTTTGAAATACACCGTGTCCAAAAAGCTTAAATCATTGATTGTGATTTCATTAATCCTTATCATCACTCATTACTATTCCTAACTATGTTTAATCAGTTTGTTAATGAGTTTCAGATGATTATATGAAGGATTAACATCAGATCATCAAAAGGTGAATGATTACGTCAGAGCTTCCAACGGTAACTTTGAGCAAGTCACAACGGTCATATTCCAACGGGAAGAATTACTCAGAAGACGAATGCTCACAACAATTAAATGATCTTCATTACCTATAAATAGCAAAGTCTTCAAACCGAAAGAAGTGACGATTGATGAATGAATCGACGAAGCCAACAGAATGATTTTACTACTTCATTGTCGATAGTTCAATAATTTTATTACAATATACTCCCTTCAATATAATTTTTCAAAACTCTTTAAAAAATTGCACATTGTTATGAAACTAAAAGAAATATGGGATAAAAGAGCAATAGATAAGAGAAGAGAAAATCAAGAGAGAAAATGGGAAGCAATTCTCATTCAATTTATTGTATGAATTTATTGTATCACTACAATGCTTTGTTGTACTTCACACTACTTTCTTCCTCTTTCTTTTCTCTCACACTCTTCCTCTCTCCTCTCTCGTCGTGTGTGCGCATTGTGTGTGTATAATGATAGAAAATGGGTCTTTTGGTGTAATTTCCACCGGGTCTTAGATGTAATTTTCCCCTAGCCATTTTGTCCACACATCCCGTGAAACAAGGCAGCGGAAGAAAGTGGAGAAGTAATGTGTGCGGGTCCACATATTTATACTATAATATAAGGGTTTAATGTTTTTACTTTTGCTTTAGAAACATTTTTTCTGCCACACTCATATAAAAGTGAGTGAGTCCCACTTCTATGTAAGTGTGGCAGAAAATGTTTCTGCAGCAAAAACAGAAACATTAAACCCATAATATAATATAATATACCCAAATGATATTTCTGAATGGTGACCAAATGTGAAAGCTCAAGAGTCAATGGATATCCACAAAATTAATATATTCATAATACTGTTCATTGGATGTCAATTATGAATGTACTTTATTAAAAAATTTGAAAAAACCCAATGAGATAAAAACAAGTCAAAGAAAAGAGCACATCATTAATTGATACACTGTCTAGTACTGTCTCATTAAAAGCTTTTCTAAGAAAACCCACTAGGACAAAACTTAAAATATTTTTTTAAGATAATGAAGAATTAGTATCATTCAGTATCCTAAATTATCTTTTTACTATCGAACAATGCCTTGAAATAATTTTTTTTAAAAAAAGGGATCAGGTGAGTGTTTTGTGCCAAAACGGTAACGTTTGAAACGCGTACATAAGTCTGCAAAGGATTTAAGCCAAGTCCAAGGAGAAGAGGGGTAAGAGGGAGTGAGGTGAGGATGATTTTATTAAAATAATTATATAAATAAGAAAATTTGGGTCCACAAACCAAAAAGTAACTCCAGTTAACTACATTTAACAGAAGTGGCATTTTGGCCCCATTTTTTAAAAGTTTATAAGCACTTTTACACCACTATAAAGTTTATTATGCCAAGCGCTTCTTGGGAAAAAGTTCATGGCTATTTTTGCCCTTTAACTCTATATAATTTTTGTTTATATAAATAAAAGATGCACTTTTTTTCATGTTTTGTAGAAGTCAGTTGTAATATTTTTATTTTGAATAAACAAAGATAACCAAATATATACACACACGCACAAAATAATCGGATTAAGATGTAAAAAAATTTCAGAAGTTTTCGCTGAAAAACAATCTTTCCTCGAAATATTTTTTTAGAAAGTGTTAAAATAGAGCAATATTATCCCTTATTGTTAAAAATTTAATCGGCAACATCAATTTTTTAACAGTCAACGTTAATTTTAAGAAAACATTAAACCTGAAAAAACTTTTAAAACAACATTACTCCTCAGTAAAAACTTTTAAAATAAATTTACACCTTAACCAATTCACACAATGTAGTGTTATTGAAAATATCGTCCTTGATGTGACAATGCTATTTCTTTCTTACTTTAATGGGACAACTTTTACTTTTTTGTAGTTCTTTGTGTCCTTACAAATATATATAGCTTATAAGTCTAGCCGCTATTTGCCAATAATATATGTATTATGATATAGCCACCCAGACCCATTCCCCCCCCCCCCCCTACCTGAATGTAATCGGCCAGACTTG
Organism: Acacia melanoxylon; assembly: GCA_019022615.1. NCBI lineage: Eukaryota > Viridiplantae > Streptophyta > Magnoliopsida > Fabales > Fabaceae > Acacia > Acacia melanoxylon. Next base: position 456,824 of record JAFJYJ010000136.1, read on the forward strand.
ACCACAAGCAATAGTGCCATGATGATGAAAATGTCATGCCCAACACTAATATTATTTTAATGTAATAATTAGATATGCCATTGGGCAATTTGGAATTGGACAAGTTTAAATGAAATTGTGTTAATTACTCGCAGCACAACACTCGAAAATTTGGTAAGTGTTATAGCAAATTGAGTGATTTTTAATTGAAATTTATCATTAATCAGCTTATTCAATGATTGAGTAATTTCTAGTTGGTTGCATATGATATGTTGTATATTATTGATATTGTATTTCTTTCAAGCGTAAATAACGGTTAGTCAAGAAAGAAAACAAATCATTTAACAAACACAAGTTCTACACCGGTTTATATATTAAACTTAATTGTGTTTCTACCAAGTTATTATATCCGTACCGGTCACTGAATCGGTCAGAATACTAAGTCAAGGGTCAATAGGTTATATTAGAGTCAAACTGGAACTGATCCAGGGCCAAACTAGTGAGAAAATAAAGATTTCGCGGTTATTAATATGAAATTATATAAAAAAAAAAATTTAAAAAACTAAATCGGGTTAATACCCGGATCGGATTGGTTTTTTCTAGGCTTGGTTTAATAACAATGGTTTTGCTATGGGTGTTTATGATGCCCATGGCCCTATGCGTCTGCTCGACCCACAGAAAAATCGCTTTGCCCTGCCCAAGAAAAAGCAGCCTAGATAAAATTGAACACAATTTGGCTGGGCAATTTTGCCCAATTGTGCGGGTGGGGTTGAGCATTGGATAGGGTATGTCACCCTGCCCAATAGTATATATAGTATTTTATTTATTTTTTTATACAATAGTATTATATATTTTTTATTTTACTTATAGGTATTTAACTATTTGTTAAGATATATAGTTGTCTTTTTAATTTCAAAATTCAAGTTACAGACTTATTTTGAAATATTCGAAAGTGAAGAATTATGAATTTCATTTTAAGTTTGCAATATTATTTATTAAATATGATTGAAGTTGCTTTTTTCATGTAGAGTGTAGCTAGGGTATCACCACTTGGGCATGGAAGGTCCCCCGGCCCAGCCCATTATTGCCCAGCCCAAAAATGTTAGGGCTTTTATCAGGAAGGGCCGGACACTTGACTATATTTTACTGCCAAATGATCTTTTGGGCAGGGCATCAAGCAAGTGTCTCACCCTGCCCAACCCTATCCATGAACACCCATAGTTTCTGCACCGGTTATACATGGCAGCCGGTGTATGATATCTTTTTCCGCACCAAAATCTAATACAGAAAGATCTAACTGGGTATAGCTTTTGTGATAGGATCTCTCAATAATTTCGTCAGATAATTTCTAAAACCTTTAAATTTAATTATCATCTTGTACCCCTCCTTCTTATCTTTAATATAAGACATATTTTGAGAGTTTACCATTATTAATGCTCTATCAAGTATCAATAATAATCAAAGAGGAGTGGCAATCAGGGAATTAAAGAATATGACTAGGATTATTACATTAACTAACTAAAATAATTTTCTTAATCTAAACAAATTAGATAAATACATCTTATATTAAGGATACGACAAATATATAACTTTGCTTACTTTCAATACATCTATCTCATTTGATTTTGTCTTTATTTTCTTTTATTAATCCATGTTGGGTTATCATCATCTAATCAACAAATAATGCTTCAAAATTATACTTCAAGATTAAAAATGCAAACCAATAAAAAGCATACTTCTTTAATGAACTAAATGAAGATAAGACACCAATCAAGTGAAACCCTTTCTATCATGAACTACATGGACTTTGATACCCTCTAATTAAGCATATATAGATACTAGGTTCTTTTCTTTGGTCAAATCTAGCTTTGTAAATAAATAATTTTTCCCAGTGTTTTTATTTTATCATTTTCTTTAAATAAACAATTTTCATTCTTTTTTTTTTCTTTTTGGGTCAATTTGAATATAACTAAATGCCATATTTATTTTGGAAAATCAACTTAAGGTAACCATTATATCATGAATGGGTGTTAAGGGTGCCTAACACTTTCTCCATATATAATAGACTCCCAAACCCTATTTAGTTTTTATAGATCACCAGATGTTTTGTTTTGGGTTTCAGAAGTTCTCTTAAAATTTTGGTGCCAACTCCATATATTTTTTCTCTCGAGGAAACCGAATTTTGAGTGCCACAAATACTATGTAGTGGGTTAGATGATCTTTTCTATATATATATATATATATATATATATATATATATATATATATATATATATATAATTGAGGGCAGTATTGATTATGTTTTATATTCTTTGGCTAGGTCTGGTCATGTTTTTTTTTTTATATATATAACAAGAATTTTAGGAAAGGGGTTGGCCACCCATGTTTAGTTTAAAAGCGAGGGCGCTTGGAGCGTCACGCTGGGTATCTTGGGTTAGAGAATACACATGCATCCACCTCTGCCCAGCGTTTTCACTACTTCGTAGACTAGGTCTGATCCTTTTAGGTAAGAAAGTCTGACCCCTTCACCAGTTGAACCCAAGAAAGAGGGGTTTGGTCTGGTCATGTTACTTGATAATACTCTCTACCTACCAATTACTTGGTCATAATTGGTAGGTAGAGAGTATTTATCTTCTTTCCTTTCACGAACCTTCTTCTCCTTCTGTGGACTCTTTATCTTGTCCGTCCTTTTTTAGGATCACACTCATTGCATATGGATTCTATCTACAAACTTCACAAGTTAAGACGCCGGGTCCTCAAAAGCCCTTTTAATTATAAATTCTGATTTTGTATTTTTTTGACATAATTTTAATCCTTTTTAATTACTTTAGAAAAAGATGTAAAATAGTTTTAAAACTAACATACCAGAGAAGTGCACGCAATGCACATTCAAATCAAATCAAATATATATATATATATATATATATATATATATATAAAAGATGACAAATGCCTTGCAGCAATCATACGTGTGTCGCCTCTATAAAATGACAAAGAAATCAGTCTATATATGAACAGCAAAAATGTTTCTGCACTTGAGAATTTTTTTTGCTCAGACTGCACTTGAGAATGAACAGAGTGAGAAACTGTAATTTCATGGAGTCTCATTGGTTTCTATTCTTGGTGAATTTAGCGTGTGTATTCTTCCTTGCTTCGTCAACTTCATTTCCCATTGAAGAAAGCTTCATTAATTGCCTTCAAGAAAATTCTGAGAAACCAATCCCAATTTCCACATCATTTTACACACCAAAAAATTCGTCCTGCGCTTCAGTCCTTGAATCCACAGCTCAAATCCCAAAGTGCTCACTCCCTTCCATGCCGAAACCCGAATTCATATTCACTCTGTTGGACGTTTCGCACGTTCAAGTTGCTGTCATCTGTTCCAAAACGCTCAAAATCCACATGAGGGTACCTAGCGGAGGTCATGACTATGAATGCCTTTCATATGTTTCTTTCATTGAAAAGCCATTCATGGTCTTAGATCTCTCCAAGCTTCGTGCAATCCAAGTCGATATAGAACAAAGCAGCGCATGGATTCAAGCCCGTGTTACTATAGGAGAAGTTTAATTTACTACAAAATTTATGAGAAAAGTCCAGTCCATGGATTCCCTGCCGGCATATGGACAAGTTTAGGCATTGACGTTCACATCACCGGAGGTGCTTATTGTTAGTATTTAGGTGTCCTAGAGACAATCTGTAGAGACAGATCAACACCTTTTTCTACATTGTAGTATTTCATTATTAATAAATGAGCATATTTTATCTTTATCATATTTATGTCTCACCTTTATTTTCAAGTAAATATGTGTTTGAAGATAAAAGCCCTAGGAATAGAATATGTGTTTATCTTGAGGATCAATGATAGAGATCATGATCATGAGGACTCAAGAGCATTGTATATCTATTACCTAAAACTTGTTCCTAGTCTTGAATCACCAAGAAAGGGCATTGATGATCTCAATAAGACTAGTACGACATCATCTACTTGTATAGAAATACAAGGTAGGGACCTCATGGAATACAGGCATGGAGATGTCTTAGCTGATGTCGTGGGTGGATCTGTTGGAGAACAGATAGCATCGAACTGACCCGCCGAGAGACTCCACAAAGATTCATTGTAGAGAGTATCATTGAATATGTAAAGTCTCTCATCGTTTGGTAGTGCATATCGTCTTGGACTTAAGGATGTCATCGAACACTATGTCCTAGGATTATACTTTGACTGTACAACTCTATCCACCTGAAAATGGGGAGAACAGTGTACTCTTGGGTATAACTCGAATACATGAGTATAGGTGGACATGCTGAGAGGACTCACAGTCCCCTACAAAGGATTAGTCATTCACAAGACCGGTAGAGCTTGGATAGCTTCTAATTAACTCGTGAGTACGTACAAGATAGCAAGTGATCATAACAAGATCATGATTTGTTATTAAGTTAATATAAGAATATTCCTAGTTCTGTGAAATAGCTACATTTTTTCAATTAAGAGAGATGATACTTTATCTTTGCTCTCGACTAAATGTGAATAACGATGTGAGGGATGATGCCTGCACGGTATCCAAATATGAAAGGTAGATCACTTGATCAACTCAATTAGTTACGGGGCCGCAGAGCATTGCTAGTGTCTTTATGAGGTCATTAAATAAATTGGGCTCATTAAAGGGGTTTTTAATTGGTCCAAGTTTATTTATGTCAGTGACTAATTGGGCCTAATGGGTCACACACAAAGGTTATTCCCGATTGTTTAAAGTTAGCAAACTTGGGACAATAATTGTTATTGGGCTTTATCAAGAGTAAATGTGTAATTGGGTTGAAGTGGGACTCCAAGCCCAATGAGGAGATTTGAATTTTAATTCAAAAGGTTAGGTTATAAAAGATAATTTTGAATTATCTAATATATATATATATATATATATATATATATAAAGATCCAATAATGATGATTGGATGAAGATAGGAGAAATAATAAATGAGGATTGCTTTAAAATGATTTTTTAAATTTTAGTTTAAGAGATGAATGTGATTCATCATCTTAAATTGTTATTCAATATTCAAGATATGAATTTAATTCGTTCGATTTGGATTTTCCAATTCAAGTTTGGATTGTGCCTTTCTTATGAGCACTTAAATTAGGGTTAGACTCTTATAAAGTGCTGATTTTTTATGTGCCATTTTTATGGACGTTTTTTGAAGAAAGAAAAGGAAATAAATGTGATCCATCATCTTAAATGCAATCCAACAATCAAGATATGAATATGATTCATCATATTAAATTCAATCAATCAATCAAGATATGAATTTAATGTGACTTGGTTAACAAGTAGTGGACTTATTACCTAAAACCCTTTTTCTTAGTGCATAAGCTGAAAATTCCTAAGCCAATTAGGACTAGGAATTTTTGGCCCACCAAGGCTATAAAAAGGGGAGGGATGGACTTTTCTCTATCATCCTTATGCTCTCTAAATTTCGGTTTTTACCAAAGGTTTAGAGAGGAAAATGCACCATCCATAAAAGGGTAAGATTCCAACCTTGTTCATCCTATCCATAATCTAATTCCAAGAAACCAACACCTTCTTGAAAAGAGTAAAACCCAAGGAAACCAAACATCAACCTTGTCTTCGTCTAGCAAGCATTCAATGAGTGGGAGATTTCAAGAGAAGGAGTTCTCGTTGCAATCGGGGGGTAGCCGTGTGGATCAACGTTAGAGGACATCAACAACCTTGAAGTCCTCAAGTGATCTAAGGTAATTCTAATCTCTAATAGTTGTGTTGTCAAGTTATCCTAATCCCCAATAGTTGTTTTAACGAGTAATCTCAAAGTTCATGAATATTATAAATTGTTATGAATTATCATGAGCGAAGTAAATAGTTACGGATTAATAATTATTAACTAATTAATGTAATGAGTTAAGGTTAATAATTCATGAGAACCGTAAAGATTTATGGGTTTCCGCAACGATTAAACAAAATTTTTGTTTTCAACCTCATGAACCTTTGCATGAAAGTCATGTAATAGGCAAAATTAACCAACAAGTGGTATAAGAGCTGGGCTCGTTACCGTAAACACATGGGGTAATATTATTGAATTCGATTCAATAATAAATTAGGATTTGAAAAATTATGTGCATGTGTTTTTCTAACCTTTTTGTAGGTACAAGAAAGGGATGGTCATGGTGCCTCGAATGTATTATTTAAATTATATTTCTTTTGGTAAATGGGATTGTTTTGTCTGATTTAAATTTTATTTTATTTTCTTATTTTTGGTAAATGAGATTGTTTTGCCCCAATTTAAATATTGCATAGAAAAATTGTAATAGGAATAAGAATGTAAAATCTTAGATCGTGGACAAGTACAAGAAGAGTTTACCAAGAGATTAATCGACCATGATGAAAGAATGGAGCAGATTTGAAGATTTGATAATCCAAGACATGGAGATGTTTTGGATCATTAATCGGAAGGCACCATGATTATCCACAACATACATGAATTGTTATTATTATTATTATGCATAGAATAACTTGATTTGGGGATGAACAAATTTAACGAGACCAGCATCTTGAAGTCAAGCACTTGGGGATTTAAATATTTTAAGAATAACTTTATGAGGTTGGTGAAGGTAAAATCTAAGGTTAACCCAAGTAATTTCTTTAGACACGAACAAAGCATCCTTCCATTTCCAATCAAATCTAAGGAAAATTAAAATTAATGTCCCCCCCCCCCCCCCTCCTGTTTTGGTGAGGTTAGAATTACTTGCAATTTAATCTTTTGAGAAAATGTGACAGAGGTGCAAGTGGCGTCTTATGTGGTGACATGTGTCTCGTCTCCTCATCATAAATGTATTAAATGATGCCTTAATGATATGATTGATTGTCATGGTTGGCACCATTATTCAAGCCTAAAAGAATAAAGAAATTACTTAATCTTCAAGACTAAGCCACCTACCCAAAAAATAGGAAACAAAAACAAAGTCTTCCAGATAATCTTTGACTAAAAAGCCTTATTCAATGTAAATAAAAAAAGGAAACTACTCAAAAACAAAATTAAGTCCTAATTAATGAATAATGACATCTTCAAAGTACTTCTTGAATGATCTTGAACGTCAATCATGCTCTTCCTCCAAGGCATATGCTTGTCACATCATTTTTTAATTGAATTGTTCATTCCAAACTGCACATGAGCCTGGTACATCATCTTGTTGGGCTTATTGATTTACGTAACACCAATTTCATGGACATTCATGCATTGCCACGTTCTCAAGCTTCTACGTGTTGTAAAGCGTGCTTATGGGCCAGAATATGGATGGTTAATGCTTTATTTTCACCCTTAACATATATGCTAATATTTTGGGCCTCTAATGAATCAAATTGAAGCATAAATGTTTTCTCGATGCTCTTAAACATCTTACTCTTTTATGGGCTTCTAGTAATTGGGCCCTCGATGTTGTGAAGAGGATTTTGAGTTTGCTTTGAATCTACTTAGATAAAAAAAACATATGCAACATTTCGTTCATTGTATATGTCACCCTCAACATATATAGTACTTTGTTGCCATGTTGGACGCCAACTTTGATGCTTTGTTAGACACAACATAAGACGTCACTTACACCTCTATCAAAATGTCATTTGTAACATATAGGTTTCTAATAAGTTTTTTTCAAAAATAAATTTTTAAAACAAAAGGAATGTCATTTACAAATTGAGAATTACAAGGTGTGACAGCAATTAATAGTCTTTTTTGTAAGGCATTACTTCGTTGGGATTTTTTTAAAAAAAAAAAAAAAAAAAAAAAAAAAAAAAAAAAAAAGAGGGGGGGGGGGGAAGGTGAAGGTCTGACCGTCTGAGTGTGTTTGGTTGGAAAAAGTGGATGGAAGGGGATGTTAAAATATTTGTCTTGTAGCACTTCCGCTCCTAAAATTGGAGATTTTTGGAGGGGAGAGAAATAATTTGTCAAGTTTGTGTTTTTGACTAAATTAGCCATGACATTTTTTATATTCCAGTTTTACCCGTCTTTCCAAAAGATATTTTTCTTTTCATTCTCTTGGACACTCTTCTTCGCTTTACGCCTCTATGAGGATATAATTTAATTTAAATGAAAAAAATGTCAACATCCCAAAATTAGGAGGATATATGAAGTTTATGATGCCAAGCGCTTCTCAAGAAAAAGTTCATGGCTATTTTTTGCCCTTTAACTCTATATAATTTTTTTTATATAAATAATAGATGCACTTTTTTCATGTTTTGTAGAAGTCAGTTGCAATATTTTTATTTTGAATAAATAAAGATAATATTATCAAATATATACACACACGTACAAAATAATCGGATTAAGGTGTAAATTTTTTCTAGAAGATTTCGTTTAAAAATAATGTTTCCTCAAAAGATTTTTTTAGAAAGTGTTAAAATAGAGTAATATTACCCCTTATCGTTAAAAAGTTAATAGACAATATCAATTTTTTAACAGTCAACTTTAATTTTAAGAAAACATTAAACCTAAAACAAACCTTTAAAACAACGATATTTCTCAATAGAAAATTTTAGAATAAATTTACAACTTAACCAATTCACACATGTACATTCAATTCATTGCCATACTTTGTCGGCCACTTTATGGATTATACAATGTAGTGTCATTGAAAATATCGTCCTTGATGTGACAATGCTATTTCTTTCTTACTTTAATGGGACAACTTTTAATTTTTGGAAAAATCCTTTTCAAGAAGGCTTTTTAAAAAAAATTTCAAAAAGCGCCGAAATTCGAAATCCGAGAAAAGCGCCAAAAAAGGTTAAAGCGCTTTTAAGGATTTTCGAATCTTACGTGAGTTGTTAACTTAGATCGATATAATTGTTAATTAACAACTAAATCAGCCACATTAACAACAATTTTCTAACAACTAAATCAGCCACATTAACAACAATTTTCTAACAACTAAATCAGCCACATTAACAATTATATCAGTACCTCATTAACAACTATATCAGCCCCGTTAACAACTCAAGTAGATTCTGAAAATCTCAGAAAAAGCCCTAAAATTTCAGAATTCTGAGGGCCTTTTTTAGGATTTTTTTTTTCTTCAAAAAGGGCCTGAAAATGATTTTCCCTTAATTTTTTTGTAGTTCTGTGTGTCCTTACAAATATAGCTTATAAGTCTAGCCGCTATTTGCCAATAATATATGTATTATGATATAGCCAGCCAGACCCACTTCCCCCCTACCTGAATGTAATCAGCCAGACTTAACCACAAGCAATAGTGCCATGATGATGAAAATGTCATGCCCAACACTAATATTATTTTAATGTAATAATTAGATATGCCATTGGGCAATTTGGAATTGGAAAAGTTTAAATGACATTGTGTTAATTACTCGAAGCTAAACACTCGAAAATTTGGCAAGTGTTATAACAAATTGAGTAATTTTTAATTGAAATTTATCATTAATCAGCTTATTCAATGATTGATTAATTTCTAGTTGGTTGCATATGATATGTTGTATATTATTGATATTGTATTTCTTTCAAGCGTAAGTAAGGGTTAGTCAAGAAAGAAAACAAATCATTTAACAAACACAAGTTCTACACCGGTTTATATATTAAACTTAATTGTGTTTCTACCAAGTTATTATATCGGACGGGGTCATTGAATCGTTCAGGTACTAAGTTAAGGGTCAATAGGTCATATTAGAGTCAAACTTGAACTAATTCAGGGGCAAATCAATGAAAAAAAATAAAGATTTCACGGTTATTAATATGAAAATATATATATATATATATATATATATATATATATATATATATAATCAATTTTAAAAATTAAATCGGGTTAATACCCAGATCGGATTGGCTTTTTTCCGGGCCTGGTTTAATAACAATGGTTTACGCTAAGGGTGTTCATGATGCCCATTACATACCGCTGCTCAAGCCCCACGAGAAAAATCACCTTGCCACCGCCCAAGAAAAAGCACCTAGATAAAATTGAGCACAATTGGGGCAGGTAATTTATGGGCGGCGAAAGATTGAGTTAGGGTATGTCGTGTAATATCCCGAATTTTGGGTCTAAAGACTTAAGAATTAGCCTATTTTTAAGAGACTACTAGACCCTATTTTTGAAAGTAACAAATTTGGAATAGTAAGAAACTAAGAATCTTAAGCTTATTATAAGGAAAAGTTTAAGATGAATAATTGAAGATTATTTTGGACCTCACCTCCAAATTATTCTCAGTGGAAATCTGATTATCATTGGGTATAAGTCGGAAATTATTGGTGTGGGAGTCTAGTTTTTATTTAATTATAAAGCATCCCTTTATTATTGGTAGACAAGAAATTATTGATAATAGGATCTCCACCATAATACTGTTTTGGTCAGATTTATTGGCTCAATAAAAGATGTAGAAGTCCCATTTTGGAATTGGTATGAGAGAAATGTGCGTGTGGCAATGTAACATCAGGTTTTATGTCCTTTAAATAAATGAATATGTATTGTGTAGTGGTGAGTCACGGATTGCAAGATGTCTCATTCTTTATTCTGACGGTGCGTTAATAATGAATGAAGTAGTGTGTATCTTGGACCTTAATGAATAAATGAGAAAGAAAAGGTATCTGGATGAGATGCATTATAAATAAATAAGAAGAAATAGTGGACTATACGTGGAAGGAGAATGGGAATGAGGTATATTATTTTATATTTTATTATAACATCTTTTGGAAGTGGAAGCAGCACATGTGAATTCCAGAATATTTGTGGAATTGTAGTGAAGTTTTATTATATTGAAAAATAGAGAAGTGGAGAATGCTTTATATTAAACAATGTAGTAGTGGAATATTAGTATTATTTTAATATTTAAAAGGGTCCTGCGTGAAACATCTTGTAAGACACCCCATGAGAACTTCACTTTCGGATGAACAATTATGCATTTAAAACCCCACTCCCTATTTATTTAATAAAAGACGACAACACCAGGGGAGCAACAGATGGAATTATTTCTCAAGCTCCACTACTCTTTATCTTCAGCATGATAGCATTATGCTTCATTCAATTATCTCAACGTTTATTTAAGGAAGAAAACGCTGGGACACATGGGGAGGTCAGCAGCTTAGACACGAATGCATTCCTTCTCCTCTTTCACGTAATTTATAAACACACTCACATGATTAGAGAAGAGAGAGAGAGAGCTTCAGAAAAATAAGTAAGAGTTGGTTAAAGAATTACAAAGAACTCAAGGTAGTAACTCTTCTCTTACATACTATGTGTGCCTTATATATGCTTGTATTTACCACTGTATTTGCATATATATACTGTATGTATTATTGAATGTTGAATGAATTGTATGTATGAAAGTATTGAATGTTGAATGAATTGTATGTATAATTGATGGTTGTCTTGCATGTTCTGCGTATGCATTTTATGTGAGGGATTATGACGTTACTTCTGGAGTTCATTCATTTGAACTCCAGCATATATTTTTGAATTAGCTAATTTGCAGCTTCTGTAAGAATGAAGAACGAAGAAGATTAAAGAAGACGAGTAGAAGACTGATAAAGGATTTAACTCTGTCAAATTTATACTACTGAAGTATAAATTATTTGTACGTGAATAGTATTGTTGTATACATGAAAAGTGAATAGTAACGTATTTGTGAATAGTAATACCTTATTTTTTTAGAATACGCTTCCGTGTATGTTATTAATGGAGTCTTTAAGGCAGGTGTTACATTTATGGTATCAGAGCAGAGGTTCTGGCTTTTGGCTAGGATACTCTGATGATATGAATAGTGTCTGATTGATACTAGGATTAAGAAATAAGAATAATGACAACCAAAAAAAAATATAGATTTTTTTTCCCCGATCACTAGTTGATGTGCAGGAATATTGGAAGGGCTGATGAATCAGAGTGCGCAGCGGAATCGTGGTAAGCACTATAAGAATAGAATGGTCTAGGTATGTTTGAATTTTAAATTTTGAACTTACCTGCAGAATTATGAGAAGTATATATTTTGAGGTTATTAGCTACTGAATCAGTTTAGGAAAAGATCTTGATTATAGAATATTCCCTTAGAATTATGAGTGAGAATTAGTTCTATGAATTGCTCAAGTAACTAAGAATAGAATCTGAAATGTATTTAGAAGTAATAACATTCTAAGAACAGTTGTCTAATTTTTGGATATGTTTGAAATTGAATTTTGAATTTACCAATGCATCTGCTGTATTTGTGAATTTTCTGAATTGAATTTTGAATAGAATGTTTTCAAATTGAATTTTAAGAACTGAATTTCTGAATAAAATGTTGTGAAAAGAATTTGAAACCCATTTTAATGGTCACTTTTGAAATAATAGTCTCGAAGAATGGGTATGAACCTAGAATTTGAAATTGAATTTTTAATTATGTGGTTGTGAAAACAGTACATAACTGGAAAGGTCAGAGACTGTTGCAGAAATACTAAGTTTACTGGATCTTGCCAGACGTGTTTAGAATATTTTTGAAACGCTTGTCATTGAAAAAAAACTCATTTGAACTGAGAATTGAAAGAAAGAATTGTGCACACCAGAATTGAATATTTCGAACTGAGAATGAAAGTAAACTTATATTTGGTCAAGGCCGGAGGTAGTGCCCTAGAATTTGAGGGTAACCACGAATGCGATAGCGGTTTAGGCCGGGTGTGGTAATTCGATAAGGGATTTGTTACAGTTTGTGATGAAGCAACCAATATGGTATGCCGAAGAATGAATTTAATTCTTTGAACTTGAGCTGGCAGCGAATATTTTCTTTGAATATATGAAAAGCACTATTTGAATAATATGATTTTGGAAATGTATTGTGATAACATAATTTTGAAAATTTACTGCTACCACAGAATTTTGAATTTGAAAAATTAGAAAGTTGAATTTGAGACAACATAGAATTGAAAATTAATGATGTGATTATCATTATAAATATTTTGAATTGGAAAACATTGACATGATTGTTTTCACTGATATTTTGAAATGAGAAGTGGTGCGTAGTAGGAAATAGAATAGAATAATCTAGAAATTGGGTAGATAATGAATAAGAATTTAGTATGAATACGTGGCTTGTATAGTGAGCATGTAAAAGAATGGAATATACTGTATGTATAGATTAATTTCCCGAAGTATGAATGTTCAAATTTCAAAGACGAAATTTATTTAAACGGGGGGAGTAATGTAATATCCCAAATTTTGGGTCTAAAGATGTAATACCCGGATATTCAATACCGGGTGACCATTAATTATAAATAAATATTCCTTTAAATGTTAAAAGTGAAAATGTGATCTCAAATATTGAGCAAAATTACCTTGTTACTTAGGGGGAGATTCTTGTGAAAATTAGAAAAGAAAAGAGCTAAAATCCCGACAAAAGTATTTTTATAAAGCAGAAAAACTTGAAAATATTATGATAAATCTCATATGAGAAAGGTTAATGACAAAAACTTAGGAAGTATGTTATCTTTAAATTTAGAAATTTTTGAGATTATTTCCCCGGAAAATAAAGATGCATAAATAAAATAATATTAAAAGCGCTTTTTGGCCCAAAGTATTTTTAATATTTTACATGGGGTATAAAATGCCAATGTAAGTTAAATAGTTGTGAGATAATAGTTGATCCTAAATAATAAAATTATCAACAATTAGTAAATGGCTAATTAAGTAATTAATGGCTAATTACTTGGATTAAAATATAAGATAAATGAATTAGAAAAAAATAATAATAAATAAGGCTGAAATTCGAAATAAATAAATAAATAAAAATAAAAATAAAAATATTTTATGCTTAGAAAAATAAATAAAAAATAAAAAAAAAAAAATAATATCTAGATATTTTGATTAAAATAATATTATATTTGGTAAAGAGCCAACATGACATTTGAGAATGGATAGAAATAAAATCCTACACCGAAACATAGGAATAAAGCCACGAGTCATCCTGGACTTTTTATAAACCAGTGAAAATTCTTCTCGAAGTGACACTGTCTCCGAAAGTCGGCCGGAACCAACGGGGTATTTAAGACACCGAGTAGGAGATAGAAAATGCGAGATAGAGGATTTAGAGTCAATATCGAAACAAGTAGTTGCCGTGAATTAGGAATCTAGTGACTTAGGTCGATCATATTACAAACCGGTGGATTTTTGCCTAGACGCGACGCTTCCGAATTCAATTCCGTAAGCGAAGTGTCGGCCTAAAATCTTCAGACGAGATAACGGAATACCCTTAATGGGATCATAAAATTCATTAAACTAGATATTCCTAATGAGAAAGAAAGAAACTTGAAAACTGCCGTCGGCATTTCGCGATTCGTCAAGATTACGCGTTTCGGACGGACCGAAACTTTATCTGACGCTCGAGATGTCACCATCAAGATGACATCATTTTTTTGACTTTTTGGGCCAAGGAGGTCGGCACCCATGGATGGAGGGCCAAGATGGATTATGGCCAAAACCCTAGATCCAACGGTCGAAATACAACCCGATCCGAAGTTCGATTTATTTACGAAGCGCCATTCCCTTCCTCTATAAATAGCAACCTCCCTTCCTCTCATTTCTCACAATTCCTAGAGCTTTCTAGTGAGAAGTTAGAGAGAAGGCAGAGCGAGAAGAAGTGCTAGCCGGGCTGCGGGTAAGTTTTTCGGGCCCCGGTCTTAAGCTTCGGTGTTTTATTCAAGTAGCTATAGTAGAAATCTTTGTTTTTTATCTTTAATCTTCCAATATATTATAGATATCATATTTTTGGGTAGATATGATACATATGTGATGGGAAAAGAATTATGGCAAAATTTTAGAAGATTAGAGTCAAACAATGAAGCTCCTGGCGAAATTCCGCCGATAGGTCCAACTAGGGGCAAAATGGTAATTTTACCTAAAATGCCCGTTATACTTGCTAAAAATTGTTGAATATTGTCCTGATAGGATATCGTTGATAATCGGACCGTTTTTCACCCCGCTGTTGTGTCGCCGTCACCCCGCTGTTTTACCGCCGTCGGACCACTTTTCGTCAAAAACGTTGTTTTTGCGCCGAAACGTTCCTTGTACCATAACGAAGGTACGGACGCGTATTGTAACCCTAATCTTGTACTGCTCATATACATATATGTGATAGATACGTTCATAGCGAGGCTGTTAGAGTTGTCAATCATATTTACAGGTTTACACGGGTTATGGACATGATAATACCGTATGAGTTTTCCTAGCGCCGAGGACACGTGTTGTGATCGTGGCACCGGGTATGTGCGACATGTTGTTGGGCTTTACATATTGCTTTGTGCTTATGTTCGTCGTTTCTTGTTCATACATCCGCTTTGTGCTTATGTGTTGATATGCTCGTATTGTTATGAATATCTGTTGTCCATATACTTTGTTTTATTTGAGTATAAGGTTAATCGTTACCGAGATCCATATGGAAAATGGATCTCGGCGTAGCATCGTGGTCGGGAGGACCGAGGGTTGGAGAGGCAAGGGCAAGCGAGACGGCGTAGGATTCCGGATAAAGATTTATTTCTTTTTTTCGTATTTACTTACGAACCTTGGACGTTGTATCATTACTCTTACACTATGGTTAACGTTTTGTTAATGGTTCAGTTACTCAGTTACTCTTCTGCTCTCAAGCTCTACTCTGCTCTACTCTGATTGAAAAAAAAAATCGCTTTAGAATTTGGGATGTTACAAAAGACTTGAGAATTAGCCTATTTTTAAGAGACTACTAGACCCTATTTTTGAAAGTAACAAATTTGGAATAGTAAGAAACTAAGAATCTTAAGCTTATTATAAGGAAAAGTTTAAGATGAATAATTGAAGATTATTTTGGACCTCACCTCCAAATTATTCTCAGTGGAAATCTGATTATCATTGGGTATAAGTCGGAAATTATTGGTGTGGGAGTCTAGTTTTTATTTAATTATAAAGCATCCCTTTATTATTGGTAGACAAGAAATTATTGATAATAGGATCTCCATCATAATACTGTTTTGGTCAGATTTATTGGCTCAATAAAAGATGTAGAAGTCCCATTTTGGAATTGGTATGAGAGAAATGTGCGTGTGGCAATGTAACATCAGGTTTTATGTCCTTTAAATAAATGAATATGTATTGTGTAGTGGTGAGTCACGGATTGCAAGATGTCTCATTCTTTATTCTGACGGTGCGTTAATAATGAATGAAGTAGTGTGTATCTTGGACCTTAATGAATAAATGAGAAAGAAAAGGTATCTGGATGAGATGCATTATAAATAAATAAGAAGAAATAGTGGACTATACGTGGAAGGAGAATGAGAATGAGGTATATTATTTTATATTTTATTATAACATCTTTTGGAAGTGGAAGCAGCACACGTGAATTCCAGAATATTTGTGGAATTGTAGTGGAGTTTTATTATATTGAAAAATAGAGAAGTGGAGAATGCTTTATATTAAACAATGTAGTAGTGGAATATTAGTATTATTTTAATATTTAAAAGGGTCCTGCGTGAAACATCTTGTAAGACACCCCATGAGAACTTCACTTTCGGATGAACAATTATGCATTTAAAACCCCACTCCCTATTTATTTAATAAAAGACGACAACACCAGGGGAGCAACAGATGGAATTATTTCTCAAGCTCCACTACTCTTTATCTTCAGCATGATAGCATTATGCTTCATTCAATTATCTCAACGTTTATTTAAGGAAGAAAACGCTGGGACACATGGGGAGGTCAGCAGCTTAGACACGAATGCATTCCCTCTCCTCTTTCACGTAATTTATAAACACACTCACATGATTAGAGAAGAGAGAGAGAGCTTCAGAAAAATAAGTAAGAGTTGGTTAAAGAATTGCAAAGAACTCAAGGTAGTAACTCTTCTCTTACATACTATGTGTGCCTTATGTGAGAGATTATGACGTTACTTCTGGAGTTCATTCATTTGAACTTCAGCATATATTTTTGAATTAGCTAATTTGCAGCTTCTGTAAGAAGAATGAAGAACGAAGAAGATTAAAGAAGACGAGTAGAAGACTGATAAAGGATTTAACTCTGTCAAATTTATACTACTGAAGTATAAATTATTTGTACGTGAATAGTATTTTTGTATACATGAAAAGTGAATAGTAACGTATTTGTGAATAGTAATACCTTATTTTTTTTAGAATACGCTTCCGTGTATGTTATTAATGGAGTCTTTAAGGCAGGTGTTACATGTCGCCCTACCCATTTAGTCATACCCAGTAGTATATATAGTATTATACACACACACACACACAATAGTATTATATATTTTTATTTTAACTATTTGTTAAGATATATGGTTGTATTTTTAATTTCAAGATTCAAGTTACAGACTTATTTTGAAATATTTGAAAGTGTAGAATTATGGATTTCACATTAAGTTTGCAATATTGTTTATTATGTATGATTGAAGTCGCTTTTTTCATATAGAGTATGGTAGGGTATCACCACTTGGACATGGAAGGCCCACTCAGCCCAACCCAGCTCATTATTGCCAGGCCCAAAAATATTAGCGCTTTTATCAGGAAGGGCCGGACACTGAGCTACATTTTACTACCAAATGATCTTTTGGGTAGGGCATCAAGCAAGGGTCTCACCATACCCATAAACACCCATAGTTTCTGCACATGTTATACATGGCAGCTGGCGTATGATATCTTTTTCCGCACCAAAATCTAATATGGAAAGATCTACCTAGGCATAGCTTTTGTGATAGGATTTCTCAATAATTTCGTCAGATAATTTCCAAAACCTTTAAATTTAATTATCATCTTGTACTTCATCTTCTTATCTTTAATATAAGACATATTTTGAGAATTTAGCATTATTAATGCTCTATCAAGTATCAACAATAATCAAAGGGGGGCAATTAGGGAATTAAAAAATATGACTAGGATTATCACATTAACTAACTAAAAATAATTTTCTTAATCTAAACAAATTAGATAAATACATCTTATATTAATAATATGACAAATATATAACTTAATTTGCTTACTTTCAATACATCTATCTCATTTGATTTTGTCTTTATTTTCTTTTATTAATCCATGTTGGGCTATCATCATCTAATCAACAAATAATGCTTCAAATTAAATATATACATTACAGACTTTTAATCTGTTACAGAGGAATCATGCTTCAAGATTAAAAATGCAAACCAATAAAAAGCATACTTCTTTAATGAACTAAATGAAGATAAGACACCAATCAAGTGAAACCCTTTCTATCATGAACTACATGGACTTTGATACACTCTAATTAAGCATATGTAGATACTAGCTTTGTAAATCAATAATTTTTCCCAGTGTTTTTATTTTATCATTTTCTTTAAATAAACAATTTTCATTCTTTTATTTTTATTTTTTTTTCTTTTTTGGGTCAATTTGAATATTACTAAATGCCATATTTTATTTTGGAAAATCAACTTAAGGTAACCATTATATCATGAATGGGTGTTAAGGGTGCCTAACACTTTCTCCATATATAATAGACTCCCAAACCCTATTTAGTTTTTATAGGTCACCACATGTTTAGTTTTGGGTTTCAGAAGTTCTCTTAAAATTTTGGTGCCAACTCCATATATTTTTTTCTCTCGAGGAAACCGAATTTTGAGTGCCACAAATACTATGTACTAATAAAATACATAAAATTGGGATAGTGGGTTAGATAATCTTTTATATATATATATATATATATATATATATATATATATATATAAAAGAGGGCAGTATTGATTATGTTTTATATTCTTTAGCTAGGTCTGGTCATGTTACTTGGTCATAATTGGTAGGTAGAGAGTATTATCTTTTTTCCTTTCACGAACCACCTTCTTCTGTGGACTCTTTATCTTGTCGGTCCTTTTTCAGGATCACACTCATTGCATATGGATTCTATCCACAAACTTCACAAGTTAAGACGCCGGGTCCTCAAAAGCCCTTTTAATTATAAATTCTGATTTTGTATTTTTTTTGACATAATTTTAATCCTTTTTAATTACTTTAGAAAAAGATGTAAAATAGTTTTAAAACTGTTAACAATGACACTAACATACCAGAAGTGCACGCAAGGCACATTCAAATCAAATCAAATTATATATATATATATATATATATAAAAGATGACATATGTCTTACCGCAATCATACGTGTATCGCCTCTATAAAATGACAAAGAAATCAGTTTATATATGAACAGCAAAAATGTTTCTGCACTTGAGAATCAACAGAGTGAGAAACTGTAATTTCATGGAGTCTCATTGGTTTCTATTCTTGGTGAATTTAGTGTGTGTATTCTTCCTTGCTTCGTCAACTTCATTTCCCATTGAAGAAAGCTTCATTAATTGCCTTCAAGAAAATTCTGAGAAACCAATCCCAATTTCCACATCATTTTACACACCAAAAAATTCGTCCTACGCTTCAGTCCTTGAATCCACAGCTCAAATCCCAAAGTGCTCACTCCCTTCCATGCCGAAACCCGAATTCATATTCACTCCGTTGGACGATTCGCACGTTCAAGCTGCTGTCATCTGTTCCAAAAAGCTCAAAATCCACATGAGGGTACGTAGCGGAGGTCATGACTATGAATGCCTTTCATATGTTTCTTTCATTGAAAAACCATTCATGGTTTTAGATCTCTCCAAGCTTCGTGCAATCCAAGTCGACATAGAACAAAATAGCGCATGGATTCAAGCCGGTGCTACTATAGGAGAAGTTTACTACAAAATTTATGAGAAAAGTCCAGTCCATGGATTCCCTGCCGGCATATGGACAAGTTTAGGCATTGGCGGTCACATCACCGGAGGTGCTTATGGCGCCATGTTGAGAAAATATGGCCTTGGAGTTGACAACGTCATCGATGCACAAATTGTTGATGCTAATGGCAAGATTCTTAACAGAGCAGCCATGGGAGAAGACTTGTTTTGGGCAATTAGAGGAGGTGGTGGGGGAAGCTTTGGGATTATTCTCTGGTGGCAAATCAAGCTAGTTAAAGTTCCATCTACCGTGACAGTTTTTACTGTCAATAAAACCTTAGAACAAAACGCAAACAAGATTCTTCACAAATGGCAGCAAGTAGCACCAAACATTGATGATGATATCTTCATTAGAGTTCAAATTCAAACAACAAACTCTAGTGTTTCAAGTAAAAGAACTGTATTAGCTTCTTTTAATGCTCTTTTTCTTGGTGGGACCAAAAAGCTACTCCAAGTGATGAGCGAAAGTTTTCCAGAATTGGGCTTAACCAAAAAGGATTGTTTAGAAACAAGTTGGATCAAATCTGTGCTTTATCATGCTGGCTATCCAAACAACACACCCCCAGAAATTCTTCTCCAAGGGAAATCCATCACAAAGTTTTCTTTCAAGAGCAAGTCAGATTTTGCTAGGCAAGTTATTCCTGAGACTGCATTGAATACTCTCTGGGAATTGCTTCTACAGGAAGATATGCCCACCATATTTTGGACTCCATACGGAGGGATGATGAGCAAAATTTCAGAATCTGCTACTCCATTCCCTCATAGAAAAGGAACACTCTTCATGATACTATATCTAACTGTGTGGCCAAATGAAGAGAAGAACATAGAGAAGCATATGAAATGGATTAGGAGATTGTATGACACAATGGCTCCTTATGCTTCAAGTTTTCCGAGAGAAGCGTATGTGAATTATAGAGATCTTGATTTGGGGATGAACAAATTTAATGAGACAAGCATCTTGAAGTCAAGCACTTGGGAATTTAAATATTTTAAGAATAACTTTATGAGGTTGGTGAAGGTAAAATCTAAGGTTGACCCTAGTAATTTCTTTAGACATGAACAAAGCATCCCTCCATTTCCAATCAAATCCAAGAAAAATTAAAATTACTGTTTTTCCCCTGTTTTGGTGATTTATATTGTTGTGTATGCTAGGGTTAGAATTACTTGCAATTTAATCTTTTGAGAAAATGTGACAGAGGTGCAAGTGGCATCTTATGTAGTGTCATGTGTCCTGTCACCCATCATAAATGTATTAAATGATGCCTTAATGATGATTGATTGTCTTGGTTGGCACAATTATCCAAGCCTAAACGAATAAGGAAATTACTTGATCTTCAAGACTAAGCCACCTACCTAAAAAATAGGAAACAAAAAAAAAGTCTTCTAGATAACCTTTGACTAAAAGGCCTTATTCAATGCAAATAAGAAAGGAAACTATTTAAAAACAAAATTAAATCCTTATTAATGAATAATGACGTTTTCAAAGTGCTTCTTAAATGATCTTGGACGTCAATCATGCTCTTCCTCTAAGGCACATGCTTGTCACATGGGTTTTTAAATGAATTCTTCATTCTAAACTACACATAAGCCTTGTACATCATCTTGTTGGGCTTATTGCTTTACGTAACACCAATTTCATGGACATTCATACATTGCCACGTTCTCAAGCTTCTATGTGTTGTAAAGCGTGCTTATGGGCCAGAATATGCATGGTTAATGCCTCATTAGCACCGTCAACATATATGCTATTATTACGGGCCTTTAATGAAGCAAATTGAAGAATAAATGTTTTCTCTAGGCTCTTGAACATCTAACTCTTTTATGGGCTTCTAGTGTTGTGAAGAGGATCTTGAGTTTATTTTGAATCAACTTGGATAGTTAGGTGGAACGTGAGTGTTTGAGATTAAATTTCATTATGTGTAATTTTTTAAATTTCCTTACGTATTATCAAAAAAAAAAAATCTTATTTGTAATGTAGGCTTCCTGCCATCACTTTTAGCAACCAAAAAAAAAAAAACTTAGATAGCATATGCAATATTTTGTTCATTGTAGATGTCACCTAAACCCGAACAAAGCATCCCTCCTTTTCCAATCAAATCTAAGAAAAAATAAAATTACCGTTTCGCCCCCCAGGGTTTTGGTGATTTATATTGTTGTGTATGCTAGGGTTAGAATTACTTGCAATTTAATTTTTCGAGAAAATGTGACAAAGGTGCAAGTGTCGTCTTATGTGGTGACATGTGTCTCGTCTCCCCATCATAAATGTATTAAATGATGCCTTAATGATATGGTTGATTGTCTTGGTTGGCACCATTATTCAAGCCTAAAAGAATAAGGAAATTACTTAATCTTCATGGTTAATGCTTTATTTGCACCCTCAACATATATGCTAATATTATGGGCCTTTAATGAATCAAATTGAAGCATAAATGTTTTCTCGATGCTCTTAGACATCTTACTCTTTTATGGGCTTCTAGTAATTGGGCCCTCGATGTTGTGAAGAGGATCTTGAGTTTGCTTTGGATCCACTTAGATAACATATGCAACATTTCGTTCATTGTAGATGTCACCCTCAACATATATAGTACTTTGTTGCCATGTTGGAGGCAACTTTGATGCTTTGTTAGACACAACATTAGACGTCACTTACACCTCTATCAAAATGTCATTTGTAACATATAGGTTTCTAATAAGTTTTTTTCAAAAATAAATTTTTAAAACAAAAGGAATGTCATTTGCAAATTGAGAATTTCAAGTTGTGACAGCAATTAATAGTTTTTTTTGCAAGGCATTACTTCGTTGGGGTTTTTTTTTTTTTTTTTTTAAAAAAAAAAAAAGAAAGAAAGAAAGAGGGGGAGGGAAGGTGAAGGTCTGAGTGTATTTGGTTGGAAAAAGTGGAGGGAAGGGGATGTTAAAAAAAAATTCTTTTAGCATCCGCTCCTTGAAATTGGAGATTTTTGGAGGGAGAGAAATAATTTGTCAAGTTTGTGTTTTTGACTAAATTACCCATGACATTTTTTATATTCCAGTTTTACCCCTCTTTCCAAAAGTTTTTTTTTTTTTTTTTTTTTTTTTTTTTTCAATCTCTTGGACACTCTTCTTTACTTTACACCTCTATTAGGATATAATTTAATTTAAATAAATAAAAATATCGACATCCCAAAATTAGGAGGATAAACACCTAATAGAGACACCTAAGAGAAAATTATGTAATGAGAATCCCTATTTATTCGCTATTCTTCATCCTTTTTTTTTTTAGCATAAAGCCGCTCTAATTCAGTTAATCTATATATGTAGTATGTAAATTATTACACACACACATTAAATATATCATAAGGCGTCACTGTTTAATACGGAAAGTTACCTTTTTTAAATAAAGTATTCATTGGATGGATATCATTACAAACTACTCAAGTGAGTACAAAGTTCCACTCACCAACAGAATTATTGAACCTCTCAGCCATATTTCTTCATGTTCGGTGTGTGGAAGAATTTACTATTCTTATCCCCTATCTAAGCCATTGCCACCTGGATTTCTAGTACCAAAGAAGCTCTTTCTGTGCAAGAATTTTATTTTATTCCTTCCATAACTCCTTTTCCATTTGCACTAGGAGTTTATTGTCTCATTGTCCCGGGGCTTCCTCTACTCCTTTTATTATTCAAAATAAATTCCTCTTTTTGGGTGGCTGATTACCCACATTACTTCTATTCCAATCATGCGCTTGTTGGTTAAAACACGGGTTAATATGCAATTTTAGCAATAAAGTTTTCCCATGAGGTGTCCATCACATATAAGTTTTGGAAGGGGTAAAAACACTCATAAACAATTCAAAAGGAAAATTCACCGAACGCAGTTAGTGTTTTCTTCTTTTGTAATTTAACAGAAATTTAATCAAATTTAATGGTTTTGGTGAAATTGCACATTTTTAAATTGTTTATTAGTATTTTTATTTCTTACTTAAACTTATTTGTGTCGACGCCATCAAAAAAAAAAACTTTGTTGGTAAAATTATACTTTAACCCTTAAAACAATAACGCTTTTTCTTCCACGTCCTGGTATGCCAACTTTTCTGTACAACCTCAGTAAAACCATCCTCCAACAACAAAGCCGCATGGCGTCACTGATATCCAAAGAACTTTTAAGTAGAAATAGCATGCATGTTGTGAGATCCAAATTTACATAACTGATACACCTTTGTAAGAGGGTATAAGTGATTCCATTCGGTGTCGGTGAATGCCCAATCATTTCCTGTAAAAAATTTAATTCCCAAATGAATCTTTCTCCCACACTCCAAACCAAGAAGGTTAGCTTGCTGGATGCACTCTCAAAATTGATGCATAGATTCAAAAATCGGTTCGACCCCTCCTCTTCCCTTCCCATCGCCTTTCCTCCTCTTCCTTTTTAAACCATAAGATCAACGTTTGAATATGGTTCAGATTTAGTTTTGCTAAAAAATATTATTTGTACTTTTTTATGTAATATTGAATTTTTCTTATCAAAATTTTAGCCATTCATATTTAATTAATTATTTTTCTTTTTATAATTTATCATTTTAATAATAATTTTATAAAAGATCAAATCTTAATTCTTCACCAATATTGATTTTTTTTTTTAAAAAAAAAAAGAAGAGGAAGGAAGAGGAGGGTTTTCCAAGCCCATGATAATAAGATTAGACAAACTCCTTTCTTGTCCGATAGGGGATTCCTCATTTTCTTTATCATTCTATTCTCATCATCTTCCTCTAATCTCTACCCTCCATTTAATCTATGGCCAAAAGCCATCGCTCATGCAGACCCATTTTCTAAAACCATGGAAACTGATTTATTATAAAAGATCATGTCAACCAATTTATAATCATGGAAGGCTATTTATTAGAAAAGATCAGTTTCCTCTTGCCCTCATAATAGGGCCTGAAAACTGAATGTTGCTTGAATAACCTCAAGTAACGGGTATGAGATAATGCATTGCTCCCAATATATTATCTGTTCCGGTGTGGAACCAAATGTCCAGCCCAGGTGGCTGGTGATTTGATCTTGGATTGAATTGCTTATGCCGGAATATCTAAGGATAGAGATATCCCGGTGAGCGGTGAATCACTGGACACAAGGCCTTTCGCCTGGGGGAGGGGGTATGTGTTGTGGGGGTCGTGTTGTGTAGTACGAGAATGTAAAGAGCTAGAGTTAGAACGTGTGCACCTTGGTGTCTTCCCCTTGTATTTATAGGGTGTTCCACGATATCTTAATCGCACAATCTATCATATCCCTGGATTATGGATATGATAGATTCATGATTGTAGGGGAACCCGGGATACTCGGCATCCCTCTACTGGAATGTTCCCTGGCTGGGCCGAGGTTCGGGCGTGCCTCTGCTGGGCCGCCCCCTTATTGGGCCATAGGTCAGGTCCGTAACAGTTGCCCCCCCAGCTCGGTAGTTCAAGGTTTTGAACTGCCGGGGTGTACTTTACTCTCCGGGCTAGGATA
The DNA here is from genome assembly GCA_019022615.1 of Acacia melanoxylon. NCBI lineage: Eukaryota > Viridiplantae > Streptophyta > Magnoliopsida > Fabales > Fabaceae > Acacia > Acacia melanoxylon. The sequence continues at coordinate 482,025 of JAFJYJ010000136.1, forward strand.
TGCCCTTGCCCCCGGACCTGGGTACTTTGTCGGGTTACCTATCCGACGCGCGGATCCGGTGTCCGCCGGTCTTCCGCACCCGAGGTCATTTCTCGAAGGTCGGCATCTATGTTGGTGACTTTAGGGCCCGAGGTGGTTTGCTTGTTTTCGAGGTCGAAGCCCTTCCCACTTCGCCATGATAGCGCCGAAACCTTCCGACTTCGCCATGATGGCGCCCTGCCACCTGGCATCTTTGGAATGGAGAGGATTTGCAACCGTCATTCCCTACCCCTTCGAATTTCATGCACATTTAATGCGCGTGTTTCCCGGGGCACATCATCCAGTTTTTGCCTGTGAATTCCCGGTTTTACCCTTAATTCCCCGGCGCCTCTTCGCGCCTCTTACCATTTCGAAGGTTTTTAACCTTGTTTTTCTGTATTTTCACCTACCACCTTCGACCATTCTCTAATTTTTTCCTCTCATTCTCCATCGTCTCCGAAGAACAGGGATTTGTTTCCGGCGGCTCTCAAGCTTTCTCCTTCCGGCGATCGTCCTCCACTCGACCTTCTCTTATTCTGGTAAGTCATTTCTTTCACTGTATTCAAATTTTTACTGGATTTTTGTTTCTTCGCTTTGATCATTCAGTTTTGGTATGAACCCAGTATGCTTATGTTTGTCGAGGTTTCTGGGAAGGCTTTAGGTTGTTAGATTAGGTTTGCTTCCTCTGCCTACAACCACTTGCCTTCACTTCCGCAGGTCATCACTTTTTTCCTTATTGCCATTTCCCGTTTCTTTAGGTCTCGCATTCTTTGGTGACAATGAATAGAACTAGACAACCTTCGACTTCGAGTCGTGACTTGACCTTAGAAGAGGAGGAAGCACTTCGTGCTCGTTACCCTTGAATGAACCATTGGCTGCTTGGTACTCCTTTGTCCGAGGAGCAGAGGCTTGCCTCTTCCCTGGGTGGTAGCTCGAGTAGCTTGGGTAGGAGGGCCGTTGGAGAGTCCCGTCCCCCTATTAGACCTCTTCCCAAAGATCGGGACGAGGTCGAGGTGGTTCCGGCAGCACCTGTCAACCTTCATGAGTCCCCTGTTCGACCTAGGTCAGCTTCTATGCTCGAGGGATATGACGGTCCTTGCTGGGACTGTCTAGAAGAAAGCTCATACTATGTCGGCATAGGTGAAGATTCTAGGGCCGACGCTGTTTTAGGAGCCTGCCGTCATAGACCGACTTCTACCCCTGACTCGAACTCGGCCTTTGGGGGTCGTCCTTCCATCAGTCTATCCACTTCTTCTTCTAGTCCGGCGGTTATGTCTGTGTCAGGTATCTTCGCACTTACTTACTTTAGTACTATATTTTACTTTTATAGGTAAATGGAGTCATCGTCTTCACCAGGTGACGCCCCCTCGGAAGCTGGGAGGTCGGATTCCTCTAACATTCCCCAGGATCTTATGGAAAGATTCCCTTGGGTGACCCAGGATGTGTTGACGACCCATTCTTTGATGACCGTACAGGCCCTCCACCAGATGGGACTATCGGCTATGGAAGGCTGTTACTTTACCCCCCGGGTGGGGATGAGCCCGTATGTGCTTCGAGGGTTGAGGGTTTCACCAACTTCTTTTTCTTTTATAAGGCTTATATGACCCGGCTCGGTGTTTGCTTTCCGTTCACCGAGTTCCAGATGTCTTGTCTCAATCATCTCCATCTGGCACCTTCTCAACTTCACCCCAACGGGTAGGCTTACATGGTTGCTTTTGAGCAGCTATGTCGGACCTTCTCGGTACTTATTCCGTGTACCGCCACCTTGTTCTTTTTCTTTTTCTGCCCTTTCACTCCCCGCTCTGGTAAGGAGGGCGAGAAGTTAAAGGGGCTCACCTCTCTCTGGGGTAATCCTGATAGAAAACTATTGACCGCCTTCCCCGACTCCTTCAAACACTTTAAGAACAGTTTCTTTAAAGTGGTAGCCAAGCCCGGCCAACAGCCTTGGTTTTTGAAAGGGGCCGAGGCTCTTGATGTGGAGTGGAAGTTCCCGCTCACTTGGACCTTCGACCACCATAGGTTAGCCTCCGCCTCGTACCGAGTCGCCCGACGACCTTCCTGCTGATGAGGTCATATCTGTTGATCGCCTGGTATCTTATGTCAACACATATGGTGCCAGGAGCGCGGCTTTCTTCATCACCGGTCCCGGGTCGAAACTGGGATACGTAATTTGTATGTGGCTTGTAATTCTTTCGTTATTGCGTTTGTTCTGACTTTATTGTCTTACTAACCTTTTTACTTCCGTTTGTTTAGCAGCTCAGATGATGAAGGAGCTTCCGAGGTATCTGTCGGTCGTGACACCTGATCCCGAGGCTCCTCCGAAGAAGAACCCTCGAAAACGTCCTTCTTCCGAGGCTCGGAAGGTGCAGCCCGCCGTTGTCGTCCAGGACAAGGCTACTAAGAAGGTCAAGGTGGCGTCTCCTGCCCGGATGCCTTCGTCACCCCAAGGTAAGGCCACCCAGACATCAGCTGCTCCTCCATCCAAGGGTAAAGAGATTTCTGAGGGGCCGCGATCTCCTTCTCCAGTCCTTTCGCCTGTTTCGAAGATCGCCCGAGCTCTTGCTTGGGAGAAGGGCCCTAAGACTGAGGAGCTTGAGGTCGCCTTTCTGCCGCCTCGCCAATTCATGAATGCCCTACCACTGGCTGATATTGATGAGGCCGTGGTTCATGACATCCAGGCTCGCCTATGCTAGGGTGTCGGTCTGGCCCAGGCATATTTGCACTTGAAGGCCAAGTACGTGAATAAATTCGCCGAGGCTCGCCAGCTGCGAAAGGAAAAAGACGTGGCGGAGGCGTCCAAGGTGAAAGCTGAAGAGGACCTCGAGGTCGCAAGGGCGAGCGCCGGGAAGGCGTCTGAGGAGCTTCTTCTTTCCAAGGAAGCTTTTGAGAAGACTTCCTCGGACCTGGCTGCCCTTCGGAAGGCCTACTCTGCGGGCCTGGATGCCCTCAAGACCGTTCAGGGCCAACGGGCGGATATATGTTCCGAACTTGAGCGTGCCAATGCGGCTCTTGCGGAGGAGAAGCGAGCTCGCCTCAAGTGTGAGGACATAGTGAAGGAGGCAGCCTCCGATTGCTTTGACATAGCCCTGGCTCAGATCCGTCACCTCAATCCTGAGGTAGAACTTAGGACGGACGGGTATCATTACCAGGCGTACGTGAAGGACGTCATCTTCCATCCGGCCCCTACCTTGTCCGCGGATGACTCGACTCCTTTATTGAGGAGGACCTGGACGGGGAAGGTCAGGGTGCCGAAGGAGTTGACGGTGGTGAGGGGAGCCCCAAATCTGTTCCGGGTGCCGAAGTGGCTGTTTCAGAAGCCGTGGTGGTGGCTTCAGAGGATAACCCCCTGTTTAATTTATTGTAGCTTTATGTTTTTGTGACGGTGGTTTGTACCGGGTTGTCTTTGCAACTTTGTAACAATTGCTACTTTAATTATATATAAACTTGATTTCAACCAATCAGTTTGTCTTGTCAACTTTAAGTTAACATTATGTTTTTTATGGCCGGGCCAGGGCCTTTGTATGCGCAGTATCTGCTAAGTGTTACTTCCGATAGGTTGATTTCAGGAATTGGGGTAGGGGAGTAAACCCGAGCTACCGAGATCCGGATGTGGCTGTTCGGGGATGTTTTTCCAGAATAGGGGCAAAGTGTCAGATGCATAACCGTGATGTATGAACACGCGTTTGTACATGTCGGCCTGATCGGGACCTGCGTGACAATTCACCTCCATATTTAGGAGCATTTTTCGATGCATCTACTTTATAATAGAGATAGTGTTTTTACCATCTCGTGACCGGGGCGTGGCAGCCCGGGTGTATTCCCTTCCTTCCGTTGGGATTTTCGTTTGACCGCGGCTTTTTATGCCTCGGTGATAACCTATTTAATCAAACGTATTTGACCGCGGCTTCTATGCCTCGGTGATAATTTATTTAACCAAAAGCATAATTGGTGCATCCACCGGGGAGTCTTTAAATAAGAATGCTTGAAAGAAACAATGCGTCCGTCTTTCAAAAAAATATGAAACCGAAATTGAAAATACTAAATCAATTGAAAAAGCATGAAAACGAATGCGACCGTGGTCCTATCTTTTCAGGTGGACCGAGGTCTAACTGTAATAGATTCTCAGTTTGTCGGCATTCCAAGTCCTTTTGACCGGCTTTACGCCGGTGGTCTCCGGGACGTAGGCGCCTTTTCCGCTTTTTCCTTTATGCGGTAAGGACCTCCCGGTTGCCGCTAGCTTGCCATCTTTGGCATTCTTGTTCTTGATGTCGGGCGCACGGAGCACCGAGTTTCCCGGTTGAAGGAGCGAGGTTCACCTTTCGGTTGTACTTCGCTGCGATGAGTTGCTTGCGCGTTAGGTCTCGCGGTGAGCCACGATTCGTGCCTCGTCAATGAGGTCTAGCTCTGTCATCAAGGCGTCATTGTTTGAGTCTTCTCCGTCCCTGCTAGCTTTCATTTTCCTCCACGTCGGTTGGCCTATCTCGACCGGGATCATAGCCTCGCATCCGTATGTTAAACGAAATGGGGTTTCCTGAGTGGAGGTTTGGACGCTGGTTCTGTATCCCCATAAAACACTGTAAAGTTGCTCGACCCAGGAAGAATCGGCATCCTCCATACGTCTTCTTAATCTGTCCACAATGACTTTGTTGGCGGCCTCGGCCTGCCCATTGGATTGAGGATGTTCGACGGATGCAAAGTGATGGATGATGTCGAGGTCCGACATCATACTCTGAAACCCTTTGTCAACGAATTGAGTCCCGTTATCCGTGATTATCTCGGCCGGGATCCCGAACCGGGAGACAATGCTATGCTAAAAGAATCGTTGGATGCGGGCTGAGGTGATCGTGGTCAACGGCTCGACTTATATCCATTTGGTAAAGTAGTCGACGGCGACAATGAGATACCTTAATTGTCCTGGGGCTGTTTTGAATGGTCCGAGAAGATCCATCCCTCATTTGTAGAAAGGCCAGGGGGCCATGATGCTTTTCAGCTCTGATGGGGAACGCCAGAGGATGTTGGCATGTTTCTGACAACTGTCACACCTTCTTACTGTTTCCATGGAGTCGGCCGCCATCGTTGGCCAGAAGTACCTGGCTCTAAGTGCTTTCTGAGCTAAGGATTTCCCCCCCATATGCTGACCGTTAATGCCTTTGTGTATCTCGGCGAGAACATACCTGGCCTCGGTCGCATTCAAGCATCTCATCATGGGAGAGTGTAATCCTTTCCTATATAATTGATCGTCCACCATAGTGTACATGGCGGCTTGTCGGATCAACTTTCTAGCTTCCGTCTTATCGACGGGTATAATTCCTCTTTCCGAGATAGTCCTCGATCGGTTTTCCCGGTCGAGGTGATGATATGGACATGACACAACTTGTTTCGTCCAGATTTTGTTGGACGACGGTTCGGTAATTTCCCGGACCTTTGGTGCTAGCCAGCTTTGATAGTATGTCGGCCCGGTATTTTCTTCCCGAGGGATGTGAGTGACGGTTACCTCTTCAAACTCGGCTATCATGTCCTTGGCTTTGTTCAAGTACTTTGCCAACAAGGGGCCTTTTGCTTGATATGAGCTTGTATCTGAGCCGCTACGAGCTGGGAGTCGGTTAGGATTTTGACTTTTTGTGCCCCGTGCTCCTTTGCCTGTTCGAGGCCGGCCAGTACTGCCTCATACTCTGCCTGGTTGTTGGATGTCGGAAATTTGAGGTGGAGAGAGTGTTCGACGGCGACTCCGTCTGGATTTTCGATTATTACTCCAGCTCCACTCCCCTTTGCGTTTGAGGATCCGTCGACGTACACCCTCCATTCTTTGAGGCCGACCTCTCTTTCAGCGTGGGTTGGGGTAAGTTCCCTTACGAAGTCGGCCAAGGCTTGAGACTTTATCGCATGCCGGGCTTCGTAGGAAATGTCGAATTCAGACAACTCTATGGCCCAACTTGTCATCCGTCCGGCCAAGTCTGGCTTGTGTAGAACCTGCCGGATTGGCTGATTGGTCTGTACTACGACTTTGTGCCCCTGGAAATACGGGTGTAGGCGTCTTGCTGCCATTAATAAGGCAAATGCTACCTTCTCCAACTTCTGGTATTGGAGTTCCGAGGCCTGCAATGCCTTGCTAACAAAGTATATTGGTACTTGACCGGCTAAGGTTTCACGCACTAGAGCGGCGCTTATGGCCTCCTCGCCTACGGACAAGTACGGGGAAAACCGTTTCTCCTAGGTCGGGCTTGGATAGGACCGCGGCGGGGTTGCCAAGCCTTGTTTGATTTTGGCAAATGCGGATTCACATTCTCGGGTTCTATCCGCCTTCGTGTCTCCTTCTTCAGCAGTTTGAAGAAGGGTAGTGCGTTTTTCAGCCGACCTGGGCAAGAATCTTGTCATTGCCGCCAATCTCCTGGTTAATTGCTGTATCTCCTTTTTGTTTGCGGGTGCTTTCATGTCCAGCACCGCTTTACACTTGTCCGGGTTTGCTTCGATTCCTCAGGTGGGGTCGGACTCGGACTTTGACCTCCTTGTTTCCTTTTGTTGTTCTTCCGACCCTACGTTTTTATCAGGTATTGGCGCAACTTACCCTCTCGGATGTATTTTTCAATTGCGTCCCTGAGTTCGTAGCATTGATCCGCAGTGTGCCCCAGCCCGTCGTGGAAGTCACAGAACTTTGAACGATCCGTGGTGGGCCGAGATCGTGTGGGCTGAGGTCTTTCGACTTTTTTCATCTTTGTGAAGGCCACTTCTTTCCATAACTGGCCTCGCGAAACATTGAGCGGAGTGTATCTCTCATACCTCGGCTTCTTTTCTAACTTGGCGGTTTTGGCTGCTATCCCGTTCGACTACGGGAGTCTTCCCTACGACCACTCGGCTGATTCTTATTCCGGGGTGGTGTACTTCCTCGTTTATCGTCGCCATTAGTATTGGCGATCTCCATCTGCTCTACTTCCAAATACTGCTTCGCTCGAGTGTTAAACTCAGTGAGAGTGTATACCCGGTTCTTGAAGATGGAGTTTGCTAGCCGGGAAGAAGGATCCAAGCCGTCGACGAGGCAATGTACGTGAACGCTTTCGGAGAGATCTTACCGGGAGGGCCACCTCCTTAAATCTGTCCAAGTATTTATGCGCGTCTCCCCCGTCGTTGCTTTATCTTACTCGGGGTATATCTTGGGATTTGGGTTGTTTCCGGCTAGTTGCGAAATTCAATTCGAACTTTCGTCCGAGGTCTTGAAAATCATGGATGGACCTTCTCGGCAGCGTGTGGAGCCAGATTTGAGCTGGTCCGATCAATGTGGCCGCGAAAAGCCGACTAATGACCGAGCCTTTGATTTGCCTTACGAACATGAGTAGTTCGAAGGCGTCAAGATGGGCCCTCGGGTCGGACACGCCATCATATTTCGGTAACTAGGCCAGCTCAAATTTGCTGGGGTATGGAGCATTCTCGATTTCTTCCGAGAAAGGGCTACTGTTGTGGCCCGCTATATATTTCACGTGATATTCCCGGGCGAGCCCTTTGGTCGGAGCTCCCCTCTCTCGTCTCGGTCTTCGTCATCCGAGGTCCTTCCTAGAAAACGCTTCTTCCGAGCCGACATGTGGTCTCGGATCTCATCTTGCTCGGAGTTCATTTCTGGAGAAGTCGTTTCCTTTGCATACCGATCATGCCTTGACTTTTTGGCCGGCCGAGGGCTTCCGTGTTTCCGAGATATCCTTACTTTCCTTTTTTTCACCCCCAGGTCCTGCTCATCTTCCGACGCTTTAGCTTGCCGGAAGTGGTCTTTCATGATCTGTTGCATTACTCTCAAGTCTTCTTGGCGCTGGAGGTTATTTCGCTTCTCCATGCTCTCCATCCTCCTCAGAATTGATTCCTGTGTCTTCTGGAGGAGGAGGAGGTTTGGGTTTGGTATGCCGTTGCATTTATCTCTCTGCAGAGGAGACAAGGCTGTGTCAGACACACTGTTCCCGTTCTTTCTATCATTGTTATTGGGGATACCCTCAGGCCGGGGAGGTCCTTGAGTCTGTTGTTGCCGACTTGTCTCGGCTGCGCACGCGAAGGACTTTCACGGTGAGGGTTCCACCGCCGCTTACGGTAGTAGCCATTGTTGGTCACGAGGATCGAAATTTACGGTCCCCACGGTCGGCGCCAATGTTCCGGTGTGGAACCGGATGTCCGGCCAATTGGGGTGATTTGATCTTGGATTGAATTGCTTATGCCGGAATATCTAAGGATAGAGATATCCCGGTGAGCGGTGAATCACTGGACACAAGGCCTTTCGCCCAGGGGGGAGGGGGTATGTGTTCAGTGGGGGTCGTGTTGTGTAGTACATAATGTAAAGAGCTAGAGTTAGAACGTGTGCACCTTGGTGTCTTCCCCTTGTATTTATAGGGTGTTCCACGATATCTTAACTGCACAATCTATCATATCCCTAGATTATGGATATGATAGATTGCCCCATGATTGTAGGGGAACCCGGGATACTCGACATCCCTCTACTGGAATGTTCCCTGGCTGGGCCGAGGTTCGGGCGTGCCTCTGCTGGGCCGTCCCCTTATTGGGCAGTAGGTCAGGTCCGTAACATTATTCTTTTTAATTTCCAATTAATTTGCTCTTATGATGAAAGAAAATTATGCATAATACACCAATATATATAGAAAATGACGAGAATAGAATGATCTTTTATTAATAAATCGGCTTCCATGATCTTTTACTATAAATTGGTTGACATGATCTTTTACAATAAATTAGTTTCCATGATTTTAGCAAGTAGGTCTGCAAGAGGGATGATTTTTGGCCATAGATTAAATGGAGGGTGAAGATTGGGGAAAGAAGATGAGAATAGAATGATAAACAAAATGAGGCATCACATGACGCTTCTCATCTTCATTAGTTGGATATGCATTGAAATCACCAATCACAACCTAGGGCCCGTCCACATTAGAAAAGAGTTGTTAGATTCCATGTTTTGATAAATAAGGGATAAGATATTGTCACTACCATTTTTTTTCACTACCAATGTCACTACCACTTTTTCACGTTAGATCAGAATCTCAATAGGAGAGAGATATGATAAAGGTAGATGAGATTCTGATCTAACGGTGAAAAAGTGGTAGTGACAAAAAATGATAGTGACAATATCCTGTCCCTAATAACAAAGCCTAAAAAGGTTTTGCAACATATCTGAAAGATGAACAAAGTATTTTGAATAAGAAAACATCATTGCCTTTCAAAAATTGTTGGATCACTCGAGTGACCAATCCAGTGATACAATTTTAGCACTACAAGTGATCACGGAAGTAGAAAAATAGATCACTCGAGTGACGTGATAAATCTTAGCTCATCATGGTGATTTTTCGGGTGAAATAGTTTTACAAAAGAATATCACTCAAGTAACCACTCAAGTGATGTGGTCAAAAATTCATCACCACCAAATCACCATAGTAAATCTTCCAATGATTAGTGTTGCAAATTTCAAAGGAAAAATTACTCGGGTGACCACTTGTGTGATGTGTTAAATCTTATCACTAGCATACCACTCAAGTGATTTGTTCTAGTGATACCGCTCTGAAGTTTTTTTTTTGGAAGAAAATGTCACTCAAGTGATGACTTGAGATCATGACAAAGAACATCACTAGCACAACACTGCAGTGATCTTGGAATTGTTCTGAATCTTAAAAAATTTCTAAGTGCAAAGATGAAGTGCAAGTAAAGGATGTCTACTATGTAGATGGACTTTGCCACAACTTTCTCGGTGTTAGCCAAAGTATAAACAAAGACAACTGGGTCATCTTTGACTTATAGAATTGCCTCATTGTAAGCAAAAAGTATCTCCAACTCAATAAGGAAGATTTCAAATTAAAAAATAAGAGCATCAAGGGAAGGTAACTGCTATACTCTTGATAGTAATACCAATAATGTTGAAAATTAATTTCTTAGCAATGCCGATGAAAGTTGATTATGGCATAAGAAACTTGCTCGTGTCAATATGAACCAATTAGACAAACTAATAAAGAAAGATTTAGTCACTGGCTTACCTAAACTCCATTTCAAAAATGACTTAGTTTGTGATTCAATCCTTGTCAAAAGAGGAAACAAATAAAGTCCTCATTTAAATCTAAGATGGAAATCTCAACTGTTAAACAACTTCAACTACTCCATATAGATTTAGTTGGACTATCAAGAGTGAAAAGTCTTAGTGGAACTTATATACTTTGGTTATAGTTGATGACTATTCTATATTTACTTGGACTATGTTTCTTTCTTTAAAAGATGAAACTTTTGATGAATTTATTATTTGTTTCCAAGAAGGTCCAAAATGAGAATGGTATGCCCTTGTATCTATCAGGATTGATCATGGAGAAGAATTTGACAACCAAGCATTTGGAGAATTCTATTATGCCAATGGAATTGATCACAACTTCTCAACTCTGAGGACTCCTCAACAAAATGGTATAGTTGAAAGTAAGAATAGAGTTTTGACTGACATGGCAAGAGCAATGTCCAATGAGAAGGAAATATCTAAAGTGTTCTGGGTAGATACCATGAGCACGACATGTTATATATCAAATAGAGCCTACATCAGAAGAATACTTAGAAAGGAAACCTACGAGTTCTACAAAGGAAGGAAACAAAACCTTGGTTATCTACATATATTCGGGTGCAAATGCTTCATCCACAACAATAGTAAAAATAACCTTGGTAAATTCGATCATAAAGCTTATGAAGGTTTATTTTATTGCTATTATAATAGAAGTAAAGTATATAGAATCTTTACTAAATTCACTTGTGTTGTTAAAGAGTCTATACATGTTTTTTTTTAATGAAAATGAGTCTCTTTCCAAACCTTGTGAAGAAGAAATTGAAATAATTTATAAAGAAAGAGACCAAGTCACTCCAAATATCTCTTCTCTTCAAGAGGATAAACCTAAAGATTGTGTTGATCACAAGTCTAATCAAAATCAACCTAGAGCTTGGAAATATATTAGGAATTGTCCCATAGACCAAGCCATAAGTGATGTCAATGAAGGAGTCAAAACTAAACAAATTTTTAAATGAAGTTAGTTTCTCTGCTTTTATTTTTGAATTAGAGCCTTCTAGCATTGAGGAAGTGATAATTGAATATTCCATACACTTATTTGTATCTCTTGGTTAATAATATAGGACTCTTTAGTTAATAAATAATGGACTTTTATGCTTAATTGGGTCTTGAGCTTTTTATGAGACTTTATTCATTTTTATGATAAAATTCTAGTTTTATATTGCTTTACTATTTTTACTATAACTCTTGAATTAGACATCGGATTAGCCTCATTCTTGTTTCATATTTCAGATGATTCAAAGAGCTACAATTGTTATGAAGACTTGAAGGGCAAATTCGGACAAGAGGGTGGACAATTTTAGAGCCAAAGTCAAATGTATATTTCTAGATTTTTATTTGGGCTTGAATTTTGTAATTAAAGTTCATTTTGATTTTATTTCTGTTTTGGGCCAAACTATTAGAGCCCAGTCCATTTTGTAACTAGGTTTTTACCTAGGTTAGCCACCAACATCAGATTAATACGTTTTTGACAGATTTGAGATTAAAACGGAAGTTTTATTTTTTTCTCAACTGTTCTTCATATGTACTTCATGTTCTTCATTTCTGGGTTTTTGAATTTCCTAGCCATGCTTGGCTAAACTTCTGTGATCGGTCCATGAGCTGAAGATTCACGCTTCCAGCCAGAGGACACTGTCTAAATGGTAATTGAACTCTTTTTTATTCATTTTATCGGATTCAATTTCTGGAAATAGTTCAAATATTAGATTTAATATTCGGTTTGGTTAATTCTAAGGACTGAGTTCGAATTAAGTTAAAGTATTACTGTGCGATTGCACAGTGAGACGCCACTATTCAGACAAATGCTAGGCGATCGTCTAGTCGAGGAATTTTCTAGACGAACTCAGAGATTTCGATTCGTCCAGAACCAATCGTGAGTTTCGTTATAATGTTTTTGTCCTATGATGGAATGGAAGTTCTAGAATCCTGTTCATAGATTGATTAATTTTAATCTGTTTATTTCATTTTGTTTCTGTTTTGCTTGCATTTTAATTCCACTGAAAAACTCCCCCCATTTTGTTACTGTTATTCTATTTAGGTTACTGTTAAATTAGACCCGACCATGGATTCCTCTAAGAAATTACCCAGGTTACATTATACTGCAAATCCTTTTCTAATCTGGTTATTTTACGAGACTCGGCAAATCTCTGTCAAAATATGGCGCCACTGCCGGGGAATTTGCATCGGTCTAGATTAACAGTAGTGTAGTTAGTGTAGCTTAGGTGGTTTGGGTGATTGGATAGAACTTTTTTCTGACCCAGATCACTTAGACTAGGTCTTATTCACAAGGAATTGATCATTTTGAGCAAGAGTCACTTCCTTGAAGGAAGTGTGGTCTCACCTATTTTCCCCAAATTCCAACATTTAGACAACTTTTTCTCTGTTTTAAGTTTCGATTTTGTGATTTCTACTAGAATTTTTTTTCGGAGTATCTCCAAATGGTCTGAAATTTTGGAACTTGATAGAAAATGACCTAAATCAAAGGACACATCGCTCTACCATGTGGTCTTCAATTTTTAGCCAAATTCCAACGTTTAGACAACTTTTTTCAATTTTTGAAGTTTTATTATTATTCCATTTTTAGGTCTAGGAATAGTGTAGAAGTTGCCCTGTGCAAGTCCCATAAATTTTAAAAATCATTTGATAGTGTTTCTAGACTTGTTTTGATCAATTTCTAACATAGGTTTTTGCTTTTGTGTTGTCTTAGTGTTTTTTCTGCTTTTTATCACTTCTGATGGCATTTTCATAATTCTGTGTATCTGCCAATTTTGTCTTGTGTTTTTGTTGCATGAGTACCAAGAGTACTACTAATCTAGAAGACTTGTTAGCATTTGATTTTGAAATAGAAAGAACAATTCTTATCGTTAGAAGAGTTGTTAGGCTAAGTCATAGGATTAATACTGAACTTGAGTATGATTGTGAGCATTTTGAAGAGTTGTTAGCCTAGTGGCGGCCGATGACTAGATTTCGAAGCTCTGGTGATAATCAAACCTTTTACAAAATAATGCAAAGGGTATTATTGTCTTCTTACCTATAAAGTTATTTTCATTTAGGTTTTTGATCCTGCAATGAAATTTTAGAATGTTTTGATCTTTTACTGAAATAAATTTGGTCATATGGTTCTTTTGATGAAATTCTCCCTTGTTTCTATGTACTTCTATTTTGGCTTTTGATTCTATAAACACTTGTTTCTTTTTATTGATTCCATTCTTCATTGTTTCACTGTCTTGTGTTTGACATGAGAAACAAGGAGTCTCCAATCAAAGTTCGTACTTTTAATGTAGTTGTGAACATGTTTTAAAAATTAAACTTTAAAAAATTTCTTTTTGAAAAGAAAAAAGATTTCAAAATTGTTTAATGCAATGTGAGTTTTTTAGAATCTTTTGTGGCAAGAAATCATTATTCTTCTGTGTGATATTTGTAATCTTATCAAAAAGTTTAATCTAAAGTCTTTCAACAAATATTTTTCCTCAAATAAAAATAAAAGACTTGTTTTGGTATATGATACAAATCTTTATTTTCAACAAAATTAATAAAAAAGTTTCCAAATTGATTTTTATGTCATTTGAGGTTTTTAGAACCTCATCAGCTAATTATTCTTCCCCATGTGCATGAGATTATAATAATCTCGTTAGGAAGTTTAATACAAAATTCTTTTTAAGAAATCTCTTTTTCAAATAAAAGATAAAGAAATTTTCTTCATAAATTTTAAAAAATGCAAACCAATAAAAAACGTCTTTCTTAAATGAACATTTCCTAAAAGATACCAATCAAGTGAAATACCTTTCTATCATAAAAAGGTATGGACTTTGATATTCGGTTCTTTTCTTAGGTCAAGTCTAGCTTTGTAAATGAATAATATTTATACGTTGGTATTAGGTTCTTTTCTTAGGTCAAGTCTAGCTTTGTAAATGAATAATTTTTCCTAGGGTTTTTATTTTATCATTTTCTGTACACAAATAATCTTTTATTCTTTTGTTTTTTTGTTTTTTCCTTTTTGGGTCAATTTGAATATAACTAAATGCCATATTTATTTTGGAAAATCAACTTGGGGTAACCATTCTCGTGAGTGGGTGCTAAAGCCGCCTAACACTTTTTCCACACGCAATCGACTCATGAACCCTATTTAGTTTTTATAGACCACCACATGTTTGGTTTTAGGTTTCAAAAGTTCTCTTAAAATTTTGGTGGCAACTCCATATTTTTTTCCCTTGGAGATCGAATTTTTGCGCCACAAATACTATTTAATAACTCAATCTGTATATAATTGGGAAAGCGGGTTAGGTGATCTTATATATAGAAATGACTCAATGAAGGGAATATTGATAATGTTTTGGATTCTTCGGCTAGGTTGGTATGGTCATGTAACTTGTTCATAATTGGTTGGTGATGGAGAATATTATCTTTTTTCAATTCATGAAGACTCTTTATCTTGTCGGTGCTTTTATTTTTATTTTTTTTTATACAATTGTCGGTGCGTTTTTAGGATCACATTCATTGCACATGGATTCTATCCACGAACTTCACAAGTTAGACGCTGGGTCCTCAAAAGCCCTTTTAATTATAGAGTAAAGATATAAAAATACATATGTGCTTTAATATCAAATATTATATTAGGTATAAAAGTAGCTATATGATTATAAAATAGGTAGAAAAGTCATTAAATGTAAAACGGTAACCGTTAAAAACCTTTGATTCAGGATAATGTATTCAGATCCTCTGTTTCACTTGCTCGCTCGTTTACTTTGCAGTGCAGGAACGATAGAACCGAAAATCAAATAGTATAATTTTAGAGACATACGGCATGAGAAAAATTCACCACTTGACCTCTGTTTCGCTTTGCTTTCTCACCAAAAAAACAAGGTATGTTACCAACCAAAAACTAATAACACTGTAAACAGAGGCAAGAAGAAAGTGTTCAACTTTATAAAAGAAGGAAAAGATCAGCTATCTCCCTGTTAAAGGAATGCACAGTGAAAGAACTGATTCAATTGCTTGACCAAAAGGAATCCACAATATAGATTCTATTAATCTTCTTTTGGTCAAGCAATTGAATCAGTTCTTTCACTGTGCATTCCTTTTTGCATGTAACCAATTCACTTAATTTTGGGAACACCTCTTCACTTAATTCAGAGAGATAGCAAAAAGGAATGCACAGAGAGATAGCTGATCTTTTCCTTCTTTTATAAAAAGTGAAGACTTGTAGCAAATGCAGAAGGCAATTTGCAATTTTGTTGAATGTGTTTAATTATCCTATATGAGTGAGGGCTGATGTAGATTGGAGAACGAATCCCCTCAGTTCTACCATAACCATGAGCTTCGTCAATTTTTTTTTCCTTCTTTTATAAAGTCGAATACTTTCTTCTTGCCTCTGTTTACAATGTTATTAGTTTTTGGTTGGTAACACACCGTGTTTCTCTGGTGAGAAATGAAAGCGAAACAGAGGTCAAGTGGAATTTCTCTCATATCGTATGTCTCTAAAATTATATGTGATTTCCGGTTTTATCGTTCCTACACTGCAAAGTAAACGAGTGAGCAAGTGAAACAGAGGATCCGAATACATTATCTTGATTCTTGAATCAAAGGTTTTTAACCGTCACCATCTCACATTTAATAGGAGTGTGCCTACCTATTTTATAACCATACAGTCACTTTTATACTAAAAAAACACTTAGTGTTGGACGCTACTGAAAGTAAAGCGCATATATATATATATATATATGTTTGCATCTTTACCTTTAATTATAAATTCTGATTTTGTATCTTTTTGACCACTTGGTACATAATTTTTAGGGTTAAATGCCTAATTTGCCGGAAGTTTCTTTTAAGTTTTATTTCAAAGACCGGAAGTTTTTTTTGATACCAAATTTGCCCCGAAGTATTAAAAAGGTATCAAATTTACCCAAAAGTGACGGAAGTCCACGTAGATCGTTAAAATGTGAGGTGGCATGCCACCTCATCACACGTGGCATGCCACCTCATCAATCAAAAGTATCATTTTTGCCCTGGAAGTTTTCATTGAGTGAGCAATTTTGCCTCGGAAGTTTTCATTGAGGAGCGATTTTGCCCCGAAAGTTTAAAAAGTAGCAATTTTGCCTTCTTTCTCTAAAATATTAAATTTGACTATTAAATGCAAAGACCACACATGTCATACCTTGAAAAGGTCGAACTTGGAGTCGAGAGAATGAAATCCTTGAGATGTTGAGCTCAAGACGGCCAGAACTTGTAAAGCCGAACTGGTCACGGGGACTAGAGCTGGGAATTAGGGCCGGACCGGGCCGACAGGGCCTGGGCCCAACAGGGCCTGGGCCCAACAGGGCCGGCCCTATAGGGCTTGGAGTAAAGAAAACATATGTTTTTCAAAGCCCGGCCTGATAGTACTAGGGCCAGGGCTTGAATAATTATACTTATTTTACATCAAATATATTTATAGTGAGATTACTTATATAATATTGTAATACCAAAGTATGTGTTTATTTAATATGAAAACATCCATTCTTTAAAAACTAATTATGTGTTTTAATACGAATAATAATAAACATAAAAAGGGTTCTAGTTTAAACTAACAAAATCTAAGTAATTACAAATAAACACATTCATTAAGTGGAAGTCTAAGTAATTAATTTTTTTTTTTAAAAAAGCTACGAGTTAAACGGGACTGGGCCAATTTCAAATTTTGGCATATTTTTCAAGCCCAAGCCCGCAGACTGTGGGCTTAAACGGGCGGATTTTCGATGGGCTCGCCCGATTTCCCGCCTAACAAGTTGAAAAAGGTCTGTCGCAAAAACGGAAGGAAGATCACTTATAATCTAAGCAAATGAAACGCAAAACGAGAAATGAATTGTTCCAAAAATTGGTTCGATAAAACAAATCAATAGTGATAATATTTACGTTTGTATAGGCGATCATTTGCTTAGATCATAAGTGATCTTCTGTGTGGACCGGCTTCACAAATTTCGGCGCCTTGAGCTCAACATCTCAAGGATCTCCTTCTCTCGACTCTAATTTCGACCTTTTCAAGGCATGACATGTGTGGTCTTTAAGCGATTTAATAGTCAAATTTAATATTGGGAGAAAGAAGGGCAAAATTGCTACTTTTGTAAACTTCCGGGCAAAATTGCTCCTCAATGAAAACTTCCAGGGGCAAAATTGCTCCTCAATGAAAACTTCCGGGCAAAAATGATACTTAACTCTTATTGGGTTGATGAGGTGGCATGCCACGTGTCATGAGGTGGCATGCCACGTGTACACTCGATTAAACTTAACGGTGAAAGTTAATGAGAGGGGCAAATTTGGTACCTTTTTCATACTTCTAGGGCAAATTTGGTAAAAAAACTTAGGGTCTTTGAGCGCCCCATAGAAAAACTTCCGGGCAAATTAGGCATTTAACCCTAATTTTTATATATCCTTTTTAATTACTTCGGAAAAAGATACAAAATAGTTTTAAAACTGTTAATGACGCTAACATACCAGAGAAGTGCACGTAATTCACATTCAAATAAAATCAATTACACACAAATATATATATATATATATATATATATATATATATATATATATAAATAAAAGATGACATATGTCTTACCGCAATGACACGCGCGTGTATCGCCTCTATAAAATTACAAAGAGATCAGTTTATATATGAACAGCAAAAATGTTTCTACACTTGAGAATGAACAGAGTGAGAAACTGTAATTTCATGGAGTCTCATTGGTTTCTATTCTTGGTGAATTTAGCGTGTGTATTCTTCCTTGCTTCGTCAACTTCATTTCCCATTGAAGAAAGCTTCATTAATTGCCTTCAAGAAAATTCTGAGAAACCAATCCCAATTTCCACATCATTTTACACACCAAAAACTTCTTCGTACGCTTCCGTCCTTGAATCCACAGCTCAAATCCCAAAGTGCTCACTCCCTTCCATGCCGAAACCCGAATTCATATTCACTCCGTTGGACGATTCGCACGTTCAAGTTGTTGTCATCTGTTCCAAAAAGCTCAAGGAAAAATGTTTTGCGTATGGAAGAGTATCTAGCTAAGATGAAATCCATCTTTGATCAACTTGTTCTCACTGGATCTCCCATTTCAACTTCAGATTTAATTCTTCATACCCTCAACGGTCTTGATGCTGAGTATAACGCCATTGTGGTTAAGTTAATAGACAAAGCTGAACTTACCTGGGTGGAAGCTCAAGCCTCACTTCTGGCATTTGAAAGTCGTTTAGAGTAGCTCAGTCACTTCACCACTCTTTCTCTGCAACCAACTACCCATTTCGCTACAAGAGGATCCCCTGTTTCATCTGGTCGAGGCAGAGGACCTTGGAGAGGTTCTCGTGGGACTCCTCGTGGTCGTGGCGGAGGTCGACAATCTGGAGGAAGTCGCACTGGTCAGTGTGGTGGTGGTCGTCCCTATTGTACCTACTGTGAATGCCATGGCCACTACTTTGAAACATGCTACCAGAGGCAGGAATACAACTGGTGTCGTGGTTCTGACTCTCAACCACAGGCGTACTACGCTGACACCCAGATTGTTGCTGATCCAGACTGGTACATGAATAGCAGAGCCAGTCACCATGTTACTCCAGATGCTATTCAGCTAGACGCTACCACTGCTGCTTCATCAAGTAAAAATTATCTATATACCTGCACCGAGAATAAAACTCGCATTATGGGCGTTGGTAACTCCTCTATCTCTTGTTCTTCTAAACTCAAACTCAATGAGGTATTGTTGGTTCCATTTGCAACCAAGAAACTCATTAGTGTTCATAAATTGGTTGAGGACAATCCAGTTGCTATCACCTTTACTAATGCCGGTTGTGTTGTGAAGGAAAGGGAAACAAGCAGAGTACTAATGCAGGGAACTCCAAGCCAGGGCCTTTACCCCATGACTAAAGTTGACTCACCACCTTATGCTCATCTTGCAGCTGCTTCCAAGAAGGATGATCATTCTGAATTTTTGCGTTGGCACTGCATATTAGGATATCCAAGCAATAAAATACTTAGACAAATCCTACAAAACTGTAATCTCAGTATTAAGTTGAGTGATGATTATGTTTGTGCAGCCTGTCAATATGGGAAATCCAAACAATTACCATTTACTAATTCAGTGTCTTGTGCTTCTTCACCTCTTGAACTTATACATACTGATATATGGGGTCCTTCACTGGTTCAATCTATTCACGGTCACAAGTTTTACATACACATTGTTGATGATTACAGTAGGTACACCTGGCTTTATCCTCTAAAACACAAAGGAGAAGTTGTTCAAGCTTTTAATCTTTTTCGCCATTATGCTATTAATCAGTTTAACACCACAATTAAGGCCATTCAATGTGATAACGGAACAGAGTATAAGCCGTTTATACCAATTGCAAATGAAAATGGAATAGCAATGAGGTACACTTGTCCCTACACGTCCTCTCAAAATGGCAGGGCCGAACGCAAACATCGACACATAGTCGAGATGGGTCTTACTCTGCTGGCTCAATGTAGAATGCCATTAACCTACTGGACAGAAGCATTTCAGAATGCAGTTTATTTAATTAATAGGCTTCCTACCCCTGTCATTGATAACATCTCACCTCTGTTTTGTTTATTTTAGAGTAAATATCCTTTCTGGTCCCTGAGAAAAAACACGAACCCCATTTTGGCCCCTTACAAAAAAATTGACCCTTATTTGTCATTTTTATGGACTAAATAGGACCTTTTGGAAATTTGTGATGGATCAAAATGTCAACCAATCGATCCTTATTCGTCCTTTTTATGGACTAAAAAGTACCTTTTTTTAAGGGACCAAAATGGGAATCACGTTTTTTGTCAGGGACCAGAAATGGTATTTACTCTTTATTTTAGAAAGAACCAGATTATCATCAATTAAAGCCCTTCAATGTGCATGCTATCCATGTTTGAGACCATACAACTCTCACAAATTTCAGTATCACAGTCAACAATGCCTGTATCTTGGTCCCGCGGCGCAACATAAGGGATTTAAGTGCCTCAGCAGTACGGGTCGTTTATATATCTCCAGGCATGTCGTGTTCGATGAGAAGATTTTTCCCTGTATTGCAGGATTCTTCAATCGTAGAGCAGCTACGCCTCATTCTGATGAAAATGGCCTCTAACTGATTATTGACTCTCAGTCGAACTTGTCTGCTACTTCACAAGACGAGGAACCAATTACTCCCAATGGATTCATTCATTTCAATGACAGGCCCTTATTGTCATCAGATCCATTACAATCAAGTTCAAATATGTCTTCACCTGATATGAGTTCTAATTCAGTGGTTCAGGCCCAACCCGTGGCCCATAACCCATGCTCACAACCTTCTGCTCCAGACCCGACATCCACCTCAAATAGGCACCCGATGGTTACTAGGGCAAAATCAGGGATCACCAAGCCACGGTATCCCTTCGTTGGGTTACTCCGATCAGAGACACCAGATTCCGTTGCTTAGGCACGTACACCCCGTACCGTCACCGAGGCTCTCTCCTCTCCTCAGTGGCGTCGTGTGATGCGTGATGAATTCAATGCTCTAACACTTAACAACACCTGGGTTCTTGTGCCCTTCGACAAATCCAAGAAGATAGTTGATTGTCGTTGGATTTTGAAAACCAAATTCAAATCAGATGGATCAATTCTCAAGCATAAGGCGCGCCTTGTCGCCAAGGGTTTCCAACAGGCAGTAGGTGTGGATTATTTTGAGACTTTTAGCCCAGTAATAAAACCGACCATGGTACGTCTCATTCTCACTTTAGCTATGAATTTTCGATGGCAAATTCGGCAACTAGATGTTAATAATGCGTTTCTGAACGGTTATCTTAAAGAGGATGTGTATATGCGCCAACCTGAAGGATTTTGTAATTCTTAGACCCTTAATCATATGTGCAAACTGGTGAAAGCAATTTATGGTCTCAAACAAGCACCTCGTGCTTGGTTTGATCGACTCAGACTCACCTTGACTCAATGGGGTTTTAAAAATTCCAAGAGTGATATCTCCTTATTCTTCTTGAGAACTCATTCCTTGCTGATTTTTATTTTAATATATGTGGATGATATCCTGATCACTGGCAACAATTCTATGTTCATTCAGGATTTTATTGTTAAGTTAAATGATAATTTCTCTTTGAAGGATATGGGTTCTCTACACTATTTTCTTGGCTTAGAGGTCTTTAGGGATAACACTGGAATCTATCTCAACCAAGGAAAATACATCATGGATCTCTTACATCGTTTCAGTATGACTGATTGTGCTCTTGTTCAGACTCCTATGGTCACAGGACGCCAGTTTTCTTCCACTGATGGTACACCTATGACCAATCCCTCTCTATATCGCCAAGCCATTGGTTCTCTCCAGTATGTCACCACCACTAGGCCTGCTATTGCCTACTCTGTGAACAAATTAAGTCAATTTTTATCATGTCCCACGGATGTTCACTTTCATGGGGTAAAGCGCATCTTTCGTTATCTTAAGGCTACCTATAATTATGCTTTACATTTAAAGCCCTTTCATTCTTTGCAATTATTGGCTTTCACTGATACTGATTGGGCTACTGACTTAGATGATAGGAAGTCTATGGCTAGTTTTTGTGTTTACTTGGGTGGAACCTTTGTTTCTGGGCTTCACGGAAACAGAGAGTAGTGTCCAGGGCGAGTTGTGAATCTGAGTACAGAGCCCTTGCAGATGGCTCAACTGAATTGAAGTGGCTTTGTTTTTTAATTCCTGAATTGGGGTTATATCTAAAAAGACCCTCCATCATTTGGTGTGATAATCTGAGCGCTCAGGCTCTTGCCTTTAATCCAGTACATCATTCCAAAAGTAAACACATTGATATCGATGTCCACTTCATCCGTGATCAGGTCCTAGTTGGAGATATTAAAGTTGCCTATGTTCCATCTCATCATCAAATTGCTGACTGTCTCACAAAGGCTTTGACCCATAATCAGTTTAGCTACTTTAGAAACAAACTCGGTCTCTGTCCCATACCCTCTCGTTTGAGGGGGAATGTTAGAGCTAATGATTAGCTCATAATTGTAATTAGCACTCATTGATTATTTATTCTGTAGAATATGCTTTGTAATATTCCTTAGAAGCTGTACAGGTGACACGTGTGTGGTCCTGTAACAAATCCCGTACCAATTCTGTTATAACATTGTACTATTAGATTCCTATTTCTACCATAAATAAAGCACTGAGGTCATGAATGAATTATTCGACCTATTCAGTATTTTCCCTCTGTGTGCACATTTTCCTTTTCGTCTTGAAATCTTTCTAAAAGTCCAGTCCATGGATTCCCTACCGGCATATGGACACGTTTAGGCATTGGTGGTCACATCACCGGAGGTGCTTATGGCGCCATGTTGAGAAAATATGGCCTTGGAGCTGACAATGTCATCGATGCACAAATTGTTGATGCTAATGGCAAAATTCTTAACAGAGCAGCCAAGGGAGAAGACTTGTTTTGGGAAATCAGAGGAGGAGGTGGGGGAAGCTTTAGGATTATTCTCTAGTGGCAAATCAAGCTAGTTAAAGTTCCATCTACCGTGACAGTTTTTACTGTCAATAAAACCTTAGAACAAAACGCAAACAAGATTCTTCACAAATGGCAGCAAGTAGCACCAAACATTGATGACGATATCTTCATTATAGTTCAAATTCAAACAACAAATTCTAGTGTTTCAAGTAAAAGAACGGTATCAGCTTCTTTTTATGCTCTTTTTCTTGGTGGGACCAAAAAACTATTTCAAGTTATGAGCAAAAGTTTTCCTAAATTGGGCTTAATCAAAAAGGATTGTTTATAAACAAGTTGGACCAAATCTGTGCTTTATCATGCTGGCTATCCAAACAACATACCCCCAAAAATTCTTCTCCAAGGGAAATCCATCGCCAAATTGTCTTTCAAGAGCAAGTTAGATTTTGCTAGGCAAGTTATTCCTGAGACTGCATTGAATATGAAAGTGAAGGAAATCACCAAGAGGGGGGGGTGAATTGGGGATTTTAAAAATTCTTTTCAGATCACCCACACAACAGATGCTTAATCAAGGTAAATGGAGTTAGAGAAGAAGAGCTTGGCACGAGAAGATTTATCTTGGTTCGGTCTTAACTCTTGACCTACGTCCGGTCCCGGACTCTCCGGGTTTTTCTACTATCACTCAAATCGGATACACACTCTGTACTCGAAAGTTATCCTCTCTCTAGGATACACTCCCCTTACAAGTTGTAATCGATAACCCAACCTCAAAGTCCCACAACTTTGAGATTCTTACAAAGAATGATTTACGAAATGAACTCTCTCAAAGAGTGAATAAATATAAGCATTTGAAGCACAATGTATCAAAGATACAAATGAGAAATATAAGCGAAAGAAAAGACCGAGATCTTTGTATGCGTTTTACGTGTATGTCTTTTCTCGCTTTCGGACTTCAAATCTTCATGTATTTATACTTTGGATTGAAGCTTGTGAACGTTGTAGATCCGTTGAGACTTGATCTAATTCGAAAATATAGCTGTTGTGAGTGTGTCTCCATGAATCTAGTTGTGAATAAATCTGTTTGAATATGGTTGTTGCGATTTGAATATTTGAAATTTGGCTCCTCAAGAATGTGTTCCCATTTGTTATGTTTAGTGGAGGTAGTTGCATAATGTTGTCCGGTTGTTTGGAGGCTAGCTTTCTTTCTTGGAGAATGGTTGTCCTACTTTCCAGGTTGTAAACCATTGCTTTGGATGAGAGATATAATATTATATTGCAAGTTGCACAAGTTGTTGTCTTAAAGTCTTCTTTAAAACAAACCTAGATCTCTTGAAATCTCATAAGCAAACTGGTTAAATTTGGTTAGGAAATATTGATATGAATCATATAAATTATATACAACCAATTCATAGAATCAAGCTAAAGCATAAATCAAACTGAACAAAATACACTCAGATGCGTTCTTCTGTACTGAAGTTCCAAGCTCGAGTTTACCTATGTAAGCTCGAGTTTGCTCTTTATTTAAAACTTGAGTTTTGCCTCTGGAAGCCTCAAGCTCGAGCTTGTAAGTGTGTAAGCTCGAGTTTAGCATTTGTCGGGGAAACATGTTTGAAATCATTTTGAGAGCCAAAGTGGAAAAACGCAAGCTTGAGCTTATTAGTGAGTAAGCTCGAGTTTGGCACTATTCATGTCAAAAATAATTTTAGTTCACAAAATGCAAGCTTGAGCTTAGAGGTGTAAACTTGAGTTTGCTAAGCTCAAAATATGACATTGCTCTCTGTCTGACCCAAGCTTGAGCTTGCAAGGGCAAGCTCGAGTTTGCCAAAGGTTTTTAAAAAACTTTGAAAGATTTTTGTCAGACGCAAGTTTGAGTTTACAACCTTAAACTTGAGTTTACTCTTTGAAGGAAACTTGAAAACTTTTTCTCCCTGATGCAAGCTCGAGCTTGGTATGCCAAGCTCGAGTTTACAACTTTTGTAAACTCACAAACTCTACGGTAAAATGATAAGCTCAAGTTTAGAGGATTACGCAGAGGTAAGCTCGAGCTTGTAATCGCAAGCTCGAGTTTACATATTTGTAAACTCATTGAGAAAAGTCTCCGGAAGAGGCAAGCTTGAGCTTATAACTAATAAGCTTGAGTTTGCAATTTGAGTAACTTGATAAAATCCTCAAACCTTCGTAAGCTCAAGCTTACGGGTGCAAGCTCGAGCATACTCGTATATGAGTAAACTTTGAAAACCTTCAAGCTCAAGTTTATGGACTAAGCTCAAGTTTAGAAAATGCAAAATAGCTTGGTTTGCTTTCGTAAGGGCAAGCTCGAGTTTGGAAACCCAAGCTCGAGTTTGAAGCCGATTTAAATGTTTTTGCATTGCAAACAACATGTTTTACAAATTTTTAACAGAAATCATTCTTTCATGTTTACAATTGTTATTAATCATCAAAACACATTGAGAACTAACAGAATACTCTCTGGGAATTGCTTCTACTGGAAGATATGCCCACCATATTGTGTACTCCATACGGAGGGACGATGAACAAAATTCACTAGTGCAAAAAAAGGTTTTAAGACCGCCTCATTTAGATTGAAGTATCGATGCCTCGGTCTTAAAAGTATGACCGATGGCGGTTTTGTAAATATAAAAAACTTATTGGACCGAATCCATTATTCATAGGTCTTAAATATATAATTCAGATCGGTTAACAAAACAACCGGTCTTAAAAATGTTATTAAAAAAGTTGAAATATCAATTACTTTATAGAGAAATCTCATACAACCGGACTTATTTTCTACGGTCCAAAATAATAAGGAAATATTTAAATATAAAGGACTAAAACTTTTAAGACTGATTATATATAAAAGATGATTTTAAATGTTATACTTTTAAGACGGGACATAAATTGTGGTTGGTTCAAAATATTGAAAAAAAATAAACAAAAATTTAATTAATTTTAAGACCGAAGTTTAATAAGACTAGGTCTTAAATTTAGATTTTTAAGATTGGCCTTTTAATAATTCTGGTCTTAAAAGTAAATCTTTTAAGACCGGACTTAAATTGTAACCGATACAAAATATTAAAAAAATTTAAACAAAAAGTTTATTACTTTTAAGACCAGAGTTTAATAAGGGCCGATCTTAAAGGTTAACTTTTAAGACCGTGGTTTTGTACATCTGGTCTTAAAATTAAAGCGCCAAATATATTCTTCTTTGCATGAAACCTTACTTTACGTTGCTCTCTCTGAACTCTGAACCCGTGTTCTTGTTGCGAAACCCCTCTTCCTATTGCATTACCTCTCTTTCTCGCCCACCACCACCATCCTCTATTACTCTCTCATTTTCTCAGGCATTCCTCTTTCGCACCACCTCTCTCAACCTCTCTTCCTTTCTAAAAAATGTATGGAGAAAACGATTCTTATCATGTTCGTTCAACACCAGTTACTGGTGTGACTAGTATGAGTTAGAATGAACCATTTTCATCTCACAGTGAGCCTCGTAACCACCTTGCACGCCATGGTAAAAGAGGCACACAAATGAAAGATGTATCCCTAAGTCGAACTTCTGGGTAAATGCTCGAGATTCAATTTGATGAAAATTTGGCTCCTTTTGGTCCTAATAAAAACAAATATAATAGTTTTGTCGGCCATCTAGCACGCAGCAACGTTGGCATCTTGACATATGAGTGGAAAAATGTTGACTATGCCAGAGTAAAGAATATTATTCTGGACACTATCCGGCTTACATACACTGTTCCTGACTGTAAGAAGTTGAAAGACAAGACATTGTCGTATTGTGCTGATTGTTGGAGGAAGTTTAAGCCCTATCTAGCTAACAACTATATTTTTGCCGAGGTTCTAGCTGGTGAGCCTCGCTCTAATCCTTGCGACAATTACACATTTGTTGATGAACAAACTTGACAACAATTTGTTCAGATGCGGACCACTCCTGAAGCTTTGGTAAGTTTATATTTAGTTTTTTTGCCCTTTTTGTTTGGATATTAACCTGTGTGGATATTTGAATGTTATTGTGTTCATCTAATCCTGTTAGTTAGATGGTTTGGTGTGTGAATAGAAGTATACATTTCCATCCATTGTCCTGCATCAGAGGAGCATGTCTTAGTTCTATGCAAGTTTGATATGTAAACTGTGAAAAGGTAAAATACTAAGTAGGTAATTAGGGAAATAATAATGGCATAAGAGTCAAGCCATTATTATAGTCTTAGTTCTGTTATAGTAGGTAGTAGTTAGACATTGCTAATAGTTAGTAAGTATGTTAATTGTATAAAGGTTTTGGTGTAAGCTGTTATTGGGCCTTAAGAGTCAAGCCTCTAACTATATATAAGAGGTTAGAGTAATATGTGTAGGAACCAATTATGATGAATGAATGAATTGATCGAGTTGGCGCGGATTCGCAACTCCCTTTCCTCTCGTTTCTCCCAATTTCTTCTACAATTCTACATCTTCCTTAACAAAGTCTTGAAACTTGATGAAGTGAATTTGACTAGTGTTTGAGGTTCATATCAAGCGAAGTTCTCTAATTTACGGTTAGTGAGATGGCTGGAATTCATAATTAATAGTTGTTTTCAATTCGATTCACGAAAATAAGGGAACAAGCACAAGAGATCGAAAGAAAGAATGATTGCCTGCATAGAGCTTCTCGTGGCGGATATGAAAAGGCTGAAAAAGAGTTGCTAGTGGCCAAGCGGAAGAGATTGGAAGATGAAGCTAAATCCAATCCTTCTGCGATACATGATCCACCATCTCCAATACGTCGCGAGGAGTTATGGTTGTATATTCGGCAAAAGCCAAGCGACACCTACACGAGTGAACAAGCTCGTCTAGTTGCTAAAAGAATTGTAAGTATCATTATTGTTATTTTTTTGTTACTAAACTAAACATGTTTCATTAATAAGCTTCTCGTTATTTGTATCTTACAAGAAGATCTTAAAAAGAAAGAAGCAGAGGGATCTTTTGTGTCGGACGAGAGAAATGATGTTCTGACCGTTGCGACTGGAAAACCAGATCATGTGGGGCGTGTAAGGGGGATTGGAGAACGGGTAGGCCTGAAGCAATACTTTGGTAAATCCAAACACCATAAACAAAGTATGGTTACCCGGGAGGAGACGGAACATGCGCTGGCCATAGCGATTGAGGAAGCAGTGGCCAAAGCAGTGGAGCAAGAAGCTACATTAATAGCAAATTTTCAAGCCCAGCTCGACAAGATGAAGGAAGAAATGATGGTGCTTGTGAATTCTCGTTCAAATACCACTATTCCCTTGCCACACTCACTTGCACCTATGCAGCAGAGCACTAAAGGGAGTTGCATTGTTGGACAGTCAGAGGAACCTTGTGACCTGTATGTGGAGGATCCTGATAGACGATTAGTTGCAAAAGGGATTGTCTACAACTTGGGATCAATTGTACACCACCAACAAATGGATGATGATGAAGTTAGAGTGTCAGTTGAAGAGGTGATCATTGATGCACCCGTCCCTCTCCGAATTGGTCAGCTGAAGGTTGTGAGTGATGTCTAGGGAACCTTCATCTCGTGGCTAGTGAAACTTGTACATGTTCCTACTCCTCCTGAAGCTCCAACCCCTCCCGAAGTTGTTGACACGGCTAAGTTGAGTGTCAAGGACAAAATTGTCCTTAAGGTATCCAATAAACAATTTGGAGTTAAAACGTGGCTTGTCAATATAGAAGCAGGCCTCCATAATAAGCACCCGATTTTGGTTGACCAAGATGATTTAATTTCCATGCTGTTTGATAAACAAGAGCTTACTGATGCAATTATTCTCATGTTTATAAAGTAAATATCTTCTTCTATGAGTATATAACCTAAATGTAAGACACTTACATACATATATAGTAATTCCCTAATGTCATTATTGTAGGTTTATGATCGTGAATGGGAACAATAGGGCAGAAGCCAAGATATTGGATTCTTGTGCCAAAAGTACATAAGTCAACCACCCTTAGTGGAGAGACAATCATACATGACATCAAGGTTGTCTGGAAATATGAAAAAGTGGTACTTGGCACCATACTACAATAGGTACATATCATAATTCTTGTCTGCAATTCCCTTAATTCTGATACATATTACTAAGTACTTGTCTGTTGTAAATTTTCAGTCACCATTGGCAGTTGGTCTTGATTTGCGCGGATGAGAATAAAGTGGTATTTTTATGCTCCATTCACAACGATCCACCACCAACATTGAAGCAAATCGTGTACAAGTAAGCATGTCATTTTGATTGTTTAGTCTGAAATCTCTACTGTGAATTTTCAACGACCATTATTGAGTAAATTTGTGATTTTGACAATAGGCCCTTGAAATTATTCCAACAAAAGGTCAAGAAAAGGCTTGGGTTTCAGGTCAAAGAGCCTACATGGATCATACCAAAGGTTAGTACATATTTGGACACTGGCACACTGCCTTGTGAACTTGGTCAGTAAGCAATATATATGCTCTTATATATTTCTTATTCATTTTTAGACCCGTCGGCTACCAAAGGAGTCCAACTTATGTGGCCATTACGTCTTGACACACATATATAATATTGTTATTCAACCAATGATTGACATCACTGAAACGGTAAATGTATTTGATATTACATACGTTTGCCTGTGCGTTGACCCCTTTGATGCAAGGAAGGACGACTAATATATTTTTTCTTTGATGTTACAGACATTTGACGGTGCTGACCCCTTTCTTGATGGTGATATTGAGCGCATATGCGATGTGTTTTGTGAATATCTGTATGATCTGATGACCTCGGAAAGTCAGAAAAATAAATGATTTGTGAATTCATTTGTAAATATATGTTGTAGCAACAATCATCTTCGATATGTAAATGAACAATTGTACAATTTGTTTAATGAACAATAATAATTTGTTTATTCATTTCAAACAATTTCCTTGTGGTTGTTGAATGTATTGGATGGTGGATAAAGCTATTTAGAGCTTATACCTTTAGGATAAGATGTTGTAAATGAGCAAACTGAATGTATTGGATGGTGGATAAAACTATTTATTGTTTAATTTTAAAAAATATGGCGAGACGTTTAGGACCGGATATTTGTTAAAGGTCCGGTACTAAAAGTCTTCGTTTAATTTTAAAAAATATGGCGAGACTTTTAGGACCGTATATTTGTTAAAGGTCCGGTCCTAAAAGTCTTTGTTTAATTTTAAAAATATGGCGAGACTTTTAGGACCGTATATTTGTTAAAGGTCTGGTACTAAAAGTCTTCGTTTAATTTTAAAAAATATGGCGAGACTTTTAGGACCGTATATTTGTTAAAGGTCCGGTCCTAAAAGTCTTCGTTTAATTATAAAAAATATGGCGAGACTTTTAGGATCGTAGATTTGTTAAATCTCCGGTCCTAAAAGTCAATATATTTCATATTTTTTTCTCAATATATATTTCATATGGCAAACCTATATTCTTCGTCAATTTTCAAACAATGTCCTAGGGTTCAAGACAACCGCTCGCTCAGGACAACCACTCGCAGGGGGTTCGAGACAACTGAGGTTCTTCTCAAGGTACCCTTGTTTTTGTCAATTTTACCTCTCCAGATTTTGATGATCATTATTGGTCTCCTTTTTCTTTGTTTTTTTTCCTTTTTTTTTTTGAAAAAAGAAGAAAGACAATAAAAAAGGACACTGAAAATGATCATCAAAATCTGGAAAGGTAAAATCGAGGACAACGAGGGTTCTACCTTGAGAAGAATTATTACTGTATTTGTTTGAACAATGTCAACAATGTTTAAAAGTGATGACACACGAGGGTCCAACCTCTAGAAGAATTATCACTGTATTTTGTTTGTATGTTCGTTCGAACAATGTGAATGATGTTTTGTTTGTTTTGAATGTTCTTAATGTTGTATTCTGCGAATTTTCAATGTTGACACACGAGGGCAATGTTTTGTTTGTTTTTCTTACTGTTTATTTCCTTACTATTGTGTATGGACCACTTGAAAAATGAAGATGAATAATATAATGAAGATGGGAACATAATTTAAATAAATTTTATTCAATTATATTTTTTATCTAAAAGAAAGACTACTACGAAAAAAAAAAAAAATCCTAAAACATCTAATACTCCCAATCGTTATTGGAGGGGAAGGAGTCAGCGGAGGGCGTGTCGGAGGAGTCCTCTTCAAAAGGATAGTACTCCACGTCATTGGCGTGGAGTACCATGTTGAGCTTGTTGTTGATGGTATGAACAAGCCCAACCAATTGACCCAAGTGTTGGTCGATGTGATCGACGGGGGCCAGCAAGTGCTTCAACATCTACCTGGAGGAAGGATTTGGAGGCAATGGAGGAGGCAATGGCTGAGGTTGAGGAGGAGGAGGAGGAAAAGGAGGACCTGGTGGAGCAGCCATTATGGTTGAGGCTTGGCAATGCAGGAGGCCATAGAGGTTGTTGAATAAAAGGAGGAAGTGGAGAAGAATGTGAAGAAACTAAAGTAACAAGGGGCTTTAAATAGATCACCATAGCTGGAGTAGCCTCAGATATGAGGAGACACGAAGTTATTAGGAAGTTAATTTACTTGAAAGCTGAAGCGATCGACTTTGAAGCTTTGAACACAAAGTGCAAGGATACAAAATACGAGGAGACGCAAAGTTGGGAAGTTAATTTACTTGGAAGCCGAAGCGATCGACTCTGAAGCTTTGAACATAGAGTGAAAGGATACGACTCAATATGAGGAATTTGAACTTTTAAGATCGGATATTTGTCAACAACGGTCTTAAAAGGTTTTTAATTGACAAAATTCTAACTTTTTTTTAAAAAAATTAAGTACAAACTTTTAGGACCGTATTATTTATAAGAATCCGGTCTTAAAAGTCATTTGAAAAAATTAATTATAGACTTTTAGGACCGTATTATTTATAAGAATTTGGTCTTGAAAGTCATTTAATTGAAAAATATTAATTATAGACTTTTAGGACTGGATTCTTTATAATAAATCTGTCTTAAAATAATATTTAGGACTAGATATTTCTAATTATATATACCTATTTAATCTCATTCATTCTCACAATTTCGTATCTCTCTTCCCTAACTCCTCACTACATCTCTGCCCTAACTCCTTACTGCGTCCTTGATAATCCTCTATCCCCAACATGTCAAACCATGGTTAGATACAAGATAACCGCTCGTAGGGGTACTCCTGAAGCTCATGTCTTCCTTAGATCGTTATACGGGGCGTCTCAAGTGAGAGTGCGTTATATTGTGACGGAAGAGTCTCGAGTAGTTGGAGCCATTGCCATTTTGGATGATGAAGAGATTTATGCACCCCCTGCCTTCAGACGTTAATGATGCATTGCGGCTGATGCAAATAAGATAGAAACTTGCTAATCTCCGGCGGGAAATTAATGCTTTTCACGTCGATATCGCCAAGGCATTGGATGATAATAAACTTTAGGATGTTTAGTCAGATTCTTGTTGTTGATAATTTTCAGTTTTTTTTCTTGCGTACGCATGCATATTCTCTTGTAATGTATGAAGCATTAAGAACTAAGCTTGTGTCTTCTTTTTGTTCATATTCTCCAGTAATTAAAGAAGCTTATTCTCCAGTTTTCCTTTATTTTCATTCGATTCTTCGCTATGCTCGCCAATGCCCATCCTCTCTATTTTTTTTTTTGTTTCATAATGTAAATGAGAACCTTTAGGACATTATATTTTATAATTGTAAAAGTATTTGACTTTTAGGACCAGATATTTTATAAAACTTCAGTCTTAAAATTAAATGAATAATAAAAAGTTAGGACCGTATTCTTCTAAAACCCCGGTCTTAAAAATTTAATGAATAAAATGTATACCTTTAAGACCAGACACTTTATAATTAACCGATCTTAATAAAATCCAAAAAGCTAAAAAATGTCTTTGTTGTGCGAAAAATTAAATTTTCCTCTTTGGACTTCTTTTGTGGCACCGTAAGTGATAAGTCATGTTCTTTCTCCAGTGTTTGTGTGTTGCTTCGTGATACACTTCTCTTGTCGCGTCGCTCTCTCGACAAGCTAGTGCTGGCCAGCTTATCACTATCTGGTTCCTTAGCTAAACGGTGATAGACCAAGCTGTAAGAGGTGTTTCGGTTCTATAACTTTTAGATTTTTCTGCGTATCGTTCTAGGTTTTTCATGGGTTGAATGAAATCGATGAAATGTTCTTGTGGGTTCTTTCGTTGTTAATGAATATTGTATTTTCAAGATTATATTTGCACTTGAGACCTACCCAATTGACCAAGAAGTCTTTTTAGGGTTACTTTTGTTGTCTGCAACATCGACGTTACGTTCATGGCCGGAGAAGAAAGACTCATCAAAAGCATTTGAATTTATATGCTATATGTGAGTCCTCGTGCGGTGCATTTATTTTCCTCGTCTTGCATTTCTTTTGCTTCTTCGATTCACTGTGATACATTTATGACCCAGATTCATTTATTCGTGATGCATTTAATGGGCAAGTTTCTCCTTCAAAAATATATATTTATAACCTACATTGAGCATATGCTTTGGAGTTGCCTTAGTTTATGCAATTTTCAAATTTTTCTGATAATGTATTAAATCTTTCTGTCTATAGGACTACTATGGATCACAGTTGGATAAATACTTTACGGACAAGTGTTGAATATGATAGTGGGGTGAGAGAAGTTATAGAATTTGCTAAACGAAATGGCCATGATGTAGTGGGAAGTTTTATTGCCCTTGTGTAGAATGTTTGAATGAGAGGCAACTAAGTCCTAAAGTTATATACACACATTTAATTTGTGAAGCATTTTGTAAGACTTATACAGTATAGGTATGGCATGGTGAAAAAATGCCAAGTGGGTCTCGACATGGGGAAGTGGCCTTTGATGATAATGACACGGATATGGATGATTGCATAGAGGACATTATTCGTGATGTAGGAGAAGAGACTTTTGAGCAATCACATGCATATGGTAATATGTGCAGTGATGTAGAGACGCTGCTATACCCTGGGTGTAAAAAATACCAATTGTTGAATGCTGTATTGAAATTGATAAGCTTGAAAGCACGTCATGGATGGAGCGACAATAGTTTTTCTGAAATGCTTGAAGCTTTTAAGGACATGCTTCTGGATGATAATGTGTTGCTGCATCGATATTATGATGCTAAGAAAATACTTTGTCCACTGGGGATGGAGTACAAAAAGATCCATGCATGCCCGAATGAGTTTGAAGAGATGCAGAATTGTTTGATATGTCAAACCCCAAGGTACAAGTCAAATAAGGGGCCTGCAAAAGTATTGTGGTATCTTCCAATCATACTAAGATTCAAGCGGTTGTTTGCTAATGAAAATTACTTTTTACTCTAGCTGGTCCCATAATATCCAAATTTTATTTTTTTTTTAAAATATATTATTATATTATAATATAATATTGTATTATATTATAATATAATATAAGGTGGGCACCATGTGGGTTTACCCACTCCCATCAACCATTTCCCCAACCCTTTATTTAAGTACACACCCACACACAAACACTCATGTACACACACGGCTAGTGGGGAGGGAGAGACAAGAGAAGAGTATGAGAAAGAAGGAGAGGAAAAAGAAGAGGTGGAGGCTATTTTAAGATATGTTATTTATCTTATAAAATTATTTAGGTAACTAAACTATATTCTTTTCAACAAACTTTCGTTATGAAAGTTATTCTACATATTTTTCTCTTTGTAATCAAGGTAACATTGTGTTGGTTAGTGAAAATATTGGGGTTATGATTTTGGGAGATTTTTGAGTTTTGGCAATAGGTGGCTACATATATATAGAGGATGATTAATAGTAAATTTTAATCAGTTTTGATTTGTTGGTTGTTTGTTGTAAGAATTTTAAAATTAATTTTCTATTTAAAAATTTTAGGATTTATGTCCTATAGGATGTTTTTACCGATTAAATGTTGTATAAATAATTTATTTAGGTTAATAGAGATATTATTGAAATTTTAATTGGTTTAGTTTTGAAATTTGAAGGATTGATCTGTCATTTCTAAAATTTGTGGGCCTAAACCTTGTTATTTCGATATTCGTGGGCCTAAATTGTCATTTTTGAAATTTGTGGGACTAAACTGTCATTTCGAAATTTGTGGGACTAAACCGTAATTTCTAAAATTTGTGGGGCTAAATTGTCATTTTTTTTTGTTATAATATATTATTATTATTATTATTAAAATTTGTATATGTTGAATTATATGAAATTATAAGTTATAATTTTGATTATGTTGAGTTTTGAAGAGTTATTAATGGTTAGTAAATTGGTTATAGTAGATTGATTTTTGGCATGTGTTTGAGCTCTTGGATTAGGAGTAGTGTGATAATAATTTGCTTTGGTGAAAGGTAACCACTTTCCACTTGTTATGTGTATTGATATGTTGTTTGTGAGTACGTTGTGAAATGATTATGAATATTTTAACGTAAATTTCCTTATGGAACCTTATGATTTGAATTGTGAAATATATACATATATTTATATATGTATAAGAATTGAGAATTGTGATATTATGGCATGTATATGAGACTGATTTAAATAGCATGACAAACAACATTGCTACGTTTTGAGACTTAGGGGCAACATTGCTACACCAAAAACTTCGGGGCAAAATTGCTCCGGGCGCGTCTTTCGGGGAAAATTGATACTTAACCCTTTTAAAAATGACATTGAGCATTTCTCTTCCTCTAGTGGATTTTTCAAGGGTTTTGTTGAGATAAGAATTTATTTTCTCTAAATCGAGGAGTGTCTTGAACCTGTTGCTCAACAGTCTTAATTCTTTTCTTTGAGCTTATTAGCTCTTTGGGTATTTTTCTAAATTATGAATGTAAAGCATTATACTCAGATAATAATTCATCATAAGTAGGTTCAAGTTCAAATACCTCTTCGCTTTCAGATTCTTCATGTGCAACGAGACAAATATTAGCCATTTGCTCTTCTTCGCTCTCCTCATCAAATGAACTGTCTCCCCAGATAGCTAATACATAGGCTTTCTTTTTGAAATTATTAAACTTCTTCTTTTCCTTATTTTTCAGGAGTGGACAATGGATTTGATATGCCAGGCTTCTCGAACTCATAACAGATGATTTGGTGCTTGAATTCCTGTCTGCCACTTGGACCTCTTTTTTGAAATATACAAAAGCCTTGATCCTTTTTATAGAATTTTTTGAATCTCCGGACAATCATTCTGAGTTCATCATCTTCCTTTGATTCATCTTCTTCCTTTGCTTCTTTGTCTTTTATGGTGTTAAAGGCCACTCCTTTAGTTTTGTTGCTGATCTCATCTAAACCTTTTTTGAACTTCAACTTTCCCTCATATTCTGAAAGACTTCCAAATAGAACAGTGACTAATCTCGTCAATTCTTCTCTAGCTTCTTCAATAGCCATGGCTTTCGCTTCCTATTCCTTTGTGAGAATATTCAGGATTTTTCTCACTTGGGAATTTTGGTCATATATTTTACCCAAGGCTGATAATTGATTTATTAGATGAGTGAACCTAAGTTCAAACTCAGCTATAGATTCACCTAACTTCATACGAAGTAACTCATATTCAGTCATCATAGTATTGATTTGCTTTATGTCCAAAGTGCCTTTGTGAGCTATCTCGAGAGCTTGCCACATTTCTTTGGCTGTCGAGAGATTGCATAGTCGGAAGTATTCCTTCTGACTCAGTGTACTTTGGTTCATCAAGATGGTTTTACTACTCAGTGTTATCAGCCTTTTGTCGTTATCATCAAATTTTGCTGTAGTCTTTTTCACAAGTTGATCTACCTCCATTTTGGTTGGAATTTAGTCTCTATTCTCGATCACTTGCCACAACCTGGATTTAGTGGCCATAACAAAGACTCTAAATTTGGCTTTCCAAAATGAGTAATGTTCTCTGTTGAAGCCAGGAGGTCTGTTGATAGGTGCACCATCGGGTAGATTCCTTCCATGGATCCTTCTCAGGATGTTAATCCTATAAAGAGAAGACTTGGCTCTAATACCAAATGTTAGTGCCAACGTTTCACCCAAGAGGGGAGGTGTATTGAGTGATTTAAAAATTTAAAGTGGAAATGTTAAACTATTAAATCAATAGAAGGAGTTAGAGAGATATCATCGAAGTGTGCAAAGACTTTTATACTGGTTCGACCTTAAATACTTGACCTACGTCTAGTCCACAAAGCGTCTATGAGATTTTCACTATCGTTCTAAGATCAACAAGGTTTTTGGCACCATAATACAAAGTAATCCTCACCAGGACTCACTCGAGTCACTTGCAAGTTGTAATCTAACAACCACTCAAGGTACCACTACTTTGAGATTTTACAGATATCAAATTGATTGTAAAACTCTCTTACAGAGTAGATGAATAAACATTGATGAACAGAATATCAATAGATATTTCATAGAGTATTACTGAGAAATGAATGAGCAATAAATTGATCGTGATTGAGTTGGTTTCTCCAAATTGAATGTTCTCATATTTATAGTTGAACTTGATAAATGACCATTGGAAAGCTTCAAGCTTTCTGTTGTGAGTTCAAACTGTTCGTAAGCTTTCTGTTTTGAGTTCAAACTGTCCGTTAATCTGAGAAAGTTTTCCATTAGACACAAACCTGAGTCTTTGAAGATTTTGCAATTCAGTCGCTTTCATATCACTGCACAGATCTTCATATGACATCTCTTTGGTCTCTACAATTGCCTGAGGTTGGGTCGTTTTCGCTTTACCGTAATTGCCGCTTTGATGATACTTATTGACCTACTTTGAGTTTGCTTGCATTTGCTCTGTTTCTGATATTTCATTTAATGTTCTAACATAGAACCATGGTTTTGTGTTTTTGGACTTAATCCATGAATCAAATTATCTGAAACTCATAATTGAATATGTTTAGCATCATTGAAAAGTAATATGAGTAATAATAAGAAGTTACCTGATGATAATCAATGAATTTGAATTCTCAAAGATGAAGGTTCAGTGCAGAAGTAGGTGAGACTCGAGTGTCATTCTACTCAATTTGAGTGTTACACTGGAGTGTTGATGAATTTAATCTTGGAAGAAGACTGTTCAAAAAGGAGTTTAGATAAAAAAAAAAGTATAGTTTTTTCCAAACACTTGAGTGTCAAATTAGTCACACTCGAGTGATGATGAAAATATGTGTCTGATAGAAGACTGTTCAAAGAATAAAGTTTTGAGAAAATACGTTAGTCTCTACCAGACACTCAAGTATCACTGTGTCACACCGAGTGTTACAAAGTGGCACTTCGAGTGTGTTCTCAGAGAGGCAGTACTCTTGATTTATCGGCAAGTGTCATGCACGAACTTTGCAAGTGCTTACCTTGACACTCGAGTTTTTACCTTGATCTTTCCAGAATGAGTGCGAGTGTCAGAAAACCTCTGCAAGTGTTGGATCAACACTCGAGAGTGCCCAACACAATACTTCCAAGAGCAAGCGAGTGTCAGGCACTTTCATAGTGAGTGTTGAACCAGCACTCAAGTGTTCAACACAATACTTTCACAAATAAAGAGAGTGTCTGGTAGTCTTACTGCGAGTGTCAAGCTAACATTCGAGTGTTCATAGTAACACTCGAGTGTGTTTATACCAGAACACTTCATAATTGCTTTTTGATTCAAGTTTTAGTTCAAATAACGGTTGCACACTCGAGTGACTTGAATCATCAAGTCCTTTTTTTTTTCCAAGTTTGTTATCATTAAAACTTATAAACTGAAAACTAACATTATGTATTTTAGATCTAATAGAGGGTAGTTAGAGTATTTACTCTTTTTTTATAATGGAGTAACTTTAATATTAAAATACACATAAGTTTAGAGTATGTTTTTTCTTGTGTG
This sequence comes from Acacia melanoxylon, assembly GCA_019022615.1. Taxonomy (NCBI): domain Eukaryota; kingdom Viridiplantae; phylum Streptophyta; class Magnoliopsida; order Fabales; family Fabaceae; genus Acacia; species Acacia melanoxylon. The sequence continues at coordinate 520,414 of JAFJYJ010000136.1, forward strand.
TGTGTCTATATATATATATATAAACAACTTTATCATTTGATTAAACTTAAAAGAGTAAAGAATGTGTTTGGTCTTCTAAATTTACGTCAAATTATAGTTTGCTAATTTAATATTAACACTGTAAATCTCATTAACAAAAAATTTTGACTCAGAATTTAATAAAAACCCAACAAAAGAATGCTAACAAAGTATGCTCAATTTCAACGCATCAAAACTGCTTGGTCCAAGCATTAGAACCAAACTTTCGTTCATAATCAAATTGAAAATTGTTTAGAAAATGAAGGAAACTACGATAGATAATGTGTTGTTGGCATCCTTGCATGTGGTTCGAAGCTTGTTCTAACATGCACGTACGCGCACACACTCTCTTTTTATATTTAACTAAAAAAATGCTAGTTCAGCAAATATTTGAGCTCAACTGTACCAAAACAAAGAAATTTGCTTTCTCCCATTCAAATATTTATGCAGGCATTAATCAACTTTACACAAATATTGAAGTTTTTGATATAAGTAAGGCACGTGTAGGTTTTTTGTTACAATATGTATATATGTATGTGTTCTGTGATAGAACACAGATGTCCTGCTCTTAGCAAGCTGGGAATGGTTTATGTTGGATCAAGGAGCCTTCTACTGATTGAGTATCAGCGAAGGGTACTAGCTCGATAATATCTATGGAGGAGATATCGTCGAGGAAGCTCAAATCACAATGCAACACAGGTCAGGCGTTTCGCCCAGAGGGTGATGTGTGTGCAGTGTGACTGAATGCTAAGTAATGGAAGTAGAGAGAGTCCAGAGTGCACCTGGTGGGTAATCTCCTATTTATAGGGATTACCTAGGGTTTCACTCCCATGCAAATGTCTCCATCCTTTAGCCATTATGCACTCCCACGTTCTCCAGGTCTCTGCTCCACTACGCGTACAGTCCTGCACATATCAGGCACGATGGAGTAGTGGGGGATCATTTACCTGGTTCCCTAATTACCTGGGTGGATTAGGGGGTTTTATTGTGGCCGCCCTCCGGAACCCGCCCGGCCCAATATATTTGTCCATGTGATTGCCCCCAAGCTCGGTATGGTAGGCTCCTGACGTGCCGAGATTAGCGCGTTGACTAGTCCGGTCATCATTAGTCCGAGCTCGAGCTTTGCCCGGATCCCTTAGGACTCCCATTCTGCTCGTTTTGCTTCATTGCTCTTGTTATTGTGGACTCGGTCATGATCGAGCTTTTCTAGCTGGTTTGGCCATCAGACCTTTGCATACCCTCGCCGCCTCCTCGTCTATCTCCTAAGTCATAGGTTGCCTTCTTTTGGCGGGTTGGCTCGTCGTAGCCGTCTTTGCGGTTTTTATGATAACCAAGATTGACCTCGTTTCTTTATTACTCGGCTTTTTCCAGATCATGAGCTTCTCCCACGTGTGGCCCCCAATATTGGCTATCATAAAGGGTAAGTGTCAGACGGCGTTACTCAGGCGTGATTTGGTCCTTCCTAGGGATACGGATCCACTGCCCTTTTGGTAACAATCCTTTTTGAATGTCGCGCGCATTGAATATATGCGCTTCTTCCCAATGTGGCCCTTCCCGTCCCCAATGTGTGCGTTTTTGAAGCATTTACTGCCGCCGGCGCTTGCGTTTCTCCATAAAAAAGGGCATTAATCGCCCCTGACGGTTGCGTCTAAGGCATTAAATAGTTATGCCGTTTGGACGGGTCTTTCTATATAAGCCTATGCAGATCCATCTTCTGTGCTCCATTTTACATGATAAAGTTTCATTCTGGACAGGCAGAATCATTGATGCCGGGGGTCAGGTTCTAGCCCTGAAACGGTTGTTCTTATGAGTGGGCGAAAGGTAGGGAAGAAGAAGCGGACATCAATCGTTATACCAGCGGTGGTCTGTATCAGCATCAAATTTCGGGAGTATTTGCCAATCTTCATCCATAACCTCCAACGGGCGTCGGGAGTTCCGGGAGTATTTGCCAATCTTCACGTGCCTGGCGAAATACTTCCACTGGGATCTCAACCATGCTCTGTTGAACATACGCGGAGATTCTTGTGTGGTCTGGCGTGCGTCTGGGGCTGCCGTTCCATGGGTATGCCATGGTTAGGGTTCTAGGTCCGCCTTATCCATACATCCCACAAGGGTCTCCGCCCATGGGTTTTTGGAAGTCCTCTTTGGTGCAAAGAGTTCTTCATCTTCCATTTCTCTATATGGCTACAAGCCTCTTGTTTCAAGCTTCTTGTGTTGCGCACATTTGCGGCTAGGTTTTAGTTTATTTCACCATATGAACGTCATGTAATCCACTCAGTTATCAATGGAAAATATGTTCTTTGTATTGCTTGATTTCCCTTTTGTCTTTTGCCATCGTTCGTTTTTGTTTTTGGATACTAGGCGCATGACTGTGAAGATGCTAGAACATGACTAACCACTTTTCCTTCTCAAAGCCATATGCACGCCCTCCAACCCGGGCTAAGTTAAAAATAACCACCCTCAAGAGCGGATTGATTTTGGAGCAAAACGCCCTCCAATCCGGCTACATTTGGAGCGAAACGCCCTCCATTCTAGGCTAAGTTAAAACTAACCGCCCTTTAAAAACGGATTGATATTGGGGCGAAACGCCCTCCAATCCGGGCCGAGTTGAAATTAGCCGCCCTCCAGAACGGATTGATTCTCGAGCAAACCGCCCTCCAATCCAGGCTAAGTTGAAATTAGCCGCCTTCCAGAACGGATTGATTCTCAAGCACACCGCCCTCCAATCCGGGCTAAGTTGAAATTAGCCGCCCTCCAGAACTGATTGATTCTCAAGCACACCGCCCTCCAATCCGAGCTAAGTTGAAATTAACCGTCCTCCAGAACGGATTGATTTGGGTTAGGTCCACGCGCCCCCTTTCCTGACATTTGTCAAGTACTCAACCGTCATTTTTGCGGATTGGCTGTTATTGCAGCCTTTGGTTTCCGTGCGCATTTAATGCTCACGTCGTTTCCCCCAAAGCGTTTTCTTGGCCCGCCGTTTGCCTTAGGGTTTCTAACTCCGTTAGCAGAAATTAACGACGTCGCGACCCTTGGCGTTTCAAATTCCCAACGCCTATATATATTCCTTTTTCAAAAACTGCCAGTCTCACTCGACATTTTCGACTATTCTTCGGCTTCAGGAGTTTACTTTGCATCTAAGCTAGCGTCTTTCACCGCCAATCTTGTTGCATCTCTTCCTTTCACCAGGTATTACCGTTTGCCTTGTGACTGCTTGCTGTTTGACTTTGTTTTTGAGGCTCAATATCATGCTTGCGGTTTTCTCTGAGCGTTTTTTTTGTGTTGTTGCGCTTTTGGGTTTCTGTCGTGCTTTTGGGTTTTACTGTATTTTTTGTGCTCTGCTGGGCGGGTTCTTAGTTTCTGTTCCCCTTTTCTAGGTGTTCAGAATGGCTCGAACCTTTCCATACGTCTGTAAAACCAGAAGCTCTTTGCCCAAAAAACTTCCTCTAGGCACCGACAATGATCCTCCTTTACCAAAACTTTCTAGAAAACCCAGGAACTCTCCCAGGCCCGAGAAGGTTTCGTTATAGGAATTATCCTTTGTCGGAGCCGAAGCACTTACTCATAATAATTTATCGGCTGTTCTTTCATTCAGTCCCATTGTAGTTCTAAATTCCCTACTCGGGACAATGCTTTTCAATGCGCCCTTCTCTAATCTTGTATATTTTTATATCTAGGTGCTCATGGCTTCCTCTCATCAAGTCAGTCAGTCCTCGAACGAAGAATCTAGCACCTCCGCCCCTTCGCCAATTTCTCCTGAGTTAACCCCCGCTGTAAGCAGTAAGGTCGCTCAGGTGAAGAATTCCCTAACCCCAAAAGATCTTCTCCAACTCGGGATTGGGGACGGGGTAGGGTATATCCTGCGGTTGCCCTTAACATACGAATCGGTGGACTCCGGTCGTTCAGATGAGAAGGGCTGTCACTTCTTTTTCATCTATCGGGATGTTCTCACTCTTTTGGGAGTGAGGTTTCCCTTTACAGACTTTCAGATCGAGTTATTGAATCACTTGCATCTCGCCCCCTCTCAACTTCATCCCAACGGCTGGGCGTTCGCCGTCGCCTTTGAGAACTTGTGCGGGGAGAAGGATTTCGTTTGTAGTGTGCCGGTCTTTATGTCCTTCTTTTCTCCATTGGAGACCGGCATCCAAACTACCGAATCAACGAAGTGGTTTGGCTGGACGACTCTCCGAAGCATCCGCGATCAAAGACTCTTTCGGCCTTTTCGCGAGTCGTGGAAAAATTTCAAATCCGCCTTTATCAAGGTCTAGGCCCCCTCACCGGTGGGCTCCCGGTTTGTGCGGAGGACCGACTCGGGGAAATCGAGGAAAGGTTTCCCCTTTCCGGTCAACACACCACCATACCTTGAGGCCGGACGATTACGTTCCGCAAGCTACGAGCTTTTCGGACGACGAGGAAGATACCCTTTTGAGACTTGTGGAATATGTGGGGTCTCTAGGGGATCCCCTGGATCCGGCCAAGTACATTACCACGCCTTTAGTTAGGCGAAAACCTACCGCGAGTATGACCTTATTGATACTTGGCTGATTTGCTTTCGTTTCCCTGCTACTGTCCTGATATCTTTTTTCTTTTGCAGGCCGAGCTATGGGTAGACCCAAGCAACTAAGCATCTTCAAAAATCGCTCCCGGATCGCGGAGGAAGGTCCCGTTATCTCGGTTAATGACCCATCAGGTCTGGCCCCTCAAAGTGTTTCCCAAAAGCGGCTAGCCTCGTCAGATGCTGGAGGAAATGTCGCCCACAAAAAGGTAAAGGGTAAAACGTTGTGGCGGGGCCACCAAATCCAAGTGTGGGGGCCATCGAGACGCCGGTCATTGAGGGTTCGCCTACTCCTCTAATGTCTTCCCCGGCGCCAACTACCTCTGCTGATACCTCGGTTCTGGGCAACTTTTCCATGAATAATCTTCCCGAGGGCGCCTTGTGGGGGCAGGGACTGAGCCAGGAAGTACTAGATGTAATGAGACCTCCTGCTTTCCTTCACGACGCCTCTGGCCCGAATGAGCCTACCGCGAAGATGCTTAATCAAGTGCAATTAGAGGGCTATCGCGGTCTTTCCTTGATTCGTTCTTATGCCATCTTGAAGATAAAATATGGGGTGGCGTATGCTCATCTGGTTGCGGCGAAGAAGGAGAATGCTGCTCTGAAACAAACCTCTGAGGTGGCTAAGATTGCCGAGGACAGGGATAGAGCCGTTGCCAACCTGTCAGTCCTTATGGCGGTGAATGCCCAACTACAACAGGACTTCAACTCCTTGCAGGCCGCTAAGGCCAAGCAGGAGGAAGAAATCAGGTCCTCTATTTCTAAGGAGAGGGACTTGGAAGAGGAACTGAAAGCCTCTAGGTCCGACCTCAAGAAGGCGGAGGAGAAGCTGTTGAAGGCAGAGCTGGATGTCAATCGTTTGGAAGATCTTCATGCGAATGGTCAAACGGCTGTAGATAAGGCTCAGTCCGAAGCCGAACATTATAAAGCCTTGCTTGCGGCTAGGGCAGATGAGCTTTCAGCCAAGGAGGTTGAACTTGGTCAAGCCAAGGTGGGGTTGAACGAGTATGCCGATGCAGCGGTTTTCTCGTTTGACAACGCTGTTGCGCAAATTCGCGCCCTCAATCCCGACCTCACCCTCAACCTGGCTGGTCTCAACTACGAATCATATGTCAACAAAAAGGGACAGCTGATTCCTCCCGGGGCCGAAGATGACGAAGGAGAGGAGGAACCAGTCCCGCCCCCGTCTTCCTGAGCTCGTGGTCAGTCTCGGCAAATTGGTTGTTTTGTAGCTTCCTTCTTTCTAGGCCGTCTTTTTGATGCCGTGGTAATGACCCGCTTGTAAATATGTGACGATTTGATTAATACAAGTGTTCCATTTTTTTGAATTTCTTCCGAAATGGTGAACATATATCCCGTTGTTGTTGATCAAACATGTCGTTGAAAACTGGTTTCTTGACCATGAATTCTTTTGCATTTTGACATCGACTTGTTAATAGGATTGGGTTAAAATACCTCTAATTCCTATGTGTTTTCCTAAAGGCGTGGTCTTTGAAAACTGGATATTTAATCCAAAGTTCATGCCATCCTTTCGTGAATGTGTTGATGGAAACCGGTTCGTCCACCATGAGTCCACATGCGTTTTTCAAAACCCGGGTTTATTCACCCTTTTTAGAACATGGTCGCTGGAGCCGGGTTAAAATGCCTCATGCCCCTACACATTTTAATTGGAACATGGTCACTGGAGCCGGGCTAGAGTGCCTATGACCCCTACATGTTTTAATTGGAACAAGGTCTCTGGAGCCGGGCTAGAATGCCTCTGACTCCTACATGTTTTAATTGGAACATGGTCTCTAGAGCCGGCTAGAGTGCCTCGACTCCTACATGTTTTAATTGGAACATGGTCTCCGGAGCCGGGCTAGAATGCCTCTGACTCCTACATGTTTTAATTGGAACATGGTCTCGGGAGCCGGGCTAGAATGCCTCTGACTCCTACATGTTTTAATTGGGACATGGTCTCGGGAGCCGGGCTAGAATGCCTCTGACTCCTACATGTTTTAATTGGGACATGGTCTCGGGAGCCGGGCTAGAATGCCTCTGACTTCTACATGTTTTAATTGGGACATGGTCTCGGGAGCCGGGCTAGAATGCCTCTGACTCCTACATGTTTTAATTGGGACATGGTCTCGGTCTCGAGAGCCGGGCTAGAATGCCTCTGACTCCTACATGTTTTAATTGGCACTTGGTCTCGGGAGCCGGGCTAGAATTCCTCTAACTCCTACATGTTTTAATTGGGACATGGTCTCGGGAGCCGGGCTAGAATGCCTCGACTCCTACATGTTTTAATTGGAACATGGTCTCGGGAGCCGAGGCTAGAATGCCTCGACTCCTACATGTTTTAATTGGGACATGGTCACGGAGCCGGGCTAGAATGCCTCTGACTCCTACATGTTTTAATTGGAACATGGTCTCGAGAGCCGGGCTAGAATGCCTCTGACACCTACATGTTTTAATTGGAACATGGTCTCAAGCTTCCGAATGAATACTAGTTTGTTTGGGGGCTTTAATGCAATTTCAGCATTTGTTTCTTGCCCAAACAGTGCCTTGCTCGAGCACAACTAATTCCATGCTCGAGCAACGTATTCCAGCTCTTATTCTCGCCCAAACAGTGCCTTGCTCGAGCAAAAGGAAAGGGATGCTCGAGCAAAAACGTCCTTCGCTTACTACTGTTCAGCTCTTTTCGCGACCTTCGGTAATTCAACGATATCTCCCAAACCAGGAATCGGATTGATGTGAAACCAGTGGCATACGAAACTAGACTCCCAATGCGTCATTTTGATATACAATACAAGCCAAAATGAGGTCAGATGAATTATCTATGAATTTTACAAGTTTCCATAAATATCACCGTCACAATCAGGGACAAGCTTTGGTGTTTTGGGTGTATCTCACAATCTACAAATCCAATTGAGGTGAAATCGGTGCCATTGGAAACTAGACTCAAATACCTTTCCAAAAACATCAAGAACACAGAAAACGAAGATCAATTGAAGGAGTTATGATGTTTTTAAAGTTGATAGTCTGTTCTGGATTCTTCAAAAACGCTGGATAAGATCAACCTCCACTCATCTGATGTTAATGGACGAAATACAACTAGTTTGGAGTTGATTCTTATTGAAATGAAAGGAATATTTGAAGATCTTTCGAGATGAGATGATTTGCTAAATTTGGATTTTTGCCGAAGACGTTATGCTCGCTCGAAATTGCCTTGTCAATATGATTGCTTCTTGAAAGTCTCTATACTCGGAAGTTGAAGCTTTGTCGGGAGAGTATTATGCTTATTCACATATGATCAAAAGCTTCAAAGAACATGATGCCCAAGCATCAACGAGTTGAGTGAAGATTTGCAATTTGGAAAGTCATGCTCGAGCAAAGCGAATGTTGCCCGAGCAACAACGAGCTCATGAAGAAAGAAGGAAAGCACAAGCAACTCCGCCCGAGCATCCCTTGAAAAAGGTCTCGAAAGCATACCTTGCCCGAGCAAGGTTATATGTCTGCCCGAGCAACATCGGATGTTGAAGAAGGATAAGAGAAAGCACTAGCCATCCGCTCGAGAAACCTCCAAAAACACCAGAAAGCAATACCTTGCCCGAGCAAGGTTCTTGGTCCGCCCGAGCAAGAGTGAGACGAAGCAAAAGATCCAAGTCATAAGGTCTTGCCCGAGCAAAGAAAATAGCTTGCCCAAGCATATGCTCGAGCAAAGGAAAAAGCCTGCCCGAGCAACCTCTGCCTGTCTACTTGGAATCGTCTCTACCTGGAGTTTGCCCGAGCAAGAATGGAAGCTTACTCGAACAACGTCGACTTGAAGCAATTTCTCCTCACATGGAATAGCTTGCCCGAGCATGAAAATCTTCATGCTCGAGCACATGCTCGAGCAAGGAGAAAAAGCTTGCCCGAGCAACCTTTGGATGTCTTCTTGAATTTAACTCGATCGAACCTTGCCCGAGCAAGGAGGAAGTCTTGCTCGAGCAACATCGTCGGAAGGCATTTCTCTAGTGCTTTCAAGAGTTTGCCCAAGCATGAATATCATCATGCTCGAGCAACATTGGCAAGCATGAAAAATCCATGCCCGAGCATCGCCGAGTAGGAACTCTTTATAAGCGAGTTTTAAGAAGCTTGCCCGAGCAAGCTTGGATTTATGCTCGAGCAAAGTTGCCCCCGTTTTGAAACTCGCCCCGGACAATTTACGAAATCATAAGTTTATCTTATTACTTTGGATTATCACTTATTAAGATTACCAAATGCTTTTAACCGGTGTGTTGATGAGTTTCGATTGTATAATCGCAAATTACCAAAGCAGATTTGGATAAAGCAACTTTTGACCGACAAAGCATTAAATGAAGTTACCTAAACCGAAGCTAAATTGTTCCGATCGAAGTAAAGCCTCTCCGACATTCCCATTGCGCATTAAATGCTATTTGACAACGGATATACAAAAGGAATGTAAGAGAATGTTTCTCCACAAATTCCAGCTGTGATTTTCAAACGGACGAAACTGAGGCGGAGTGATTCATCTGTCTAACGGCTACTTCCAACGGACACTCAACGATCATATCCTAAACGGGAAGAATTGCTCAACGGTCGAATGCTTTCCATCAACTATAAAAGGAGAAGGATTCAAAATGAAAAAGCAGAGACACGAGCGTGCACTGCCGAAGTGCCGTCATTATGAATATACGCTTAACTCATACACTTTGTTCTCAATGTTTATATAGTTTACAGTAGAGAGTGAGATGATCGATTATGTACTTCAGTGATTAGCATTCATCTACTCAGCGAGGAGTTCTTAAACACCGATTAATTCTTTTAGTTGTAAAAATCTTAAGGTTGTGGAACCTTAAGTGTGGGTGTATCAATTACAACTTGTAAGGGGAGTGAGTCCAAGAGTGAGAGGATCATCCTTCGTTTACAGAGTCCGTAATTGTATTCTTACAGTGCGTAAGAGGATATCTCGGTGGGAGATTGTAAAGGCTACACAAGTGCCCGACCAAACTTGTGAGGTTGTAAAGGCTTTCTCTTGTGCCCGGTTAAACAAGGAGATAGTGGATTGAAAATCTCAAGTGGAGCTTGGGGACTGGATGTAGGTCAAGGATTGGGCCGAACAGTATAAATCACGGTTGCATACTCTCTTCCCTTATCTCTTATATTTTCGTACATGTTTATTTGAATATCTAACTGTTGATTTAGAAGAAGCCAAAAGATTTTCAAAGTTCCAAAGTTTTTATCAGACACCCAATTCACCCCCCCTCTTGGGTGATAGCCGACTCTTTCAATTTCAAACCCAATACATTGCATCCCTTTGTTCAAATTTTGGCAAGGGTGAATGTCAATATTCAAATATAGGGATTCTTCCAGATCACTCAACAAATTTGTAATTTTTACCTCTGTTTTCTCTCAAAATTTGCAAGAGAGATATTACATTTAGTCTACTCTGAGAATATCAACAATAATAAAAAAAAAATCTTTCCATCGAGATTTCATCTAATTAACGGACCGATGGCTCTAAGAACCATCAACGGAATGATGGTGTTAAAAAAAAAATCTTTCCATCGACATTTCAGCAATTGGTGAATTGGTTAGTGAGTTAAGCTCGTACATGGTTCGTCCTAATGACCCCTGCCTTATAAATAGGCATTACCCTATTACAACTCAGACTAGTATATGGAATAACATGGTGCCTATTCGATTTCTATACGTAATTACAGTGCAGATCGTAAATAATCAGCTTCACGTTCATAGGTACATCATTCCCATTGTACCCAAGGTGCCAACTCAAAAGAAACAGTAACCGGCATCACAATTAAGATTAGATGTTACCCTAAAAGGAAGGAGGAGTGATTTGATTCAAGAACTAGTGGGGAGACACAAATATATGACTTTTGTAACACAAAGTTTAACAAAGATGACTTAGCTTTAATTACAAAACAACAACTTTATTTAGTGTTCGCATTGCCAACAATTGGATTGAGACCAAAACATGTTATATGGAATGAAGAAAATAAAATGTAGATTCTGTATTATAAAAAGCCAAAGATGTTATCTGAATTGAAGATGTGAAACCTAGTGTAAATTCTATAATATAGATGAAAATCAGATAAATCAGTATACAAGATGGTCACAGAAAAAAACCAAAGAAAGACAAAGAAAGAAAGGATATTCTAGCAATTCAAGAATGGTAGAAGTATCCTCTAGAAAACCACCCAAATGTTGCCCATGAAGACATAATTAGAAGCTCATTGCTAAAAAGAATCACAATTCAATTCAGGCATACAAGAATTGGAGTGTGGGATTTGGTTGGGAACAATAGCAACTCAATCAACCATAACTTTTCGACCAAAAAAAAATCAACCATAATTTATTACAATTCAGTTTTCCAATTAAAATTGCCCATACCAAGAAAAGAAGGAAATACTTGTAATTTCGAGCTCCAACACACGGTTGACCAACCAAACACAATGATGGTCCATTTTCAAAGACACAACGTCCACCTAGCCCAAAACCACAGAAATCGTTAATCCACATTTATTCCTCAAAGTGGCAACTCAAGAACTATTTTTTTGTGCAAAGCAAGACTCACGTACGTAACAATGATGACATCGGGGTGGTTTGAGTTGATTGCACTTCCAAACGCATCGAATCGTTGATTCGAAGGATCGATCGTCCATGACTAAATTCTGACCCAACTAACGGGTCAGCCTGGATGGCTCCAAGATCCAATAATCAATGGAATGATCGAATTAAAAACATCAGAGTGCATAAACGATACAATGACAATTCAAAAAAGTTGGATTTGTCAGAAAATATGGACGAAAAAACCTAATCCTAAAATGTTTCTTACCGTCGATTGCCACAAGTGACGGCGATACTTTCAGAGAGTACAGATGGTTGCACCGTGGCTGATGGTTGCACCTTTGCCACACCACCGCAAACGGCGTCAGACAGAAACTTTCAAACGGTGTCGAACGACAACTTTCACACACAGCGGAGGTTTCAGAGCAGAGACACGATCAAGAGAGAGAGAGTGATTTAAAATTGCCTCTAATCCCCTCATATATTTTGTCATGTAAGTGGGGGGTGTGTGGGTAACTTTGGTTTGTAACTTAATACCTATAAAGGCCTTAGGGCCTTTTTGAGGATTCACATATTCTATGGGCATTTTTTGGGATTATTAGGCCTAAAGGGGCCTCCATATGAATTTTCCCTAGGTTAATCCCACCATTACCATATAAAATAATTAACCAATAAATGAGCAAAGCTTTGGCAGTTAAGCTTGTAATTCAACTTTGACGTCTTCTAATAATATTTTGGGAAAATCACGTGCAGGTCCCAAGGAAGACAAATAAACAAAATTAGGTCCCTTGAAATCACCAATTTACATTGAAGTCCCTAGGAACTTTTTTGATATCATTTCTATTAACAACAAGAAGTGCTATATTTACAACAAAATTTAAAAACCTGACCATTTATAGCAGGAAAAAACTATATTCACAACAAGAAGTGTCATATTTACAACAAAATTTAAACACCTAAATTTTGTTACAAATTTAAGTCCCTGAGCGTACAGAGATCATTTACAACATAAAAATGTTATATTTACAACCGTAAGTGCAATATTTACAACAAAATTTTAAACCTAGCCATTCACAACAGAAAAAGCCATATTGACAACAGGAAGTGCTATATTTACAATAAAATTTAAAAACCCTGGATTTTGTTTCAATACAAATAATATCAAAAAAGTTCCTAGAGATATGTGAATTTTTTATGGGACTTTTTTATAATTTTTTTGGTCCTTGGGACCTGGCTATAATTTTCCCTAATATCTTACCAATTGACTATAAAGTTAGTACTTTCAAATTATAATTCGTAGGCGTCTCTCGTGCTGAACATTACAAAGTTACCCCACAACTTAGGCACACAAATCAGAAAAATTCAATTCCATTGCAAGCAAAGAAAGGTATGTCTTCTTTTTCACTAGAGATATTCAGAATCAAAAGTTTCCGCTTGAGAACTCTTTTGCTCTTGCTTTCAAATTTCCATTTGGGTTTGAGTTATGAATTGGACACGATAACCTCAGGTCAATTTATCAGAGGCCATGAAATATTAAGTTCAAATAGCAGTGACTTCAAGCTCGGATTCTTTACTCCACAAAATTCCACAAACCGCTACGTAGGAATTTGGTATCTTTCTGAATCTAACATCATCTGGGTGCCAAATAGAAACCAACCGCTGATTGATTCTTCTGGGACTGTCACAATCTCTAAGGAAGGGAATCTTGTGGTATTGGACAATCGGAATATGACTGTTTGGTCCTCAAATGTTTCAAGAATTGCAGCTAATTCAACTGCAAACCTCCTAAACACTGGGAATCTAGTCCTCTCTGACAACAACAGCACAGGCGAAACTATATGGGAAAGTTTCCAAGACCCTTCTAATCTTCTAGTTCCAAAGATGAAGCTCAGCATCAACAAAAGAACTGGAGAGAAGGTGAAACTTACATCATGGAAGAGCCTTTCTGATCCTTCTGTTGGAAACTACTCTGCTTCTCTTGAACGCCCAGATGCTCCTGATGTCTTTCTCTGGTTTAATGGAACTCTCCCGTACGCTTGAACTGGTCCATGGAATGGCAGGATTTTTATAGGGTTATCCATTATGTCAACTGGGTATCTTTATGGATGGAACGTTTGGAATGATGAAGATGATGGAACTGTTTATGTACTCCCTCCGGTCCTAATTATAAGACAACATTTGAGAGTTGATTTTGGTCCTAATTATAAGACAACATTTTAATTTTTATCAATTTCTTCCTAAAATACCCATATTTTATTCTCTCAAGTGTATTTGGTTTTTGGTGAGTATATGTATATTAATGCGTAGACTCTTACAGTAAGTAAATATTTGGTTTTTGGATAAGCTTATAAATATTTTATATTTATGTATCTATGTATGTGTACATATATGTATATCTTTGTATGTGTTTGTCAATATGTGTGTGTTTATACATATATGTATATATTTGTGTGTATTTGTCAATATAAGTGCGTGTGTGTGTGTACAGATATATATAAATATGTGTGTGTGTATTTATACATATATGTATATTTGTGTATCTATGTGTGTGTACATATACGTATATCTTTGTGTGTGTTTGTCAATATATATGTGTGTGTGTGTACTGTAGATATATGTATACAGATATATGTATGTGTGTGTGTGTATAATATACATATATATACGCACATATATGTATATATATCAAAATCATTATTTCAATTAGAAAGTGTCTAGAAAGAAAAATTTTAAGTTAGAGAAGTATATGGTAGAGGTTGTTGATTCACTTTTATTTATGTCATTTTAAATTTATATAAGGGCATTTTAGGAAAATGAGTAAAATTAACTAATTTAACTTCTCTCCTTAATCTCTCCAAAATTAGTTAAATATGTCTTATAATTAGGACCGGAGGGAGAAACATTTAATTTTGCAAATGATACTGCGTTTGCAGTTATTGGCTTGAATCCCCAAGGCCAACTTTGGACAGCATGGTGGAATAACAAAAGGGAAGCTTTGAGGCAGGTGTATAATGCCACTTATTGTGATCTCTATGGAATATGTGGGGCATTTGGAAGCTGCAGTTCACAAAGTTCCCCAATTTGTAGCTCTTTGAATGGGTATGTACCAAAGAATTTACAGGAATGGAATAGGCAAAATTGGACAAGTGGGTGTGTGAGGAAGAAGCCATTGCAATGTGAGGGGTTTGCAAATAGAACTGAAGTAGATAAAAAGGAAGGGTTTGTGAAACTTGAGAACATGAAAGTGCCAGAATTTTTAGCGAGGTTAAGTGTTAGTGAAGACAATTGCAGAATAAAGTGCTTGGATAATTGCACTTGTGTGGCATCTGCATATGATTCAAATGGCATTGGGTGCATGCATTGGAGTGGAGATTTGATTGACATACAGAGATTCTCAAGTGGAGGGGTTGATCTTTACATTCGTATGCCTTTCTCTGGTACCTTTTTCTGTTTAAAATCTAATGCTCCATCATATTAGAAAGATTCCACTGAAGCCCTCTGACTTTTTGTTATGAAATGCAGAAAAGCATTCACAAAAGAGAACAATTATCATTGCAATTACAGTGACAATAGGAGCTATTACTTTAACAGCATGTGCATGTTTCTTATGGAGATTGATCGCTAAATATGCAGGTATTGTAATAAATTATAGTTTTCATCTAACATCACTAAATTATGTGAAAATAAGATGTGATTGTGGACCAAAGAAGGTGTAATGTTATTGTTCAACATAGGTGAGACAGATTCACATGGTCAATCTAAGAAAATGATTAGTCAAGAAGAAGTCAAGATGGATGAACTTCCACTTTTTGATTTTGAAGATCTTGTCACTGCTACAAACAACTTCCATTCATCCAACAAGCTAGGACACGGTGGCTTTGGTTCAGTATACAAGGTTTTTTTAAAAAAAAAAAAAAAATATTTATTATTATTTTGATTTTTTGTGTAGTGGATCTAATTTCATGTAGAAATGAGTTGTTGTACAATTGTTTTTTTGTTCTACGTTGTCTTTTAGGGGCAATTGAGAGGTGGACTACAAATTGCAATCAAAAGACTTTCAAAATCATCAAGACAAGGTCAAGAAGAGTTCATGAATGAGGTTGTTGTGATTTCAAAGCTTCAACATTGCAATCTAGTAAGACTTTTAGGCTGTTGCATTCAGCAAGCTGAAAGGATATTAGTCTATGAGTACATGCATAACAAGAGTTTGGATGCCATTCTATTTGGTTAGTTCTTTCCATCCAACAATTCATATCAATATTCAATAACTAGCAAATTTATATGTGAATTCTGATTCTCCTAAAAACACACTTGCTCTAAGTTACTTAATCTCTTCTTTGTTTACAGATTCAATCAGGAAGAAAGAATTAGATTGGCAAACACGCTTTAAAATTATTGAAGGAATCTCTAGAGGTTTGCTTTATCTCCATCGAGATTCTAGAATAAAAATCATACATAGAGATTTAAAGGTTAGTAACATCTTGTTGGATGAAGAGCTAAATCCAAAAATATCAGATTTTGGTATGGCTAGAATATTTAGAAGTGACGAAGATCAAGCTAACACTAGAAGAGTGGTCGGGACATAGTAAGCATATGCCTTCTATTCTTAATTATCGTGCCAGTGAAATATGCAAGTCAACCTAATAAATGTTTAATTAGTGGCTATATATCTCCTGAATATGCAATGTAAGGGCAATTTTCAGAGAAATCAGATGTTTTCAGTTTTGGAGTGCTAGTGCTAGAGATTGTTAGTGGAAGAAGCAATTGCCAATTGTACAACATGGAGGGATCACAAACCCTTTTAGGATATGTAAGTATCTTCTCTGTAGTGCTTATTGTCATTGAAATGAACTTTTATAATTTCATGCATGGAATTTTGTGTATTTTCAGGTATGGAAGCTATGGAATGAAGATAACCTGGCGTCTTTTATGGATTCAGAAATGCAGTATCAAGGTTCTTACGAGGATATTTTGCAGTGTATACACATAGGACTACTTTGTGTACAAGAATTAGCGAAAGAGCGGCCAACTATGGCTAATGAAGTGTCTATGCTTAGTAGTGAGATTGACAATCTTCCTATTCCAAGGCAACCTGCATATGTACTAAATGAGATGGGATTCAATAATCATGAGTCCATTTTAGAAAAACAGGGTTTGCACTCTGCTAACTTTGTTAGCATTACTGACATAAGTGGGAGATAATATTGCAAATACAGTAAGAAATTATTGATGATTATTATATTTCATTAGATTTGATGTTTCTCAAATCTTTTCCGCTCATATAGCAGTTGAGAAAACGGTATGAATTTACCTGAGAATAATATTCATGTTAGTATATATACATGCTATATAGGCAGTGTTTGTTTTGTTGGATTTGAAGTTCTGTCAGAAAAATTAGGATTATTTCAAGAAAGCCAAAAGATGCATCTGCAAGGAATAAAGAAAGGAAGATAAAACTATTGGCCTTTATAATGGATTACTATAAGACAATTGGATTAGGTTCTCATAAAACCAAAATTGTTGAAAATGGATGTCATATCAATTGGCCTATTTAATTAAGAAGATTCAATAATCAATTTTAGAATAAAAAATAAAATATACTTGTTACAAAAGTTCTTCAAGCATATTAAAAAAATGGTTGAGCACAGCTTGGTTGAGCACACTATGAAACTAAGAAGCTGCTTCAAGGGAAGTATTTTTTCCCCTAAGAATAAAAAAGTACTTATTTTAGATCGACTATGTGCTTTAACCCTTCTTGCTTCATGGAGGGGAAAGAAAATTTATTTGTAGGGGGTAACAATAGCAGATTAGCAGTTCTTTTGCTTGTGAAAAAAGGATATATATATATATATATATATATTATTTTTTATTTTATTTTTATTTTTTTGTGGCACCAGCAGTCAAAAGGAATATTAGGAGAACAGGGATGCCTACGCTATTCGAATAACAAATATAAAAAATACTTAATTTGCATTATTTGAACTCTACACGCCTATGCATGAGAATCAATCACAGACCAGGTAAAATAAGGGCACATACAGGAGGATCAATCCCAAACCAAGTGAAATAAGGGCACTAAACAGCAGATGAGTGAACATAGTGACCAAAACATTCCAAGCAGATCCAGGAATCTGAACCAGAGGCAAGTTCCGAAGACTTGCACTGGCCAATTTCCTTAAGATAAGGCAAGAGAGCATTCACCAGGCATCCTATCTGTGAGTACATGTCCTATAAGAAAGTATCTCCCAATATGAAATCATTTGAGGCTAATGCGTCAAGTGAGAAAATACCAAAAGGTTTGGAGGAGGCAGTAAAGCACGTAAGATGGAATGGTGAGAAGAGAAGCCTTCACATAGGTCAACCTTAAGTTATCTGGTATGTTATGCGATAAACAATCAGTTTCATATACCCTTATTTTAAATTTCATTGAGGTGAATTACACGGCCATAATTATACATACAACATGAGAATTTTCAATGAGTTCAACCATGAACATAGTTAGCTAGCTAGGCCTAGACAGAGGAAGCAACTTCACACTGACAAAGCTTAACAATGAAATATTTCAAATTTCAAGAAATTTTCATATAATTTCTTCAAGTTTTGGCTCTACATCATCTTTTCTGTATACTTCAAGAATCAATGTTGCTTAAAAAAATGGTTGCCACCAGTGAGACTGCATATGCTGTCACATTTTTCAGCCAATGTGTAAGTTGGTATTTTTATAGACAGATTTGTAGTAGCTTTGAATTTAGAAAGTTATGGCAATGTTCTAAAACATTGTCATCTTTTATTATTTCCTTATGTATTGTTACATGAGTTAGTTTCCGACAGACTATGACGTTCAACAAGCCAAGTCGAGAGGGAAGATACGATACCCATGCGCGGCGCCCTTGGGACTGGATTCTCTGTGCCACAAGGACGTTGCCAATTGTCAACTCACCAATGTTGGCATCCTTGATGGTGGTGATGGTTCCTGGGCTTTCAACACAAGCTGTAGCAACCTCAGAAGATTTTGACATTGCTACTCATCAGAAGAGATCGCCGTTTTGCTTGGCGGCGGCGCACAACATTTTCATAGAAGGATTGTTTTCTAGTTGTCGGATAGGGCAGCAACGGCGGCGTCTTTGGTTAATCCGGTGGTTCCATCGCCCGCCGGGAGGAATCATCTCACACAATTTTTTCCCTGCTTTTTTCTTTTTGGGGCAGAGAACATTTGATATTTTTCTCTCTTTCATTTTTTTTTTCCCCCTTTTGCCATAGTGATAAGATGAGATCTGAACATTGAAGGGGAGAGGATCTTCTCTTTATCATTTCTCTTCTTTCCTCTCATTATATATGAGTTATTGATTGGAAAGAAAAGAGAGGGGTTAAAATAATATTGGGATTGATTTGAGGGATATGATTTAGAGATAATAAAAGAAAATGAGAAAATGACTTGGAAAGAAATCCAATAAAAATTGTAAAAGAATCAGTAAATCATGGAGTATTATTTATAGGGATAGGATATTGTTACTACCATTTTTTATTACTACAAATGTCATTACCACTTTTTCACCGTTAGATCAGAATCTTATCTACCTTCATCATTTATCTCTCCTATTGAGATTTTAATCTGACAGTGAAAAAATGGTAGTGACAATATTCTATCCCTTATTTATATGGAAAAAAAATTCCTTAAATCACATTATTTATAGAGTAAATACCCAATTTGGTCCCTGGAAAAAAATACGGACACCTTTTTTGTCCCTCAATAAAAATAACTCGTCTCGTCATCCCCGGGAAATCAAAAGTCATACCACGTTAGTCCATCCGTCGCTAGCTCCTAACAAGGCGCGTCACTAACGGCAACGACGTGTAACATGAGTTGCGACGTCACATGCCACGGAGGAAAGCCAAAATAGCAAATACACAATTTGGTCCCTGGAAAAAAGTACGGACACCTTTTTGGTCCCTCAATAAAAATAACTCCTCCCGTCATCCCTGGAAAATCAAGTCTATTTGCCTTATGTTAATGGGAAAAGGAAGAACATATATTAATTAGGGTTTAATATACTTACACTCTAACTCGATCACAGCGATCTTGAACCTCAAAAACATATTTGTATCAATTTGTTTTTGACCTAAATGTATCAATTTAGCGGTCAAAACTCAGAATCAGAACTGATCATGGAGAAGAATTCGAAAACCATGCATTTGCCGAGTTATGTGACAACAATGGTATAGATCACAACTTCTCACCCAAGGACTCCTCAACGAATGGTGTTGTAGAAAGGAAGAATCGAGTCCTCACCGAGACGGCAAGAGCAATGCTAAATGAGAACAACACTTCTCAAGTGTTCGGGTCGATGCAATGAGTACGGCTTGCTACATCTCAAATCGGGCATATCTCTCGGAAGAAGTTGAGAAAAACTCCCTATGAGTCAGACAAGGAAGAAAGCCAAACTTGGCTCATCTACATGTTTTCGGATGTAAGTGCTTCATCCACAATAATGGTAAGGACAATTTGGGAAAGTTCAATCCCAAAGCGGATGAAGGTATATTTTTAGGATATTCAAATATGAGTAAAGCTTATAGAGTTTTTAATACTCGTACTCAAATTGTTGAAGAGTCTATGCATGTTGTTTTTCGTGAATCCAAAAGCGATAAATCCTTGGATGATGATGAGGAAAATGTTTTCAAAAATCAATTCTTTTCGAAAACTACTCCCGCATCTATTGAAAACCCGAAAATGTTTTTGAGGCCGATCCTCAAAATAATATTGAAAATCTTGATCGGTCTCGGCCTAGAGCTTGGAAGTTCATAAGGAATTATCCTTTGGACCAAGTAATAGGTGATGTAAATCAAGGAGTAAGAACCGAAACAAAGACTTTGAATGAAGTGACCTTTTCGCATTTATATCTCATTGATATAATTGAAGAATATATCCATTTCAGATATGGTCGCCTTAACTCAGATGATATGCAGAATTAACAAAATGAAGAATAAATCGTTTTGGATGACCAATGTAGGGAAAACGCATAATTGGGTGAAAATTTATCATAATCACACCAAGAAAACAAAGCAATCAGCAAATCAAGAGGGAGCATAGTTTGCAATAGTACTTAGCCTCTGCAAATGGGTTGCTGAGCAGAGTTAGTCCTTCTGTTTTTCATTGGGGATTTGGAAGTTGCCTCTGCAGATGCAAAACGCAGCCTTCCTTCGTGGGTTGCTGAGGAGTGAAGATGGTGACAAGTGGGGACGACGTCGTTTTGGCCTTCCTCCGTGGCATGTGAGTGGAACAACTCACGTTAAACGTCAGCAACGTTAGTGACGCCGTTAGGAGCTAACTGGCGGAAGGACTAACATGGGATGGTTTTTTATTTCCTAGGGATGACGATACGAGTTATTTTTATTGAGGGACCAAAAATGTGTCCGTACTTTTTTCCAGGGACCAAATTGGGTATTTACTATTTTGGCCTTCCTCCGTGGCATGTGACGTCAGCAACTCACGTTACACGTCAGCACCGTTAGTGATGCCGTTAGGAGCTAACTGATGGAATGACTAACATGGTATGGCTTTTGATTTCCCAGGGATGACGGGAGGAGTTATTTTTATTGAGGGACCAAAAAGGTGTCTGTATTTTTTTTCCAGGGACCAAATTGGGTATTTACTCTTATTTATACTTTGCATTTATTACTGCAGGTTGGACATTCTTTATTGATCATGGAGGTGCATTATTAGGGAGAGTATTATATAAGAGCGTAGTTAGCTTTTTTTAAAAAAAAAAAAAAAAAAAAAAGACAGAACAATACAATTTGAATTACAAAAACCTCAAAATGTTTATGAAGGCCGACGATGAGTTTAACTGCAATATTCTATATTCATACGCTAACGTGAATTATATACGAGATTCGACTCACGACAAAACAACGGACCTAGGTGGTTCCTATGCTTTAATTAATAAGAAAAATATAATATGAAATTTGAAAAGATAATCTGCTAATTTAATTCCTAAAATCTCTCTAACAACCTAATTTAAGATAAGCACATATCTGCTAACTAATTAAATTAATTAAATTCAGACTTCCAACACTCCCCCTCAAGTTGGATCATAGATGTTGATCATGTCCAACTTGCTAACAAGATGCTCAAACTTGTCTTTGGTTAACCCTTTGGTCAACATATCTACAGTTTGTTCTCTAGATGGGACATACTTGAGACTGATAATACCACTATCGATCTTCTCTCTTATGAAATGTCGATCTATTTCAACATGTTTGGTTCGATCATGTTGTATCGGGTTGTGTGAGATGTTAATAGCTGCCATGTTGTCAGAATAGAGCCTAACTGGGAGACTTGCATTCATCTGTAGTTCTTCAAGTACCCATTTTACCCATATTCCTTCACAAATTCCCAATGCTATTGCTTGAAATTCTGCTTCTGCATTGCTTCTTGCTACCACACTTTGTTTCTTACTTCTCTAAGTAACCAAATTACCTCGTTTGACTATTGTGGCGGTGGGTTGCCTTTGAGGAGGTTGCAACGTAGATAGCAATTCAATAATTTTGTCAAATTTATCACCTGGTGGTGTTGTGGTGGTAGAAATAGGATCAGCTTCTTTGGATGTTTCAGCGACATAACTTCTGCCCCGTTGTTTCCTTGGCTTCCAATCTGGTGGTTTTCCGTGGATTTCCCAGCATGTGTCTTTAGTGTGACCCACCTTCTTGCAGTGATCACAGGTTGGTCGCTCTCGGTTGGAACGAGAGTCATTAGTGCGGACAGCCAAGGCCGACAGTTCTGGACTTATGATTTGTGGTCCGTTTTGAGGTCTTGAGGCCTCCTTAAGCATAACACGTTTTCTGGATTCTTCATTCCGAAGTGTTGCAAAGGCTTCTCGGACACTTGGAAGGGGAACTTGGCTTAAAATTCTACCACGAATGTCATCATAGGATTTGTCCAGGCCTGCCAAAAGTTCAAACAGCCGAGCCTTTTCTATTTTTTTTTTGCGTGAGTAGCAGCATGAGATGTACAGTAGGGGGTATCATCGTTGATGAGATCAAGTTCTTGCCAAAGAGTGCTTTTTGCAAGGTAGTAGTCTCCCAATTGAAGATTACCTTGTTTAAGATCCCATACCTTTGCTTGGAGATCGAATATGTAGGAGGAATTTCCACCGTAGCTATAAGTTTCACGTATGGCGTCCCACATCTCACGGGCTGATGACAAGAACATGAAATACCTTTCAACAGATGGCCCCATGTAGTTTACAAGCCAAGAGCATACCATCGCATCTGCAGCCTGCCAGAGCTCTGTCGCCTTCTCATCGGAAGCTGCAGGTGGTGGTAATCGGCCAATGACGTGCCCAAGCTTCCCACGGCCTTTAAGAGCGAAGCTGATGGACTGGGACCACTCACGGTAGTTCGTGCCTGTTAGTCTCTCCGGTATTATGGTGACAGCCGATCCCTCTAAGATGGCTGTCACATGACGCAAGGCACCATCTTTGGAAGAGTCTTCGATGCCATTGTTGCAGAATGAAACAACAAGGGAGGAGAAGTTGACTCCTGCTCGGTGTGTTTCTGATCGTCGGACATTATTGCAGGGATCTATTATCAGCGTCGAGCCTTTGCTCTGATACCATGAAGGCCGACGATGAGTTTAACTGCGATATTTTATATTCATATGCTAACGTGAATTATATACAGACTCGACTCAGCGACAAAACAGCGACCTAGGTGGTTCCTACTATTTCGGAATGAATAACGAGAAAAATCTAATATGAAATTTGAAAAGATAATCTGCTAACTTAATTCCTAAAATCTCTCTAACAACCTAATTTAAGATAAGCACATATCTCGCTAACTAATTAAATTAATTAAATTCAGACTTCCAACAAGTTTATTAAATTAGTAAGAAAATAAATAGATGACCGGGTAGGAATATGAGATTTTGAAGTGTAAGTGTTCACAACTTAGATATAGGAATTAATAATTTGGGAGTAAACATTGAAAACTTGAGCTACTAAAGTTGTCACTATATATGTGAAAATTATTAATTATTATTCTTAAGTTGTCATTGTATATATTTAAATTATCAACACTCAAACTTTAAAATCTCATATTCCTACTAGATACCAATTTGTCATCTTACTAATTTACTAAATATTTTGGTATTTTTATGTCATTTTTCATAGTCATTTTTCCTTCTAAATTTATATCGTAAAACAAATGGACTAAAAATGACTTTCTATGTTTGGCTATTTGGTGTGAGAGACATAAAATGATCTTCTAATGTTGATTTTTACAATAACCGTTTTATAATATTTTCTTGAGAAAATTTAATTTTTACTTTTTTATTATTGATCACCCACTACTATAGAAATCATGATATATTAAGGTTATTATCCATCATAAATCACGATTTTAGAGTGTCGTTATGCAGGCGCTACATATGTTTGATGCAGATAAATTACAGTTCTATACCGTTATTCATTTGGGACCTTTTATAACTATTTTAATATAACATTCGTTATGTATTGAGGCTTGGTGAGACTATAATATATGCATTACTATGATAATAATTAATGGGCACACATGAACAATTGTTATAATATATGGTAATGCTTGCATGATACATAACAGTCTCATATTGTTAACAATAATTTATTCAGTAACATATATAACATTTTTTTTATGTAAAAATCATTTTACTTTTAATAAAAATAAATAACAATGTCACGGAGACAACCGTTATGTATTTAGTACATTAATAATGGTTTCTAAATATGAACCGTAAACTTTTATAATAAATGACGGTTATTGTATAATAACCTTGATGTATGGATGTGAGACTCTTCAAGTGAGTGTTTCTGAGCTAGTTGGACTCATCTATATATAATAGAACATTAACTTCAAGTGGCCACGCAATTCGGGATATGGATCAAGACATTCCAAGCTTTGTGGGAAAAATCAATGGCAACTGTAAATATATATATATATATATATATATATATATAATCGTTGGCCTATAATTGTGTCTCTACACAAGAATTAACCTTGGAAAGCAAACGATGAGGGGTAAAAACATATGAATATCCTTATAGGAAAAGACCCATGGGGTATGCAAACCTTTGAGCCCAAAGGTTTGCTTACCCCAATTGTGGCATTTCCTATATAGATATTCGTGTTTTTTTTCACCAATCCGTTGCTTTCCTGCCTAAATTGTTGAAGATACACAAGGCATAGGTAATACCCCAATTGTGGCCTTTCCTATACAGATATTCGTGTTTTTTTTTCACCAATCTGTTGCTTTCCTGCCTAAATTGTTGAAGATATAGCCACAAAGCTTAGAAAATCTTTATCCTTCCCAAATTGCATGGCTACTCAATGTGGGAAGTACTACTCTATCAAATAGAGTCAAGACAAGTAACTTAGAAACTCTCACATTGAAGAGTCTAGGATTGATCACAATGTTGAATTTCAAAGCTTTTAACTTGGTGCCACTTGCTTAATGCAAAAACAGGAGAGGAACCTTTGATCAGAGCAATAAAGAGTTTTCCAAAACAATATAATTTCACAAAAGCAATTAAATGTCACCTTGAATGCTTTTAACTCATCGTGACTTCACAAATGCTGCAAGTATTCCCTTTTTCATGTGTGACTCTTGGTACAACTGAACTAGTTTATTCATCACATCCCTATTGATATTTTCGAAGTAACTTTCAAAAATATGGATACTTTAAAAAAAAGGAGGTATTTGCTTAAGGATCCATATCTCCTCAAGTCACTTCAAAAAAGATCAACATAGTAGGAACCTTCAGTCAAATCAATAGGTTGACAACTTCTTGTAATAGGAAAGGAACCTATTATTAGAGCAATAATGAGTTCTGTAAAAAGGCATAACTTTACGAAAGCAATTTAATGTCAACTTGGATTCTTTATCGTGCCATGACTTCACAACGACAGCCCAATCAACCGAGTTGAACACTCCAAGAAACAGGGGAGGAACTATTAGAAGTGAATGCAGGAAGGATAATGTGAAATAGATGAGGGAAATCATAACTATACTTAGCTAGGGCTCACAAGCAAAAACTTGAGTTAGGGCAAGCGAACACAACTTGCCAATAGTCTCTGAGCCAAGGGTCAATTGTATTCACTAGCGCAATTGTTGCTGAGAAGTCGAACAAAGGCTTTTTATGGTGAGGTTTAATTGAAAACAACTATCGACGGCCAGAAAAGACTATAAGAGTCGTAGGGTTACGATGTTGGTGGTTTTGTCGTTCGAATAGACTAAGTGTCAAGTGAATTATTTTTCAAACGTCTAAATGGAAAAGGAATGATAGCGCTTTTTTGGGTTATCGTGCCTAAGATTTTAGGGTTTAGGATTTAGGGTACATCACGGTTCGTTTATAAGAACTTTTATTTATTGATTTACATTTATAACGATTCTTTATTAATAACCATGAGGTATGTTTTTTTTAAGGGCTTATAATGCCTAGATAATTACATTTTCTAGCAAGTCAACAACACGACATTTTATCTTGAGAGAGCAGAGGAGGACGATGAAGAAATAGTACGAAAAACATAATGAAATGGAGAGTTAAAATAGTTTGAAAATGACACGTTAGAAGCATCATTGCATATGTTTGAAGTTAAAGAGGAGCAGTCGCGCGCAGTGGTGGGTAAAGAATAGGTACTTGGTTCTCGTGCCGATCATCACAAAACAAAGAAGCATGTACATATTATTATCATTAGTGTGGGGAAAGGTTTTTTGAACCATCATGACAATTTTTGTGTAACAATCATCATTCTTTGAGACAAAATATATCGGTTACTAATAACAACCTTTATTTATTTGCATGATATTCTAATAAGAGATGATTTTTACTTAATAACTGTTATGTCTTCAACTTTTTTTAAGAAGACATTTGGTGGTTGATTATGCAACCACAATTTTACAAAAAAAAAAAACAAAAACAAAAACAAAAGACTAAGTATATAAAAACTAAAAATAACAAGTTATGGATATGTTTTAAGAATATGATGCATCATCATATTCCTCCTTCTCCAATAACTTGTCCACCTTCTCATTCAAAGAGTGAACGAGAGTAGTAAGTTCCTTTTAGCACTGGTTCATGCGTCCCTGCTCTCATAGGTAAACCTGTATCATGTGATAGAGCTCACAGGGCATGTGGACAAGCCCTTCAATGCTTGTTGGTGAAGGGAGTTTATCTTTTGGTTTGTTTCGAGATGATGAAATAGAAGTTCTTTTGCATTTGTCCATAAGTTTGGTGAAGAAGAACAAAAGCTTGCAATTGGCTATGAGAAGTTGAATTGGAAGTGGAGAAGTGAGTTTAGTTTTCGAACATTTATATAGAAAGGCTTTCGAGGATTATCAAGCCACGACCTTAAGATTTACAAATCATTATATTTTATAAATGGTAAACAGTTGGTTTTTAATAACTGTCAGGCATTTAAAGTGGTATTCTAATAAGTGATGATTTTTTTTAATACTTGTTACGTATTTGACTTTTTTATTTTATTTTAATGCATGCATGTTACATATATCAATCACCATATTACAAAAAATATATATATGTGAATTTAATTAGAGATTTATTAAAACCGTCATTCTTTTTCTCATGACATGAGTTACACAACAGTTGTTTCAAGAGGGTCGTTATTTATTTTCGAATAAGACGATCATTTAAAAAGAACGATTTAAGAGCCGTTATTTATTTTACTCATGATGGTTTTGTAACACTCGTCCTAAATACCCCCTCTACTTCACATAACTTATCATATGCTTGAACAGGACCGGAACCTTCAGTTGCCGGTATCTACCTCATTTCCCTTGGAGCCGCGTCTGCTATGCTAATCACATTATAAATCTGTGGAAAGGACTTGAAGTCTTTCCAACTCTTGATCTTATTCCCAGTCTCTTGGGTGTCACGGAAAGATATCAAATCCTCTCACACTTTTTAGTGCTTGTTTCTTGTTTCTCCTACCTTGGCACTTTGTAGACAACACAAAACACCTCGATTCGAGAAACTTGTTTCTTGTCCTTCAACTTTCATCTTTCTCTTTCCTTTTTCTTTGTCCTTCTATTTTCTCTCCTTTTTTCTTCACTTGGCCAACTTGTTTGGAGTGTGAGAGTGTGTGTGATGTTGCTTTAATATTAATCTCCATCCTTCTTGAAAAGTTGCTTTCCAAGAACAAATTAATCCTAGTCTTTTATTATGTCTTCCAATTTTAACCTCAAAATCAAGTGGCAATTGCCTCTTTTGCCCTTGATTATGACAATATTATTTTTGTGCCATGAGCTCTTTTAGTTCTTTATATTACTTCTTTCTAGACACAATTTTCCTTTGGATTTGAGTTAGTTTCTATGTCATTCCGACACGTCCTAAATGAATCAGCTACTTTCTTCTGACTAATTCGCATTGAAATTCTTACTTTATTTTGGATGTTGTCTCTAAAAGTCATTCTATTATGCATTCCTAGGACTCTTGCTAAACTAGAGTTAGTAGTCTACTTTATTCAGGCTTATTTTTTAACCTATAGTCCCAAAATTCAGGATATTACAGTTTTTCTATAAGAACCGTTAGATGTGTTCATTTTGTTTAACAATATATTTGAAATGGAAAAACAATATTAAAAAAGGAACAGTGGTGAGTAGTCTGATAAATTGATTAGATCACAATGCTACCCTTTACCAGAGAAGTGGCCAGGATCATGGCCAATCCAATACTCATCAATTAAAAGATTGGCCTTCTTGTTCATACTAGAGAGGTATCCAGAAAGCGTCCTCATAGCATGGTCAGTTTGTTATGCATGCTGCAACATCACCTCAAGTTGAGGAAGCATATGATGTGGAGGTGAAGGAAGAGGTGGTAGAGGCAGAGAGGAGGAGGAGGAGGAGGAGGTGGAAGCATAGGCGGAAGTAGAAGAGGTGGATGTTGGGGAGGAGAAGCAGGAGGTGGAGGATGACGTTGAGAGTTTTCTGGCAAGTCTTCCGCAAGGTTTTTCATCGTGGCGATTGAGAGAACAAAGAGGAGGACGATGAAGAAAACATAGGAAAAACAAATAACAATGACAAGTTTAAATAGACATCTATAAGAGACGTGAAAAAAACATCACTACTTGCGTTGGAAGTTGAACAATATGTAATGAAAGGATATGTGGTTCTCTTGACGATCATTGAATAATGAGGAGGCGACCAAAGTCAACACGAGTAAGAGGAAAGGTTTTGAAATATTTAATTAATGTTTATTAAATTAGAAACGTTAAGTATGTTGGTGTTATTATAATATTTTACAACTTTTAATTAACAACCGTAAATTACCAAGGTTTTTATTATAACAAATTTTTATATTTTAAAATACTGGTGTTCAGTCTTCACCACCACTATCGTCCTCCTCCTCTTCATTCTCATCATCGGAGGAAGGAGATGAAGGGTATGACTGCAAGTTATATTCAACGTCATTGTAATGAAGTATCATGTTCAACTTATTGTTCAGCTTGTTGGTACATGCTACGAGACGCCTTGTGTGATGGGTAAAGCTTGCCAATATTTGCATTAGAGCCTCCATTTTAGGAGGAGGCGCAAGAGGAGGAGGAGGAGGAGGGGGTGGTGGTGCTAGCAGAGGAGCTCCCTAGGATCTTAATATAATGAAGGAGAAAAGGAGGAGGCCGATAAAGAAAAATATAGAAATAATCAAAAGGAATATGTGAGTTTAAATAGTAGTCTAACAGATGTTACGAAGGGTTATGACTTATGAAGGTATACTAATGTTACGAAGGATTACAAAAGTGCTTAATGACGATTGTTTCTTAAGACCATCATGTTTTGTCTTCGTTGATATTAGAGATTGGAAGATGAATCTTTTCTTATTGTTATATGACGGTTGTCTTGAAGGAACCACCCTTTTTGTCACTACATAAATGTGGTTATTAACTACAGCCGTTTTGTTTTTCATGAATTTTGCCTCGCGATACATGATGGTATGCATAATTAACCATTACTTTTAAGCATTATATATTTTTGCGCAACCTCCACCTCAATATACATGATATGGAAAAAAAAATTATAGCCTAAGACTCCGCAGGTGGATGGGCCGTATCAAGTAATAAAGTGGTGAGAAAAGTATCATTCCCAAAAGGACTTGGTACTAACAATTCAGTTGAACAATAATTTTCCACTTTCAGTTAAGTTGAGGAATCCAAATTGACTTTAAGTAAGTGAAAAGAAGTTAAAATCAATTCAAAATAAAGAAACTACCACAGTTATCAAATAGGCCACCCAAAGTTACTAATCCTTTGTTAACTTTATAAACCTTGATTTCACTAATTTAGTTAGCCTTGATGTCAATTTTGTTAATATCAAGTATAAATAGTTATAAGTGCTTATCGGTCTACTCACAATCCTCTCTTAAGTATAAATTGTTATGTCTAACATAATTACCTAAGAGACAAGATAACTCGAACACACTCTTCAACAATTATATGGAATATATATTTATATCTTAATCGTAAATGAAATAATACTCTAAACCCATGTTACTTATCTCATAGCCTACTTAAAATCCTCTTTTGTCAAGGTAAGTTTTAACGTTCAAATTCATATTCAATTATGGCCAGTCACTAAATTGTTAAAGCTAAACAAGATTAAGTAACTAAATTTAATATTAATTATAACTAAATAGTGAAAAAGTCTTGTCCACCCATAATTTCATAGCTCCTCTAGATTACACGACAAACTAACTAAACATAACTAAAAGAAACAACAACACATTCATAATCTAAAATCTCAAAGAAAAGAGAAAAGGAAAAGGAACAGAGTATTAATTCAAAGCCTCATATTCAAGTTCTAGCTGCTCCTCTGTTCAATCAGTTACTTTGGTATTTGCTCTTCTCCACGATGCTCCCGTGCTCCCATCATGAAGAAGAGTAATCAAACTTGAACTGCTTTCTCTCTCATTTCTTGTTTTTAAAGACGGTGATTAAGATGACGTAAGTGACGTCCTCCAATTGCCGCCTCTGCTTCTCTTTATATAATTCGTGGCTTCTTCCTTTTAGACATCGGGCCTCGCTTTGTTTCTAATTTGGTGGATAAAAAAACGCTGTCATTCTCCTTTCCAAAACGGTGTGACCTTCTTTTATTCTCTCAAATCAATTGTAGCTTCTTCTTTTTCCCCGTCTTCCCTATTCCCTCCCCGATCCAAAACGTTGATGCCTCTAGTAATGGCAATAACAGGAAATATAATAATAATAATAATAAAATGAAACCGAACCTTTTTTTTCTTTTCTTTTCCTTTTGAGAAAATTTAATTCCATTATTGTTGTTGTTGTTATTGTTATTATTATTATTGTTGCTGCTGCTTCTTTCCGAAGTTTAAGAACTTATATTCTAAGTTGAAAACTCTAGTTTTCACTTGGCAAAGATTTTTAAAGGTTTTCAGTTTTTAAAGGAAACTAGAGTTTAGTTTTGTTAATTCGAGTTTGTGCCAAGCGGAGAGCTTTGCTCTTTTTCATTAATTTTGAAAACTCCAGTTAAGATTGGAAACTCCAGTTTTGAGCTTTTGGACTTAAACTCATTATTCATCTAAAGAGTCCAAAACTTGAGTTAGTCACTTAATGACTCGAGTTTGGCTACTATTCAAAAATATGTTCCAAAGCTCAATTCGCGACAATCCTCTTTGGAAGAAAGAAACTCGAGTTAGGATTTGGAAACTCGAGTTTGGCTTCTGAAGCAAAGTTACAAACTCCAGTTTGGATAAACAAACTCGAGTTTGTGTCGCAAGATTTGAAAATCAAATTGCACGAATTTGTGAAATCTTCATGTTTGATATTAATACTTCTTATCATCACTCATTACTATTCTTAACTATGTTTAATCAGTTTGTTAGTGAGTTTCAGATGATTTAGAGGATACTAAATGAGGATTTGAACAAAAGCAAAAAGTGACGTCAACACATTAAATGCAATGTCCAGAAAGCTTGCACCCTTTCGGACAATCATTCTACACACGTTGCAAAGGGATTAATGTTTCATTTCCTCATCCAGTAGCTGCTCTTCCAACGGATTCAAGAAGTCAACTATAAACTTCTGTGCAACTGAATTAACCAAAGAGTAGAGAGAGAAGAAGACCAAAGATTTGCTAATCACTTCATCAATGTGCCTAATGGCTACATTGATCAATCAAACGGTCATTTAATGCTCTCTTCATATAAATAGAGCTGCATTCAATTCTTCTCATCAACCAATCTACAAAAAACGAAAATCATTCAAGTTTCCAACTACTCTTTCAGTTTTCTACTATAAAGTATCTTTTGATACATTTGTACTTCAGTGATTATCATTATCCACTCTTAGAGAGAGTTTCATTTATTGAAATCATTCATTGTAAGAATCTCAAGTTGTGGGACTTAGAGATTGAGATATTTGATTACAACTTGTAAGGGGGAATAAGTTCTAGAGAGAGAATTACTCTGAGAGTTACAGAGTGTGTAATCATTTGAGTTAGGGAAATCCCAGAGTGTCTGGAGACTGGACGTAGGTCAAGAGGTTAGACCTAACCAGTATAAACTTGTTGTGTCTTGCTTTTTCTTCTCTTACTCTGTTCAGCTCTGTTTTCCATTCAAATAACAAAGCATTTTTCAAAAGAATTTTTAAAATCCCCAATTCACCCCCCTCTTGGTGATTTGCTCCACTTTCATTTGGTATCAGAGCAAGGTCTTCTTTATTTTTTTGGTTGTATCTCCCTTCCCCTTATCATTTTTTCGGTTGATTTTAGGGGTGGAGTTCCAAAAAAATAACTTGACCGACTCGCCATACTCGACGAGTTTCCTGAGTTAGTGCCGAGTTGTCAGAGTTAGCCAAGTCAATGCTGAGTCATAAGCAACCCTAAGTTGGTGCCTCACTTGGACCAATTAGTGCTCAGTTTGTCGGTTTCTAAGCCAAACAAGCCTGTCCGGTCCTGATTTAATAACATTATATTGCTACCAATACTATTGCAGAGATAATAGAGGAAGTAGAGAATGTATTGGAGGTTAAGGCAACCATGGAGCATGGAAAGTATTTTGGTTTACCTCTGGTTTGGGGGAGATTAAAAACATTTTCATTGTCTTTTGTAAGTAAGACCAATAAAAAATTGCAGGGATGGAAACACAATTTTTGACATTTTCTAGGAGAGAAGTGTTGATTAAGGTCGTGGCAAACTCTATTCCAATCTATTTGATGTGTATATTTTTGTTTACTGAAAAGATTTGTGATGAAATTGGTAGCTTGATCTCTTATTTTTTTCTGGGCACAAAAGGAGGGTGAGGGAAGAAGAATTAACTAGAGGAGGTGGGATGTGATGCCAAAGAGTAAAAGGGCTAGTGGTCTGTAGTTCAAGAGCTGACAAAATTTTAATGAAGTTTTGCCGGCTAAAATTTCTTAGAGGATGTTGTGAAATCCAAATAATCTTTGGTGTATGATTCTAAAGGGCATTTATTTTCCAAGGAATAGCTTTATGTAAGGAAAGAAAGGGGTAGGGTGAGTTGGTGTTGGATAAGTATTATTGAAGGTAGATAATTATTGAGGAAAGAATTATTTTGAAAGATTTGGAATGGTAGGGATATTAACGTTTGGAAAGATATATGGATCCTAGATCTAGCTAATAAGAAGTTGAGTGGCATTCCTATAAATGAGTTGGAAGAAAGTATAAAAGTGGAGGTGTTAATTAAAGAAGGGAAATGAGATTTGAGTCCTCTTGCTAATAGACTTTGAACATCTAAGATAGAGTTGATAATGCAAGTGGATATTCCTAGTATAGGGACAAAGGATGAAGCAGTATGGTTAAAATACTGTGAGATACTGATTATGGTACTGATGTGGGTAAGGTGATGGTAAGGTTATATGAGAATCTAAGTTGAGAAAAATAAAGATGACATGGGAAAATAAGTTGAAAAGGAAATGAAGATGTCTAAGATGATGAGTAGATGATGAAAGACCTGGCTATCACCCAAGAGGGGGGGTGAATTGGGTGTTTGATAAAAGTTTAGGAACTTTGAAATTATTTTCGCAACTTATTGAAAGCAGTTTGAATGACAATAATAATTGATAAAGCAATAGTCAATCATTCAAACATGTATGGACATTCAGATATATATATATGTTGGAAATATAAGAGATAAGGGAAGAGAATATGCAAACGATTTATCTTGGTTCGGCCCAATCCTTGACCTACGTCCAGTCCCCAAGCTCCGCTTGAGATTTTCAATCCACTATCTTCTTTCAACTTGATTACACGATCTGTACTTGAAGTAATCCTCTCACTAGGATTCACTCCCCCTTACAAACTGTAATCAATACACTTGCTTGATCACACACTCTGTACTCAAAGTAATCCTCTCCCTAGGATTCACTCCCCTTACAAGTTGTAATCAACACAATGTGTTTCCCACTCAAGATCACCCAATCTTGAGTATCTCACAGATAGAATGATAGGATGTTTACAATAACTCTTCTCTCTCTCAGAAGTAGATGGATAAGCACTGAAGCACAATTACAAGTCATCTCACTCTCTATGATAAGCTATGTAAACATTGAAAGCAGAGAGTAAATGATGTGAAAATCAGAGTATTAACATCTCAAAGATGTAAACTTTGTGTCTCTGCGTTTTTGCTCGTCTTACTCGTATTCGTATGGAGTCTTCAAATCTTCAGGTATTTATGCTAGTTGAAGCTTGTGAACGTTACAGATCCGTTGAGACTTGAATCAGTTCGAAAATCTAGCTGTTATGACCATAACTATTGAATATAGCTGTTGGGAACATTTGCTGATTTGCATATTTGAATTTTGGATCTTCAATAGTGTGGACATTGTATAATGTTGTTCAGCTGTTTTAGATGATGGATGCTAGCTTTCTGTCTTGGAGAATGGTTGTGCTACTTTCCAGGTTGTAATCCATTTTGCTTTGAAAGAGAGATATAATAAAATATTGCAAGTTTGTCAAAGTAGTTGATTTAATGTTTATCAAACAATCTTTGATCTTCTGAAAATCTCATGAGCAAACTGGTTAAATCTGGTTAGGAATAATGATATGATATATATATAAATCATAAACAACCATTTTACAGAAATGATCTAAACCATGAAACAAAAAACTGAACAATATTATGTCAAATGCGTTTTTCTGTACTGTCGTTCTAAAACTCGAGTTTTGTACCAAAACTTGAGTTTTGGTCCTTTATCGTGAAACATCACATTTGTCCAAAACATCAAAACTTGAGTTTTTATCAAAACCGGCAGTTTTAAAAACATTGAAAAACGCATCAACCTTTCGCTTGGCCAAAACTCGAGTTTTGAATCAAAACTCGAGTTTTCACTTGAATATGAAAACTTGAGGAATTCGCGCCAAGTCAAAACTAGAGGTTTTGGGCAAAGCGTCGTTTTCAAAAACTCGAGAAAACATGAATGCTTTTGTCTCGATCAAAACTCGAGTTTTGAATCAAAACTCGAGTTTTGAATCAAAACTCGAGTTTTCACTTTTTCGTGAAAACTTTGCCAAACTCAAAACTGGAGGTTTTCACCAAAAACCGGAGGTTTTGAGATCTCATCTAAAACCCGAATTGTTTTTGTCAACTCAAAACTCGAGTTTTGATTCAAAACTCGAGTTTTCACAACTTTGTGAAAAATTGGAAAAATCAAAACTGGAGGTTTTAGGCAAAACTGGAGGTTTTTAGAATTCAAAAACTTAGGAGACTCTGAGCAAAGGTCAAAACTCGAGTTTTGAAACAAAACTCGAGTTTTCACTTTACGATGAAAACTTTGTCAAACTTTCAAAGGTCATATCTCCCTGGTATGAACTCCGTTTGGGTTGGTTCAACTCTTGATGGAAAGCTCTGTGAGTCTACTTTCATATGCCACTGATTTCAGCTCAATCCGATATGTAGTTTGTGAGATACACTCAAAACATTGAGGCTTGGATTGCTGTGTGGCGTGAATCTCAGTGTCAACTTCCACAATTCATATCTCCTTGATCTGAACTCCTTTGGGCTTGAATTTTATATTAAAATGACGCATTGGAAGTCTATTTTCATATTCCACTGGTTTCACCTCAATCGGATTCTTGGTTTAGGAGATATCATCGAATTACCAGACCTCGCCCAGCTGAAACGTGAATCGAGTGGAGTGAAGAGGCGATGACCACTGGAAACTCGAGTTTTGACTCAAAACTCGAGTTTTGCTAGTCCGAGAGATGCTAGAGATGCTGAAGACACTTGATAACTCGAGTTTTGATGGTTGACTCGAGTTTTCTCATCCTGAAGCTGATTTTGGCTGACTTTAATTCTTAATTGATCCATTTCAACTTCCATATGGTCTTGGAGACTTCTAGCATCAATATAAGAACTTGAATAATGATATCTTCATTCCATTCAGCAAGTTCTTCTTTCTTTCTTCTCTTTTCTTGATCATTCTCTATTATTAAACTTAGCATCTACATTAAATTTAAGAATTAGTCAAAGTAGAAGATAAATGTAGCATGCAACCTTTTTGCTCTTAAGAATGACATCTATATAAGACATCATCAAAACTAATCATAACCAACATTCTCCCCCTTTTTGATGATGGCAAATACTATATGAAAAATATGTATGAATATGAAAATATATTAGATGCTCATATTTTTCTTGCCATTCTCTCCCTTATTTGTCATTAGCAAAAAGTTCAAGTAAAGAAGGAATGCTTAGAGGGACAAATATGAAACCAGATTAGAAGAGTTAAAGAACCGATTTTCTCTCCTCGATTTGAAAGTGTTTTCATTCTAAATATGATGCAATTTGGAATGTTTTTATGAAAACAAATTTGAAAGAATTTGGAGAGGTTTTCAAGAAGTCTTTCACAAAATCAAACATTTAGATATCAACCATATGCAACATTTCTCTTGGATATAAAAAGATAGAGATTAGAAATGCTCATGTTGTTTTTTTTTTTGCAGATTGATGATCTATCTGTGAAATCCATTTGCTAGCTTTGAGATCGTGATGTGCTCGAATAGCCTTATAGCCTTGGAGATGTGAGATGAAACTAAAATACCGGCTTCTTAAGTTGTATCTCATCCGAATGAATATGATCGTAGTTCAGCTCCCATCCCTTTCCTCAGCTTCAATGATTGATCGCCAAAGCATCTTTCCTTAATTGAATAGTTTCTCCTTGTAGTGCATTAAGGAAAGTTGTAACACATAACAAAGTCTTCTGCTACAAATTGAAAAACTTTCTTTGCAAAAGAGATTTGTTAGTGCAACTAAATATCAAAGTATTCCTTTCCAAATGATATTTAAAAATAATGAAAGGAAAATATAAGATATTTTTAAATATGAAATTAACTCATCATCAAAACTAATAGAAGATAGCGAATACAGATGAGTATGTTTAAAAAGGGTTTTCTTCAAATAAAGGAGATGAGCTTTTAAAGTATAAAACACATCCGAATGTGAAGCTCCCCCTTAATGAATGCATGAATAAAACAGTTGTAGCTCCCTTTAATGATACCAAATAATGATGTGATACCAAGTGTTATGAGGTCTGGAATTCATCTAACTCCAATGGACATAACATGGTATCTTAGAATTAAGAACTTTCAAGTTCACATGGATGGACTTGAAATTGGTATGAAGAAATCACTTATGCTTTTTATGATGATAAAAGAGTTTTAAGGCATAAGGATCATTTTAAATAAATGATTACGCTTAGGCTAAGATTCATGAAAATGGAATGAATGAAATCAAGTTAGCCTAGCATGATTATGACATATGCATAATACACTACCTCACTTGAGTAATATCGTAATTACTCAAGTTATAATCCTCTGTAGTACATAGATGCATTACTGGATAGCAATTTTCAATTGTACTGAATGCATCTTAGAAGCTGAAATCCCAAATGAGCTTTGTATAAGATTTCAAATTAGTTTATGCTCATAGCTTCTCATCAAGCTAATATGCTCCTTATCATCTTGGCCTAAACCTCTTGCTTGTGATGGAATGTCAATCAAGTGATGTCACATAATTTGCAGACATAGCCACTGAAATGGTCTATTATGTTTGCCTATGTTCTTTGTATTCAACAACAGAACATTTTGGTCAACTCCTGCAAAAATATATGTTCTTTGGTACCCAATGATTCTTGAGTCCACAACTGATTAGACATAACAACTCTTAAGCTCTCATATAATTTAACAATATGATATTGGAACAAAGAGTATAGCATTCAAAGATCAAAAACATAGTTTTACCAAATCAAGTAAATTCAAGCCAATGAATCAAATAGGGTAACAACTAAATGATATCAAGAATGTTATTTCTCAATGACAGTTTGTAAATACACTTTATGCAGAAAATATGTCATTGACAAAATACATGTAGGTTTGATCAAAGAGCATAGAAAATCTTATCCATAAAGATAAGCATTTATCAATTCACGATTTATGAATGAGCTCAGATTTTTCAAGAATGATAATGAAATATGAAAAATGTTTCAAATATTGAATGTTCTTTCAAAATATGATAATGCATTATGAAATCAAAATTTTCATGAGTGAAAGATTCATTTTTGAAACATGCTTGAAAACAATGTTCATTTTAAACATGGTGGAAGTCAACATGTTAAGGAATAGATCAGAATGCTTCAAGATTAAGAGAACATGTGAAACATTGAAGTTTACATGTAGAAGAGTTTTCCCAAGAGCAAAAGTCATAATGGTAAAGCATTTTTGAAACATGCTTTGCACAATGAAATATATGAGCACAATGACTTTGCTATTGTCTAAGAGATGATCTTGCCTTTTAGAATAGAGTCTTGAAGTATATGAATATTCAAAGCAAGAATATAAATATAGTTACTCGAAATGGATGAAGATAAATGTATATTTGAGTAACTTGATCAATAAGAGTTTATCCAATAAGCATAAGATTTTCACAAATTGAATTCTTTTCGGAGATAAGCTTGAAACTCATATAGATAATCAACTTGTTAGATATAAGATCTAACTTGATTGAGAATGAAGAATGAGGAGTTCAAGCATCATATTGAATATCAAAGGTCAATATGTGAATGATAGGAAAAACTCAACTTGACAAATTTGAAGCATATCCAACATTCAATATACAATATTAACTTCCAATTTGAAAACATCATTTGAATGCAATCAAAGTATGGATATGTTTTCAAAAACATTTGTATGCATTTTCACAAAACAGTGTGAATTGAAATCCAAACAAGTTTTACACTTGTGCATTTCAAAAATTAAAAAAATAAAAAAGTTATGCACAAATTCACTTGTTTGATCATCAAAAACTCACTAACAAATTGATTAAACACGAGTTAGGAATGTTAGTGATTGATGATATGATGTATATAGATCATACATGAAGTTTTTGAAAATTCGAGGAAGATGATTTCAAAAACATGGTTGACACAAACTTGAGTTTGGAAAGACAAACTTGAGTTTGGAAAGTTTACTCGAGATACCAAGCTCGAGTTTCCATCTCTAAGCTCGAGTTTAGAGCTTTGTCGTGGAAACTATCGTGAAACCATCTTGAAGGTCATTTTGAACAAAAAGCAAGCTTGAGTCTATTAGTGACCAAGCTCGAGTTTGACACTATTCATGTCAAAAACAATTTTAATCCACAAAATGCAAGCTTGAGCTTAGAGGTATAAGCTTGAGTTTGCTAAGCTCAAAATATGACAACGCTCTCATCGACCCAAACTTGAGTTTGCGACGGCAAGCTCGAGTTTGTTAAAGATTTTTAAAACTTTGAAAGATTTACGTCGACGCAAGCTTGAGCTTACAACTCCAAACTTGAGTTTACTTAAAACATGGAAACTTTGGAAAAACATTCAAGCTCAAGTTTCTGGACCAAGCTCAAGTTTAGAAAATACAAAATAGCTTGGTTTACTTTACGCAAGGGACAAGCTCGAGTTTGCATAGCCAAGCTCGAGTTTGGCACTTGACAAGAAATTGCGATTGAAATTGAATCAGTTTCAAAACATTTTAACTTAACCAAAGACAAACCAAAAATGAACTCCATATAATCATAGTATGAGGTAAGAGTTAGATATCACCGTAATTCCTCTTGTCCTCATAGAAGCTTGCTAGGTTGAGATGAATTGTTGTAGATGACTCCTTTTCCAAAGCAATCACCATCAATATCAAGCTTAGCTTGTTCACTTTCTCAAGACTTGGATCATTTCTCTATGTTACATTCTTGAGAAGCTCTCTCGATCCTACAAAACCTTATAATTCTTTTTCTTTCTTGGTATCCAACCTTACTTGGATCCAATCATCATTAGCTTGTAGGGACCAAAATTAAATTCACATGCTATTATCGATTCAGAACAATAAAGTACAGTGATTTAATCATGAGTTTATGCATAAAGAAATACTTTCTTTTCAATTCATCATGTATGCATAAAGAATTAAACCTATTGAACATTGCAATTTCTTTCAAAAATATATCGAATGTGAGAACCCAGTTTTTAAAGAAAATAGTTTGCAATGCTCATTCCTAAGACTACAAGATATAAAACCTCAAAGAAAATTTCAGATGATAGCATAGGAGGTTTTACCATTGTATACCTTTGCCTTAGGTACTTGGAGGATTAACTTTGCTTACCCATTGGTTCTTCATATGTTTTCCCATGGGTGGTGGCAAAGCTCTCTCAAAGAATATGGACTTCAAGAGTCTTGTTTGATCTTTGAGAGATTCTCCTCTTTAAGTTCTCCTCAAGATAGTTGAATGGTACTCTATGGTAGTTTGTTCTTGAGGTGGATGTTACTCTTCTTGCTTGTATCCATTGCTTCTTATGATTTGACCATGTAGTTCCAGCAATGGTTTTTCCACAAGTTCTCCTAAGCGATGTGAGTTTCCTTTTAGGTTCATGAGAAACTCTTGCATTCTTCTTCATCTTCTCGCACCTTATGTCCATTGATTTTCAAATTGTCCCGCACACTTAAATCACTAGATGGACATTTTGGTAACCACTCATACTTGGGTCCTTGACTGTTAGTATTGGACTTTGATTGTCCTTTAGGAACCCAAACAGATTTATTTCTCACATTAGAATTTCTCCTAATATAGCATGTGTAAGAAATATGCCCAGATTTACCACAATAATTGCAAATAATAGAATGATGCATATTATGAGCAGTTTTGCAAGCATTGTATTGGTCAAGGGGATGCAATATCAAATTACTCATATTTGTAAATACTTTCTTCCCATATGATTTTCCAAAGCATGATTGAAAACATTTTTGTTTTTCAAAATAGAATCAGTAAATGGTTGAAAAACAATTTTCTGTAAACTTTCAAAATCGTTTTTCGAATCTACAGAGGAAGGGTTGGAGTTGTTTACCACATGTGCATTTTGAAATCCAAAAAATGATTTACCATATTCGTGTATGATGAACTCTTCCGGGAATCCTCATTCTCTTGTTCTTTCGTGTTTGAATCATGGAAGTGTTCTAAGATTTCTCCTTCTTCATCCTCAACTTCCAATTGTTCATCAATCGTGGATATACAACTTATAGCTTCGGATGAACTGCCAACACTATCAACTTCAACATATT
Organism: Acacia melanoxylon; assembly: GCA_019022615.1. Classification (NCBI taxonomy): domain Eukaryota; kingdom Viridiplantae; phylum Streptophyta; class Magnoliopsida; order Fabales; family Fabaceae; genus Acacia; species Acacia melanoxylon. The sequence continues at coordinate 561,144 of JAFJYJ010000136.1, forward strand.
TGTTAGAAGCATACATAGAATCAAGAGTATCCCAAATATCTTTAGCACAAGAGCAAAATTTTATTTTTCGTAATCATTTTCTCGTCAATGCATTTGTAAAGAAATTTCATTGCTCTAATGTTCAATGAAAACATTTTCTTTTCCTTTTCTGTCCAATCCTTTCTTGGTTTGAAATCAAAGACATTTATAAAAACATTCCACATATCAAAATCAGTTGCTTTGATAAAACTAGTCATTCTAGTTTTCCAAAACCAAAAATCAATATTTTTGAAGAGTGGCGGAATGGTATAATCGACCCTCCGGAAGTGAGCAACACCCAAAATCAGCCATTTAAACTCTTGAGACAGTTAAGTCCTTTAAACAAGAGCCTAGCTCTGATACCAAATGAAAGACCTGGCTATCACCCAAGAGGGGGGTGAATTGGGTGTTTGATAAAAGTTTAGGAACTTTGAAATTCTTTTCGCAACTTATTGAAAGCAGTTTGAATGACAATAATAATTGATAAAGCAATAGTCAATCATTCAAACATGTATGGACATTCAGATATATATATATATGTTGGAAATATAAGAGATAAGGGAAGAGAATATGCAAACCGATTTATCTTGGTTCGGCCCAATCCTTGACCTACGTCCAGTCCCAAGCTCCGCTTGAGATTTTCAATCCACTATCTTCTTTCAACTTGATTACACGATCTGTACTTGAAGTAATCCTCTCACTAGGATTCACTCCCCCTTACAACCGTAATCAATACACTTGCTTGATCACACACTCGTACTCAAGTAATCCTCTCCCTAGGATTCACTCCCTTACAAGTTGTAATCAACACAATGTGTTTCCCACTCAAGATCACCCAATCTTGAGTATCTCACGAATAGAATGATAGGATGTTTACAATAACTCTTCGTCTCTCGAAGTAGATGGATAGCACCGAAGCACAATTACAAGTCATCTCACTCTCTATGATAAGCTATGTAAACATTGAAAGCGAGAGAGTAAATGATGTGAAAATCGAGTATTAACATCTCAAAGATGTAAACTTTGTGTCTCGCGTTTTTGCTCGTCTTACTCGTATTCTGTATGGAGTCTTCAAATCTTCAAGTATTTATGCTAGTTGAAGCTTGTGAACGTTACGAGATCCGTTGAGACTTGAATCGTTCGAAAATCTATTTGTTATGACCATAACTATTGAATATAGTCAGTTGGGAACATTTGCTGATTTGAATATTTGAATTTTGGATCTTCAATAGTGTGGACATTGTATAATGTTGTTGGCTGTTTTAGATGATGGATGCTAGCTTTCTGTCTTAGAGAATGGTTGTGCTACTTTCCAGTTGTAATCCATTTTGCTTTGAAAGAGAGATATAATAAAATATTGCAAGTTTGTCAAAGTAGTTGATTTAATGTTTATCAAACAATCTTTGATCTTCGAAAATCTCATGAGCAACCTGGTTAAATCTGGTTAGGAATAATGATATGATATATATATAAATCATAAACAACCATTTTACGAAATGATCTAAACCATGAAACAAAAAACTGAACAATATTATGTCAAATGCGTTTTTAAATACGTCGTTCTAAAACTCGAGTTTTGTACCAAAACTTGAGTTTTGGTCCTTTATCGTGAAACATCACATTTGTCCAAAACATCAAAACTTGAGTTTTTATCAAAACTGGCAGTTTTAAAAACATTGAAAAACGCATCAACCTTTCTGCTTGGCCAAAACTCGAGTTTTGAATCAAAACTCGAGTTTTCACTTGAATATGAAAACTTGAGGAATTCGCGCAAGTCAAAAACCGGAGGTTTTGGGCAAAGGCGCGGTTTTCAAAAACTCGAGAAAACATGAATGCTTTTACGTCTCGATCAAAACTCGAGTTTTGAATCAAAACTCGAGTTTTCACTTTTCTCGTGAAAACTTTGCCAAACTCAAAACCGGAGGTTTTCACCAAAACTGGAGGTTTTGAGATCCGTCTAAAACCCGAATTGTTTCGTCAACTCAAAACTCGAGTTTTGATTCAAAACTCGAGTTTTCACAACTTTGTGAAAAATTGGAAAAATCAAAACTGGAGGTTTTAGGCAAAACTGGAGGTTTTTAGAATTCAAAAACTTAGGAGACTCTGTAAGGTCAAAACTCGAGTTTTGAAACAAAACTCGAGTTTTCACTTTACTGATGAAAACTTTGTCAAACTTTCAAAGGTCATATCTCCCTGGTATGAACTCCGTTTGGGTTGGTTCAACTCTTGATGGAAAGCTCTGTGAGTCTACTTTCATATGCCACTGATTTCCGCTCAATCCGATATGTAGTTTGTGAGATACACTCAAAACATTGAGGCTTGGATTGCTGTGTGGCGTGAATCTCAGTGTCAACTTCCACAATTCATATCTCCTTGATCTGAACTCCTTTGGGCTTGAATTTTATATTAAAATGACGCATTGGAAGTCTATTTTCATATTCCACTGGTTTCACCTCAATCGGATTCTTGGTTTAGGAGATATCATCGAATTACCAGACCTCGCCCAGCTGAAACGTGAATCGAGTGGAGTGAAGAGCGATGACCATCGGAAACTCGAGTTTTGACTCAAAACTCGAGTTTTGCTAGTCCAGAGATGCTAGAGATGCTGAAGACACTTGATAACTCGAGTTTTGATGGTTGACTCGAGTTTTCTCATCCTGAAGCGATTTTGGCCGACTTTAATTCTTAATTGATCCATTTCAACTTCCATATGGTCTTGGAGACTTCTAGCATCAATATAAGAACTTGAATAATGATATCTTCATTCCATTCAGCAAGTTCTTCTTTCTTTCTTCTCTTTTCTTGATCATTCTCTATTATTAAACTTAGCATCTACATTAAATTTAAGAATTAGTCAAAGTAGAAGATAAATGTAGCATGCAACCTTTTTGCTCTTAAGAATGACATCTATATAAGACATCATCAAAACTAATCATAACCAACAGATGATAATCTAAATTACTTTGTTTTAAAGAGGAAGCAAGTATCTCATTAACTTTTTAAGAACAGCCTCTCTAATATAGAGAGTAGGTAAAATTCTCAATCAGCCCACATCCTTAATAGAAAGATGAGTCATAATCTGTAACTCATCAGACTATTAAAGCCTAAGGAGAATCTCCCATACTAATTTACTCTCTAAAATATTTCATACTTTATTGATAAGGCACTATGCCTATTTATAATGGTTTACAAAGAGATACTCTAATTCAAAATTCAAATACAAAATCCAAAATATATCCAAATATGAAATTTAAATAACTCCTAATCCTAGATTCTAGGAACTAAATATAATCTAGTGGGATATTCCACTTATTTCTTGATTTCCTAAAGATAATAATAAAAACATACTCAATTTAATAATAATAAAGATAAACAATATCTAAAATTATATTAATAAATATTTATTCTTAAAATCTCTAACTTTCTCGCAACCTCCATTATCTCATGCTAATTTGGCACTCTATTAATACTTCCCCCTTGAGATTCGCCTTGACCTCAAGGCTAGACAAATGTTTCAGCCTTCTAATTTATCTTGGAGCTTCATAGTGATGGTCTTCTATTAGTTCTCTATGTGTTTTGATGATAACTGACAATTGTAAACCAAAAATGAAGTTAATGGTTTAAGCCAAAATGTGTTTAACTTGATCATTCTTAAACCAGTAACTTTCTATCTTACTTGACTCGAGTTTAGAGTTGTAAAACTCGAGTCAATTCAATACGGAGAGCTTTCAACGATATTTGAACTTAACTTGACTCAAGTATCTAAATGTAAAACTCGAGTCAGTGCTTGGCCGAGAGTTTTTCAAAGTCCTTAAACTTAAAGTGACTCAAGCTAGTCATGGTTAACTCAAGTCAATGCAAGGCAAAGAGCTATCTATGTATTTTAAGCTAATAGTGACTTGAGCCTATGCATCTTGACTCAAGTCATACTCTGTGGACTTAAACTAATTTTCAAAACATAAGTCCTTGACTCGAGCCTAGGTCCTTTAACTTGAGCTTAGATTTTGGAACTCATTTTCAAATATATCAGTTGACTCGAGTTAGTCACTTAATGACTCAAGTGGACGCAATCTCAAATCATTTTCAAAATGCTATCTCGAAGTTCATTTCGAAAGAAAAACTTGACTTGAGTAAACTCTAATTGACTCTAGTCATGCACTTGAGTTAAAAGTTTTTAACCTCGAGCCTAAGTGATACAAAGACATCTTCATTTAAACTTCAAACTCCTTTTAACTCAAGTGTAATGTATCTCTGTCTCATAATCACCATGTCCGTAAATGTAAAATCTTCATGTATAATTTGTATACTCTGTATCATCACTCATTATTGTTCTTAACTATGTTTAATAAATTTGTTAGTGAGTTTTAGATTATCAAAAGTATGATTAACTGAAGATTAATCAAAAAGCAAAGTGATTTAATCAAAGTATTAAATATTGGTTCAAAAAACGAAGCATGGATTTGGCAAATCATTCTCTGAACATTCCAAAGGCTTTAATGTTTTCTTTCCTCATTTGGAAGTCAGATCATCCAACGGAAATATCTCAAGAAATGTCAACAAAGAATGTCCGGGCACTTGGGTTGAATCAAAGCATTGCAGTAAAACAATCTAACATCTATTTAATGCTTCCAACGGCTTCATTGAATCTTCAAACGATTATTAAATGCCTTCAACTTATATAAGCTGAAGCATTCAATTCTCAACAACCAAGAATATCATAAACTCAAACGCTCAACGTGATTTAAGCATTTACTATTTCTACTCATTTGTATAATATCTTTGGATATTCTAAACTTCAATGTTTATCTATCTACTCTTTTAGAGAGATCATTATTGATTATAAATCTTTGTAAGAATTTCAAAGTATTGGGACCTTGAGATTGGGTTATTGATTACAACTTGTAAGGGGGAGTGAATCCTAGAGAGAGGATTACTTTCGAGTACAGAGTATGTAATCGATTGAAGAGATAATGAAAAACCCAGAGTGTCTGGGGACTGGACGTAGGTCAAGAGTTGAGACCAAACCAGTATAAATCTTCTGTGTCAAGCTTTTTTTCTCCCTCTCTGTTATACTCTGTTCTTCGTCTGTTTCTGGGTGTTTCTAAAAGATTTTTTTTAAAAAAAAAAAAATCCTCAATTCACCCCCTCTTGGTGATATTATGTTCTACATCTTCTTCCCCGCTTTCGCACGTGACTATGGCCTTGCACTGGTTGTTAATCGGGTCCAGTAAGGAGAACGGAGCGTAGCGATGCCTAGGTCAGAATGGTTCGATGCAACGGAAGCTGAGGCCTTTTTTCCACTAGCGTCGCCTCTATGTAGATCATGTGGTCACCATGTTGGATCGTGGTGGCTTTGATGCCAAATGATGAGATACTGATTATAGTACTGATGTTGGTAAGGTGATGGGTAAGCTGATGGTAAGGTTATATGAGAATCTAAGTTGAGAAAAATAAAGATGATATGGGAAAATAAGTTAAAAAGGAAATGGGGATATCTAAGATGAAGAGTAGATGATAATCTAAATTATTCTGTTTTAAAGAGGAAGAAAATATCTAACTAACTCTTTAAGAACATCCTCTCTAATATAGAAAGTAAGTAAAAATCTCGTCTCTTCTCTAAATCATCCCATATCCTTAATAGAAAGATGAGTCAGAATCTGGAACCCATCAGACTATTAAAGCCTAAGGAAAATTTCCCGTACCAATTTACCCTTTGAAATATTCCATATTTTATTGATGAAGCACTATGCCTATTTATAATGGTTTACGAGAGAAAAACTCTAATTCAAAATTCAAATACGAAATCCAAAATATATCCAAATATGAAATTCAAATAACTCCTAATCCTAGATTCTAGGAACTAAATCTAATCTAGTGGGATAATCCACTAATTCTTGATTTCCTAGAGATAATAATAAAAACAGACTCCATTTAATAATAATAAAAATAAATTATATCTAAAATTATATTAATAAATATTTATTCCTAAAATCTCTAACTTTCGGCAACTTCTATTATCTCACTCTAATTCGGTATTCTATCAAATGCTGAAATGGAAAATAATGTGTTAGTTCTGGATACCATGTAACAAAAGAAGAGAACCTGGTAGCTCCTACCAGATGCCTAATCAACTTTGGAAAAATATTTGGAATTCGCATACATCTCCAAAAATTAAGAATTTCTTGTAGACAATGCTCGACTGTATTGGCAATGAATAAAGCTTTGAAAAGGAGAAAGTGTGCTCAGGATGACTTATGTTTTATTAGTGAAACTGAAGTTTAAACTATTGAGCACTTGATTCTATTATGCCCTTAGGCGAGCAAGTGCTGGTTTGGCAACTTACTAACTCTTTTGATTAATAGAGATCAAGCTGTGAATATTAGGAAATAGTGTGAGGAAGTGTTTCATGTCAACAAGGGAGTCAGTGAGTAGGGAAGGGCCCTTGCCACTATTATCTGTAGTGTGAGTGGGTGTTTAATGCAATGAAAGTGGATGCTGAGAAGGTCATAACAGTTGCTTCTATGTTGGTAAAAGTTGCGTGGAATGCAAAGGAAACTAATGGGAACAAATTGACCAATAGAGGAAGGTATCCTAAGAAGCACCTGATAGAGGTACTATGAAGATTAATTCAAATGGTGCTTTCATCAAGAAATGAAGTAGTGCATGAATAGGGGTCTTATGTAGAGATATTAATGGAATATTCTTGGGTGGATCGGGCAGAAGATTCAAAGCATGTTCTGCATTTCAAATTGAATGCCTAGCCTTAAGGGAAGCCTTGTTGACAAGTGATAGGTTTGCTTATAAAAAAATTATGTATTGAAGTTGATTTGTGAGGAATTGTTTAGATGTATACTTGCCAAATCAATAGGAAGGTGGAGCGGCAAAGTGTCAAGGTCAAATTTTCAGCTAATTGAGGAGAGACTAGGTGTGGAGTTTTGCTTGGTAGCCCGCCAATGTAATAGTGCTGCAGATCCCCCCCCCCTTTTTGCAGCTGTGGGAAGTAGAGAGGTGGAACTCCATGGGTGGCTGGAGATAGTACCGACTCTCATGTGTTGTTCCTGTGACTCACTTAGATGGTGGAAGAATGGGAACCTTGCTAACATAAGGGTAGTCTCAAATGTGTTTGGGTATTGGCCGAGTGTTATTGGTTTGTCTTCTAGGTTACATTTAGGTTTATTGTTTTGTTTATTTATTTTAGTTGTAGGTTGATTTGTATAGGTTGTTTGTTTTTATTTATTTATTTTCTTCTGATGGATTAGTGACTGCAATAATTTTTTCAAAATTAATAAAATTGACTATTTTCTATTAAAAACAATCCAGGCACTTCACCAAAAAGTGAAGAGATGTAGCAAGATATTTACAAATATTGTCCTTTAATGGCTGCACGGTATAGAGCTAATGCCAGAAAAGATTGAATGTTATTGTTTTTTTTGTTTTTAACCACAAAGATAAATTCTCCGAAAGAAACCTGGGAACGATTGCCACCATTATTACTACCTGAATGTCTTATCTCTCTGTTTCGTTGTTTCTTTGAATTTGAGAAGCTATATTGCTCACTCATCTTTGCAAGAACCTTCTCAACTTCATATTGCCGAGCTGATATGATCTAGGCCTGCTTGGCGTTAATCAGCAACCTTATTGTTCTCTTGTTTCACGTTCAAAACTTCACCTTAAAACTTGGCAACTGGTAAATTTGAAGTCATAGTCTTCTGCATTGGCTTCAAGGCATCTCTTCTTGAATTTCACGCAAGGATGGGGATCTAAGCTGAAGTTCTTCTTTAATAATGCACTCTTCACAAACCAAATTGATAATTCAGTTTAGATCTCTACGAGATGCTTGAAAATTGGATGTGCTTCTAGTTTCATAGAATGTCTGATGCTCTCTGATTTCCCATTTTCCTCAAGTTTCGATATATCAAATTGCTATTCTTCTATTAAGCTTTGAAATCTCTATATCTCAGTGAAAGTAGTGTTGAACATCAACAAAAACCTAAGTTATCCATAACTTTCAGGCTAATCTTTTATAGCTGAAGTAGAATCAGGCTAGTGAACTTTCAATATTTCATCATCATCGTCTTCTTTCTTTACATGCTCTTACATTGCTCTAACTCTTTCAAGTCCTCATTTCCTTCCAAACATCTCTCCAAGAGTGCTACCTTCAAGATTTTTGGAGTAAAAAAGAAAACATGTTATGAGGAAAGCCAAAATGAAACTTTTACTTCAAGATTTTTGGAGTCTAAGATTGTTACTCCCCTTTCTGTTTCATGAAACTCAATTAAATCCATTTCAAATAGCATTTAAATAATATATGTGTTTGTATAAGGTTCTAAAGCATTTGATATTACTTTCTTAAGTCAAAATAAAATTTATCTTCATATTAGAATGCACAATCTCTTACTATAATTGATGATCATCAAACTTATGCATCAACCTCAATTTAACAATGTAATGTTAGTAAATATATTTGTATTTTACTAACAAACTATCTATCCAACAAATGAATTTCATCTCAAGCATGAATTTATCTGAGTTCTCTATCTAAATAAGCTCTCTCAAGTTGAATCTAGATGAACACAACAATCTAAGTGGTGGCCAAAAACTAGGAAGCTACTCATAATAAAAAAAGAACAAGAAATACAAATGTTTGAAATAAGAGAGAGAAAAATTATATATCATTAAATTATATAAGAGAGAAAAAATCAAGTCTCAATCCATACAAAGGTTTGAGATAATCCAAGAACAAGAGCTTTACCAACTCATAATCAGAAAAGAACAAGAAATTCATGGAGTTTCCATGTCCATATAAGAAAATAAGAGAAGAAAGGGAGGTAGATTAGAAAAACCAAGGAAAAAAGGCTTGAATTTCTTCAATCCTTTAATCTTAGACTCCAAGATCTTCAAAATTCAAAATCCTAGCACCTCTTTGATCCAAAATGTGTTTCATGGTCACTCTCTGTATTTCAAGGTCAATTAAAAAAAGCATCCAAGAATGATGAAAATCTTTTTCCTAGGTCATTTATTAGCAAAAAAAGAAACTGGGCGTTTTTTATCTGTCAAGTGCCATGACACTTCTATTGTTGTGTTGTGGCACCCGATAGTTTTTTTTTTTCTAAGCACAAAGCACCATATGACACTTCTTCTATAGTGACGTGGTGCCTATGGCGTTGTTTTTAGTCTTTGAACAAAGTGTCGTGACACCAAAAGCACTGTATCTTTGCAAAAATTGTCATGGAATTGATCAAATGTGTCATGGCATCTGTAAATCTTTTCAACTTAACTTCCACATTCATCAACTCATTTCCTCCTTGCTTAGAATATCCATGCTTACCTATCAAAACAAATACTTGTAAGTGGAAAAACTTGCTTACTTCAATTTCTAATAGTTTTGCATCATTTTCATAATAATATTAAAGTTATATTCAGTTGATGCCTTTGGTCAATAAACTCATTAAAACACTTTTAATTTTGCATTGATGACTCATCAAATACTCTCAAAACTTACTTCAAATCTATTAAAAATGGGGATTCATCAATCTTATCCCTCTCATCTTGCTTCAAAATTGGAATCTTATCTTGTCTTTGAACAACATGTTCTGATGCATCTTCACCTGATGGTTCTGTTAAGTGTTATACACAGATCACACACAAACCCAGAGAGAATAGAAACGCCTCTGTATATGTATTAACAAAAGACTAATATTTACAATACAACACACACATGACCAACCTATATATATATATATATATATATATATATATAGTTTCTAATTACAATATACAAATACCAAAATACCCCTTAACTCTAACAGGTTCACTATCTCTCTTTAATAGATTCAGGATCTTATCCCTCTCATTTGGGTTTACAATTGAAACCTCCTTAGAAATATCATCAAGATCATTAAGTTCTTAAGTAAAATGGGTTTGGAGATCTGTATTCTAGGTTTCAACCATTTTGTTGAGATCCTAGATACCCTACATCTTTTCATCCATTTCTCTTAGCTTGGTAGTCAAATCAGTTTTCTCATCAATAAGACCGAATTTATCATCTTCTAGAGTTACAATATGGGGTTGAAGTTCATCGTTTCTATCTCATAATCTTGTTACTAGAGCATCCTGAGAGAAAACTGAAGTTTCTAAGCTAATCACTTTGCCCACAAGCTCATCAATCTTCACAGTCATATCTGACACACTAATAGATACAGAAAAGCCAACTGCCAGTTGTTCTTTAATTTGGTTCTACAATAACAGCAACTCTTGTTTCTGTTTATTCATTTTCTCTACTTCTTCGTCTAATTCCTTTACCACTTGTTTCACATTTTTCCTTGCCTTTGCCGTTGGCCTGCTGAACTGCTCATAACATAACTTGTGCATGGAAAACTCGAGCTTCTCCCTAATTGCCTTTACCCTTTTGTTCTTAATTTTGGTTTCATCAAATGATCTTTATTGTTTCACACGCAAAAAGGAGCCAATGTATCTTGGAAAATTTTAAGAGTTGCTTCTATTAGCAAATGACAAGCTACATCATCTTCAATGACCTTACCTTCACCGAATTCATCGTGCAAAAGGGAAACTCTCTCTTGCAATGTTTTGATCTCATCCTTAATCAGTACTTTTGAATGGCATTATCATAAGTGCTCTTCACAAACTCTTTCACAGTTTGTAGCATCAGAATATGTTTCAGAAGCTTGTCTATTTCTTCAAGTGCCAACTTTCTGCTCAATCCACATTTGATAGGTTCTTTTGGAGCAGCTCTAGTAACTACCTTGATACAATACTTTCTTGTGTCTAACATTATGACTGTTTTTAAATCTTTTTCATGGAGGTTTTGGAACCTTTGGAGTAGTATTACTAGGTTTGAACCCTTCTGGTGCTTTTCTGGTAGGTTTGGCTGAACCATCATCATAATCTTCATCCGTAAACGACCCTTGCTCTAGATAGATAGAAGCAATGGTGTTGTTGGCATTTTGTAACTCTGTTGATATGTGATCATAACCTTAGCTAAAGCTCGGTAAGCCTAGTATTATTCTTCCACAAAATTAGTTAGCTCAGACCTCCCTTTGTAATACAAATTAGCTTGCTTGCCAAAGTAATCTCTATCTTTCTGCAAGAGTTTCATAGTAGCTTCCACATTCTCCTAGAAATTTGCAGTTTTTGGTAGGTACAGTCAATTTTACCAAGACCCTGAGATATTCACAAATCAAGCCCACATAATAGGTTATGTTAAATTGTTAGGCATAAGTTGGCGTTTTAGAAGTTTCCAATTAAAATTAAAATAATATGTAAATTCTGATTCATACATTATTAGATGAATGAAATAACATGATGTATGTACTAGGTGAATGAATGCACATCATTACATCAATCTCACAATATATATACACACGCACGCACCATTCTATTAAATATAAATAAAATTGGGTTAAGGTACAATTTTTTCCACAAAAGTAAGCACTCAAGAGCGCTGAGGGCTGGTTAAGGTACAATTTTGCCAAAGTCGTATGGGGGAACTAAAATGTTGTCTCATAGTCTTCTCTCATTGCCAAAGCACTGCAATGTTTTCTTTGGCTGAGTAGGTTCGTTTGGTTGACTCCCAAATGTCTCACGCAGAGATGGCCAAGAGATGATTCTCATTGATTTCGATAATCATAATTTAAATCAGCCACACCATTATCATGTTTTTTCAACTCTCCAAGCCGCATAATTTGGGTCTTCCAGTTCTGGTGGTTTCGGACTCCAAGTGAGGTAATGCTCTTTGTTTCTGCCATGTACAAACATTAACAAGTTTTTAGGATATAGTTATGTCCATTCAAAAAATGAGTGATAATCGTTTGAGAGAAGGGATCAGACACTGGAATCATCCCAATTATGCGTGTGAACTAGCTGATGAAATCCTTCCAAGTTTAGACATTATTGGTGAGTGTAGTGCAACTCTTGATGGATTCTGGGTAGGATCGTTGCCGACGGTGAAGACTCTGGATGACCGAATCACATCATCTTTACAAGACTGCCCTGAAACCATAATAATTTTGGACGGTTGAAGGCATTCTTTATTTCACTGAATTTGGGGTTCTAGTACTAAAAATTGTCAACGGAAAAAGTAACTCTAGATTGCACAACATGGAGCGTTCAAGTAAGTATTTTCGGTACTTATGGCTATTGATCTGAACTTTGTAGTTTTATGCATGGATTTTTGTATATTTCTAGGTATGGAATCTATGGAGTGAATATAAACTTGTGTCCTTAATTAATAGATTTAGATATATTGCTATCAAGGTTATTGTGATTATATATTACGGTGTATTCATATGGGAGATTATCAATGTTCCTCCTCCAAGGCAACCTTCATATGTACTAAATGAGACTAGATTTTCTTTATCCACTTCATAAACATAGACTTTGCACTCTGCTCATTTTGTCACGGTCACTGGCATAATTGGGAGATTACAATACCTAGTATTACATATAATGGGAAATGATTTTTGAACTTCACTAGGATTTAATTACTACTCCCTCTGCCCGTCTTCTATTATAAAATCCAAATTTTTGAATTGATCCGTTGCTTTTTATTTTAAATACTAAATGCATTTTTACCCATTTTGCCCTTAATTAATATAATCTCTCTCATCTTTTTTCTCACTCTCACCTATCCAATTATAAATAAAGGCATATTTGGAAGAAAAAAGAGAGAGTAAATTTCCTACATTTTTATTATTTTTAACTAATTTTAACAGTTTTCTTAAACCACATAATTTGGCTGTTTGGATCATATAATAAGGGACAAAGGGAGTATTATGAATTATTATTTCATTTGTTTTGGTGTTTCTTTTTTTATTTCTTCCAGTACTTTCTATGCATAGCTACTTTTTATCTGAAATTGCAGTCAAGAAATTATAATGTTTCTCAATTAAATTGTAGGGTTAAGCTAGTATTTGATGGGCTTTAGTTTGAGCATTTTACTTTTTATGATGCAATGAAATTATGTTGACATCACCTAGCTATAACACTTTCTCTAGTTCTTAATATAAAACATATTTACCTAATTTAATTATATTAAAAAGTTATTTGAGTTAGTTATATGACACGTATTTACTAAAACACCTTAGTTATCTTCATTAATTCTTTCATTCTCTTCTTTTTGATTATTATTGAGAAAACATTAATAAGTTTAAATTAGGAAAAGATTGACAAACATAAAAAAAATCTTATATTTAGAACAAAAATCAATTCACAAAACATGTACTCATTATATTAAGGACTGGAGAGAGTATCATGGTATGCTTGTGTGATGAAAATTTGTGCCAAGGGAAAATTTCAAAGAGGTCCAAAGGTAGGAAAAATACTACTCCAAGATCCCTTGAAATTTCTTATTTATAAACAAGTCCTAGGGGACTTTTGGGAAATAAAATTGAATTATGAAAAGACCCAATTACCTTTATTGAAATAGAGAAAAAGGCGGACAAATTGAAACCCCCAATTCTTCTTCCTCTCTCCCTCATAGCCCCCAACTTCGTCGGACAGCAAGCGCATCTCATCACCATCACCATCACGTGTGTCTGTCCGTCGTTGTCGATTAAATGTTATCATCATATGAGGAAATGTAGTCGAGAAAGGAGATATGGCCTCCCCTCCCTCCTGATTGCTCTTCTTCTAGAAATTTTGTTCACTCCACTTACTTGAGTCTTAACCAGCAAAAGCCATGACCCCTCAATGTTGATCCAATTTGACCTCATTGTTATGCAGCCATGGTACAAAAATTGTTGTACGACTCTTGTTTGTAATTTGTTGGGTAAACCATAAACCCTAAAAACTGAGCTAAAGCCTTTGTTCTTTGTGAAAAGGTCTCAACAACTATAATTACTCTTCGAAGAAATAAAATAGAAAGGAAAATGCATACCATCTTCAAGCTGATAATAGTGAACGGCTATCTCCACCAACCACTCTGGCTTTAGTTCCATGACCTGCAGTTTCAATAGGTGGCTTCAGCTATTAATAAATATTATCAGGTCAGAGATATCATAGTAGAAAAATGAATTGATTCACTGTTAGGTTACCTGTCTCATGTACTCCTTAGAAGTAAGAAACATCATGATATACAAATCAATCTTCAAAGCACCTTTAAAATGTAGTATAAACAACTGTCTTTCTATGGCGTAATTACTCTGACATAAAATTGATTTCCAGATTGCTTTTTATCTCCCAAAACAATGGCCTTGTGCGTGACAAGTATTGTGCAGCTTGGAACCACAACCACAGCAGATGCTTTGCATTTAACTAGGTCAACCTTGATAGTTCATAAATATGAAGAAGGATATCCTAAATATCCAAACACCTAGTTCCAATCAATGTTCAAATAAAAAAGATGTCAACGTCACTAGTGCAAAAAAGGGTTTTAAGACCGGACAAAAGAGGCATCATAAGACCGGATCCGCAACCAGTCTTGTTTCAGCCAGTATTAAAAGTCCACATTTAAGACCGGACTCGAACCGGTCTTAAAGAAACTCTTTTAGAATGGACATTTAAAACATTATGTCTTAAAAGTCGTACTAAATAAAGCTGAAATATTTTTTGTTCGGTCCTAAAACTCAACTTTCAAGACCGGACAAAAACTCGGCCGCTCTTAAAAGATCAAAATTTTAAGACCGGACAAAAATAAATCCGATCGAAAAATAGCGGCTTCTAAGACCCGACGACTAATTATACGCGGTCTTAAAAGACTGACTTTCAAGACTGGATGGTACATACATCCGGTCTTAAAAATTGATTTTTTAGACCGGACGTATAAATACACCGGTCTTAAAAGACCAACTTTTAAGACCGGCTTAATATCAAATATGTACACATGACCTTTAAGACAGGACATATAAATACATCCGGTCTTAACAGTTGAACATTTAAGACCGGCGTATTTATTTCCGGTCTAAATTTTCCTAAATTTTTCCCTGTTCTGTTCTTCCTGATCATATATATACACAAATCCACCACCCAATCTAGCACATAAAAGTCGATACTTTAAGCTACAAGCTATATGAACAATTATGAATAAATTGAATTGGGAAAAAGAATACAAATATTATTCACCATCAGTTATGTGGCTTCTTAGTTAACGATTATACTATGACTACAACACCTAAATTAATTTATACAATAAGATAACTTACTTACAAATACAATAAGTTACAAATACAACATGCATGCCCAATATAATATTCACCATGCCTTAATCGATTACCACCCAACAACGTAACATCCTCTTTTATAACATGCCCCTTTGGATCGGATCCCCGCCACAAAAATAAAACAAGAACAAACTTCATAGTCGTGACATTGTTTAAGAACATAGAAGGAATATAATATAGTTAAAACCTTAAAGTTTTCAAAGAATTCTGCGTATGAATACTACCTTATGAATTGACTCTTTTATAAAGTGATATCCTCCCATATCCCTTCTTGATGATCATTTCTTATGTCGGGTTCATTATCCGCTTCATCTTCTTCGTTCATGTCCGGTAGACCCCTTGAAAAAGGAGTACTCTCAGGAAGACCATAATTTGAATGACTTTCCCCATCAATATCAATGACTCTTTTTCCTTGGAGAGCTACAGACCACATTTTATTTTCTTGATCGGTGATATAGAACACTTGTTTCGCCCGGTCTCGCCATAATAAAAGGTTCATCTCCAAAACTTCTACCATTGGCATCGACTAATGTAAATCCTAGCCGATCGATCTGAACACCATTATTGACATTAACCCACTTGCATTTGAAAATGAGAAATCTAATTTTAACATAGTCCACCTCCCAAATCTCTTTAATAACCCCATAATATAGCATGACCGCCAATAAAGGCCTCTTGTCTTTCGAACTGGAGAAGTGTATAGATTCAGCCTCTAACATAACACCACTGTTCTGGACTGTGCTAGTATCATGTAGGGACTTCGTGTAAAATGTATAACCATTGATCACATACAAATTCCAACTTATGACATCAACCTCAGGACCACGTGCTAACCATTTGATTGTATCATAAACACATTCCTCTCCCTCGACCTTTTGTTTGAACTAGTTTGCAAAAGTTCTCGTTATGCTCCCTAATCAACCTTTGTTCATTCATTCGATGATTTTCTTTCCTTACTGACTTCTTTATGTGCAGCTATGTTGGCTTGAACTTCATCAACATTATTCAAGATGTATAAGTGGACTTGTGACAATTCATCGGGATCCACACTCTTTACTCGAAGCCCTTGTCTACCCCTTGAAGATGCCGGCGTTTTGGAAGCCCAATATGTCTTACTTTGGCCAAATAATTTTGACAAAATTTCATGGCTTCTTCGAAACATATTTATGAACAATTGATGCTTCTGGCCGGTATGCGTTCTTCACATACCCTTTTAGGAATTTCATAGATCTTTCAATTGGGTACATCCACCGTAAATGGATAGGGCTGCACAACTTTATCTCCCTCACTAGATGAACAATTAGATGAACCATGATGTCAAAAAATATAGGAAGAAAAAGCTTTTCAAGGTGGCACAAGATAAGATATCCTTCATTCTCCAATTCATCCAACTTTTCAATCTCGAAAACTTTACTACAAACCGCATTGAAGAAGACACAAAGTCTAGTCAAAACGACTCGAAGATCATATTCGAGGATGCCTCGAATAGCTATTGGGAGTAGCTGTTGCATAAAGACATGACAATCATGAGACTTTTGGCCTACTAATTTCAAGTCCTTCATCGATACAAGCCTCTTAAAATTTGAAGAATACCCTGAGGGAACTTTTGTGCCATATAAACACTCACAAACACTTCGTTTCTCATCCTTAGACAAAGTATGAGAAGCCGGGGGACAATAAGTTCTCTTCCCGTATGGCCTTGGATGTAAGTCTTCGCGTATTCCCATTACTTGCAATCCAATCTTGCCTTCACACCATCCTTGGAACTACCTTGTATGTTGAGAAGCGTGCCAACAATACTATCACATACGTTTTTCTCCACATGCATGACATCAATACAGTGTCTCACATCAAGATTGTGCCAATATGGAAGATCGAAGAATACAGATCTCTTTTTCCATATATTTGTTTCTTTTCTACTCTTTGC
Organism: Acacia melanoxylon; assembly: GCA_019022615.1. Lineage (NCBI taxonomy): Eukaryota > Viridiplantae > Streptophyta > Magnoliopsida > Fabales > Fabaceae > Acacia > Acacia melanoxylon. The sequence continues at coordinate 578,265 of JAFJYJ010000136.1, forward strand.
AGTCTTACCAAAGATGACAGTGCCCAATCAATGCCACCAGAGCATCTTCATACTCTTGGCCACCAAAAAAGGCTTTCTTTAATCGACGATATGGGTGGCCCCGTCTAACAAATCTCCTTTGTCCAAGATAAACCGTTTTTCTTCCATGTTGAAGTTGATGGTAGCGTGTGCCTTCTTCACAAACTGGACATACTTTATGGCCTTTTACACTATACCCTGACTGTCAGGATCCGTACACGCAGCGGATTAAAATTTCTACGAATCCCGTCCCGAGGATCACTCAATCGCGTTTAAATCAAGGCTAAGGGTTCCGAATATTACCTACGGCTGAAACGGTCCGCTTCTCGTTCTCTTTAAATTGGTGGGCTACCTTCTCGATCGCCAGTCGACTCCTCGAATCGGCTTCCTCTCTTTGGTATCCACACGAATAACCCCGAACACGATTGCGGCGTGCTAGCGCTATTGAGTTTTTCGTCTCTCTCGGTTTTTACTCTAGGGTTTCTCGCGGCTTTTAATACGCTCGACAAAAGGTCCCGTAGGTTTTCTAAACCCAATCAGCGTATTATATAAAATTAATCCTCATTAATTTTGAAATTCGAATTTTAAACTGGATTAAAAATATATTAATTAAATCTATCTAATAGATCTAATGTAATCTATTTATTTAATCCGAATTAAAAAGCCAGATCTGAAATTCGAATTTTGAATCTTTGATTAAAATTATATTAATTAAATCTATCTAATAGATCTAATCTAATATATTTATTTAATCCGAATCAAAAGCCTTTTAATTTAATTTATCTCTATAAATTAAATCCGAGAAATGATATCCATCTATTTGATTAAAATCGAGATACTATATCTCAGTTTAAATTAAATAGATATATGATATCTTTATTCGAAAATTAAAACATGAGATACAATATCTCTATTTTTCTTAGATATTTAATTTATCAAATAAATTAAATATTTGAACAAATATTATATAATAATATTATAATCTCCATTAATAATATTAATATATATTAATTTCGAATTTAATATATATATATACACATATATATATATATATATCCTAGATTAAATTTAGTATTCATTAAATCTTAGACATATCTAAGATTCAATGAATCTAGACACTTTTGCCAGATTCAATGAATCTGGACACTTTTCCTAGATTCAATGAATCTGGACACTTTTGCTCGTGTTGGGCTATTCTTGTGTGCGATTGTTTCGCAGAGCCCATATGAGATTGGCGTGGGCCAATCTTTGTACTAGCCCACAAGTCGCAAGCGGCCTCTAGCAAGACATTGCGACTACCCAATTCATATGGGGATCGATGATACGATACTACCTATCGTACAACCATGTCACGTCCCTTTTGTCACGCGATAATTTGGTCAAGGATGAGGCATGGATAATGTCAACTTCCTTTTCTTGACCATTACTTTCTTCTCGATTCTCGAGTAGTCTAATAAGTGAAATGGAAACTCCTTTCCATCACAAAGACGGCCGACATTTCTTAGACTCACTCATCGAGGGGCCCAAAGATATCTCTCTACAAATGTGAGGGACAAATTCCATCTTGACCATTCACATTCCTCTCCATGAGAACCACCGATCTCGATCCTAGCCTTTATCATCACCCGGTCAAAGGTGACTTTTGACTAGGTCAAAGACAGCGACTCATCATGTAGGAATCCATGATGATCTCAGTCATGTGCTATGTGTGACGCGGTTATACATGAGATAAGCTTATGACAAAATCCATGCAGCTTTCTCATAGTGGGTCGGTCCAAGACCTTGTACTCCTACAGTGCCCATGACTTTGACTCGTATCTCCATACTCATCAAAGTCATACTGGTCTTATTTCATCTTCGATCCCACGTAGATGACTGACCAGGGACATTTAGGATAATCTTTAAGATATATCCAAGGATAAGCTATCACTATAAACATGCAAACTTAAATGATAACTTAAAAGAGAATACTTCAATAAACATAAACGTCTAAAGTACAATGACTTGCCCTAGGGCATAATTTCCAACACTGACAAGTTCCCATATGCTGGGAAGTCGTTTATAGTACAAAATATCATGGCTCGCAATTTAAACACCTCCTTCTTGAAAGAGTCAAAAACATCGACACCTTCTTCCCACAAATCCTTCAAGTCTTCGATCAAGGGCTGAAGGTAAACATCAATGTCATTTCCGGGTTGTTTTGGTCCCGAAATCAACATAGACAGCATGATGTACTTTCGTTTCATACATAAAATAGGAGATAAGTTGTAAATAATCAGGAGTAAAGGCCATGAACTATGTATGCTGCTAAGGCTTCCATATGGATTCATGTCATACATGCTAAGGGCAAGCCTAAGGTTCCTAGGTTCTTCGCCGAAGTTCGGAAATAAATGCTCGATTTTCTTCCATTGAGAAGAATCGGCCGGATGTCGAAGCTTTCCATCAGAAATCCTCTCATCTGCATGCCACCTCAAATGTTTTGCATCATTTTCATTCGTAAACAACCGCTTGAACCTTGGTATGATTGAAAGATACCACAACACTTTTGCAGGCCCCTTATTTGACTTGTACCTTGGGGTTTCACATATCGGACAATTCTGCTTCTCTTAAAACTCTTTTCTATACAATACGCAATCATTCAGGCATGCATTGATCTTTTTGTACTCCATCTCCAGTGAACAAAGTATTTTCTTAGCATCATAGTATCTATGCGGCAACACATTATCATTCGGAAGCATGTCCTTAAAAGCCTCAAGCATTTCAGAAAAACTTTTGTTGCTCCATCCATGACGTGCCTTCAAGCTTACCAATTTCAATACAGCGTTCAACAATTGGTATTTTTTACACCCAGGGTATAGCGGGGTCTCTGCATCACTGCACATATTACCATATGCACGTGATTGATGAAAAGCCTCTTCTCCTACATCACGAATAATGTCCTCTATGCGATCATCCATATCCGTGTCATTATCATCAAAGGCCACTTCCCCATGTTGAGACTTTTTTTGAACAATCCATGTTGAGACTCACTTGGTATTTTTTCACCATGCCATACCCATACTGTATAAGTCTTACAAAATCCTTCACCAATTAAATGTGTGTGTATAACTTCAGGACTTAGTCGCCTCTCATTCAAACATTTTACACAAGGGCAATAAAACTTCCCGCTATCATCATGGGCATTTTGTTTAGCAAATTCTATAAAGTCCCTCACCCCATTCTGATATTCAACACTCGTCCGTAAAGCATTTATCCAACTGTGATCCATAGTAGAATTCCTATAGACGGAAAGATTTAACATACATAATCCGAAAAAATTGACACTTGCATATAAAATAAAGCAACACCAAATGCATATTTATGCTCAATGTCGGTTATGTCTTTTTTTTTTTACAGAAAAACTTGCCCATTAAATGCATAACGAAGAATCACTTTTGGTCATAAATGTATCACAGTGAATCCAAGAAGCAAAATAAATGCATGACAAGAAAATTAAATGCATCGCATGAAGGTCTTGTGGACTCACCTGTAGCATATAAATTCAAATGCGTTTGCTAAGTCTTTCTTCTCCCGCCACGAACGTTGATGTTGTAGACAGCAAGAGTAACCTAAAAACATTTGTTGGTCAGTTGGGTAGGTCTAAAGTGCAAATATAATCTTCAAAATACAATATTCATTAACAACAGAGAAACCCATAAGAACATTTCATCGATTTCGTTCAACCCAGAAAATCATAAAGTTATATAACCGAAACACCTCTTATAGCTTGGTCTATAGACGTTTAGCTAAGGAACCAGAAAGTGATTGTCAAAAGAGCAACGCGAAGCAGCGACGAAGCAACACACAAACAATGGAGACAGAACCTGAGTAATCACTTTCGGCGTGACAAGAGAAGTTCAGAGAGGGAAATTTAATATTCCGCGCGACAAAGACATGTTTTAGTATTTTGGATTTTATTAAGACCGGTTAATTATAAAGTAGCCAGTCCTAAATATATAGTTAAATGTTTAAGACCGGAGGTTTAAAAGACTCCGGTCCTAAATTTTTATTATTTATTTAATTTTAAGACCGGAGTTTTATAAAACATCTAGTCCTAAAAGTCATCATTTTTTTTTTTTAAAAAAAAGAGGATTGGCTTTGGCGAGCGCAGCAGCAACTGAATGAATAAAAATTAAAGGAAAACTGGAGAATAATCTTCTTCAATTACTGAAGAATATGAACAAAAAAAGACACAAGCTTAGTTCTTAATGCTTCATACATTACTGGAGAATATGCACGTACACAAGAAAAAATACAAAAGAAAAACAAGTAGAAAATTATCAAAAACAAGAATTTGACTAAACATCCTAAAGCTTATTATCCTCCAAAGCCTTGGCGATATCGGCGTGAGCAGCATTAACTTCCCGCCGGAGATCAGCAAGTTCCTGTCTTATTCACATCAACTCATCATTAGAGGAAAGAGGAGAGGGGTCAGTGGTAGGCGCGCTGGGGCCAACTGGTTGGAGAGGGGGAGCAGGAACCTCTTCATGGTCTGAAGGTTGGAGGAGGGGTGCGGCAATCTCTTCATCATCCGAAATAACAATGGGTCCAACGACTCGAGACTCTTCTGTCACAATAGAACGCACTCTCGCTGGAGGAGGCGCACCGTATAACGATCTACGGAAGGCACGAGCATCAGGAGTAAGAGTACCCCTACGAGCGGTTCTCTTGTATCTAACCATGGTTTGAGCAGTTGGAGCAGAGAGCCACATAGTGTGGAGTTACGAGATTGTGAGGAGTTAATAAGGACAGAGAGGTATGAGGAGTTTATATACTTTAAGAGCCACGTAGTGTGGAGTTATGAGGTATGAAGAGTTTAATAAGGACAGAGAGGTATGAGGAGTTAATAAATATGCGGTCTAAAATTCTATTATTTAATTTTTTTCAATTCAATTGATTTTAAGATCGACCTTTTATAATATATCCAAAGTCCTAAAAGTCTATTATTTATTTTTTTTCAATCAATTCAATTATTTTTAAGACCGACCTTTTATCTTGTATCCAGTCCTAGAATTCATTTATTTTTTTCAATTTACTTTTTTAAAAGTAAGAATTTTTTCTTAAAAAAATATTAGTTTTAAGAACGGATCTTTTACAATATCTGGTATTAAAGGTTCATTCTTTTCAAATTACTCAGATAGTAGAGTCGTATCCTTACACTGTTCAAATGAATGATTCGCAGTCTCTTCGACTTCCGAGATAAACTTCCCAACTAGGCGTCTCCTCGTATTCCGAGAAACTATGCGTCTCCTCATTATTGTTTCGGCGTTTCACATTGTTCAGGAAGGGTTCTCTATTTAAACCCAATGTTACTTTACTTCCTTCACATTCTTCTCCATCACTTCTAAAACCTCCACCGTAATGGCTGCTCCACCACCATGAGGTCCTCAACCACCACCAGGTCCTCCTTTTCCTATTAATCCTCTTCCACCTCCGTGCCCTCCTCCGTTGCCTCCGGACCCGACATTCTACCAGATGATGCAGTACCTTCTGGCCCGCGTCAATCATATAGACCGACGCTTGGGCCAACTGTTTCAGGTCTATCACACCGTCAACAACAAGATGACCGCGGTACTCGACGCCCATGACGTTGAGTACCATCCTTCAGATGACGACGTCTCCGACCTCTCCGACGACTCCCTCCCATTCGACAACGATGGGGAGGAGTAGATGTTTTTATGTTTTTTTTCATGTACTGCTGCGGGGCAGCATTAAAAAAATATAATAAATAAATTTTTGGTTTCCATATTCGATCGCCTTGTCCTTTTCATTATCTTCTTTCTTTCTCCGACAAAAAGGAAACAAACAAAACATTGTCCTTGTGTAAATCAACATTAAAAATTCGCAGAATACGATTAAGAACATACAAAAAACAAAAAAAAGATCGTTTACCTTATTTGAATAAAAACAAAGTGACTATTCTTCTGAAGGTTGGACCGTCATTGTCGTCGGTTTTACCTCGCCCTGATTTGAATATTTTCAGTGTCCTTTTCATTATCTTCCTTCTTTTTCTGACAAAAAGAAAAGAGACAAAGAAAAGGGAAACCGATAATGCTGGTCAACATCAGGAGAGATAACATCGACGACAACGAATGACCTAGCTTGAGCAGAATGCCAGAACCTCTGTTGTCTTGAACCCTAATAATTTGTCTGGAAAACGAGTCAACATTTCTGTTTAAAGGAAGACTATTAAGACCGGAGATTTAACAACTACATGGTCCTAAAGGTTAAGCCATATTTTACCAAAAAAATGAAGAGACTTATGGGAGCGGACAATAATAAAATATACGGTCCTAAAAGTCTAGACATATTTTTTAGAATTAAACGTAGACTTTTAGGACCGGTGTTCAAATAAATATGCGGTCCTAAAAGTCACGCCATATTTTTAAAATAAACGAACACTTTTAAGACCGGACTTTAAACAAACATATGGTCCTAAAAGTCTAGCCATATTTTTAGAATTAAACGTAGACTTTTAGGACCGGATATTTAAATAATCTGCGGTCCTAAAAGTCTAGCCATAGTTTTAAGAAATAAACGAAGACTTTTAGGACCGGATGTTTAATAAGTATGCGGTCCTAAAGGTCTCGCCATATTTTTAAAATAAACGAATACTTTTAAGACCATACTTTCAACAAATATACGGTCCTAAAAGTCTAGCCATATTAGGAATGAGGACTTTTAGGACTGGATCTTTAACAAATATGCGGTCATAAAAGTCGCGAATACTTTTCGAGTCTCTTATTGCTCATTTACAACATCTTGTACCTCAAATTTCAAGCACTAAATAGCAAGAATAAATGAATGAATTCTTCGAAAAAATAAACAAATTTATTATTGAATTACACATTGCGTATGTATATTTATAAATGAATGACTTGTTCGAAAAAATAAACAAATTTACGAAGATTATTGTTGCTACAAAGATATATTTACAAATGAATTTAGGACTTAACTAGGTCATACAAATATTGACAAAACACATTGCGTATGTGCTCCACTTCATCATCGGGAAAGGGATAAGGACAGGCAAACCTCTGTAACATCAAAGACAGAACCTGAATTAACTTGTGTGCATATTTCATATGTAACATTAAGCCAGAAACTGAATTCAGCCATAATATGTAACAAGAAATATATATAAGAGCTAGCATATATAGCTTACTGACCAAGTTCACAAGGTAGTGTGACAGTGTCCAAATATGTACTAACCTGTGGTTTGAGTCATTTAGGATAAGTGGCCTGATACCCATGCTTTTTGTTTACCTCGATTTGGAAGGTCCTCATGGTACTGTCATCAAAATCACAAATTTATCAATAATGTTCACTGAAAATTCATAGTAGAGATTTCAGACAAGAGAATCAAAATGACATGCTTACTCGTTGATGGTCTGCATCAACGTAGGCCCTGGATCATTGTGAGTGGAGCATAAGAAGATAACTTTATGATCCTCCATGCACATGAGGACCAACTGCCAGTGGTGGCTGAAAATTCACAGCAGTAAAGTACTCAGTGATATATGTAGCATAATTAAGTGAATTGCAGACAAGAATTGTGATATGTACCTGTGGTAGTATGGAAACACGTACACATTTCTTCTCACTTCACACACCCTCTTTGATATGTATTCTTGTCTCTCCACCAAGGGGGTTGTACTTGCATAGACCAGGCACAAGAATCCAAAATCATTGATTCTGCCCTATTCAACCAATTCTTGATGCATTAACCTACAATAATAACATCGATCAGGGAATTAGTATATATGTATGTGTGTCTAAACGATGCATTTAAATTATGTACTCATAGAATCATATACTTACTTCATAAACAGTTGAAGGATTTGATTAGTAAGCTCCTATCCAGGAAGCAGCAGGGACGCTATATCTTCGTTGTCAACGTAAACCGGTTGAGGATGACGAAGGCCTACTACTTCATTGACAGACCATGATTTATCTTTAAAATATCCACTCTTCACCATATCGGATATTTTTTCCCTGGCAGTCAACTTAGCAATAGGGGATAGAGCTTGAGGAAGGGATGCAGCTTGAGGAGGGATGGAACTTGAGGAGGAGGGGATGAAGCTTCAGGAGGAGTAGAGACATGTACAAGCTTCACTGGCCAAGAAATGAAGGTTCCCTTGACATCACTCACAAGATTCAGCTGATCAGTTGGGAGAGGGAGATGTGCATCAATGATTACATTTTCAACTGACACTCTGACTTCATCATCAACCATTTGTTGGTGGTGTACAGTTGATCCCAAGTTATGGACAGTCCCTTTTGCAACTAATTGTTTATGACTATCATGATCCTCCACATACAAAGTCACAAGGTTGCTCGATCGTCCAACAATGCAGCTTCCCTAGTGCTTTCGCATAGGTGCAGTGAATGTGTGAAGGAACACTGGTCTACGGACGAGAGCTCAAAAGCAGCCTCATCTCGATTCATTTCCTCCTACATCTGGCTCATCTGGAATTGAAACATTGCTTCTTTAGCCGCTTCCTCACTTAATTTGGCCAGCATCTGTTCCATCTCCTCCCGGGTAACCATACTTTGTTTATGGCGTTTGGATTTACCAAAATATTGCTTTAGGCCTACCCGTCCTCCAATCCCCCTTACACGCCCCGGGTGATCCAGTTTTCCAGTCGCAACAGTCAGAACATCATTCCTCCCATCCAACACAAAAGATCCCTCTGCTTCTTTCTTTTTAAGATCTTCCTGTAAGATACAGATAACGAGAAGCTTTGTAATGAAACATGTTTACTAACTAAAAAATAGCAATAACAATACTTACAATTCTTTCAACAACTACAGGAGTTTGTTCACTCGTGTAGGCGCCACTTGGCTTTTCTCGAATTTGCAACCACAACTCCTCGCGATGTATTGGAGATGGCTGATCAACTATCGCAGAAGGATTGGATTCATCTTCATCTTCCAATCTCTTCCGCTTGGCCGCCATCAATTCTTTTTCGGCCTTTTCATATCCACCGCGAGAAGCCCTATGCGAACAATCATTCTTTCTCCATATCTCCTGTGCTTGTTCCCTTCTTTTCTGAGAATCAGAATTGAAAAAAAAAACTATTAATTATGAATTCCAGCCATGTCACTAACATAAATTAGAGAACTTCTGCTTCATATGAACGTCAAACATTAGTCAAATTCACTTCATCAAGTTTCAACATTTTATTTAAGAAAGATGTAGAATTGTAGAAGAAATTGGGAGAAACGAGAGGAAAGGGAGTTGCGAATTGCGCGCCAACTCAGTCAATTCATTCATTCATCATAACTGGTTCCTACACATATTAGACTAACCTCTTATATATAGTTAGAGGCTTGACTCTTAAGGCCCAATAACAGTTTGCACCGAAACCATTACATAGTTAACATACTAACTAACTAACAGCAATATCTAACCACTATCGACTATAACAGAACTAAGACTATAATAATGGCTTGACTCTTATGCCATTATTATTTCCCTAATTACCTTCTTAGTTTTTTACCTTTTCAGAGTTTACATATCAAACTTTCATAGACAAAGGCAGGAAATGTATACTTCTATTCACACACCAAACCATTTAACTAACAGGATTAGATAAACACAATAACATTCACATATCCGCACAGGTTAATAAGCAAACAAAACTAAATATAAACTCACCAGAGCTTCAAGAGTGGTCCGCAACTGAACAAATTGTTGCCAAGTTTGTTCATCAATAAATGTGTACTTGTCCCAAGGATTTTCTTCAAATTTGAACCTCGGCAAAAATATACTTGTTAGCTAGAAAGGTCTTAAACTTCCTCCACCGATATGCACAATAACACAATGTCTTGTCTTTCAACTTCTGACAGTCAGGGACAGTGTATGTAAGCCGGATAGTGTCCCAAATAGAGGATCCTTTACTGTGCCAAAGTCCACATTTTTCCACTCATCTGTCAAGATGCTAACCTTACTGCACGCTAGATAGCCAACAAAACTAGTATATTTACATTTATTAGGACCGAAAGGTTCTAACTTTTCATCAAACTAAATCTCGAGCCTTGATCCAAAAGTCCGACTTAGGGTTACATCCATCATTCGTGTGCCTCTTCTACCACGACGTGCAAGGCGGTTACGAGGCTCATTGTGAGATGAAGAGGGTTCGTTCTGACTCACACCAGTAACTGGCGTTCCCAGAACACGAATAGAATCTTTTTCACCGTTCATTTTCGAGACAGGAAGAGAGGAATGCCAGAGCAAATGAGAGAGTAACAGAGGCTAATGGTACATGGGCGAGGAATAGAGGTAATGCAACAGGAAGGGTTTCGCAACGTGAACAGAGGTTCTTCAGTGAGAGTAACAAAAGCTTTCGCGCGAAGAAATGTATATTTGGCGCTTCATTTTTAAGACCGGATAAACAAAGAGACGGTCTTAATAATAAACATTCAAGACCGGTCATATTAAAGTCCGGTCTTAAAAGTAATTAATTTTTTATCCACACTCTTTTTTTATATTTTGTACCGGCCGCATTTTATGTCCGGTCTTAAAAGAATAGCTTTTAAGACCGGCTTTTAAATATGTTCGGTCTTAAAACTTTATTACCTTTATATTTAAATTTTTCCTTATTATTTTAGACCGCAAAAAATATTAGTCCGGCTGTATGAGATTTCTCCATAAAGTAATTGATATTTGAATTTTTTTAATAACATTTTTAAGACCAGTTTGTTTTTTAACGGGTCTGAATAGTATATTTAAGATATATGAAAAAATAATTCGGTATAAGAAGTTCTTTATATTTACAAAACTGTCACCGATCATACCTTTAAGACCAGGGTGTCAATAGTCCGGTTTAAATGAGGCGGTCTTAAAACCATTTTTTGCACTAGTGCGTGTTCATATTTTAGGACAAAAAGAAGACAAATGATGCTTACCTCAAAATTTGTAGAGATGGTCAAGAGAAAACATCGATCAAATGGAATAATAGAGATAATAGAGCTTATTGCATGAATTCTGTAGCTTCCTCCTCAAGCTTCTCTCCCCAAACATAGCTCAAATGCGCGCCAATTCCGCCTATCGGCCGTTCTTTTTTTACTTTTTAATCCAACGAGAGTAATTGGGTGTTTTCACATTTTGATTATATTATCCTACGGTCCCATGGGATTTGACAAGCAAATAGAAGATTTCAAGGGATCTTAGAATAATATTTTCTCTTACTTGAGACCTTAGGACGATTTTCCGAAGAAAAAAGGGCAGTTTGCATTTCTACCACGTACATAGGCAAAAGACATTTTTTATTTAGCCTAGAAGTTCAGTAGAGAAATTAGCAAATATTACAACTAAACCAAAACATGTATCTGGCATGGAATTTTTTTTTTTTTTTAAAAAAAGGGAGATAACGTACAACGATTAACTTGCTAAATTGAATACTTAAAAATAGATTTCAATTCATTATCAATTAACCTATACATGCAATTGAAATACTCAAATAGTCGATTTTTTTTTGTCTTAATTTTAACCTTTCCGAAGGAATGTTTCATGATGCTCCTCGGAATTGGGCTTTCCACTTTCTTTCATTTGTTTTATCTTGGGAAAATTTCAATTAAATATCATTTGAATTTTAAAAACCCTCAGAAGTCTCCCGAATTTGTAAAAAGACTGAGAGATACCAATGACCTATGAGGGATATGCAAATTCGAGTGAAATTACCCTTTTGCCCTTAGTTTAAATAAATAATATATATATATTATCGTCGGCCTACGGCCGCTCGAGGGGGTACGGCCCAAGGGGCTCAGTCATTTACAAATTCCATAATGCGATTTACAAATTCCATAACGCCAATTACAAATCTCATATGCCATTTACAAATTCCATAACTTTTGTAAAAAAATGTAAACCTCCAAAAAAAAGTTGTAAATGACGTTATGGAATTTGTAAATGGCGTTATGGAATTTGTGAAAGTGCTTTTTTTTTTTTTTTTTTCAATCGAGGCAAAAAAGAAGTAAAAACTGTAAATCTCCAAAAAAAAAAGGTTGTAAATGACGTTATGGAATTTGTAAAAGTGCTTTTTTTAAAAAAAAAAAATCAATCGGAGGCAAAAAAGAGGTAAAAAATGTAAACCTCCAAATAAAGTTGTAAATGACGTTATGAGATTTGTAATTGACGTTATGGAATTTGTAAATTGCGTTATGGAATTTGTAAAAGTGCATTTTTTTAAATTTTTCAATCAGAGGCAAAAAAGAGGTAAAAAATGTAAACCTCCAAAAAAAGTTGTAAATGGCGTTATGAGATTTGTAATTGGCGTTGTAGAATTTGTAAAAGTGTATTTTTTTTTCAATCAGAGGTAAAAAATGTAAACCTTCAAAAAAAGTTGTAAATGGCGTTATGAGATTTGTAATTGCCGTTATGGAATTTGTAAATCGTGTTATGGAATTTGTAAAAGTGCATTTTTTTTTTCAATCAGAGGCAAAAAAGAGGTAAAAAATGTAAACCTCCAAAAAAAGTTGTAAATGGCTTTATGAGATTTGTAATTAGCGTTATGGAATTTGTAAATCGCGTTATGAAATTTGTAAAAGTGCATTTTTTTTTCAATTAGAGGCAAAAAAGAGGTAAAAAATGTAAACCTCCAAAAAAAGTTGTAAATGGCGTCATGAGATTTGTAATTGGCGTTGTACAATTTGTAAAAGTGCATTTTTTTTTTCAATCAAAGGCAAAAAAGAGGTAAAAAATTTAAACCTTCAAAAAAAGTTGTAAATGGCGTTATGAGATTTGTAATTGGCGTTATGGAATTTGTAAAAGTGCATTTTTTATTTATTTTTCAATCAGAGGCAAAAAAGAGGTAAAAAATGTAAACCTCCAAAAAAAGTTGTAAATGGCGTTATGAGATTTGTAATTAGCATTATGGAATTTGTAAATCGTGTTATGGAATTTGCAAAAGTGCATTTTTTTTTTCAATCGGAGGCAAAAAAGAGGTAAAAAATGTAAACCTCCAAAATAAGTTGTAAATGGCGTTATGAGATTTGTAATTGGCGTTATGGAATTTGTAAAAGTGCATTTTTTTTATAAAAAAATTTCAATCAGAGGCAAAAAGAGGTAAAAAATGTAAACCTCCAAAAAAAAAGTTGTAAATGGCATTATGAGATTTGTAATTGGCGTTATGAAATTTGTAAAACACGTTATGCAATTTGTAAATACCGTTGAAAAATTGTTAAAAAGAATATATATATTTGTTAATGTAAATATATAACAAAAAAACCAAGTGGTCCAACCGGCCACACACCCATAGATGTGTGGGGGTTGGGGGTTCAAACCCCACCCCCACAATTTCAATAAAAAACAAATTTTTTTTTTAAATCAAACCTAAACCAAAAAAAAAAAAAAACCCCCCCCCCCCCTCATCGGTGGCCACCGGCCGGCGTGGATATATTTTTTTTATTTATTTAAAACTAAGGGCAAAAAGGATAATTTCACCCAAATTTGCATATTCCTCATAGGTCCTTGCTATCTCTCAATCTTTTTACAAATTCGGGGGACTTCTAAGAGTTTTACAAATTCAAATGGTATTTAATTAGAATTTTCTCTTTAATCTTTATCGTTTTTTTTTTTCTTACAACGGATAGGAATATAACTAAAGATAACTAAAATGGATGGAAATTTCTTATTTTTTAAATTAAATAAAAAATAAATATATTTCCATTTATAGATATAAACAATCAATCTATTAATTATAGAATTTCAAATTAATTTAAAAAAGAATTTGAGTTTTCCTTCTTTTTTTAAAAAAAAAAATTGGTCAAGGGCTTCCCTTAGGTTGTCTCGGTTTGAAGGGAAGGGAGCTTCTCTCATTAGTGTCAAAAGTCCGATATGGCCATGATGTGAAATGTTTGTGCATAAAATGATGCGAATTTATAGTTATATCTAACTTTTCACACTAAAAAGGAAGCTTCCTCCTTTAAACCAAACACAATCTTAGAGTGTGTTTGGTTAAAGGGAGGGTGGTTGCTCCCATCCCCTCATTCGGTTTACAATTTTGGAGGGGAGAGTCCCCCAAATCTTCCATCCTCTCCTTGCAATACCCCATTTTGGCTATCCTCCAAACTGGTGGTTTTGAAAGGAGACAAAATTTTGGATTATTTTATCTTTATAATTTTTATGATATTTCAATAATGCCATGATAAAAGATACTATAATAATATTTTTATAATTTTTTTATTATAAAATAAATTAAAAATTAAAAATATATTAGAATACAAAATGTTTTATAATTATAACCAGTGCTATTATAATTCTTAATAATAAATATTATTATAATTAAAAATATGTTAATATTAAATTAATTTAAGTGAAATATATTTTTGTAATTAAAAAAATATATGATTAAGTAAAATTTAAAGAAATTATATTTTTTAATATTATTATAGTTAAAAAATATATTATTATAAGATTAATCAAAAATAATAAATATATATTCATAAATAAATTTTTTCCATAATTATAAAATATGTCAACATAATTTCAAGTAAAATATATCATTATTGTAATACATTATTATAACTAAAAATATATTCATTTTACTAATTCTAATAAAATATATTTGAATAATTAAAAACATATTATCATGAAATTATTTTAAAATAAAAATATATTATCGTATATAAAAATTATTATTATGATTAATAAATATATTGTTATAAAATTAATTTTAAATTTAAAAATTATTATTACAAATAAAAAATATAATTTCATATTTAAAATATATTATTATATTAATTATAAATAAATATATTATTATATCATATAGATAAGATGTAAATTAAATTATATATTATATAAATAAACAAAATAACCAAATATGTTATCGTAGAATGGTAAATCACTATTATTACATCCCTCCTCTCTCCTCTCTTAAACCAAACAAGGGATCATTAAGAACACTTAATCATCTCCTCCTACCAACCAAACTAAATAGGGTAATCCCTCACCATTTTCATCCATCCCCTCCCTTCAAACCAAACAAGTCCTTAAGCACAAAGAGTTTCCATTTCTCCTAGAATTCGAGTTATTTCTATTCAATCTATTTTATATTATTATGCATGTATATATATGTGCAAAAAGATTCAAAGTCAATTGTAGAGTAAGAAAATAAAATAAATGACAGGTTTCAAAAGTTGTTTTACCTTATTAAAAAATGGGTTAAAGGACTTAAATGCTCTAGAAGTTTTTGTGTATGGACATGAAGCACTAGAAGTTTATGAGGAGGCAAAATGTGCCTTGGAAGTTTAAAAAATAGGGCAATTTTTCCCTCCATTAATCAGTCCTAACGGTCAACTTTTATTGATCAAATATGCACATGTGACATGTTTAGGGGCATTCTCCTCACCTTTTTTATTCACATCAATCGTCAAATTTTTTATTAGGATCTTTCTTTTAAAAAAAAAAAGAAAAAAAAAAGAACCCTCGATTCTTTCATGCACTGTCTCTAGTCAAGCCTCCTCTTCTTGTTTATCTATGCTTACCTTGTCCTTACTTTGCGAGTTAAGGCGATAGCTTACCTCCTCCTTACTTTACTGGGTTAAGGCGATAGAGGGCAGTTGCTTATGTCTTATTTGATCGTAGGTGGTAGGCACAGCTTCGTAGACAGCCTGGCTAAGATGTATCTATCTTAGAAAGACCTCTTTGTTTGCCTCTGCATTTGCCCTTTCATTTTTTATTAAAATGCCTCACCCGGGTGTTTTTATTGATATAAAATTCAATTGAGTTATTTGGAAAGATTAAAAAAAAAAATTACCGATTATATATTAATTTATAAGTGAAATAAATTAGTTTAAAAAAAATGATAAATATAAATACATTAAAGTAATTTATTTAGCTTACTTAGCCTCTCAAATTAATCAACTACACACTCACACGCACACACACGCATCTACCAAACTATTTTTTTTGAAAAAAAAATACTAGCTCTGACAGTTGATTAATTTGGGAGACTAATGAAGTTAAATAAATTACTTTAATGTATTTATATTTATCATTTTTAAAAAACTAATTTTCTTAACTTATAAACTAATATATAATTAAATAATTTATTTAGCTTTTTAAATTTCTCCAAATAACTCAATTGAGTCTTATATCAAGGAAGGGAGACATTACAAGAGAGGATCAGAGTTTATTTTTAAGAAAAAAAAAATACCCGACTATAAAATTTGATGACTGATATGATATGGACAAAAAAAGGTGAAATTGATGCCATGTAAACATGCCCCATATGCATATTTAGTCAACAAACGTTAACCGTTAGGGCTGGTTAACGGAGGGGAGAGATTACAAGAGAGGATTTGAGTTTTTTTTTTTTTTTAATATCCTACTAAAAAATTTGATGACTGATATAGACAAAAAAAAAAGGTGAGATGGATGCCATATAGACATGCCGCATATGTATATTTGGTCAACAAACGTACGTTGTCCGTTAGGGCTAGTTAACCGAGAGGAAAAGTTGCCCCGTTTTTTATACTTTCAAGACACATTTTCCCCCTGGTGCTCAATACCCATATACAATAACTTTTAGGATATTTGAGCCCTTTAACCCTAAAATAATAATAATATATGTATATGTTTAGCAGAGATCAAGCATATGAAAACAATGCAGCAACTTCAAAAAGTGACAATGTTTGAATGCTGTATTGGTTAGTTGAGAGGAACCACATGGTCATGTTTGAATGACATTAGAGAATAGAGCTTCAAGAAAATGATTATTTCAGTTAAGCTACTCATTTCCTGTATCATAGGAGGAAGTCTTTGTTTCAAATGATGATTGCAAGATTGCAAAAATATTAAACAACGGATGCTCATATTGTCAAAATAACTGTTACGGATCCCTATCAGGCCCAACGTTGATATGGCCCATTAAGGGACAGACCCAATCACGGGATACTCCGATGATATGGGGTAATCCTGCTATTATCTATAACATCAGTATATTGAAAATCATATCTCGGATATGATAGAACAGCCATGAATCATGATAGATCCTGGATACCAGACTAGAGGTAATACCTATAAATACAGGGGTCGGCCTCCAAGGAACACACGTTCTAACTTAGACCTATTTACATTCAGCATCACTGTGCACTCTCCCACTAAACACAACCCCTATCCCCCTTGGCGAAGAGCCTATTTTGTGTACAGTGATACTCCGCTATCCCGGATATCTGTCTAATAGATACTCCGGCAGGGCCATTCGATCCAAGATCAAAGTACTAGCCCATCCGGCTAGACATCTGTGTTCTACACCAGAACAGTGGCGCCGACCGTTGGGACGTTAAATTTCGATCCCCGTGACCATCGATGGCTAACACTAGAAGCAGCAGTCGGAACCCTCAGCCTGGAAATCCACAGCAGGCCGAGGCTAATCAACACCATCAAGCTCAAGAACAGTCGGACGATATCCCGGAAGGGAACGTCTCTGACACGGCGTCCTCCCCTCCCGTTGTCCCCAAAACTCATGACGTAGCGGCAACGGAGAACTCGGCTTCAAATCCAGACGTTATCCTCCTGCAGAAAACACAGGAGTCAATACTGAGGCGAATGGAGAATAACGAAAAGCGTAATAACCTCCAGCGCCAGGAGGATCTTAGAGTAATACAGCAGATGATAGAGGAACGATTTAGGAAGTTTGAGACGTTCATTGAGAGAGGGGACCAGAAAGACCTTTAAGGAAAGAAAGGGATGACACAAGATACGGCGGGACGCAGGCATAACTATCTAGGGAACAGGTTTGAAAAAGCTGCGCATGGAACGGATCTTGGAACTTGAAGACCGAGATACGGAGAGAATAGCCCGGCCTCGGGGCTTCCCCAGAGAGTATAAAATGAAATACCTAACCGATCTCAACCGAAGCCCTTTCTCCGAGGAAATTGCCAGCGCGCCGTACCCAAAGAATTTAGATTTGACGCACCTCCCGAAGTATGATGGGACTCAAGACCCACGCGCCCACCTTGACACATTCGAGCTACTCATGTTTGTTCGATTGATTAAGGGCCCGGTCATCTCACGGCTTTTTGCAGCAACATTAACCGGACCGGCTCAAAAGTGGCTCTATACCCTGCCTACCCACTCGGTGCACAATTTTGAAGACCTCGGACGCAAATTTGAATTGAATTTCACAACTAGTAAGAAGCAGCCGAAGTCCCAATTCACATTGAGCAAAATCAAACAGAAAAAAGGGGAGACGCTCTAGAAATATCTAGACCGGTTCAAAGAGGTAGCTTTACAGGTACGCTCACTCCCGGAAGATGTTCACATACACTGCATCATAGATGGGTTGGATCCCTCATCTCGATTGGCCAAGAATATTTTCAAGAACCGAGTTTATACTCTCACCGAATTTCATACCCGAGCAAAACAGTACTTGGACGTAGAACAGATGGAGATCGCTAATGCTATTGGAACTGAGAAACGGGGAAACATGTCACCTGAGGATAAGGATCAATCTGGTAAATCAAAGGAAGAATCCCTCCACCGAATGCGAAACCGAGATAGCCGAACTCAAGGAGGAAGACCTAAAGCAAAAACAAGGTATGAAAGATACACCCCTTGAATGCCCCTCGTTCCCAGATTTAGAAGGAGGTTGCCTAGACCGATTTGAAAAGAGCCGACAGGCCCCGGCCTCCCCGAATTTGACCCACAACTGATCAATCTAAGTTTTGTGTGTTTCATGATGGACCGGGACACACTACGGATCAGTGTTATGAACTTTGAGACGCCACTAAGAGGTTCATCAAAGAGGGAAAATTACACCAATACGTGATACAAACGCAGGGGTGTAAAAACAACAAACGCAAGCAAGGAGGCCGCAGTAGAAGCCCAACCACCAACCCAAAGAGAGACGAGAAGCGCCAAAAGTCGGCAAGTGAGGAAGATGAGTTCCCAGAAGCCCAGTTCCACTGCAACGTTGTCAGCGGAGGCTTTGGCGGAGGAGGAGATACCATAAGCCAGCGCAAGAAATACCTAAGAGAAGTCATCTCCATTAGGGATCTCCCAAAGTTCAAAGACGACCCAACCAAACTGACGCCACCGCCATTAGTCTTTACTATTGAAGAACTGAAAGACGTGGTGCCAAGACATCAGGATGGCCTGGTTATCACGGCAACCCTGGCACAATGCCGGGTTAAAAGGGTTTTTGTTGATGCGGGGAGCTCGGCAGATATCATCAGCTGGGATGCATTCAACAGGATGAACATGGATGTAGAAGATTTGAAGCCGTGCAAAACGACCCTCATAGGGTTCAACGGGGAACATTCACCTCCCAAAGGATATATCGACCTAAGACTAACGTTGGGAACTAAAGAGGCTTTCAAATCAGAACGGGTAAGGTTCATAGTAGCGGACTTCCCTTCCCCATATAATATCATATTGGGCAGACCGACCATCCATAGTTGGGACATGCTAGTATCTACGAAGCATCAGAAGTTGAAAATGGTGAACAACAAGAGCAAGGTGGTTGTTGTTAACGGAGATCAGAAGGAGTCCCAGCAGTGTTATTTTGAGGCAGTCCGGGAGGGAGAAGGCAGACCATCATCACCACCTCGGATTCATAAGGGTGAACAATTCCTGAATTCAGAAAAAAACAGGAAGTCCGGACGTCCAGTAAGCATGGTAGAGCTCGACCTCAGGGACGAGCCCGAGATCCCATGACCAGAACCAGAGGGCGAGTTGGAAGAATTAATCCTCATAAGAAATCCCTCAAAAACTACGAAGATTGGGGGAGCGATGAACCCTGATTTAAAAACCAGGTTGATTGAATTCCTAAGGCAGAACCAGGACGTATTCGCATGGACGTCATCCGAGATACCAGGGATTGACCCTAACTTCTGTTGCCATAAACTGGCTATCCGGCCGGGGTCTACACCCGTGGCGTAGAAAAAGAGAAATATTGGAGCCGATAGACAGAAGACTTTGGGGCAGCACGTCGAGGAATTATTGGCAGCCGGATTCATAAGAGAAATACAATATACTACGTGGCTCTCCAACGTGGTTTTGGTAAAAAAGCCAAATGGAAAATGGAGGGTATGCATGGATTATACCAACTTAAACAAAGCCTGCCCGAAAGTCTCCTACCCGATGCCAAACATCGACCAATTGGTCGACAACTCGTCAGGTTTCCAATTGCTATCCTTCATGGACGCCTACTCCGGTTATAATCAAATCCCCATGCACCCGGACGATCAAGAGAAGACGGCCTTCATAATCAACAACGCCAACTACTGCTACAACGTGATGCCTTTCGGGTTAAAAAACGTCGGGGCCACCTATCAACGGATGATGAACAAGGTTTTTGCTAACCAGATCGGACAAAACATCGAGGTTTACATTGATGATATGATTGTAAAAACGAAAGACCCGGAAGACCATATCCGGGATCTGGAGCAAACATTCGACAAGTTGAGAAGATTCCAGATCCGTTTGAACTCGGCCAAGTGTGCATTTGGAGTCCCACCCGGGAAATTCTTGGGTTTCATGTTGACAAATCACGGAATCAAAGCCAATCCTGATAAATGCAAGGCCGTTCTCGACATGCAGGCTCTGAAGACGAAGAAGGAAGTCCAGCAGCTGACTGGCCGCTTGGCCGCGCTTACCAGGTTTTTACCAAGGTCGGCTGAGAACGCGCTCCCATTCTTCAGGTTGCTGAAGAAGGAAACGCAGGAGGATGGAACCCGGATCCGTGAGGCGGCTTTTGAAAAGATCAAACTCGTCTCGGCAACCCCACCATCTGTCAAAGCCGATCCGGTGAGTCCTTATTCTTATATCTTTCTGTGGGAAAAGAAGCAGTAAGTGCAGCCCTGGTAAGAGAAACCAACATCGGTCAGGCACCGATTTATTTCGTAAGTAAGGCATTACAGAGCTCGGAACTACGATACTAAAAGCTTGAAAAAGTGGCTTTTGCCCTACTTATCTCGGCAAGAAGGCTTCGGCCTTACTTCCAGGGACATCAAATAGTGGTCCGGACTAGCCAACCGCTCCGACAAGTATTGCACAAACCGGACCTGGCAAGAAGAATGACCAGCTGGGCCATCGAGTTGTCCGAGTTTGATATCACCTACGAAGCCCGGCATGTAATCAAATTGCAAGCATTGGCAGATTTTGTGAGGGAACTCACCTCGACAGAGAAGACCGACGCAGCCCAAGATAAAACATGGAAGGTTTATGTTGATGGTTCATTGAATGCAAAAGGTAGCGGAGCAGGAATCATAGTCGAAAGCCCGAAGGGTGTTGCCATTGAACACTCCCTTCAATCGAAGTTCCCGACCTCAAATAACCGTTTGAATACGAAGCCTTGCTTGCTGGATTATTGTAGGCCAGAGAACACGGAGCACAGAGAGTAAAGGTTTTCACCGACTCACAGCTCGTAACAGCACAGATTGACGGCACTTACTAGACAAAAGGTCCTTTGTTAGCCAAATACCTCAATAAGGCAAAAGAAGTGATCTCCGGCTTCGAAGAGGTGATCGTCACCCACATTCCAAGAGAAAAAATACCAGAGCCGACATCCTTTCTAAGCTGGCCAGTACCAAAGGCCCTGGAAACCACCGGACCGTCATCCAGCAAAACATAACAGAGCCAAGCTGCATCATGACCATCTCGGAGGCAACAGATTGGAGAAAACCGATTGAGGATTATCTAGAGAGAGGAATTATTCCGACTGACCCAACCGAAGCTAAGAAATTGATCCGTGAGGCCGCCGTCTACACAATGGTCGATGATCAACTATACCGAAAAGGCTTGCACTCTCCAATGATGAGATGCTTGGGTTCGTCCGAGTTCAAATACGTGTTGGCCGAGATACATGAAGGAGTCAATAGTCATCACATGGGGGGCAAAGCTTTGGTTAAAAAAACCTTGCGGGCCGGTTACTATTGGCCAACCATGAAGGCGGACGTGAAGGAGACCATCAAAAGATGTGATAGTTGTCAGAAACATGCCAAAATTATTTGGCCCCCACCCGCGGAGTTAAAAGGCATCTCGGCCCCCTGGCCCTTCTACAAATGGGGGATGGATCTCCTCGGTCCATTCAAAGCAGCCCCCGGGCAGTTCAGGTGGCTCATTGTGGCGGTAGACTACTTTACTAAATGGATTGAGGCCGAGCTCTTAACAACTATAACTTCAGCTCTAATACAAAGGTTTTTTCGTCACAATATTGTCTCCCGTTTCGGAATCCCAGCCGAGGTAATCACGGACAACGGCACTCAGTTTATAGATAAAGGTTTTCAGATATGATGTCGGACCTCGATGTTAAATAGCACTTCGCCTCGGTCGAGCACCCACAATCAAACGGCCAGGCCGAAGCAGCCAACAAGATCGTCCTAGACGGCTTAAAAAGGCAGATGCAAGACACAGAAGCCAACTGGGTCGACCAACTTTACAGTGTGCTATGGGGCTATAGGACCAGCGTGCAGACCTCAGCCCAGGAAACCCTTTTCTGGCTGACCTATGGATGCGAGGCGATGATCCCGGTTGAGATAGGGAAGCCGTCATGGAGGAAGATAAAAGCACTTCAGGATTGTGGGGAATCGAACGAAGACGGCTTAAGGACAGAGCTACACCTGATAGACGAGATCAGAGTCATGGCGCATTGCAAGGAGCTAGATGCCAAGCAACTCATTGCAGCAAAGTAAAATCGGAAGGTCAGACCCCGTTCTTTCAACACGGGGGCAACTTAGTACTTCAACGCGCGAGATGTTGGAAATAAAAACGCCGAGAGATGGCAAAGCTAGCAAAGAATTGGGAAGGTCCTTATCGGTCAAAGAGAAGCGGACAATGGAGCATATATACATTGGAAACCCTAGGAAGGAAGCCCATCAAAAGAACTTGGAACGCCGACAAGTTAAGGATCTACTACAGCTAGACCTCAGCTCGGCATACGTACAACCTCAGACATCCCATGTTTGAGCCTGGTTATTTTTCTGTTTTCAGTATTTAAATTTAAGTCATTTACATTTGATATTTTCTACATATGACATTATGAGCTCTTTGGAGTTTGATTTTGGTCTTAATGAAGAAATCCTCAGTTGAAGTTTTCAAATGTGTTCCACTAATAACTTAAGTTTTACACCGAGGTCCCTAAACCTGGTCTCAATTAAAACCCATCTAGATGGATGACACTAGGGCCGATTTGCCCAGGTTACGAGCAATGTGAAGTTGCCTATATAGGTCTTCACAAAATTGACGCATCAACGCTCGCTCCTAGATAAGAAGATGAATTGTCATTCTGACCCTGATCAGGTCAAAATGTATATAGCGTCGCGTTGCGGACACCACGGTTTAAACATGTGACATTTTGCCCTTATCCTGGCGATGAACTCGGACAATGGAGCCGGAACTCAGTAGTGTGGTTAAAATAAATACCCTACGCAGTTAACAAAGAAAACCCTACCATAGATTCCCAGACGTCAAGTCTAGAAGAAAACGCAGATCTGCATTATTAAAGACCCTGGCCCGGTCATGAAATTTTTAAACTTACCTTAGAATTTAAAAACAGTATAGCAATATATTGATAAGGTAGTTAAAAATTGTTCGTACAACCGGCACAAACGCCGGACAAAAAGACAAAGTCAAGAAAGGGCACAGACGCCCAAAAAGAACCAAATCAGCTTCTCAGGGGTCAGACGCAGGTGGCTTCTCTCGACCTATCCCGTCTTTTGGAGGAGCGTCGGGTGAGACCTCTGCGTCTCCCTCCCTGCCCAAAGCCGTCAAGTTCTGATACTGAAGCAGCGTCCGGAGATGAAGGAGGAGGGAAGAATTGACCCTGATGCACGTACGCACGATAATGACACTTGCTGAGATCCAGCGTCACATCAGGATTCCAGTGGTGGATCTGGGCCAAGGTCATGTTGAAGGCATCCTTGGCGGCGCCGCCACGGTCGAGGAGCAGTTGGCATGGGCCTTCTTAACATCTTCAAGCTCGGCCTTGGTCCCACCCAACTCTTCGGCCAAGCTCCCCCGCTGAGTCTGCACCGTCTTTAACGTATCCAGGCATTAGGAATGAGCAGTTTGCACGATAAGGAGTTCGGAGCCCGTCTTTGCCAGATCATCCTTGGTGGACTTCAGCTCATCAGAGGTTTTCCCAGCCGACTCTCGGACAGCGCTCAGCTCTTCTTCTTCGCCGCCATGGCCAGATCTCTTTCCACCTCTAGGCGCTGTCTTTCCGCCGAAATCCCTACTACTTGGTGCTTAAGATGAAGCATGGATTGCACCAAGCCAACCCCTTTCAGCAGATGATCCTGCATAGAATGAACCAAACGCTCATCTCCTTTAGTCAAGGGGATCGCAGTATCAAGGAATGGACGGGGGAAAAAGACGACGCTGAGCTCTTTGGTGACCCCCTTATCCCAAGCTAAGTTGCGCGCCAGCTTAGAGGGAGGAGGAGGAGAAGGCGGAGCCAGGACGGCTTGAGAAGAAGGTTGAGCCTCCTCAGCCACAATTTCTTTCTCACGCTGGAGAGGTCACCCAGTAGAAGGAGAGGGAGAAGCATCGACTAGGGACGTGGTCTGAGTCCTCTTGGATGCCAGAGCTTGGGACACAGCTTGTACCCGTCCCCAACTAGGTTCAGCAGCAGCACGTTTTCGTGATTCGTTACACGAAGGAGCCCCCGCATCGGGATTCACGTGAGACAGGTAGGGGAGCAATGAATCCATCGTTTGAGCTGCAACCAAAAGAAAACAAGCCGAGTTAGAGGAGCAAATCAAAATAAATAAATGGCCGAATAGGATAAAGAAAGTAAATCAGACACAATGAGGGAGAATATATGCCGTGTCCCTGCAAGCTCGGCCACGATATGAGAGAGGATCTAAGCTACGGTCTTTACACCGTGCTCCTTAGCATAGGTTACTAGATGGGACACCGAGATGACGTCCTCGGCTAGAAGGTCATCCCCATCTACTTGGTAGCTGGAGGAATCCTTGTTGTGATGATCCGCGGTCCAGTACAATGGGAATTTCCATTCCACATTCTTGGATTCAAGGCCATGGAGGAACCAAGGTTGCTGCCCGGAAATAGCAACAACCTTAAAGAAACTGGTCTTGAAGTATTTGAAGGAGTCAGAGAAAGGGTAAAAAAGTTTTCAGCCGGGAACACCTCGAAGGGATGTCAAACCCCTCAAGTTCTTATTATTCTAATCAGACCGAGGTGTGAAGGGACAGAAAAATAAAAGAATATGGACAATTTAACGGGAATGGGTTGTGCGAAGGATTCACAAAGGCGCTCAAAGGCCAAAATAAAGCCCCACCCGTTGGGATGGAGCTGAGTAGGGGCTAGTCGGAGATAGCTCAAAACTGCCATTTGGAACTCGGTAAACGGGAAGCGAATACCGAGCCGGGTAATGTAATCTCTGAAGAAAAAGAAAAAAGACGGATTGGTTCCTTCTCGGATGGAACAGATGGGCTCTCCAGTCGAAGGCGGACATAGTACACAACATGAAGTATCGCCCAACTCCAGCCTGGCGATGTCAGACTGCAACATTAGGGATTGGATCGTTAGTACCCCATGGGCGACCCAGGGGTATTTTGCTAAGAGACCTTGGGGCGGATCGCAGTAATCCGATTCCCCACCATCGAAGGGTCCTATCAGGCGAGGGGGGTGACTCCATTTAGACCTAGAAACAAACAAAAGAAAAGGACAAAAATCAGTAACTAGAGGGTATACCTGACGTATGCATCTTAATGATAGGATAAGGAGGAGGTCCGGTTCTAAGGGCCGAGGGAGAAACCGCTGAAGACCTATGTCGGCAGGAACCTAGAATTTGGTTGGCAAGAGAATCTTGACCAAGCCCAATATAATGGGAGCTGGAAGCAATACAATCCCAGCATGGGCCGAGGTATCCCTGGGGCATAGACTCCGTTCTTGCGCGCGGTGGTGGCTCATAATAATTGAGAGGTTCGGCCGGGATGGTTTCTGATACATCTTGGTCGTGGAAGTGCGGCAATTCAGGAATAGGACGAACGTTCGAATTCCTAGCAGAGGCAGAACGGGTCCCCCAGCACTCCCCCTACTCGAACCGCCATGGAGTAAGATACTAGACCTTTCCCCCTCAGGCAAAGGAGAACCCAATATCTAGTAACAGGCCCTAGGGAACGCGCCTCTTCCTCTTCTGGGGTTAGTGCTTGTTTTGGAAATGACGAAGGATTAGTCCTATCCATCAAAATGCAGAAGTTGGACCTAGAATAGGCATAAAAGGGTCGATGAGACGCAAGAGAAGCCAAACCAGACAAGGGATATTCCAACGAAAAAGGGGATGTGCATCCAAGGGGAGGAACTCAGAATCCTATATCTACCCAGAAACTCTCACGGGAACTCACCTTGACAAAACCAAAAATCCAGAAATGCAAGCAGACAAGAAGAAGGAAAGACAGATGAAAACCACGAAAACTGCAAAATAGTAACAGAGAAGAAAAAAAATATACCTAAGTAGAAGGGAGGCGCAAAGGACTGAGAAAACAGCGAAAATAGCTGAGTTGCAGAAAAACTGTTGTAGCAAAGAACAGAGAGAGTTAGGAAAGCAGAATACCAAGTGAATACAAAAGTGTGAATAAAGGAGGGAAGTACGAAGCAAAGTTCAAACGTCGGGGGTAAAAGAGACAATCCACCCTATTCGTAGGGGTGACGTGCGATGCGCACTAGGGGCATTAAATGCGCACGAAAACCGCTGACGGCAAAGCAGGGCGGTTGTGTTCCCAAGCCAATCTAGAGGAGACAGGTGTCAGGGGGCAATGATGGCGAAGGCAGAGAGACGCTGGCCTCGAGATATGACTACATAGCTGGAAACACCTCGGATTCCATAGTACCACGGCGTTTAGCCTGGGCACGGAAACATGACCATAGATCATCTAGCACCCCGGTATCAGCCCAGATCTTTGAGACTGGACCTCGGGCCATGCAATCAGAGGGAGTCCTTGGCAGAGTAGCCAGGTCTAATGGCAGGATACATCCCGGTAGCTCAAAAACTTGAACTACCGGGCTAGGGGTAACTGTTACATATCCCCATCAAGCCCAACGTTGATGTGGCCCATTAAGAGACAGACCCAATCACGGGATACTCCGATGATATGGGGTAATCCCGCTATTATCTATAATATCAGTATATCGGAAATCATATCTCGGATATGATATAACGGCCATGAATCATGATAGATCCTGGATACCAGACCAGAGGTAATACCTATAAATACAGGGGTCAGCCTCCAAGGTGCACACGTTCTAACTTAGACCTATTTACATTCAGCATCACTTTGCACTCTCCCACTAAACACAACTAGGGGTGGAAACAGGCCAGGCCAGGCCAGGCTTGGCCCTTAACAGGTCAGGCCTGTTTTGCCATAAAGAGGCCTAAGCCTGGCCTGTGGCCTATTACAGGCTATTTTTTCAGCCTTGAGCCTGGCTTGTATATAGGCCTGGCCTGGCCTATGGCCTGTTAAGGAGCCTGTTTACATAGTTTCTACAATGTATCATTTTCTCATTTTCTATGCAGAATGACATGCTAAGGCAGATGGAAGAAAAATAAAAAATAAAATAAAATCCATATCAGAATTTTAGCTTCTTATATCAAAATTTAAACCAGCAACCTTACAATTATAAAACACAATATATATACATACACACGCACTGGACCATATGAGTAGAAAGACTAGAAAACACAATAAACTTCAAACGACCCTAATGCCACAATTATAAAACCCTTAAAATACTTCCTCAAATCAATACTTACTCATCTCTGCAGAGCACAACTAGCGCTAGCCAAAGTTATTCACCAATATAATGTAATAGAGCACAATAATGTGAAATAACTTTGAATTGTACTCCAATTTTGAAAAATCCAAACTTTTACTATCAATGGTGCAAAATGTAAATATTAACTAATCTAAGCTGGTGAAACTTCAATTCTCAAATTTCAGCACCGGTTAAAACATTCATATTGCCAAAAGAAAAGAAGAAAGAGAAGCTTTACTACCTTTCAGGATTACTTGATGAGCTAGGTTCAGAGGAGCCCTCCAGTTTAGAGAACACTTCCTTATCGGGCTCTTCACTAACTTATCCAAATTTTTGAACTGGTGCGAATAATTGCTGCTTCCATTGTCTCCAGCATAGTCCCCAACACTGATATCAGAAAACACAGACCCCATAACTATTAAATTCTTCAACAGCAGTTCAAAGTTAGTCGTTCAAACCACAAAAACTGATACCTTACTCAATCTCAAGATGTACAGGCTAAAAAGATCCTTCAATTCAAACAAAGCATCAACGAGAAATTTATCATTCATCACAATTCACAAGGCACTTGACCAAAACTTTCTTCGAACCCTTTTCAGGATTCGCGTAAACAAATGCGTACTCATCATCCAATTCGTTCCAGTGATCAACAGACACCTCATCTACACACACACATAAACTTCAACGAAGGGAAAAGTGAAATTGCATTTTGAGACAAAGTGAAAACAGTCGGAGAAGTGAATACCTGTAGAGGGATTGGAAAGAGCGGAGTCAGAAACGGCTTGAGGACCCATAGCAGTGAGGACATAGCCCGAGGCGAGGAAGGAAGTGTGAACTGCAAAAGCGATTCTATCGATTCGATTGTGCGACGGTGAGATCGAAAGTGACGAGCGGAGATCCTAGGGTTTGAAAGAAGAAACGTGAGGGTGTGAGGGAGGTAGAGACATCTTAATTAATATTAATTAGAAATTTACAATTTTACCCTTCCTTCTCTTAACAGGCCTAGGCCTGGCCTGTTAAGATAAACAGGCCTTGGCCTGGCCTTTTAGCCTGACAGGACAGGCCTGATCAGGATTTTAACAGGCCAGACCACAGGCTCCTGGCTTATTTCCACCCCTAAACACAACCCCCATCCCCCTTAGCGAAGAGCCTATTTTGTGTACAATGATCCTCCGCTCTCCCGAATATTTGTCTAATAGATAGTCCGTGCAGGCCATTCGATCCAAGATTAAAGTATTAGCCCATCGGCTAGACATCTCGTGTTTCTACATTTAACAATAACAAATGTAAAAAATTTGTAAGAAAAACAATATAAACCATAGTAATTTAATTTGCATGGTTTAAATTTTATAAATCTACTTGGTGCCGATTTTATATTTTTCTTTTTTATGAAGTCACCATTTTTTTTTAAAAAAAATATATCTATATATTTTTAATGTACAAAATATTTCTTTTTAGAGTAAAATACTCGATCACCCTCATATTTTGTCTTATTTGTACGACCTCTCATCTATTTTAAAAATATGCATTTAAGTTCAAACCGTTAACTTTGTTAAGAATATTTTAAAAAGATTCTAAAACTATATATCTTTAATTGAAGTTTATATAAAATAAAATTTATTTCCTATTTTACCCTAGTAATCCTTAATTTTACTTCACAGTTTGTAGATTTCAAGGGAGAAAAAACACGAACTGCAAGAATAGCCATGGAGAAGACAACTGCAAGTCTGCAGCAGATGATGGAAAGGAAAAGGTACGAAGTTTTCATTTAAACCCATTAAACAATATGTATCGCATATCCCATAGTCTTTTATTCCTCATAAAATGAAGCAATGTGCGTGATATATAAATATAGAATTGTCCACTGTAAATGTTGCATGAAAAAGGCATTTATCGTGTTTTTTTTTTAAAAAAAAAATGTTGTTTGATTGGGGTTATTGATTCAATGGGATTATTGGTTCAATTATATATAGAAGAAATATACTCCTTTGATCCTAAATATATGACATAGTTTACATTACAAATTACATTACAAAAAATGTTCTATATTTAGGACCCGAGGTAGTATATTTTTAATCATTCAAGAAATTAAAAATAAATAAATTTCAATTTAGACTATGAAAAATTAAAATTATAAATTTTATAATCTCAACATTAATAATTTTTTTAATATATTAGAAAGTTATAAAATGTATTATGTATATATGTGCGTGTGTGTGTGTGTTTTTTTTTTTAAAAATAATAATAAATAATTCTAACATTGAAGAGGGGCATTTTGGTAAAAAAAAATCAAAAGTCAAATTTAACAATCAACTAAGAGTTTGGGTGGATAGAAATAGAATCTAAAATTATAAGAAAGGTTTGTGTAAAATACATTTTAATTTTAAGAGAGATTTATATGAATTTTTTAAATAGAAGGAAAGTCTGTGTAATTAAAGCAAAATATAGAGGTGGTTAGAATATTTTACTCCTCTTTTTAACTTAAAGAACATTAATGTTAATACAACTTGCATG
Source organism: Acacia melanoxylon (assembly GCA_019022615.1). Classification (NCBI taxonomy): domain Eukaryota; kingdom Viridiplantae; phylum Streptophyta; class Magnoliopsida; order Fabales; family Fabaceae; genus Acacia; species Acacia melanoxylon. The sequence goes on from JAFJYJ010000136.1 coordinate 608,566, forward strand.
CTAACGGTTCAAATGTGCCGCTTTTATATTTGGTCTAGTTAGAAATGCAAAAGCATAAATTACTTTGTCATTACTTCTAACTTGCCCAGCTTATATTTGTGTCCGTGCTCTTTCTGTACAATGTAACTTCTTTATCCTTTTTATTAATATCATTTTGTTTTTTCAAACAAAAAACAGAAAATATTTTTATTTATATGAATATCGAAGTTTTTTTTTTTTCCCTCCGATAGCTTATAAATATGGAAGTTTGAAAACTTACATACCACACTTTCTTTCTTGGCAGTAAAACATACCACAATTCTGCCCTTATTACTTGCCAAGTTGTGGCTCACAACTCAAGAGAGAGTAATAAGGACAAAATATAAATGGTTTTTATTATAAAGCACTAATTAATAATTATATTTAATCTTTTTTATAAGACATTTGTTTGTTTTTAAAGCGTATTAATTATTTTTTTCATGTATATCTATAATTAATAAAGGTAGTGGGTGAAAGTAATAATTAATGTAATATTAGGTTTAGTGCAATTAGTAGATGTAATATTGAAAATTACTTAAATTGTATGACAACTTTGTTTACTTTAACCTGTTTTTATTAGTTTGTGAGAATTATTAGTTGGTCTTTTATAATAAAGTCGATAAGAAGTATTATATTAAGAGATACCACTCCTGTCCTTATTATAGTCCATTTTGACCAAAACTTTTGGTGCTTATTTTAAGTTCAGTTTCAGGATAATAAATGTATTTTTAACAATTTTACCCATATTAATTACAATTAAAAATAAAACCTTGTTGACGTTGACTCTTGAAACCAATCATAAATAAAGGTAGAATTGGAAATTTAGTTTATAATTAATGAGTTAATTAACTCTCCTAAATATGTGATAATTAGTTAAATTAAACTTATAAATAAAATAAGAGTGGTATATTAGAAGTCTTTATAATTTTTTTTTTTTTTTTTTGGTAAAGTCTTTATAATTAATTACACGAGAGAGCACCAATCCTAAACCAACACATAAACTCTTTTAGCCCATGGCCTTTCTATTGGGCTTCAATGTGGACAAATCTATTGAGCACCAATCTAAAGATAGGAGACAGTTTTTTTTTTTTTTTTTTTGATTACAAACGACGATTACAGTGCTACTAAGAAGAACAAATTACAATAAACGGGAAATTAATCCTAAACCCTCTTGATCC